>OY728121.1:1316400264-1317650264 GCA_963277665.1 Viscum album
CATTACCCATGGAAAATAAGTGGGTTTGAAAAATATAACATCAAAATAAACATTAAAAATTCATATATTTGGTAATAATGGTATCATTGAAGTAAAATTTACATCAAAATATGTTATCATATATGAATATTACTTTAAAATATCATTGTATTATTTTTTGGGGAAATAACCTTTAAAATTTTTAAATCACATTTTAATATATAAATATTTCATGACTATTAGAAAAAATGATTTATTTGAATAGATACTTGAAAAAATTTACTAAGATATTTAATACATTGAGTGTTCGTGAGATTTAAAAATTCCACGAGGGACATATAAGTCAAAAGCAAACACTCACTTCACATTTTTGGTAAAAAGTCAAAAAGTTACTTTATCAGAAACATATAAGAAAATTAATTTTAAAACGTTTCATAAAAAGAATAAATGGTTAAAAATTAATTTAAAAAATAATTGGATAATATAAAAAACTATATTTTTTTTATAAAACATAGATATGTATGAAAAATATTTTTTGATTGAAGAGAGACAAAAGAAAATTTTCCTTAAAAACGCATTTTCAGTCTCTTGAAGACATATGTGGATTAAAATTAAAGGAAAACATGTATTATAATGAAATAATAAAATATGATGAAAAATTATGTGTTTATTGAGAGTTATATAGTTTTATTTCTTAATTGGAAACTTAATGGTAAACAATCTTGATAAAAAATGACATAATATCATATAACTCTTACTACTTTTGTAGAATTTTAATCATAAGACCCTTGAAATAGAGAACCTTAGATGGACATTTTAATCTAAAATATTTTATAAGGTGACTCAAAAAATTAATTCATGGGATGTTTTTTACACTCCATTTGGTCACATGGATCAAAATGCAGCAGTGGAAAATAGCTTATATAGTAGCCAAAAAGAGAAATGAAGAAGGACAAGGATAACAAATCTACAAATGTCCCTTATTGAAGTTACCCCCAAGAAGTGTCTATGTGTAGTGTACATTAAAATCAACCTGGATGACCGATGTACACATCAGCCGATGCCACACCCTTGAAAATCACACCTAATAGAAAGGGTACCTTCACCCAGGGCCTAATATTTTCTTATGAATAAAACTCTAGGGTCATAAATTTCACAGTTGAATCTTCCCAAAGGCCATCCCATGATCTGATCACACTTATGCTTCTCCCTGAACATCTAAAATTCTAGGTAAACCTCTAAAACCTAAATAAGGTGTAATTATAGGTGGATAGTAAAACTATTGTACTCTCAGGGTTTAAAAATAAATAGCACCTAGGTGAGGTAGTCTCTCCCATTTGGCTTATGAACACTTGTTTGAGGTCTCCATCCATAACTATAAAATAGTGTGAGACACATCAGGGAACACCAATGGATAGATTTGAAAGCTTGGGAAAAGCCTCACCCAATTTTTGTTTCACAGATAGTATATCGACCAAGGTATTATCACCTCACCCAAGTATACCAGTGTGAATCACCCCATGTATGTGGGTACATTGGTTTTTCTAAGATTCCCTGTGTGAGACATACTTTGCACACCATAGACTCTACCCTACATGAGCCTACAATTAGGACTTCCTCTATGACACCCATAGTTGGGCCTCTCATTCTCCAGTTCCCCTTCCTCAAAGGGACTAAATTAGAACCCACATCGAATCCTTCAGAGCTAAAACACCATAGGGAAAGGCACACTAGTGTGTCCCCAATTTTTTTTTCATTCACAAATTCCTAGGTTTTCCACACATGTCCCAACTAATGGTTAGGGTCCTTGGGGTATATATTGATTTTCATTACTATGGTCACAAGTACCCAAACCATAGGGTAGCATCAGCGACCCCCAGATCTCAGATTATAGGGTTTGGACCATGTCATACCCTTGTTCTCCCTAAGACATAGAGCCTTTAGTTTCAAGTTGGGAGGGTGGGGATAATAATTTCATTTTCTTTCAACATTAAAGGTGATCCTCATCCATTTCAATAGAACAGAATATTGGGAATCCCCCATGAATAATCCCCTAAAATTTCATGAGAGAGGATGAAATGCGGATTTCATTCATCTCCTGGGATGTATCTGGGTGGTTAGTTCATCATAACTATCCTATAAATGAATATTAGGGAGGGGACGGGAATAAGAGATCTTCCCATCTCTCATAACCCTATCCTCTTCCACCAGTTGATTATGATAAGTGGGCAGATTTTTGGATCATTTGTTTCCTCTTATTTCTCACATTAAAGCATGAATCATCATTACTTGTGGAATATGGGATATCCATGATTGATGAATCCATATGGTTGAATTCCTGTTTTGTTAGTTAATTTTATTTATGAATACGCTCTTTCCATCCATTTGAGTACCTACACAGGTGTGGGTCATCAAGTCCTTGTATCAAATCTTAGGGTAGAGTGGAATTTTTGGTTTCTTGGATCTTTTGTTTCTTTTTGTTTCTCAGGCTGATCATGAATCACTTGGGATTAGAGGTTTATGGTGGTTATGAAATCCAAATGATACCAAAATGGAAGGACTCATTCAAAGTGTAAAACCTGTTCAAACTTAGTGCATCCTTTTTACGAGTATCACAATAAATAAAAACTATGCACCTCCTACATAGTATAAATCCCAATATATAACTTCTAGGAATCTTTTTCATGGGTATGCCCCAATCATAACATCTATCCCTTTTAGTATCTCCCTCAGGAGTATTCCCTGACCTAAACCCTAAAATCTCCATTAGTCAAGTAAAATTTCATGGTCCCAAATTCTTCCATCAGGTAATAATATTTATGAGTAAGTTCCAACTAAATCTTCTCAAAGTGACACATTATTGTATGATACCAATCCATTATCGGGTATTCATAGACATGATCCCTCATAAAAGAACTATGTGGTCTTTGATTATTTCCCAAATAGGATACATAGTAAGCCTATGTCTGGTGAAAACCTAAAACCCAAATCAACCATATTCACTCTTTTCCACTTTACTAGTAGGGTCTAATTCGACCTAGAAATTGACATCCCTCTTAGGTTCCCTTAGTTTCTTCAACACAAGTCCAACACTAAACCTTGACTAGGCACCTTCCTCCTAGATGTCCTAGCCGAATTATTTTAAACTGCATGGGTTGGTACTTATCACATGACCTGAAATAGTATGTTTCGTATCATTATGTGGAATAAAACTATGTGGGTTCTCATTCATTTGAAAAGGATATGTTGGAACCCATCCATGGGTCCGATCCTAAAATCAAAACTACTCATGACTCACTAGATGATGAAACACTCCAGAGTGCACAACTCTATGGATAAAAGACCAACATCATCATAATAATGATAACTGAATCTCTTATATGCATATAAGGGCATTTCCTTGAAAGAGTACCCAATATATATACTGTTATCTCAACATATTAAGAGCCTTTGACAAATATAAATGATTTTGATCTCTATACATGGTAATAATATATTTTTAATTCATGGTTGACCCACATCATACCTGGGAATTAATGAGGTATTCATGAACATATCTAAATTAAACAAGAGTCGTAGAGAAGGGAAAAAATTTCCCAAAAGGGTGATATGATCAATAACCCCATCCTCTTGATCAATGCGAGTTATTGGACAAAAGTTGATAAACATCACAATGAGCACTTGCCTTTGGAATGAAGCTCCCTTGGTGATATAGAACCATTGGATGTTTCCGATTTCATGAACATAACTCTTGGAAAACATTCAGAAATATCGAGTCTGATGTGAATGATTACACAAAACTCAGACCGCTATAATAAATGATTGGGTGATCTTGTTTTCCATAGAAAAAAATGGAGAACCTAATGTGAATCATTAACTAAGATGATAGTTTCATCCACATATTTGGCCCCATACACTATGAGAGAATGAAAGAGGGATAATATAGGAAATCATACATGCTTGTGTTCATTCGAATGAGAAAATAATTTCAAGGGGTTTTCTGGTTTTTATTATACAATATATTTATCCAGAACACCATTCAATCTAATGGAATACTTTTAGATTTCTTGAATGCAAGATCTATCTAAATGTTCTCACTAGGTCGTCATGATAGAAAATAACACTATCGTAAAGAAAACATCTTAAAGATGGTTATATAACACACTTGTTATGATGTATCATCATAAATCCACCTTCCTGACCATAGAGGCTCTCCAATAGGCCCTTTAGCTCACCAATCCCCCCCAATCTCCTGATCAGCAGTTTCCGGCGGTCCAAAAGTAGTTGTCACATATCATTGTCTTTAACCATATAAGTAGTTTATCCACATAATGCTACAAACATTCTATCCCTTATTTTATGGAGGTGGATCAAGATGCCAAGTACTACTTCGTCCCGAAGGCACTAGGGTCCTTCAAAAGGTCTCCTTCTAGCAATCTTCACAGCCAACACCACATTGTAGTTAGCCCCGTACATGACGATGGAGCCCTCCTCGGCTGACTAGATTAGGTCATCCAGACCCAAGAATTCAAGACGGCTCTCTAGGGGTAGTGACTGACTAACAAGGATTGGGGTCACACCTCTTCCCCTAATAGAGAATTCCATTAAACTAAATTGGTGGCAAAAAATGAGTGGGAACATATAATTACCTACCCTAATTCATCCTAATAGTAGCCTCATCTTGGAACATCCAAGGAATCACCCCATTAAAATATAGTGGAATTGTACAATAAGGAATATACACATACGCACACCTACATATCCTACCAAAAGACTCATCTGGAAGCACTAAAAAAATCCCACCAACCATGTTTGATAGTAATTCATTAGCAGGCATGTACATATTTGTACAATTACCATGCCTACGATTTGAATTTTCTAGAAGCACTCAAGGAATTCATCCAACTGATTTTGACACCAATCTTCATGCAGGTGAACACACCTTTCTGCACCTAACAAGAATTCCAGTAGACTCATCATGAAACACTCAAAGAATTCAGTCAGATTGTCCTGATTAAAAATAATGGACAGACTCAACTTAGTTCCACCACACTAGAGTATAGTTGTTCCTTCAAATAGAAAATAGAGGAATGAAATAGGATCATACACATAATATAGATAAAAATTGGCATATATCCACATTATAATAGATAATGTCACAAATCATATCATGAAAATGGTTAAAGGGGAGAAAAAAATCCTTTCCCACATCCAACTGGCCATTCCAGACATCATTACTGCGAGAACAGTAGTTCTAGTGGGATGGATAAATAACTCCACCCCCATAAATGGAGTGACTCATTATACTTCCTCCCTATAGTAGACACACACCTACTATCCTATCTAGGAATGTTGTGGGGAAAACCACCCACATTATATGGATAATTAGATAAAAAACACACACCGATTCCAATGAGAGTGGATCAACCTCTCCCAATGGACACTTTAACGGGGGAACAAAAACCAATCTAGGAAAACTAATTCCCCAAAAAGTGTACCTAGTCACTCATAATAATGAATCCAATATGAATTTTCATCCAAGAAAACTAGAAAACATAGGGCTAATTTACGATCCCACTCTAATCAATGTGTAAGTTTTCAATCCCTCAGATGATTTGATGTGGTTTCTTAAGATCACACACTCTCATCACCAAGTTATGGGGGTAGTATCATAAATTCCAAATGTCCTCCTTAGACACTTAACAATGATGTATTTCTTTATGACATCATTTTTATCGATCTCGAGAGCCTATATCATGATGAGAGTCATAAAATCCCTCAATATGGATAGAAAATAAATGATAGAAACATAATTCCACTTGATATAATCCATCATGGTGTCCCTCCCCAGGATGGAATTCACTATTTTTTTATATCTGTAGTAGTGTTTCAAGTCATCATAAGGGTCTTCCCCTTCAATATGTAGTAATAAGAAATCCCTCATATCACAAGAAATTTGTGGGAAAAGTTCCATTCATGTCTGATTCCATGTCCTCAGCAATTGAAATTATTTTTCAACCAAATGATATCCCAAGGAGATTTTCATTCTCCAAACCTCCATTGGAAATACATTGTTCCAATGTAATAATAGAAATAGTAACTAATCTCACTGCTTATGACAGAACAACCATTGATCATCTGCTCTGGTTAGACAAGGTAGATGAACCTTGGAAAAAAGAAGAAGAATATGTGCTAAAAATAAGGAAATATATGGCAAAATATAACATACATGTCATGTTGTTTCCATTATCCACCCATTAAAACAACATTCCCAATGTGATGTTGAATATTGTGTTCATAACTTCCACCTAAACATATGAAAAAAAATTCATCACATGAGAAAAAAAGTATAACCCTAGAAGAGGATTCAGAGCAAGTGCACTCACCAGAGAAGAGCCAAATGGATTTTCAGAATGAGAGGGTATGGCTATGCCATCGGTACCAGCCTGCGCTTGCACGGGAAGCCTAGCCAGACGGTCATGCAAAGGTGGAGAGCTACTATCAAGATGCAGATGCTGGGGAGGGGCAGTTCCTTGTAGATAGTCTGGTTTAATTCCCTTAAGACCTTTGGGTCATGTAATCTCTTAAAGCCTACGTGCCATGTAATATCTAAGCCTACGAGCCTTGTAATGGTTCCCTCTCATCCCTTGAAAGAGTAGTTATCAAAATCAATAAAAAAATGAAGGCCTTCGGGCCATTCAGGCAAAGAAACATTTTGGTAATTGAGGGTATGTGACCCCAAATTGATTTGGTTCCTCTCCTATATAATCAATATCCAATGAAATTGTATGGATCCATTCAATGTTCATGCCTTATTGTGTTAAAAATATTTCAATAGATTATTTTCGATACCCATATAGTGTTCTTATTAGAGAATGGGATGAGAATAGAGAATTAAATTTCACTATGCTCCCTAAATAGAATATTCCTCTTCAAGTGGGTATCATGAAATTTAGTAGCTTCATGATAACTCTAATAAATTTCCTTTTCCATGACGAAATAATTTCTCAACTAAACAGGCCTTGACTGGCTCTCACCTACTTCAGGCCAGAAGACACCCGGTTGTTGAGAAACCTTTGCATCAAGAATCCAAATATATTGAGGAAGCCTCCAAAATATAGTATTTCATCCATATGATAGTGAAAATGTTATATATAGTGAAATTTTCATTTAAAATGTTTGACTGAAGAGCATACCCAATCATTCACCCATCCTATGTTTGGAAAAAACTCTATAGAATCAGAATGGATACCTCAACAGTAGTATCCATGATAATTCAGATGAAACTATGCCTCATGGTCCTAGGGTATTTCTTACCTTATGCCTCAAAGAAAAAAAACGAAACCATAAGTGTGGTGAAAAAATAATAGGAAAATACCTAGCCCTTAGTGGTGGGGTATTTCTCACTTAAATGACACCATCTTCCGCATATATATATCCTCTCTCGATTTGGAGTGACACCATATATTGAATCCTTTTATTTTTCACATCAGGTTACTCATTATATTTATTAGGTATGCACATGACTGAACTATATAGAGATTATATTCAGATAGTTGTCAGCAAAATAGATCCTAGAGATTAAAAAAGAGAGAGGAAATGTCCTCCTGGCAGGCACAGAAAGAGATAGTCCCACAAAATATCTTATATAATTCATTAAATTTTTTACACATCAATGAGTTTCATCAATGTCTCCCTTAAAAATTCTATAGAACACATGGATTGTTCATTGGATTATTTAGAGGATGAAGTCCTGATTCATAATTTGGTCCACACCAAAGAAATTGATGGTGGTGTGTGTACTAAAAACTAGAATCATTTCACGAATCTAGAAATTCCATCGAAACATACACCATTAATACTTATAATGAAATCCAAAAAGGAAAAGGGTAAAGGATAGGTTATGCCTCACCTTCGTCAAGGGGAAGTTAAATCCTTTCCACATGAGGAAAGAATCAGTAAAAAAGGGGAAGAAATGAAATAACAGATGAGAATGAATAGAGAAATACTCCAAGGAATCCTTCCAGTTGGATATAATATGCAATAAGATACTAAAATCTCAATTTTAACAGTTGTATGTTAGTAAAACAAGCACTCTGTAGCGACTGAAGTGGATTTGAAAAATCTGTTCAACATGGGATACCAAAAAAAAATATAAATTATTCCCATAGCATCAAAACAAGAATTCCATCCATAGGGTGAGAAACTAGAATAAGTTTAGGAATATACTTATTGGCTTACCCTTATTGGTTACCCACATAAGATACCCATAGTTTTGCAACGAATGGACCTACCAGCTATGGAACCTATTTAGTCATTGTCTTCCACACCTTATCAAGAATTATCTATCCTAGATATTCCTCAAATTATTAAGAAAAATATCAATTAATTAAAAACATTATTGGAATCCATGGAGGAATAGTGAAAACTGATATAACCAAAAAAATAGCCTTACCCTAAATAGGTAGATCCAAATACCCCCCACTAAACATTATGAAACCCAAATTTTGATTTTTTAACGGCTCAGGTAACCTAGATCAGTATTTTAAACATTTTTCTCTCCCTGGGATCCCACGATTGGGACCCTTGAACTATAGTAGGTGGTGGAACTCAGGTGATTCATGCAATAATTATTGGGACATGATATTTTATAGTACAATAACATACAATATTGGTCAATTTTGAGATGTGAATACTTTTTTAAAATGTTTCTCTTCCATTTCCTCTTGACAAGTAGATGAAAAGGATTGTTTACCTCTCCAATTATATGAATAAGGAGAATGAAATTTTCTTAGATTTCATTAATATTTGGAAAGTATTGAGGTAATTCTTAAACCTACCACTCCCCCAATGAGACTCTCCCCCAATTTTATAATGAATCTTCATGATTAGTTTCACATGACCCATATCCATATTAAAAATATAGGTTGGTTTCAAGACCTTTCCATGATAAATAATTGGGTGGAAAAATCAATCAATGAGACCAAAGATAAGTCATGAGTAATTACACTAGCTCAAGGAAGGATAATAGGTAATAGTGAAGCTTCCACTGTTTTATATAAGTAGATAATTTTAGTTGATCATACTAAAAATACCAAAACATATTGCGATGTTATGCCTCCTAAGCATCAGAAACCATTCCCACCTCATCAGGATGATCAATGAGAGAAGGGGCCAAAAATGTTTGAGGAGTTAAAAATACATGATCTATTTTTTTTCTAAATAACCAATTCCCATAATACTTCATATCATTGTTGCAAGATAACATGATCGTTTTTCCAAATCCCATGAATCCTATAAAAGTACAATGATAAAGATATCTGGATCTATTTCCCCTTACCACATGTGTTGGGTCACAACATCCCTGATTGTTTGGTTTTCAACAAACTCCTAAAAAAGGTGGTGGAACCATGGAATGTGAGGCTGAAATTTTTGTTTCTCTAGTAGAATATGTTGATACCACCAATACAGAGGAGGAAAATGAATGGAAAGATGTTAAAGGGAATTTATTATAGAATTTTATTAACTAAATGGTTTGGAAGACAATCAACCAAACTCTTGATATACTCAAAGCACAGTTGAAAAAACAAGTTGTGACTTCAACTGATTCCACTACAATGTATCTAGATTCATCAAGAACCTAGAACTTTGGAATCTAGTATTCCAAAAAGATACATGACTAGAATATTAAAATGAAAACATACAATGATGAGCCTGTACCAAAGATGAATTTGTCATTGACATTAGAAGACTTCGTGCCTACAGTTTCAGAAGCATGGGCCATGCCCCATGAAATAGTACCATGAGGGTAAACCCACCAGATGGAATGTCCATTAGTTTTGGAGTTGAAATTATGTTTTATTAATGTTATTCATTTAATGGATCCCTTATTGGATGATGATGATGATTATGAACCTGAAATCCATTCACGTGATTAGGAAATTGAAGGAATAGGTCGTTAGAGTCAAGCATACTGGTGGGGGGGACTCGATCCTTTTAGAAGTCATTAATATAACCACAACACGACCTGAACTATCTATGTGGATGAAAATCATGAGGGATTACCCCGTAGAGATCAGTAAGAGAAAGGATTTTCCCTCACACATGAATGGTTACACCTAGACATGATCATCATAGAGGATTTGTTAGAAGATATGTTATCACCTAATCAATCTGAGTGTGTAGTCAGTCTTACCTTACATAATCCACCAAGAGAAGAATAATCTTTAACACCTATTACATATGACAATCCATTTAAATTAGAAACATAATATCATAAATAAGCTATGAATGAACATCGACATGGTGTTCAACATTGAACTTTGGACTAGAAATATGTTTTTTAAAGAAATTATCCTTTGTTTCGGATAAGTTTTCAATCATGGTTTCCCGGAAACTATCAAAAGATCTATAGGAAGATTGTATTGAGACCTTTTCAGGACCTCTAGAATTTTAAGTCAATGATGCTGCTACTGAAGTGCATCATGAAGAGAATGATCATGCCATCGTCCAAAATGTCGTATCATTCAAAGACTAGGATGATATTTTATTCCTACAAGGGAATATTATTCCACTGTGTATATTTGTAAGAATAAATGAAATTGATATTATATGATCCTTCATTGAAAATGTATGAGGAGTAAACCTTATCCCAATTTTAACACTTCATCATATAGGTTTCAACAAATCTCACTAACCCCCTCTACGGAATTATTGTAGGGTTATTGAAACATTGGTGAATAGTGACTTTGTATAATCATTCTAAGGAATCAATTTGAGGTTCTCGTGTTAGAATAAGAATTCATTATGGTTTAGAAGGATACAAATTTCTGTGTTTTTCAGGGAAGATGTTAGCTATATTAGCATGTAAAAATCCCCTCATTGTAGTTCCAATGGAAAAAATACTATATAAATTGAAAATTTTAAATATTTCACATTGAAGAAGATCCATTAAAATCCTATGAGTGAAATTATATTGATGAAGGATTCTACTAAAAGGAAGGGAAATAGTCCATGGATGATAATATCACTAAGATGAATGACCTAAATGGTATATTTACGATTCTAGAAAATAATTTAAAGTAACTCAGTGTAGAATAAATTCTCCACATAAATTAAATTGAATAGATGATCCTGAATTCAAGAACAAATTTATTGAAATATTAAATACCATATTTGAAAATTGAGTCTGACAGTAGATGAAATGTTATTAACTCTCTAAAAAGTGATGGAAGCATGGATGAGAATATCATCATTCCATCCCCCAAGTTTCAAAAATTCCCTATTCCCTAATATAAGACCGATGATGTTGTTTTGGAAATGACGTAAAATGAATATTGTAATTTTCAGTCCCTCATATCATCTTTAATGCTCCCAAGAGGCATAAAACCATCAATTAGGCCAAAAGTGGATTGTTCCTCTTATAGATGTTTAAATAATGAATCCTCCCATAACTATGATAAGATGTTTCATTAATCAAATCATAAGTAGAGGAGGAAGGGGTAAATAATGGGGAAGTGGAAGAGGGGGGAAGAACTTAGGGATCCCACTGTAGTATTTTAGTAAGTTATCTCTTCCACAGATGATGAGCTCAGAGAAATAAATCTGGGTATAAATGAGGATGCACCCCAATCAGATCCATGAAGCCTGGAAATAAAATAAACATGAGGAGTATAAGTCCTTGAAAAAGAAACATTATGATGAATTCTTTTTGAATTACATAGATATTCTAGTCCTTTACACAGATATGGCCACCAATCACTTAGTCCTTCCAAAAAACTAGTTGGGGGGTACAAACATGAATCTAAAAGAACACACTTGAATCATTCCTCCTTAAGTAGGGTAAATTGAAAAACTCATCTCAGAGGACATATTTCATGAGTTACAATATATGAAATGGTTATAAATTTTTTTGTGAATATGAAATATGGAGAAATTAGAGTATCTGTCAACAATATTGATTTGAACCTACATTTTCCAAAAGATAACTTCTCTGTTTCAATCACAAAAATCCTGATTGATGTAGTTACTATTTATCAAGAACTCTTCTTCTTGTATTATTATCTAGGGAACATTACAATTCACATGGATGTAGAATATGAAGATTAAACTACCTTAAAAACCCCTTAGGGAGTATTCTACTATCATAAAATTCCCTTTGGCTTGAAGAATGTCAACGCCACATACCAACGTGCTATGCATTACATCTTTAAACATTATTTGTGGAATATTGTTGAATTATATGATGATAATATAGTGGATAAGTTAAAATATAATTCTAAACAATTTGTATACCTAGAAACAATCTCCAACAAGATATAAAAACATAGCTGGAGGATGAACCCCTTAAAATTTTCATTCGAGGTAACCTTGAAAGCATTTCGTGGCATTATCATGCACCATCATAGAATTGATGTCATCCCTAATAAAAAATCTATCCTTATTATTTCACCTCCTGGAATTATTAATGTGAGGAGCTGAATTAAAGGTAATATTGCCTATATCCCGTCCTTCAGATCCAAACTTGCATGAAAGTATTTTCCCTATACTAAATTGATGAAAAAGTGGGTGTTGTATTAGTGGGCCAGTTACTATCAAGAATAATTTTATAAAATCCAGAATTAACTCTTGATACCACTAGTATTAATTTTACATGGTGAGGTAAAACACTCATTCTAGGCATAACAGCCCTGAAATGATCAGTGTGATCCTTCCTTTAATAAAATAATGATGTTAGGAATTAAAACATAATTTATTATCTAATTTGAACCATTCTAAATGTGGAGACACATAATTGAGATATTAAAAATATATTCCTGGAATTAATATTCATGATTTAGAAAATAAGGAACTATTTGTGGCACCTTGTGGTGAAATTGATCTCTTTCCATAACATGCTCAAGTCTTTCCTAAGTTATCCTATATTAATAGGACATATGGCATAGTGGGATATTATTCAGTAGTAGTTTGAGGTAAAATTAATGCCTTAGAAAGTAGTAAAAGGAAATTTCTTGGTGTATTTTCTTAATGAACAACCATTGATATAACTGATATGGTTAAATACTGAATTTTAGAATGAGGAGATATTCTGTGTTGAAGGATGCACCCAAACACATTAAATGTATTTTCATGACACATACATGAGTCTTTTAGGGAGGAAAATGGAAGACCCTAAGCTAAAAATTTTAGGTTGGGTATCATCCTCATTTCCTAATTAAAGGTAGTTTTACCTTATTCTTTCCTACTATCTGAAGGTTGTATTCATAATAAGGTGGAATATCAGTCCCTCATTGCATGCCTAGAACTAGAACATTAAATACAAGTGGACCACCTAGAGGTGAAGGGAGAAAAAATGTTGGTAATCAAATATATCAATGGGGATTACACCATCATAAAACGAGGATCAGACCCCCTATATGATTATGTATAAGGGTAAATGGTAGAATTGAGCTCAAATCCAACACTGACTCACATATTGTGATCATAAAATGACCTATAATATGCATTGTAAAATGCAACTACAACTCTAGAATATCCAAACTAGGATGAAATAGCCATTAACATTTCCAATATAAGAATGGTAACTCCTTGTATTAGAATTAGAGAAGAAAAAATTAATGAAGTTATCCCAATCATAAAAAAATATGGTCCTGACACTGGGTGGATGGTACCCATCATGGACTATTTCCAAAATTGATTACACCCATCAGATAGGGATGGGAATTAATAAATCTAACAGTGAGCATCCAAATCCACTCTTTATGGAATCCCAATTCACCTAATAGACCTCTATAAATGAGGATTTTATGGAATCCTTGTCACATGTATTTAAGGGGAATATACTTCTATTTTCATAATCAAGGTGTCCGCTGCGGATTATGGTGGCCATCAGTTCATATATTAGCTTTCCAACCAAATTCAATGGCTTGGGTACTTCTGACCAACAATGATGTTGGACCGTACAAAATTCACTAAGAATTTTCAATACATACAATTGCATTCCAACTTCATCCATAAAACCATGGAGTCTCTACATATATCCAAATACTCATGGAAATTCTCTATATAGTAGGTGGATGTTGTAGGGTCATACCCTCGTAATATGACTAATCAGTTTAAATAAATATTAACTACTAACTATTTATTCTCCAAATGGGATGAGGTAGTACCCCTAAATGGTAATGGGGAAAATCATCTATGGATTTTTAAAATCCTCCATCCTTATTTTATTTAGTGTCCCTCACTAAATAATGATATATAATGGCACTAATTTGGATTTTTTATGGTAGAGAAGCTATGTAATTTGAAAAATATCAAATCTGACCATCCATCCTACTATCATGAAATAGCTAATGGGTCGATAGAGGACCCCAAAAAGACCATATTGAACGTACTCTAGAAGATGGTGGGTAAAGATAAAAAGTCATGTCCTGAACATCTCTTGCAATCCTTATGTAATTACTAGACCCCAATATCTACTACTACATGAGAAACAACATTATCATTGGTCTACAAAACAGAATAAATCATTCCCATTGAGGTCTATTTTACATTCATATGTGCTTCCATTTGTGATTAGATATAAGCATATGATAAATCCCAGAAACAACAAGATGAATTGGAGAGACTAGATGAAAAAATATGTCCATCCTTTCATCAGTTAAAAGAATATAGAAATGGGATAGCATGATCCTTTAATAGAAAAATTCACCCCGACTACTTCCTCTATGGAGAACTCTTATTGATCCTTATAACTCTGATGATTGTAAAAAATAAGCCTGCAAAGATTGATCTGAAGTGTTAGGTACCTTAATCCATACACACAGTCTATGATAACAGATTTTATTCCATAATCTAAATGAAACTAGAGATTATTATATCCCCAATTAGTGCAAGTTTCCTAAAGAAATAATTTTTTAAAACACATGATGTTCATCCCAGCTACATGACATTAAATTGTGTAAAATATGGTCATGATCGCATGACCATAAAATATAATACAAAAATTCATTGATTCATAATGTTATAATACGTAGAATCATCTTATTTATCAAATTAAGATGAAATGCATGACATATGGTCCAATTCATATGACCTAAAATTGGAAGACACCATTCATCCCCACCTCATGACTTTAAACTACATAGCTAACTAACCTATCATTCGATATTAGTTAACACCCAAAGTACTAAGAGTTGAGACACTTCTCATGGTACCTTAATAATGGGCGTCCATTACAGGTTTAAGTCTCAATCACGTCCATCTAACCCCTCAGCAGGTCAAGATGCCGTCTTGGCTAGAATTGATGAAGAAAATATTGGAAACACCCAACCATAAGACCCATTCACATCATTGCTAACCCATAGTGGAACCTTTTTCCCTTTATAGGAAAAATCCCTAACATTATCATGTAATTACTACAATATGAATAATTTCATGACCAACATCCTCATCAAATAATTGTAAAATATATTATCTATCCCAGAACTATGTGTTGATTGATTCTAATTATAATGGGATACACAGTGACACAAAGATATTCACTCATGGGTATAAAAACCCAAAATTTTCTTACATGATTAATAAATTATTTTAATGAAAAACTACATAAAAGAATTTCCCAACTAGGATCCAATGTTTTAGTATCTTAGGAATATTTGGAAAATACATAACAATTAAAAAAACATGAAAATTTATTTGATTCCTTATCCTCTAGATTCTTAGTGTTCCTTATATTCTCCTTAACACACGTAATAACCCGATGATATATACATCATAGAAAGGGGTGAGATAAAATCTAGGTAAGAGGTTAGATTAGAACATGGATCAACATATCATGGGGGTGAGAATAAGAATAATCATTATAACCTAATCATGGTATCATCAACATAATCAAGAGAGAAACTATTAATTAGAGGCATGGAATGTGGAAATGCATAAAATTAAAACCTCAAATCATGGTGGCCAACTACCACACATAGTTGCGAGAAATATAACATCACAGTGCCCAATGAATTTGGGGTTCTATATAATTCTGGCCACACCTTTCATATAATAACATTTTCGTATTCTATATAATTCTGGGTGCACCCATCACATCACAACATTTACATAATCACATATTCCACATAGAACGTATGAAAATTGTGGAAATAATTTAATTAATGGAAAAGAATGTGTTTCATTTTATAAATCATACTTTCATTAATAAAATTTTTGGTTCCCAAAATTAATAGGGACTAAAATAATTGTTAAAAGAATAATCAATCAATAGTGAAGAAGAAAAAATATCATGGGATGTAAAAGATGTAATTTTTGGAAGAAGAGTCATTTTGGAAAAATATTTTAATTTTTCATAAAATAAAACAGGAAACATATATATCTAAAAATTAAAATTGAGGGATATTAAAATTAAATTTAATGAAATTAAATGTAACATTAATTATATAAATGGATTGAAAGTGGGAAAACCCAAAAGATGTGATTTGGGTCCGATAATCCCCATACCATATGAATATGGGCTTTCTTTACCTCAATATCATGGAAAATACAATTAAATTAATTAATACTCAAATACAGTATAGATTCTACATATATTTTATTTATTATAGTTTTATTAAGATCATATAATGACTTTTTTATTAGTTATAGAGTTCTATTCAATAGTTATGGTGTGTTCAGTCTCATGGTTTAAAACCAGTTCACTTGAATATGAGTATTAAAGTTTATGTAGAGTGGTTTAAATTTTTAAGAGTTGAAATTATATCATATTAATGAAATGATATATTTTTTAATGGTTATAAATATCATTTGGTTAAATTTTATAAGGATTAATCACTAGATAAAAGGTTAGTGACAACCATTTAGACTTCTTTGAGGTTTTTTAGACATCATAGACTAGTTATTGGATTATTTATTATATTGTATATTTTTTTGATCCAAAACATAGAATGGTTATTAAATAAATATTATAGTAGTTAACAATAGTTATAGAGGTTTTATAAACATAATTTTAGGATTTAATGGAATATGACGACACATCATCCATAATATCGGTAAATGGACATATCACTAGAAATTATTTAATTATTGTAACAAAAGAGAGAGAAATATGTTTTATGATGGATATTCTATTAAAATTATGTAGTTAGACTATATAAAATATAATAGAGTTATTATGAACATTTTTATAGAGGAGGTGAAGAGAGAATAAAAAATAAAAAGAAATTAAATGAAATTAAAAGGAAATGAAAGTGGATTTTACCTCTTGAATTTCACCGCCTTGAGAACCACCTTAGGGAAAAGGTTTTGGTATTTTGATGATACTAAAAGATCATGTATGTGGTAGAGAGTATTGGGAATATGTTTGGGAAAAATAGGGACAATCTATATGTATTATGAAGTTTGAGAAGAGGTGGTGAGGGATGATATTTATAGGAGAGGAGAGGGATGTTTTCTCATTATTTTATTCATTAGTTTATTATTTTGGTTCTGGACAAAGAATATTCTGAACATTATCACATAATATATTGAAATAATTAATAATTTTTCAATATTATGGGCTTACATAATACATACATTATTTATTTCTTAATAATTCATTCATTTTTCTTATATTGTAAATTATCAAATTTTAATATTAACTAAAATTCATTTATTTGGTAGAAATCAAAAAATTCACCCAAACCATTTTTAAATGTTTATTATTCATAAATAAACTCATTTCTATGGAATTATATTTCTAAATATGAGAAATTAAATTATTAATTAATATCATCATTTATAAAAAATACCAATTTTAAAATTATAACAAATTTTATGACACATTCCAAAATTATATAATGTCTCATAAAATTTTATTATAATAATAATACAAAAATATATTTATTTACTATGGTATTTTATGAAAATAATTGTTTATTTATATCAAATATATTAATAATAAAATTGTAAAAATATTAATGACTTATAAAATTACAAATTATTAAGTTCTCATTTTTAATATATTTATTCACATATTTCATAATATAAATATATTATATTTTCATTAATTAGACACCCAAATTATATTGATACTTTAAAAGCTAAATTTATTATTTAATTAGATGAATTACTATTCTTAAGGTCATGTTACTATTCCAATGGTCAAGTTACTACTCCATCGGTATAGGATACTTAATTTATGAGAAGATTTAATTTCATTAATTATGAATCTATAATGTTTGTTGTTGTGGAATCATTGTTTTTTATTTCATTTATACTATATGAAATAATTATTAGATGGTTGAAATTCCCTTGATAAAAGTTTGTGCCAAGACATTCTTTACCTTTTTAAAATCTCACCCGCAAGACTTTGTTTTACTTAAATATGTGAGGGTACATCCCATTTTTCACCTCCTCGAGTCCTGAAGTATCTTTACCATGCGTATCATTCCTCCAAAGAACATTTTGATGGTGTATTGCATTTTTTACGATAGAATATTATCTATCTAGTGAATAATCTTTTCCTACTACTTCTCATAATAAATATCATCTCCCAGTTGTACCACATATGAGTTTAGTACATGTTAGGGATTTGGTAAGTAATTTCTCCAGATAGATACATGGAAAATGTCTTGAATTTGATCCATACATGGTGGAATTTTATTTTTATAGGCCACTGATCCTTTGAAATCAGGGATCTCAAAGGGGCTAATATATATTAAGTTATTATTCTATTTATTTCCAAACTACTTGACTCTCTTCCATTGTGATATTTAAAAGAATACTTTTTCTTTGACATTGAACTCAAAGTACCTTTGACCACTTCCATCATAAAACTTTTTCTGACTCATTGAAAATATGATAGGTTGCTCAATGGATTAATACATTTCCGTCATCTCTTGAAAAGGATTGGGTCCATGTAACTTTCACGCACCAACTTCTTCCCAACTGGTTGAAGTTCTACATCACATTCCATACAAAGCTTTTTATGGAGCCATTTGAATACTCAAGTTGAAGTTTTTGTTGTATAAGATCTCACCCAATGGGAGATGATGATCTCATCCACCTTTAAATTCCATTAAATAAGATTATTGCATGACCTCAGGTGTCTGAATAGTTCTTTTGCATTGGTTATGCATTTTGGGGTGACATGTTGAGATGAAATTAAATTCAGTTATAAATCATGTTAAAGAGTTCTCCATAATTTATATGTGAAACATGGACAATGATCAGTGAAAATCAAGATTGGTACCCTGGGACATCTTGCCACATTTCTCACATATATCTTAACATGTTTTTCAAGTGATTGGTCTTCCAAAATAGTGATAAAGTTGTTAGTATTGATGAGTCAGTCAACCACAACCCATATCACATTGTTTCCTTTGGATGTCTTATGGAGACCATTAACAAAGTCCATAGTGAAATTATCCCATTTTCATATTGGTATTAGAAATGATTCTATCTTCACTTTGGACTTCTATCGCCTTGGTTTAACATGATTACATATCCAAAACCTTGAGATATACTTCACAATATTCTACTTCATATTATCCAAACATATGTGTTCTTGAAGATCAATGAACGTCATTATACTCCCATGATGGATAGATAAGGTTGATATATTTTTGTTATCAAATATATCCGTCTTTATCCCATGTGATTAAGAAACAAAAATCCTCATTCCAAACTGAATCACACCATTATCATTGATAAAGAACCGTTGAAACTTACCTTCTATTACTGAATTGTCCTTATTTTTTAACTCCAAACCATTCATTTCTGCCTCCTTAATATTATATTGGATGGAATGTTGGAAAATAATTTGGGAAAGGTGGGATTTATTCCCTACCGTCATGATTTCCAAATCCATCATATTTATATCCTTGAATATAGGGTATTTCTCAATCCATAACATGGACATAATAAATTGTTATTTTCTACAAAGAGCATTAGATACATTCTTCTCCTTCATAGTATGATAGTGTATAGAGATATTTTAGTCCTTGATTAACTCTAACCATCAACTTTGACCCATGTTGAGCTTCTTTTTTGTGAATTTATACTTTAGGATATTGTGATTGAAACATATATCACATTTCTCACCAGAGAGGTAGTTTCCCAAGATTTTAAATGCAAAAAATCACAACTGATACATTTATATCATGTGATATATAGTTATTCTATTGGATGATTAATTACTATGAGGCATAGACCATCACATTATCATTCTGCATGAGTATAAAACCAAATAAATTCATTTAACCATCACATTATTTAAAAAAAACATATCCAATTATCAGTAATGTGAGTAAATGTTTAATGATCAGCCTCTTCTTTAGCTCCTTGAATCCTTCCTCACATTCATAATTAAGAAATAATTTTCCCCTTTCCTTGTTAACATAGTTAACGTGATGGGAAATCAGGAAAAAATTATCAAAAAACATCGAGAGTGCCCTACTAGGACAAAAAACTATAGATTTCAATGATAAAAGGGGTCTGGGAAATTCCCGAAATAACATTGTTTTTGAAGGGTACACAGAAATTCCCTAACCTTCTATCACATGTCCCAACAATGTGACTTCCTACATCTAGAAATAACACTTTATAAAATTGGGGTATAATTTACAATTCCTTAATGTCACTAGTAAAATACTTATTCGTTCTTGATGTTCCTCCTTTCACTAAGAGTAAATGATAATATAATTGATAAAGACTACCAAAAAGATTTCAAGTTAGTTTGAAAATAATCTATTCCTAAAATCTGTGAATATCTTAGGGGAATAAGTAATTATGAAGGTAATTATAAGAAACTCATTGTGGTCATAAAGTGAATTGTAACACCCGTATGTTTTTAAGAAATATTTTATTTAAATATTATTTATTTTTTAGTAGCATTTTTTCACTCAATAATGAGTTTAAAAGAACCATGAGATGCCCTTATTATAAAATTACTGGTATAGACTAGCTGTTAGATTAGTGGGACTAATTATAACTCACTTATGACAAAAAAACTATGAATTCATTGACTATCAATTATTTATGAAAAATATAAATCAATTAGATATTTTTTATTTTTGAGTGAATTAATTTTGGTCATGAAATTTAGGAAATATATTTGTGTTATATACTTAATAGAATATTGTTTATATTCATCTAATGGATATTTTAGTCATAGGGTGTGAATAAAACCCTATTTGG
This sequence comes from Viscum album, assembly GCA_963277665.1. Classification (NCBI taxonomy): domain Eukaryota; kingdom Viridiplantae; phylum Streptophyta; class Magnoliopsida; order Santalales; family Viscaceae; genus Viscum; species Viscum album. The sequence continues at coordinate 1,316,421,424 of OY728121.1, forward strand.
TATATATAAACCTATTTTTAATGGTCTATTTTACATCTTTGAATGAAGATCCCATTTTAAATTAATATTGTCACATTAATATTTTTTATATGACGAAATAAAAATTTTATTTTGAATTGGGATATAAAAGTTTACATTGGATAAATTTTTGATATATTTCTGTTAAATTTTATGTTTTCATGAATAATAAAAATACGCTATATTTTTGTTGAAAATAATTTATTTTCATTGAAATAATTTATATGGTTAAATAATATTAATTAATGGTTTAAAATTATAAATTTAATATAATATTACCATTTAATTTAATTTAGGTAGTTGGAATAAATTTTATATTAAATTCAGATGTAATAACATTTCAATGTTTTGTGGTATTTTATATTTTAAAACCCATTACCTCATTTCAATAAAAGGATTAGTTTTAAATTAATTACTAAAAATTATATGTTTTATTTTTTGAAAAATGGATTCCATATTTTTTATTATTAGGACTAAATTATGTAAATAGGTTTATTTTATATTTGGAAAAAATGAATAGTTACTTCAGAACATTTTATTGACAATGTAAATGGGTAAATTGTGAATTGAGTGTAAAATAAATATTATAAAATCAAACTAATAGATGTATTAATAAAATTTTATGATTATAATTTTACTTAAAATAATCTTGTGTCGAAATGGTATTCATTAGAACCCACAGGGATGAGATTAAGACATTTAATTTATTTTATTTAAAGAAAAGTGAAATATGTCTCACTCAAACATTAATAATAAAATATTTTCAATATAATTTTTCACAGAAGATAAATTATATTTTAAACACACATTTGATAGATAAAATGTTTTTCTTTATCATTACAATTTTTTTGTAAATTTTTGGCAATAAATAACTCCCTTAAATACTTAAGATAATTGATGAGAAATCTATAAGATAATTTTTATTTAAATATTAATAATAATAAACATGATCAAAAACTTGAAAAACCCTTATTGGTCAAGTATATCTCGAACATAAGCATCCAAGGAGTGACTTATTGACCATTTGGAGGCTTATAGAATAGAATATTACACTTATATTATTTTATTAAAAGTGAAGATAAATTTGGCACATTCATGTTTAAAAGAGTTTATAATTTTAAATGTTTAGTTTTTTATAATATAAATTCAACTAAAAGTACTATTATGAAATATAATGGATTTTTGTTCATCATATTATTTTAGTTTTACTTATTATTTAACAAATAAGTATAATAAATAATTACACAAAATTGAGGAAGTAATTATTTTATTAATAAAGGGATCAAATAAATGTTATTAAAAATATTTTAATAATTATAATTTGGGATAATTAATATATAAAATGAATTTTATAGATAATTTAAACCTTATGTATATAATAAAATATTTTTTTGAGGTACATTTATGAATTTTATATTTTTAAAAATCGAAGAAATAAATAGAGTTCTAATTGACATTATTGATATTTTGTCAAAATATAGTATTATTAAATTATTAAAAAATCATAAAACGTTTTAAAAATAATATAATAATTAATAAATGGTCTAAAATATTTTAAAGTATTAATTTATGGTTTAATTTACTTTAAATAAGTTGATATTTCACCCTTCTAATACTGAAAATTTTTCAACCTTAGTTAAAAATTTAATGGAATAAATAAGTTTTAATTAAAATGATAATGTATAAATTGAGATAAAAGATAGTATAAAATTTATGGGATGATGATATTTCAAACCTATATCATCTCATATATGAAATAGGAAAATATTTGAGGATTTTATATGGCATTTGATTTTATTATAAATTAATATTTTGGTGGTTCCCAAAAGTGCCCCTCACCTCAATTATAAAAGGGAACATCATCCCTCAACTATTCACATCATTTGGAGCCTTCAAACTTGACCATAACCAAAATTTTTTTTTCAAAAATTCACTAAAAACATTATAGATGTCCTTGTCTTCTTTAAATACCAACTCTAGTTCCCTAAGGGAACATTTAGAGGAGGCACGTCGAAGAAGAGGTAATATCATTTACAGATTCTTTCACGATTATTTATTATTCTTCCATATCATGAGTTTTTTAAATATAAATTAATAACTCTATTAATAATTACATATTTGGAGTTTATTATTATTATGAAAAAACTATTGATCACCATCTAATAATCCTATGAAAAATTAAATCACCACAGCTGCATACGTACAGTTTTGGGTCTCCACGCTATGATGTAATCCTTTTTCACCACCACCTTACATTGATAGGTATGATGATGGGATTAATTTATATATGATTAATATAAAATGATACTTATTCTGATGAACTATACCCCATCAACATCAATACCTTTCAACAATTATGGGAACAATATTTTTGCTCGTGCATACGTACAACTTACCGTCTCCATAATGCGATGTGATTTATTCTACCGAATATTGATTGAAAAAAAATTATGAAAATTAATTTAACGATTAAATATGTTATATATTATAATAATAATATTATTTAAATGATAAAACTATAACCTAAAATAGTAATACGATCTTCTCCGAAAAAACATGCAAATAGAACAGAAATTAGTGAATACTCGAATCACGAGTAACAGTAAAATGTTACTAACAAAAGGATGAAAATATTATACCAAATATTATCAAAAAAATGATTATTAATATAGAATAAATTAGTATCATTATTTAAATCATTATATACGAGGATAAGATATATAGAAATCATATCAAACCTAACGTAAGGGATAATTTTTCCATCTCATTTTATCACAGATTTGTTATAGGTAAGTATTTAATGTGGTTTATTTATCATCCACATACATGATTAAAAATTATGTAAAATTATTTCAATACATATAAAATTTTTTTAAGTTAATTTTACCCTTCGGTTAATTTTATTAAATGGTATGATATGAATTTTTGTCATTTTTTGACATAAGGTACTTATTGACTTTTTCGGAAAATGTTTGAGAATAATGTTTTTTGACATGTACAACATGAACATAATTTTAATCTATCATAATTCCTTATTTACTTGATGTATTCCATATAATATTAGAAGTTTATCTTCACATAAAATTATTTCTTCTATAATTTTGTGGTATTATGAGAAAAGAAAATGTTTCTGAAAAAGGAGGTATATTTTCCTCAGGAAATAAGCTCTAGTGTTTAATAAAAATTATTTTCTATATAAGAAGACATATGGTTATGTTTCTATCCCAATTATTACTTTTCTTTGATTGTTTTTATGATGGTATTTTTTTATGAAATCCTTTAATTTTATATAGATTATGATGGAATGATGTTTAAGAAACCCATTTTTTGCTCCTCGGGTTATGCTGTGATGAATGGTTTATGTTTTTATGGAACACGTAAGAATGGTTTCATTATGATATGGGTGGGACCTATATCTATATCCAATTCATTCGGGAAAGAATTACATCTGATGATATAGACAAGATTGGAGGGGTAAGTAAATCTACATCAGTAATACATGGCTCGAATGAGGAGTGAACTCAGTTTAGTAATATAATTTGTCCGCTATGTTGGTCTTGGGAATGATCCTTATCTAATATTAAATGATTTTATATTATTATGTCCGTATGCCAAGAAATTTCATGTCTTATGTTTGGAATATTGATATGACATTTCACTTTTATGATTTATCCCATGAAATGATATTATGATCTTTTTTAGGCAGGATAAAATTATAATATGTTATGTTCTTATTAGAATTATATGATTGATATTAATCTTCATTACCCTTATTTATAATTTTAGATCACCCTTTAAAATTTTTCTTTTACCCAAGTCATGAATAAAGGTATTAAGCATGATATGTTAAAAATGAGTCTACTTATGAAGAAATTAGTAGGAGAAAATGTCGATATTTTATAAACCAGTTTTTTTATCTTTCACTGTTTCTAATGTTACTAAACATATATAGTCATAGAGTTGTTTTTGATATGTAATGTAATAAATATTATTCAATTTTGATGTAAAATGTATATTTAAAGATTGGACCACAATATTTGGTATCATAGAAAAGGTATAGTTGACATTTGGAAACTAGTATTATAGAAACTCAGTATGAACCCTAGGGATATTTCCAAGTATTGGTTACAATCCCATTCTTGTGTTTTAATGATGTACATGAATAACCTAGTATGAAAACTAATGTGACATAAATTGAAATTTTATTATTGAATTATGTGGTTTTCTCATTATTATTAGTGTTTATCACTCTATTATTCTTGGTTTTAGACAATTGATAGAACCCTAAGAAACTATGTTAATGATGAATGCGATGGGAAATGAAATTATTGTCCCCCTGAGAAACCAAATTTAATGGGAGATGGAATGAAAAATAATGGAGCAATGCTCCCATATCATTCTACAGATATGAATCAGGCCAAACTTCCAAAATATCAAAGGTGGGAGAAATATTCTATTGAATCTTTCATGAGGTAGTGTCCACCTTTATTCCGTGATTCTTATTATCTATTAGTGGATGATGAATGGATCAGTAACACTAAAAGTATATTTTCAACTTTAAAATTTTCTGAACATGATAAAATCATCTTAGTCATATACCATTTGGAAGGTAAAGCTAATCAATGGTGTGATCTTATCAAGAATATGTGGTAATGAGATAAAGTTGAGTCTATCGAATGGGGTGATTTCAAGAAATTTTTTTCAATCAGTACATTTCAGTATTCATCAAAAAAATATGGATATGGAGTTCCTTTAACTTAATAAAATTATTGATGGATATTTTAGTAGCTACAAATAAAATATTACAATACTTTCTAGGTATGCCTCTCGAATTATTATCCAATAAAAGAGTAAAACCGATCAATTCTATAGTGGATTAAAACCAAGTCTTTCAAGGGAATTAACCATAAAAGACATCAATAGATACCGTGAATTTTTTTTATGTGCCCTCATGGTTGTGATCAATATTTGAGTAACCGATCAGTGATATGGGTTTGATAAAAAGTGAAAAATGGAATTCAATGGAAAATCTATAGACCACACTGAAAATAATATGAGTTTTACGTTAAGCTCAATGTGTGGAAAGAAACATTGAGGGAATTTTATTAAAGGTACTAGTAAATGTTTTATGTGTGGAAAAGAAGGTCATCGAGCGGTTGAAAGATGAAGTGATAGGAAATAGTAGTCTAATGATGTAAAAACAAGAAAAGGCTACACATAATACCTCATACACTTCAATGGTAGAAGTTCAAGGAAATTTGTAATTATTCCAATCAATACCCAAATCCAAAGGTTATTTATGGTGATCAACATAAAAAAACTCTTAAGGATGAAGACAAAGTAATGTCACATGCAAGAACTATCAGTGACGTGGAGTATGAAAATGAAGTGGTGAAAGGCACAATTACCATCAACTATAATGTAAAAAAGTGTTTTATTTGATTTTAGATCCACCCACAATTATATTTCTGAAGAATTTTTATGGGTATCACCATATTACCACAACAATTATATGTTGACTTATCTGTGACAACTCCTAATGGAACCAAATTCAGAAAAAAAATTTATAATTCTTCTCTAGTTGATATTTATTGGAAAGTATTTCCTGAAAATCTTGTGTTCCATCATATAGTGGAATTTTATGTGATTATTGGCTTGGATTAGATTTACTTATTTAAAGATCAAATGAATTTACAAGGAAGGGAAGCCACATTTCATATAACAGATAAATATATGATCATATTTTGATGGAAGGATGAATATAAACTTCAAGTAGAAATTTATTCCACATTATGGGTCTAGATTCCTATAAATGAAGCTTTTTTTACCTCAAATGGTTAATGAGAAACTCAGGATTAAGAATACACCCATTTTATAAGGTTTTTATGATGTCTTTCCAGATGAATTTTTAGGTCTTCCAACAAATTGTGAAGTTGTGTTTTTAATATAACTCATACCAGGGGATATGGTTATATCAAAGAAACATTATAGAATGGCCCTAATTGTGTTGCTGGAATTGAAGAAGAAACTCCATGATAATCTTGTTAAGGGATTAATACACCATAGTGCATCACCATGGGGAGTACTTATTCATTTTGTTAAGAATAGAAATGGTTCAATGAGACTCTGCCATGATTATTGAGAACATTACAAGATCACTATGAAGAAAAAATATCCTCTTCCCCGAATTGAGGACTTATTCGACCAACTACACGAAGCTCAATAATTTTCTAAGATTGATCTTTGATCATGATATCATCAATTAAGGCTCAATAATGAGGACATACCATATACAACACTGCTTATAAGGTATAGACACTATGAATTTATAGTGATGCATTTTGGTCTTACTAATTCCACTACTATCATCATTGATTTAATGAATATAGTCTTTATAGACTATGTTGATAAATTTTTTTAGTCTTTATAGATGATATTCTTGTCTATTCAAGTAGAATGGAAGAACATGAAGACCAATTGAGAATTATACTAAAGACCATAAGAAAGGGGAATGTTTAGGAAAAATTTACCATGTGTGAATTTTTGCTTCATAAATTTTCATTTTTGGTTTACATAATTTCCAAGGAAATGATTTCTATGGATCCATAAAAAATTGAAGTTGTTAAATTTTTTTTGAGACCAAAATAGGTAACTAAGATCTATAAATTTCTTGGTTTGGATAGATATTATCGATGTTTTTTGAAATATTTTTCTTGATTATTTAATCTAATAACCAAGTTGACTCAGAGTGAAGTAATGTTCCTTTAGACTGAGGAATGTGAATAGATTTTCAAGGAGCTAAAAAGAAGGTTAGATAGTGCACCAATGCTCACACTAACTATTAGTGGAGATATGTTTGTGATCTACAGTGATGCATCTAAGAAGGGGCTAGGATTCAATCTCTTGAAAAATGATATGGTGATAGCTTATGCCTCACAGTAGTTGAAAATACAAAAGGAAAATTACCCAAATCATTATTTTGAGTTAGCTGTGGTAAACATTGCATTAAATATATGAAGGAATTATCTTTATGGTGAACGGTGTGATATTTATACTGATCATAAAAGTTTTAATTATATTTTCACACAAAAGGAGATGAATACGCACCAAAAAAGAAGTTTGGAGTTAATTAATGATTACGACTGCTCCATACATTACCATCTTGGGACAATGAATCAAGTGGAAAATGATTTGGGTCAACAAGACCATACTATCCTTTCCATGATGACGGTAAAAAAATATCAAATATTTAGGAATTTTTAACGGATGGATCTTGAAATTTTAATGGACTGGGAGAAATCTTATCTTTATCAAATGAATGCTCTACTATCTGTACAAGTGGTGATTAAGGAGGCATAGTAGAAAGATCTAGAGATACAAAATTAAGTGGGGAAGATTCCTAAATTCAATCTTGATTATGATGAAATAATAAGAATCAGAAATAGCATTTTTATTCCTCCCACACAAGAATTAAAGGAGATATTGGATGAGGCTTATAGTTCTTCATTCTCTATTAAACCTAGAAGCACAAAGTTGTACATGGACCTGAAAGAGTATTTGTAGTGGGATGGAATGAAAAGAGGTGTCACCTAATATGTCTTTCACTATATGGTTTTTAATAAATTTAAGGCAATTACATAGATGTATAAGGGGATATTACACCCATTACCCATACAAGAATGGAAATGGGAAAATATCACTATGGGATTAATTTTCAGAAATCCCAAAACATATAAAGTCTATAAATGTTAAATGGGTTATAGTTGATTGACTTACAAATTTAGAACACTGACTTTATATTAGAGAGTATTTATCTTCTAATCATCTTACCATGATATATGTAAAGTAAGTGGTAATATTACATGGAGTACCACTTTTCATTATATATGATCTGGATAAGAGGTTTACCTAAATGTTATGGAGAAGTATTTAGGGTGATCTGAATAAATATTTATGTTTCATCACAACTTATCATCCCTATAATTATATTTTGAATGGAAAACTCGATCTCTAGAAGAAATATTAAGATATTGCACTATGGATTTCAAATGCTGTTGGGACCAATACCTACCTTTTGTATATTTTTCTTATTAAAATAGATTTCACCCTAGTATTCATATGTCAACTTATAATTAAATCTATGGAAATAATTGTAGAACTCCAACATTATGGGATGAAGTTGGGGATAGAAATCCATTAGGACTTGATCTTGTTGATGAAGTGGTGGAAATAGTCAAACCTATTCAACAACACATAAGAGAAGATCAGAGTCGATAAAAATGATATGATGACAACTGAATGAAAGACCTAGTGTTTGATTTGGGTGATAAAATATTTTTAAAAATATGTCCTTGTAAGAGTGTAATATAATTTGGAAATAATTTCTTGCAAATCCCTAGGTATATAGGTCCTTTCGGTATTCTTGATCATATTGGGAAGGTAGATTACATATTGATACATCCACCGAATCTCTCTCAAGTTCGTGATGTGTTCCATGTATCTCTCATGAGGATGTGGATACCTAATCCTTCACATGTACTGTTCATAGAATTCATACCACAAGAGCAAGATCTTTCTTATTAAGAACATATAATTGAGATTCTGGATCTTAGTGAAAAATTTATACAAAACAAGAACACTTGCTTGGTTAATGTTTTATAGAGGAACCACCAAGATGAATAATCGACTTTGGAACATTAAGATTGATGAGAGATATGTATCCTCATATTTTTTTCCAAGTGAATAAATTTGAGGACGGAATTCTGGTTAAGGGTGGTAAAATGTAACACCTCGATGTTTTTATGAAATTTTTAATTAAAATAATTTTTAATCTTCTGTAGCTTTCCTTTCATGAAATCATGAGTTTAAACAAACTGCGATATTATATAATTATAAAGTTTACATTATATCCTATTGATTAGGTTTTCATTAATAATTATAACTGAGTTATGAAAATTCATTTTGAATTCATTGGCTATCAATTATTCATGAAAAATATAAATTAATTAAATATTTGTATTTTTCAGTGAATTACTTTTGGTAATGAATGTGATGAAATATATATGTGTGTTATATAATCTAAAAATATTATTTATATTTATCCAATATATATTTTAGTCATAGTGTTTGAATACAACCCTAATTGATATAGAAATAACTATTTTTTATATGGTTAATTTTATTACATTGAATGGAGGACCCCTTTTAAATTACAATTTTGATAATTAATAATTTTTATATGTCAACATAAACATGTTATTTTGATGTGGGATATAAATATTTACTTTGACTGAAATTCTGATATTTTTACAGTAACAATCATGTTTTGATTAATTGTAAAAATACGATAAATTTTAATTGAAAATAAATTTTTCTCATTGAAATAATTTATATGGACAAGTTATATTATTTAATTGGTTAAATTACGTAATATAAAATATTTTTACAATTTAATTTTATGCTGGTCATGGGATTTAATTTTACATTAAATTTAGATGTAAAAAAATTTCAATCTTTTGCGATTTTTTAAATTTTAAAACATATTTTCTCATTTCAACAACGTGATTGATTTCAAATTAATTACTGATACTTAAATTTACTGAATTTGGAAGATTTTATTCCATATTTGGAATCATTATCCCCAAATTATGTAAATATATTTATTTTTTGGGAAAAAGTAATAGTAACTTCGGTAAATTTTATTTACATGTTAAAAGGGTAAATCAATTAATTAAGGGTAAAAATAATATTATAAAATTTATATATAGCTTCTATTAAAAAAATTGTATTTTTATAATTTTCCCTAAAACATACATGGGTATAGATGGTATCCATTGTAACCTACTTGGATGATATGAGGACATTTAATTTAATTTATTTAATGAATAGTGAAATATGTCTCACTCAAACTATAATAATTAAATTATATTCAGTATAAGGTTATACAGAAGATAAATTAGATTATGAAATCTTGTTTGAAATCTAAATTTTTATTCTTTATCATGAATTATTTTTTTAGGAAATAAATATTTACCTTAAATACATATACTTGGATGATGAAAAAAATAATTAATAGACAAGAAATCAAGAAAACAAATTTTATTAAAATAGTAATAACCCTCAAATTTTCAAACACTTAACCAAACCATATTGTTCGAGTATATGTCAAACATAAGAATCCAAGGGTCGAATTATTTTCCATTTGTAGGCTTATAGAAAAGTTTATGATAGTTATATTATTTTATTTAAAGTTAAGATAAATTTCTCACATTCATGTTCTAGAAGAGTATAAAATTTTTACTGTTAGGGTTTTTGATAAGATAAATTAGAATAAATTATTCTTATGAACTCTAATTGATTTTTATTTATCATTCTATTTTATATGGATTTTTTATTAAACAAAATGTATATTAAATAATTACACAAAATTAATTTATTAATTATTTTATTAATGAAGAGATCAAATAAATGTTAATAACAGTATTTTAATAAATTAAATTTGGGATAAATATTATGTAAACATAATTTTATTTATTACCTTGACCCCTCAATGATATAATAAAATATTTTTATATATGTTAATTTTAATTTTTATATTTTAAAAAATACATGAAATAAATAGTTTCAAAATTTACCCTATTGATATTTTGTCAAAATATGGTTTTATTAAATTTTTTAAAAATCATAACACATTTATGAAAATATATAATAATTATTATATGGTCTAAAATGTTATAATTTACTAATTTATGGTCTAATTGACTTCAAATAAGTAAATATTTTACCCATTTAAGATAGATATATTTGTTACCCTAGTTAAAAATTAAATAGAATAACTAAGAGTTAATAAAAATGATAATGATTAAATTAACATAAACAGTTGTCTAAAATTTATTGGTTGTTTATATGAAACCCCATATCATATAATATTTTCAATTGAGAAATTATTAATGTTTTCATGTGGGTTTTGTTTTTATTACAAATTAATATTTGTGAGGTTTCCAAAAGTTCCCCTCACCTCAATTATAAAAGGGAAATTTCTCCCACAACTCTTCACTTCATTTTGAGCCATCAAGATCAACCATAAACATTCGATTTACCTTATAAACTTTTAATTAAACATTATATAGTCACTTGTATTATTCAAAGACCAACTCTAGTTCTCAATGTGGGGATTTAGAGGATGGACGTCGATGAAGATGCAATATCATTTACCGAATCTTTCAAACATATTTCTTCTTCTTCCCCCTCAGGAGTTGTTTTATTATAAATTAATAAATCTAGTAGTAATTATATACTGATAGGTTCTTAGTATTATGAAACCACCATATTCGACCAACTACCCATCCTATGAAAAATGATATCACCAAGCGTGTGTACGTGTGGCTTACCCTCTCCACGCTGTAGTGTAATACGTTCCCACAACCACCTTACATGGACAGGTATGATGATGGAATATATATATATATATATATGATTAATATAGATTTATATATATTCTATGATACTATAGACCATAAAATTAATTATCATTAAACAATTATGGGAATTATATCCTCACTCCTGTATACGTACATCTTACCGTCTCCACGGTACCATGTGATTTGATATACATAATACTCATTAAAGAATGATTACATAAATTAATTGAATGAATAAATATGATATATATTATAATCATACCATTATACAAATGACATATCTATAACATTAAAATAGTAACAAGAGCATGTCTTATAAGACATATAAAAGAAGATAATGTAATGAATACCCGAATCACGAGTAACAATTAAATGTTACTAACAAACGGATGAAAATATGTTCATAAATTTATTAATAAAAAATATTATGAATCATGAATAAATCAAAAAAATTATTTAAATCATTATACATAATGTTTGGATATATACAATTAAAATCAGACCTATGGTAAGAGATAATTTTACAATTTTATTTTAATCGGTGATTTGTTATACATAAGTATTTATTGGGGGTAATTTATCATCCACTTCCATGATTCTTAATTATGTAAAATTATTTCAATAATAATAAATTTTTTTAATGTTAATTCTACCATTTTTTTAATTTTATATTAAATGGTATGAGAGGAATATTTTTTCATTATTTAATTTAGGGTACGTTTTGACTTTTTTGGAAAAAGTACGTGAAATATGTTTTTTAACATGTACTACGTGAACATATTTTTACACTTTTATAATTTCTTATCTCCTTTAGTCATACCCTAAAATATTACAAGGTTATATTCACATAAAATTATTTCTTCTAAAATTGTGTGGCAATTTTAGAAATGAATTTTTTTTTTGAAAAAAAGGATATTTTCCTTAGGAATTAAAATCAAGTATTTTATTAAAATTGTCTTCCACATAAGATGATATAGGGTTAGGTTTATATCCCTATTATTAATTTAAATTTATTGTGTTTATAAAGGAATTATTTTTAGGAAATCCGTTTATTTTATATGGATTATGATGTAATGATGTTTAAGAAACACATTTTTCCATGGGTAATGTTATGATGAATGGTTTTTGTTTTTGCGGAACATTTAAGAATGGTTTCATTATGAGATGGGTGTGACCTATATCCCCCTAAAATGAATTTGGTAAAGATTAATATCTCATGATATAAACATGACTGGAATGGAACTAAATTAGTTTTAGTAATACAGGGCTGGAAAAAAGAGAGAACGTGGTTCAGTAATGGACTCTGTCCACTACGATGGTCTTGGAAATGATCCTTGATTAATATAAAATGATCTTCTATGCTTATGTGTGTATTACATGATTTTTCGTGGCTTATTTTATGATTATTTGGATTACATTGTAAATTTATTATTTATCCCATGACATTATATTATGATCATGTATATGAAGGAGTAGATTTTCAAATGTTATGCTATTAGGATTATGATATGACTCATACTTCCCTTATTTACCCTTACTGATAAATTCAGGTCACCCTTTTATATTTTTATTTTCCTTAGGTCATGAAAAATGGTATTAAGTAGGATATGTCAAAAAAGAAGTCTATTTTTGGTGAAATAAGTGATAAATTAATGGAATATGGTCTTTTTAATATCATTTTTGTTCACCTTTAGATGATGATATCCAGAATGAAGATCCACCCTTTAGAAGCACAATTCTCTTTGAAGTTGATCGAAAAATTCATCAATCCATGGAAGATGATACTTATTTATTATATTGGTATTATTGAGTAACCAATAATCAATACAAACCAAAATTGATATTAAAGTTCTAAAGGGTCAAATAACAACTAATAAAGTGGGATTAAATTAGTTTTCCACATTTTATATGTTTCAAACAATTTAAAAACAAAACCTCTGCAACGTTTTATGATTTATTACCTTATCAAATTTTAGTGAATACTCATTCATGAAAAAGTAAGTTAGAAATAAAATAACCCATTATTTACAAGGTTAATCCTTAATGTATGTACCTACATCCATTCTCTATCCTCTCTTGAGGTTCTATGGAAATCCCATCTTATGAAGATGTGAATAAAACATGAACCAAAATCCCATCAGCAAACTTCTGTCATCTGATAGGAAAGATTATACATAATCCCATTGGTTTACGATTTGATTCTATAAAATAGTTGAGATAAAAATAATAATAAATGATTTTTGGAAACTAATCAAAATATTCTTAGTCCGAATACTCACTTTAAAATGAATGGATCTTATTTTCTCAATATGATGGGTCTGGATCTGATTAAATCAGTATGATGAGACTAGATCTGATTTTCTCAATACGAGGAGTCCAGATCTGATTATCTTAATATAACTAGTTTGAATTTGATCCTATCAATATGATGGAAACAATATTATAAAACCATTATCAATATATAGAATTGAAACTAATGACATATTATTCAAATGATCTTCTTCAGTCTGATCGGCTCAATTCGATTGAATCGATCCAATTGACTCAATACCATATTTCTCAATCTAGTGAACTATCATTCCGATGTCTAATACACCGAATGAGATACTTTTATGGAAATAAATTTCACCTGATTTCTTCACCCCTCCTCCATTTCCACTAGAGTTAAATTTAAACTATGAAAAAACTATCTGAGCAAGTATTTATAGGCAACTCAAAAAAGAAAGAGGGGGAAACTGGAAAATATTCCCTACTTCCTCAGATTTTATAAACTCCGAAAATATATTGCATTAAACATAAGTTTTTAATTATTCAATCCTCTTTATATATCTGTAAGATTTAATAAAAAATTCAATTTCATGATTGAGATCTTCAAATATAATTTAAAACATATGGAGTCTTCTTTTTGAGAATTCTTTCAAAATTATATCATTAGGAATATATTACATTAACTTCTCTTTATGAATATGTTTTCTTCTCACCATATAAGGAATATATTTCCTTCTCATCTCAATATGATTTTCCTCTCCTTTCGTATGATGAATTATTTTTCCTTCACATATCATTTTGATTTTGTTTCCTTCTCTTATCCTGATTGTTGTTATTTTATTCTATTATCATTATTAATTCTATTTCATTCTCATATCATTAGGATTTATCTTGACTTATCATCTCATTACAAATTAATTCTCATTCTGATGGAATTTTGACTATTATGGAAATCTCATTACGATTGTTTTATATAATGGTGGTATGTATTCAATGATGAATTCAATTTAACCACATTGAAATTATCATAACATCATCATCATCTAATATTCTGACATCTGGATTCGAAATTCTTAATCATTTTTCCTTGGATGGATTTCATCATAATGATGTAATCCTCATTATGATTAAATTTTTATTACGATATAATTTCTTATTATGATTGAATTTTTCAATCATCTATTTAAATTTCATTAAAAAACTACACCATTTAAAAAAAAATGATTTTATCCTGAATTTCATCATGATTTGTGAGAAATTTATGATCAATAATGACTCCTCTAACTTAGTTTAGAATGATGGAAACTTTATATCTCATGAGTTCACAATATTCTTTCAATCCTCTTTAGTAAAAATATGAATTCTTAAAACAACAACATATGAACTTATAACAATATTTGAGTATAATTAATCTTCATAATGATGGATATGGGTCTGATTCATGTATAAGAAAACATTTTTTTACAAATAGTATACTTTTTAAAAAAATAAAAAAACATTGTTAGAAAATTTTTCAAAATGGTTATTAAATCCACCCATTTGGATTTGTTGAGAACCCATTATAAAATGTAAAAAACTATCATCTTATATTTAACAAATCAACTTTTTTGGACAACTAAACTTTTTTTACTTTTAGAAAAATACATCCTTACTCAAAATAGAGTGTATTGACACTACATAAAAAGATAAATAAATATTTTTTAAGGAATTAAATCCCATGGTGATAAGAAAATATTATATCTGTGTAAATATATACTCCACTGTACTTTTCTTTTTCTCTAACTTTTCCTTTTATCTCACCTATTTTGTGATAACCATAACAAAAATTCTATTTACAAGGACAAGTAAAAACATCTTACAATGTATATCGTCACTACTTCATACCCCCCTTTATCAATATAATAATAATCATAATGAGTCTTCTTCATTTTGAGGTTGATGTGGATGAGCATGATTTTTATCCTCAATTCCAAAATCCATTCCTTCAAAACATATTCTTTAGGGATATTTTCAATTTGATACTTTATTAAACTATATTCCTGCAAAACATCTCCAACAACTACTTTATCATTTATAAAGTGAAATTTTATATTAATGTGTCTTGATCATGAATATTGGACATGATTTTTTAAACTATCAATTGAAATTTGATAATCACAAAATATCGTCAATGTTTTAGAAACTATTAATTTAAAATCACCAAGTTGAACATTCATCCATAAAATTTGGGTACAAGAATGAGTACCTAAAACAATTTATAATTTAGCTATGCTCAAAGTTACTGAACATTAATTTTTACTATTCCAACTCACACAACATGAACCCAAGAAAAATGTTTGTCCTAAGGTTAATTTTATGACATTATAATCTCTATCCCTATCGATATCAGTATAACCATGAATATTCTTGTAGATATTTATTTTTTATAAAACCCCATGTGACGTTGTTCAATTGACATATCATATATTCCAATTTACTAAGAAAATATGTGATTATTTCAGATTTCATTGATAATATCACAAATATTCACTTCATAAAATATATTAGGCGTTAAGGAACTAAGGTATATAAGATTACCAAAAAACCTCTAGTTGTCTTTGTGATTCATAGTTATTCTATATTCATCTGTAATCAACTCTGTTGTCACAAAAATAGGAGTTGAAACTTATTAGTATTCTTCCATCCCTAACTTCTTTTATATTTCAATGACATAATTATATTGAGATCATAAAATTTATTTTTCATTTTGTTGGACTTGTAATCCAATGAAAAAATTCAATTCCCCTATCATAGAAATTTCAGAATTCATATTTATTTGCACAGAAAATGGTTTACATAGACAATCTCTCTCCCACCCAAAAAATTATATCATCTATATAAATAATTAAAATACGAGTTTTAGATTCAAAATAATCCACATATAAAATTCTATCGACTTTTCCATTAAAAAATTTCAACATTCTGAAACAATTTTCAAGTATAGAATACCATGAACATGGAGATTTTTTCACCCAAAACAATGCATTCTTCAATTTCAAAACATTTTTTTCGCCATCAACATGAATGAACACACAAGGTTGATCAACGTAAACATCTTCCCCAATCTCACCAATTATGAAAAATAACTTAAAATCCATCTGCTAAAAATTGAAATTCTGATTATAAGCCATTACAAGAAATATTCGAATAGTTTATAGACTTGAAATGAGGGAAATTGATTCATCAAAATGCACGTCTTCCACCTGTAAGTATCATTTAAAAAAAATTATTCTATATCTTTTAAAATATATTCATTTTCATTCAATTTATATCTATAAATAAACTTTGTTCTGATAACATTTTTATTTACTGGTTGTCGAATTAGTTCCCATATTTCATTCTTCTCAATCTGATGCAACTATTCATTCATAAAATCCACCCATTCGTTGTTTTGAATAACTACTCAAAATTTTTGCAGTTAAACTTTTTAGATAAGGGAAGTATAGTTTTTAAATCTCAAAAACCTTTTGGTCTGACCTGGAGACTTCTAATTTCCAATAATGTTTTCGTATTCAAAATCATTTGGTGAAGTAGAGAAATTCATTTTTTCGGTCTTAGATGAAGTTTCCTCATTAATAGATTCTTTGGAAACATAATAAGGTTGTTTTCAATTACATATAATAATTTTTGATATCTCTATTTTATCCTCATCATCATTCTCAACATCATTTTAAAGGAACATTTATTATCAATTACCTTCAGATCATATCAGTCCAAAAAAATTTCTAAAAATTTTCAAAAAAATCGGTAACTTCTTCTTTTCTGTGAATAACCCATAAATGTTCCATCCAAAACATTCTCAACAAACATTCTAAAATCTAGATATTTCATTTTGAACAAACATGTTCTTATAAGAACATTGTAGTATTTTAATGATGGGTTTTTAAATGAAATTTTATATGGAGTCATGTTAGTTATTGGTCTCAACAAGCATCAATTTGGAACATGTACAAAAGTACTCAAAGATTCTCTCCAATAAAATTTTGAATGTTTGTCTTCAAATAACATATTTATTCCCATTTACAATGAACTTATCTACTTTCTTTATGCTAGTCCATTTTTTGGAGTATAGGGAGATCTTTTCCAATGTTTGATAGCATGATTTCTCATATATGTTTCACAAGTATTGTTTGAGAATTTACTACTATTATCTATTCTCAACATCTTTATAAAACCCCCATTTTTTTATTTACATATTTAATAAATAATTTTAACATTTTTACAGCCTTTTACTTGTGCTTCATAAATATGATGTTTCTCATCCAAGTTGAATGATCAATAAAAGTGATAAAGTATAAATATAATTTACTTATTAGTGTCTCATTGGCCCAAAAAATCAGAACGAATAAGAAAACTTTGTAAGGTATATTGAATTTGAAATCTTTTTAAAAGTTCGTTAGTCATCTTACATTTTTTAAATTTACAAAATACTATTCTTCTCTTATTTCAAATCTTGTAGCATCTTAATGACATCACCGTTTGAATTCTTATTCATACAATTATATCCATAGTTCCCAAGTCTGTAGTTCCACAATTTTATTTCAAATTCCGCACTCAAGTAATATGACTTGAAAAATTATATTATTTTTATGAGATTACCATTCATACTTTTTCCTTTTGAAATAACATTCCCACATTTCACACTTTTTCTGAATGAAAAATATTTTCTAAAAAAAACTTATTTCCCATTATGAAAAAATTGTCTTAAATTAAGTAAGTTATGTTTATCCAATTAAAAATAAAATATATTCATATTCCAAATTTTCTTCTTCAATCTCAACCATATCGAATCCTATTATTTTTAAGGAACTATCATTTCCCAGGGTAACTACTCTTCCATCATGACATTCAACGTGTTTCAAGATTTTTATATCACCTTTCATATTTGAATAAAAACCACTATCATGTATCCCTGGGTTGTTCCTTTTAATTAAATTAAAATATTTTTCAATAGAAAAATCAATTTCATCAACAATATTCTTTTTATCTTCCTTTCCATTTATATCATAAGAAACTAATTTTGGAATGAGGGTTATACATCTTTTATTATGATGACCAGTCTTATCAAATCTTTCACAAACTTCTTCTAAACATTCTAATTGTTTTTTTGGAATGTTTATTACATCTTCAGAACTCTCTTTTTCAACATTATGTAAGTTAGGAAAGCCACTCTTTCTACATTAACTATTTCTTCAATTTTTCTCAAACCTTTTTCTCGGTAGAGATAAGCTGTGAAAACAACTATATTATATGTTCCAATAGACATTACAACCATATAAATAGATATCGAATCGTTATTTTCTATTTAAGAAATATATTTCTCCATAAAACACAATAGATGTTGGTAACTTTTTTCAGTTATAATATACTAAATACATATACCATCTTTAGTTTTGAGTGAGCTCAATAATTTTGTTGATTTGGTAAGTTTATCACATCCCTTGTCCACCCAATATTTCCCAACGCATTATCTAGAACATGAAATGTTAAATAATAATTATGAATCATTAATATTTTTGACTAAATATTTAACCTGATTATTATATTGATCTTCTCAACAGCATTAGAAGTCTCATCTTTTTAATTGCTAAGATTTTTTGATTTTTCCTTCATCTTCCCTAAAAAACCTTTAGACAATTTTTTTATTTAAATATGTTAACATATTCTTAATTGGCCTCTAACTTTTTATTAAGATATTCAATCATTTTTCCTCGTTCAACAATTCTATGATTTTAACATAAGATCTACTGAATGTATTCTTCCTCTCGATTGATGCCATATTTTCTCCCATCTCCAAATTTTTCCCAATCATTCATCATTAATATATTATCATTCTTTATATTTTTTTCTCATGGTATGAAAAAAGTTATGTTCTAAGATGATACTCTCTTTAATATTACTCACCACCTTTCTCACTCTCTATGGAATCTTTTGTTTTTTTTAACTTTTTCAATGATGGTTGTTATTTTTATTAAAATTATTATTCATTATAATTGTTGTCAACTATATCTGATTCAACATTCTTACTAAACATAATTCTTCTGCTTCCAGAAAATATATTGTCATATTTGTTGGGTGAATTTCATTTTTAACAATTCTAATCTAATTCTATAGTCCAGTTCTTTATCATAATCAACATTATATTCTCCTAATTTCTTCATTATAAAATTCATAGAAAAGTGTCTGATTCCACCACACTCCAAACATTTTATAAGATTCAAAACTCTATATTTTACATTTCCTCTTTGATAGTTTTTAGAGATAAGTGACCTAAAATTACTATTCAATTCTTCATCTTCTACATCTTCATATTCACAAGTTTTAACTTTTTCAACATCTCGTATTTTCATCTTTCTAGTAGATTCAAAATCCATTTCATATGTCATCTTCTTTTTAAACATTTTAGATTTACTAATTTTATAAGAAATAAGAATGTTTTGTGATTTATCAAGAGATAAATAAACCTTATCTTCTAAAGAGAAAATTTTATAATCAATCCTATCAAAAATGGTTCTCATTTGTTTCCTGAAAATTTTATAATCTTCCAGGACATCTCTAATTCCTTTGATATTATAATAATTTTCATTTAGTCTACTGAAGTTTTCATCAATAGTTTCTTCATTTCTATTTCAAATCTCTTCACACTTATTATGACAAATTTTTAACATTATTTCCTTCATATTAGGATTCCATTAAAAAATGATTTCCACTTGATCCAACATACCATTTAAAGTATTTAGTGCCACCAGATTCTGATAAATATTCTACAAGAAGAACATAGGTATTTTATTTCAAGCCATTCTATCAACATCTATATTTCCATGAGAAATAAATGTTATTGGTTATTCTTTTAGAATAGGTGGAAAACCAATTTTATAGGCATAATAATCATCTAAAACAAGAGATATAAGATGAGAAATCATCTTTTTTCATCCATATTAATTTTTACTTAAAGTGTAAAAATTATTATACTATTGAATGAAATGATATTATGAATGATAATGATAAAATATGGTAACACTTTTTCAGGTACCAATTTATGTTCCAAAGATTTGAATAATAACTAAGAGGGGGGGCGGTGAATCCATTTTTTCTTTTTTTATATGTTTCCATAAAATTAGAAACTTAACAACGAAAAGTTGTTATGTTTTATTTCCTTATCAACTTTTAGTAAATACTAGTTTATTAAAAATAGTAAATTAAGTAAAGAAAAAAATATTTAAAAGGATAGACCATAATGTGAGAACATACATCCATTCCATAGTGGGTCTCGAAGGTCTATATAAATCGACTATTATGAAGAAGTGAATACAACTTGATTCAACTCCCCTTAGTCAACCTATATATCCTGATAAAAAATAGTATACTAACTCTAATTAGTTTAACCTAATTTTTTATAAAACTATTGATCCAAAATATTAATAAAGACTTTGTTGAATATGCTCCACAATTTCTCAGTCCAAATCCTCAGTACGATTTGGATAGATTTTATTTTCTCAATCCGATGAGTCTGGATTTGATTCCCTCAATATAATGATTCTGGATCCTATTTTCTCAATATGATGAGTTTGGATCTTATTCTATCAATACTATGAATCTATGTATGATTATTTCAACATGATGGAATCAATAAGATGAATCCATTCCATATATGAAAAAAATCAAACTCTAAGAAAATGATAAAAAAAGATCATCTTTTTTCCGATCAACTATATCCGATTAACTCAATATGATATTCTCAATATGATATTTCTCAATCTGGAAAACAAACATTCACCTACTTTATTATTATCATTTTATCTCTATCTAGAAGTAACATTCACCTGATTTCTTAAGCATTCCACCTTTTACGATTGTGTGAAAACTTGAGAACGAGTGATTGTTCAGATCAAGTATTTATAGGTGAATCAAAAAAGATACAATGGTAAACATAAATACATTCCCTGTATCCTCAGATTCAAGGACACAAAAAATAAATCACATTTAAAATTAAATTTGTAATTCTTAAAACCTCCTTAGATTATTCTATATTTATGTATAATTAAATTTCATATTTGACCACTTCCACCCTTCATTAAAACATATTATATCTCTTTCTAAGTCTTTTTATTAATCAACAAATTGCCAATTGGTATAATTTTCTGCTCAATATGAATTAGTTTCCTTCTATTTTCATTAAAAATCTATTTTATTCTTATCTAATTATGATTTTTGTTTCATTCTATGATGATTTTGAATTATTTTTTCTTTATAGATCATTATGAATATTTTTCCTTATCATATAATTATAATTTCAGTTTCCCTTTATAAAATTATGAATTTTGTTTCCTTCTTATCTCATTACAATTTTTGTTTCTTTCTTAGTGCAATATGAATGAATTCTCATTATAATATAATACTCAATATGATGGAAATTTCACTGTGATGAATTTCTATAATGATTGATTGTATTAAAAAATTAATTATCTTTTGAGATATTTAACTTCTGAAAACATCATTATCTTTACATATTCAAATATCTGGATCTGATATTCCTTATCTACCACACTTTTTTCATTTCCACATTCCTTTGAGGATTCTCCCAAGAAGTTTCACCCCTCCTTTTTACATGTGAGTGTTTGATATTCCTCCCGTATTTTTCATGAGTTCCTTCAAATTTAAACTCATCCTTTCACTTCATATCACCAAATCTATGGGACCATTCTCCATACTCCATATACACTTTTAGAGAACATCAGAAAAATTCTTCAGTACTCCCAAAGTATTGGATTTCTATATCCTTTTGGAGGTGTGGTTTTAACCCAATAAGGCATATGACAAATTTTATATCATTATGGATAAAAAAAATAAAGCATACTTTGAATCCTTGTAAATTTTTTTTCATAGGCCATAGAACATTCATAATAATTTTTATTTATCTCTATAAATTCTCTTCCTATCCTTGCAAAAAGATTTCAAGGAAAATAATTGTTAAAAAAAATTATCTAAAAGTATTTAAAATACATCACTTAAATTTCTTTGTTCATATTTTTGTTACTAATAAATTCCAACCATTTTCATTCCTCTCAATATAGACAATAAATTTCATGATTCATATCAACTGTCTTAAAATAGTTATGAATAGAAAATAACTTCTCCATTGAGTTGACCCACTATTCCATGACTGGTGGATCAGAAGACTAGATAAATATTTGGGTTATTTTTTGCATAAAGGACATGAAATGTAGTTTATCACTCATAAAAAAGGAGAAATTTCCACATTTTTCATGTTATTGTTTATATCCTATGACAGTTGGGTAAGCATCACCAAGAAATTTTAACTCCACCACCCTGGGAACTGGGGTTGTTGTTCAGGATAGTGATGGATTGTCCCTCACAGGGTTGTTGGGCTGTTTTCTCTTAGTTCCCACCATTTTATAAAATAAAAAAGGTTATAAAAATAAAAGGTCAACAAGTCAAGAATAACTTATCCCTTTGTGAAAGTAACTCTATTTAAATATCTTTGGGGATCAAAATGTTTAGAAAATATCCTTGTGTGATTACATATACTTAGTCTCATACTAACGGGTTTCTCAATGGTTCTCTATTTCTAATTCCAAAATTATTTAAACAATTATCTAATATCAACTATAGAGACCCTAATTTGTATTATATGATCATCAAATCATTTTTAAAATAAAAATGTGAAATCATTACACCATAAGGATCCAATGGTTTAATGTCTTGGGAAAATTAGAACTATACATAACATTTACAAAATAATAAATAAATATTTGTTTAATTGCTTCATATAGGAATTCATAGTGTTCCATGTATTCCCTTAGTACAAGTAATCACCGAAGGATATACAAAAAGGAAAGGGGGAGATAAAAGAATAGTAAGAGGTTAGATAAGATCATTGATCAACATAACAGGGTGTGTTCATAATCATTATCTTCATAACTTAAGTATGGTATTATCATCATAATCATGATAGGAATCATTATATAAAGGTAGTAAATGTGGTGATGCATAAAAATGAATCATCTTGTCTTAGTGGTCAATTACCACACATAACCATGAATAAAGATAGAGTCAAGTTCATTCATATATCAATTTATCCCATGATATTCATGACATTACCCAATGCATTGTAGTGATGTATAATTATGGGAACACCCATCACATAATAACATTTTCATGCGCTATATAATTCTGGGTGACCCTATAACATCATAACATTTACATAATAATGCATGCCACACGTAATGTGTATCGATATTGGATACACAATAACCCATGAAAAGGAATGATTTTCACATCATAAAGCATAATTTCAGGAAAGAACATTTGGGTTCCTAAAATAAATAGGGAATAACATTATTGGTATATGAATCATCAACCTTGAGTGAAGATTAAATAATCTCATGAGATGTAAAAGATATATTTTTTAGAAAAAAAAGTTCTTTTTTAAAAATCAATTCATTTTTAATAAAATAATACTGAAAATATGTATATATAGAAAATAAAATGGAATGAAAAGTAGATTATATATAAGGAACAATAATACAACACTCATACTAAAAATGGAGTGAAATAGGGAAAAACCAAAACAAGATAGTTGCATTCGAAAATCCCCTCACCTTTTGTCACAGTGCTTTGTTCACTTTAGTATCATGGATAATAAAATAAAATTAATTAATTAAGAAATATTGAACCCAATTATACATGTATTGGATTTATTATAGTTATAATAAGTTCATTTATAGCATTTTATATGAGTTATTTAGTTCAATTCCATAATTAATGAGTGTTGATTTTCTTGGTTTTCATGATCGGTTCACTTGAGTATGAGAGTTGAAGTTTATGTAGAATGGGAACAATTCTCCAGAATAGAAATTATTTCAAATTAATAAAAATAGAGAATTTTAAATGGTTATATATGTCTTTTTTTTAAATGGTATGATGATGAATACTTTTATAAAATGTTAGTCCTAATCATTTATATTTTTTGGTGGTTTTTATGAACATGAAAAACTAATTTTGTTCGATTAATTATTATTTGATATATAATTTATTTAAACAACTAAAAGGTGTTGTAATTTTTCTTATAGTATATACCAACCATTATAGTGGTTTTATGAACATCCTTGAAGGCATGAAAGGAAAATGAAAAGGCATCATCCATGATGTTAGTAAATTGACACATCATGAGTGATGATTTCATTCCAAGAATAAAAGAGAGAGAAATGAGTTTAATGATTCATATTACATTAAAATGATATAATTAATGTATATAAAATATAATCAATTTATCATGATCATTTTCATAGAGTAGTTTAGGAGAGAATAATAAAATAAAATAAAATTATAATAAATTAAAATGAAAAAAAAGAGGATTTTACCTCATGAAGTTATCCTTCTTGAGAACCTCATTATAAAAAATATATTGGTATTTTGATGAGACCAAGGGATCCTAGAAGTGGGATATGGGATATGGAAAATATTTAGGCCTAATATGGACAATCTTTATGGATTTGGAGGAGTGAGTAGAAGTGGTGGTGAGGGGTGGTATTTATAGGGGAGGAGAGGAGTGTTTTCTCATTATTTTATTCATTAGTTTATTATTTTGGCACAAGACTATGAATAGTTTGAAAATTATAACTAAATATATTAAAATAATTAATGAGAATTATAGATTTTGGGTTTACATCTGTCATACACCTTCTACAACTCAATAATTATTGTATGTAGTTTATATCGTATATTATAAAATTTCACTATTCATAAGAAATTCCAAAACATTATAAAAATCAATAAAATTAACCATAAACATTTTCTATTGTGAATAATTCAAAAAATGAACTGAATTTTATAAAAATTATATTTTATATATTATAAATTGGTTTTTTATTTTAATAACCATTTATTCAAAAAATACCAAATTTAAAATTATAACATATTTTATGACACGTTAATAAATTAACTAAAGTATCAAAATTTTATCTTATAATATTTAGAAAAAATATATTAATTTATTAGTGAATTTTATGAAAATATATATTTTTTAAATCATTACAGTAATTATAAATTTATAAATAATATTTATAACTTATAAAAATACCAATACTTAATTTATCATTTTTAAAATATTTATTTACTTATTTAATGACATAAATATGTTATATTTTAATTCATAATTTACCCAATTATATTTATAACTTCAAATGTGATGTTACTATTCTATTGGAATAATTACTATTCTTATGGTTCAAGTTATTATTCCAAAAGAAAAGTTAATATTTCATAAGAATAGGTTTTTCAATTTCTGAAAATCCTATAATTTCATTTATTCTTCATTTATAATGTTTTTTTTCGATGCCTATGGGAATTTATGTGAATTATACAATAATACCAAATTATAATATGGGGAATTTCCAGTGTTAAATTTTTGGGTTGTTATACAGGGTCCATCCAAAACAAAAAATTTATACGACCCCTCTTCCCTATGTACAGATAACAACATTATAAAGAATATTTTCAATAAGATATGGCTTGATTCACATTAAAATGGGATGGGTAGTGATTCAATAATCTCTTTTATAGTACCGAAGAATCTTCAGGGAAAATATTAATTCCCTATTTTCCCCACCTAAACTCCATATTGATGTGGGGCACCATTTTAATGAAAAAAGGGTGGCTTGATTCGTTCTCCAACAAGATACATAGTGACACCTGGGTCCTATCCCCTAGATGAGCTGAAAAAATCATTTCCATGTCGGGCGACCCAGGTCATTACCTCAATATGTTAAACTATACAACTAATGTCCTTATAGAATGATTATAAACTACATGATAATTTTATGAACTATATATGGCATGATTCTCACTCTAATGAGGTACATAGTGATGCCTAAATCCCCAATCTAGGGTCTAACTACAAAAAAAATTCATTCACTTTCTACGTATGAGTCAGTCCTAAAAATGGAACCTTTAAGAACAACATACATCTTTATGATACTTTCAATTATATATATATAATTTCCAATGATTCTATACATGGTCCCAACCACATAATTTCTCCCTTTTCATGTCGGTTAATTTTTGTCCATACAACATGACGTTTAATGGTATCACCAATCTCATTACCACAAGATATTACACTACATGGCCAATGTCCTCACCTCATGACATTAAGCCACATAAGAGATCAATAAGTGTCACGAACCAACCCGGGTCGATCCTGATCCGGTCACCCGAGTCGGCCCGCGACATGGCCCGAAGGGCATTCCCGATCCCCACAGGCTGGAAATCAGTGATGGGCAACAACATTTGATCGTTGGGAACAATTTAATCCCAAAAAAAAGCATGATCGAGGAAAAAACAACAAAATAAATATAACAGATAAACACTAACAGCGGAAAAGAAAAAAAAGTCACCCGACCAAACATACCTCCATGTGACCTCTCAGGTCACCACCCAAATAAAGACCAACCTCGTTCCAACACCAAGCGACCCAAACCAGAAAACCTGAACAAGGGAACCTTCAACTGAAAGATAGGATAGGTGTGAGCATTTAAAATGCTCATTAGGGTTTCCAAGATTAACCATAGAATCCAAATGTTTCCTTTCCCAAGGTATTCCATTGACACCAGTTTGAAATAAAATTATAAAAGTAAACATTTTTTACATTTTAAAA
Organism: Viscum album; assembly: GCA_963277665.1. NCBI lineage: Eukaryota > Viridiplantae > Streptophyta > Magnoliopsida > Santalales > Viscaceae > Viscum > Viscum album. The sequence continues at coordinate 1,316,448,847 of OY728121.1, forward strand.
ACAAGTCACATAATTTTCATTTCATTTAACAAAAATCCAACACACGCTATATACCATCTCCAGAAAAAAACATTTGTCATTTCATAAAAAAAATCAAGATAGAAGGATCCATATTTTACTAACAAGGAAGCAGGTAATAAAAATAGGCTAGAACAAACTAGTACAATAGAAAGTGAACAAAACAACAAGGAAGACAAGCAGTGCTAAAGGAAACAGGTAATAGTATAAGCTTTGAATGATAACTAAAAGTAAACTAGCAAGGGAAGACAAATAAAAGTAAAGGTAAACAATAAGTTATTAGCAATAACCAAGGGTGATCCTAAACATCCATAGTAAACCACTAGATGTAATCTGTTTCAGAACCACCTGTCGGCGTATGGTGAAGCTCTTATGTCTATAAACAACATGCCACCCTAACTGACCAAATCTAGTGGCAAAGACCACCTAGCCTAACAACAAATCCAGGGGGTACCAACCCATATAATCGGGGTTGATTAGTAACCGTCACTCGATCTCTAAAAGACGCCCAGGAACCCATGGTAGTTTTAATAATTATGTGTATGTGGGAGGCCCTTGCACGCGTGACTCATCTCACCACACTTTCCAACCCCTTACACAGACACCACTACATGACAACCCTCGAAGGGGATTCCCCCTATAGAGGTTCCCCAGAAGTATGTATATATATATATATATATGTAGGTATACATATATCACAACACCAAAGTACCAACCGGGCCTTCACAACACATAAACATTCAAACCAATTTCTAAAATGCATTATGTTTCCAAACGGGCATTTAAATTTTCGCAAAAACATATTCTTTTAAAAGAGTCAACACAAATGTTACACTAGAGTTAGAAAATAAAAATCGGCCTTTAAATCAACATGACGTGTCCAGATGCATTATTCAAAATGTTGCACAAATACTATTTACATTTTCAAAGCCAAACTAGTCCTTAGAATCCAAACACACACCCAAATAATTCAAATTTACAAAATGGATCTTTAACTTTGTCAATCTCACCCCAAAATACATTCCAATGCCAGACCGCCAAGTTTTTAATAAACACATTAAAACCATTCATTTTCCAACCAAGCCCAAACAAACACACCAAAATATTATCAGAACAAAATCTGCATAGCTCGTGCCTTCGATTAAATTAGCAGAACGGTTTTAAAGAACACTTTTCATAATTAAACAAAACTCTATGATAATTTATCAAGAAGTTCTCGTATGCATCACAAAGTTTTAAGGTCCAAACATACAGAAAAATTTATTCATGGTAAAATACATTTTGAAGACATGAAAAAACATAATTTGTATAATTTTCTCTTTCAAACACACTCCCTACACAGTTTGCAGTTTACCAAAGCACATATAAACAGTTCAGAAGAGCGTTCACGACAACTGCACTAATGTCACTTGAACATACCACTAAAAATTTTAATGCACATAGAAACTAACTAAAATTAAATAACCATTCCTCATCATACGAACAAATTAACAACAGTGCGATGTAAATTAAATAATTTTTTTTAAAAAAATCAAGTGTCAATGGAATGTAATGGGAAGGGAACACACAGATTTTGTCTACCTCAAACCAAGCACATATGAGACGAAACTTCAACGTAAGTACTAACAACACCCCACTAGCCAATTGTAAATCCTAATCAATGAGATGAACGTGTGAATTAAAACCTAAGAATCTAGGGTTTGGCCAAAATAAAGAAAAACACCAAAGATGAAAATAAAAATAAAAAGCAGAAACCGGAGCGGATGGTCATGAGCCAGGGGCGAGCGTCAGGATCGGGCCGCGCTAATCGGAGCGCACTGAGCAGAGGAGCTCACCAGAGCGGGCTCGTACGAAGCAAAGAGGGGTTGGACAGGGATGGTCTGGCCGAGCGAACCTTGCCGAAAACTGCACCGGATAGTGGGGAGATGACGCCAGAACGGTGAAGCCATAGGGGAAGTGGTGCGGAGGCGCGACCGAGGGCTGGGGAGCAGCGGTGGTCGGGCTGGGGTGAAGTGGAAGGCTAGGACGGCGGAGGGAGCCGGGACGGCTACGGGAGCCGCACAAGGGCTGGCGGCACGGTGAATGGGATGCGGGGGCCGAGACGCCGGTGAAAGGGAGCGGGGACGCCGGGACGCTGGCGATGAGGAGGCTGGCAAGCCAGCGCACACAAGAGGGCAAGGGGGGGGGGGGGGGTCGGGCACCGTACAGGAGAAAGGAAGGGGGGGAGAGTTTATGGATTCAATTTTTTTTCATTTTATTAACACAATAATAATAATAATATAATAATAATAATAATAATAATAATAGTTATAGAATAAGTAAATAAACAAAAATAAAATCCTGATAATATTAATAAAACTTTATAAAGATAATAAAACATTATAATAAAAATAATAATAATATCGCAACTATAATAATAATAATACTTTAACAATCATAATAATAAAATAATAATAATATTATTTATTAAAATTTAATACTCCTAATTATATTAACTGTGAACATAAAAAATTTAGTATTTAAACGTCGGGCGAACACGCGGTCACCCGGGTCGAACGCACCATCACCGCTAGCGATGCAATGACTGCGCACCGGCGTGAGACCCACCAACACAATTAAACTTAGAAAAATTCAAACCAGGACCAAGAAATGATTAAAAATAAGGGCATCCGTGGTCGGGGTGTGACAATTTTCCCACCACAGACACTTTCTGCCCCCAAAAAGTCACCAAGGAAATAGTCGGCCAAGATTCAAGTCTATGCCCAAATGGAAATAAAGGAACCAAAGAGAACTAAGAATCCTAGGATGACCTTACTCTACACAGGTCACATCCGACTGATTCAAGAGAAAACTGAAGTATGAGGTTGAGGGGAGAACACGATGGGGTTCTCCCCACCACAAGAGCTCAACTTGTGTAAAAACATTAACCATCTAAATAGACAACCCTAGGAAAGGGGGGGGGGGGGTTCTACACGGGAACTCCCAACCGATTTAAACCAACTCTTATAGCATGAGTGAAAAACAACACCTTCGTCAAAACGTTGAATCCTCGACCAAATTCAATGACCTTCAACACTAGGGGGAAACCCACGGAAAAGACTTAACTAGACATCGAGTTGAAAACATGGCCCATTGAAATCCACAAAATATAACCACATCCACACAAACGGGACTAATTAGATAATAATAGAATGAGTCCATGATAACCCCATGGTAAAACAATGAACTTAAAATAACGTCAAAACATTAACAGAAGAAAAAAAAAGTACAAAAAGATCTTAATTGTTCCACCGCCAACACAACACACAAAACCCAGACCAAGGCTTCACACCCCTGGGAACTCCTGACTGCGCGCGAGCTTCACCCTGAGACCTATGGCTGGGGCTCTAATGGCTGAAGCATCACTTGCCTCACAGTCAGGTACTGACACTCTCCAATCACGACGTCCTCTTCAAGCAATGCTTTTTGCAAAACTTCTCTAGATGACCCAGACAACCGCAACAATGACACGTCTTCGGAGGGTTGCGACAGGATGGCTTCAAATGTCCAAAACGACCACACTGATAGCATACCACTGAACGATCTGACGAACTGGGAGCTGGGACAAAAGGAGATAACTCCTTAGGAATATGGTTCTCTTGCATCCTTTCCTCTCTAGATGGATAAACCCCACGAACAACTAGGTACACTGGACTGCCAACCACCTGCGCTCCGGACACCAACTCAGCTAAAAACGCTTCCTCCACCAGCTTCGTTAAATGATGGTCTTTAGGAGGGAGGAACCACTCCTTGATTTCGGGACTGAGACCCCTAGTAAAAAGAGAGGCCCTCATGAGCTCATGTGATGCCACCTCTGGAGAAAAGGCAATCAGTTCCTTGAAATGGTCAACATATGCTTTCACCATCTATTAACCTTATTGAATATGCACGAGCTCTACCTTTTTCTTTTCCTTCACTTCTTCAGGTATAAATCCTTGGACGAATATGGTTTTAATGACATCCCACTTCATGCCAAATTGTATTGACGGTGGGGAAACCACCTTCCACTAGTCGAGAGATGGACCTTCAAACAATCCCAATAACAGCAAGAACCCTAACACTCTCGAGTGTTCCCAACATTCTAAAGATACTCTACACTTATTCATTCCAATCTAATGCTTCTAATGGGCCTCAATCACCATGAAGAATAGTCAACATCTGAGAAGGTCCATAAATTATGAATGACTCATTAGAATCATTGGGGATCTTTCTGGGTGGCATTCTCTGAACAACATAAAAAAACCAAGCCAAAAAAATTTGCATCCAATCAAATCTTAATCAAAAGGACAATCAAATACCAACAACTTGCTCGCACGCCAAAAATCCACTTTTCAAAAATCACCATTTCATTTCAAGACTACATCCAAACACAAAACACACTTTCCGAAACAAAATCCAATTTCCAAAATCATTTTCCTCTTTCAAAAATAATTTTAGAAAGACAAGGTCAAACCTTTGGTTTCAAATTAACACCCATAGCATCTCATGAATCGTCGCATGAGTGTCCATCCATTCCACTCACTTCATCCACGAACAAGTGCCTCTCATGCACTTTTCACACAAACCCGCACACATGCGATCATTCATAAGGAAAACCAAGGGTCTAACCCAAACCATTTCCCTACCAATTCTATGAAAACACCCGGTTTTAAAACCAGAACACTTTAAATTTCAAAAATCCCTTTAACAATTAAAACCAATTTTAAAGAAAACACTTCCATTTAAAAATTCAACTTTAATTTTCAAAAACACGATCACACCAACCAGAACCAAACATACTACAACTTACAAAGAATCACCAGAATGAGGAACTAGTAGGTACGCTTAACCCAACGACATGGTATTGAGCCACACCCCAAGTAATCATCAATATCTAGGAGGAACTTAAACCATGTACTCGGACTCCACATGGTTCAATACTCCATGTGAAAGCGCGACGTGACACTGGATCCTCTCCTTTTTCATTCCTCAATCCAAAATGAGGTCAAAAGAAACAATTTCTGGACTACCCCTAGTAACTCGAGGATCAGCGCGAGCAAGAGTTCGTGACGCTCTTCCCGCACCTACCTCTCGAGTTCCGATAGTCCTAATCTTCTTCTACCAAACAACCCAAATAATAAGAACCTGAACCTCCTTGTGATACAATTTTGTCACGAACCAACCCAGGTCGACCCTGAACCAGTCACCCGAGTAGGCCTGCGACATGGCCCGAAGGGTGTTCCCATTCCCTATGGGCTGGAAACCAGTGCCGGGCATCAAAATTTGATCATTGGGAACGATTTCATCCCAAAAAAAAAGCAATATTGAGGGAAAAAAACAAACTAAATAGTAAAGATAAACATTAACAGCGGAAAAGAAAAAAAATTCACATGACCAAACGTACCTCCATGTGACCTCTCAGGTCACCACCCAACTAAAGACCAACCTCTTTCCAACACCGAGCGACCCAAACTAGAAAAACTGAAGGGAACCTGAAACTAAAAGATAGGATAGGCGTGGGCATTTTAAATGCTCAGTAGGGTTGCTAAGATAAACCACAGAATCCAAAAATTTCCTTTCCCAAGGTAGTCCATTGACACCAGTTTGAAATACAGTAATAAAAGTAAAATTTTTTACATTTTAAAAACAAGTCACACACTTTTCCTTTCATTGTACAAAAATCCAACACACGCTATATACCATATCCAGAAAAAAAACATTTGTCATTTCATAAACAAAATCATGATAGAAGGATCTAGATTTTTCTAACAAGGAAGCAGGTAAACAAAATAGGCTGGAACAAACTAGTACAACAGAAAGTGAACGATCCAACAAGGAAGACAAGTAGTGCTAAAGGAAACCGGTAATAGTATAAGCTGTGAATGATAACTGAAAGTAAACTAGCAAGTGAAAAAATGCAATAAAGGTAAAAAATAAGTTATTATAAATAACCATGGGAGATCCTAAACATCCCAAGAAAACCCCAAGACATACTCGGTTTCGGAACCACCTGTCGGCGTATGGTGAAGCTCTTAAGTCTATAACAAACTGGCCGCCCTAACTGACAAAATCCAGTGGCAAAGCCCGCCTGACCTAACAAAAAATCTAGGGGGTACCAACCCATCTAATCGGGGTTGATCAGCAACCGTCACTCGATCTCTAAAAGACACATAGGAACCCATGGTAGTATTTATAATACTATGTAAGTGGGAGGCCCTATTACACGTGACTCATCTCACTGCACTTGACAACCCCTTACACAGACACCACTACATGACAACCCTCGAAGGGGAGTCCCCCTGTAGAGGTGCCCCATAAGTGTATATATATATATATATAAACGTAGGTATACATATATCACAATAACAAAGTACCAACCAGGCCTTCACAACACATAAACAATCAAACCAATTTCTAAAAGGTGTTATGTTTCCAAATGGGCATTTATATTTTCGCAAAAACATATTCTTTTAAAAGAGTCAACAAAAATGTTACACTAGAGTTAGAAAAGCCAAACGGGCCTTTAAATAAACATGATGTGTCCAGAGGCATTATTCAAAACATTGCACAAACACTATTTACATTTTCAAAGCCAAACTAGTCCTTAAAATCCAAACACTCACCAAAATAATTCAAATTTACTGAACGGACATTTAACTTTTTCAAACTCACCCCAAAATACATTCCAAATCCAGAACGCCGAGTTTTTAATAAACACATTAAAACCATTAATTTTACAACCAAGCCCAAAAAAACAGACCAAAATATTATCAGAACATAATCTGCATATCTCGTGCCTTCGATTAAATTAGATCGGTTTTAAAGAACACTTTTCATAATTAAACAAAATGCTATGATAATTTATCAAGAAGTTCTAAAATAGATCACAATGTTTTAAGGTACATACATACAGGTAAAATATCTTCACGGTAAAAGATATTTTGAAGACCTGAAAAAACATAATTTGCATCATTCTCACATTCAATCATACTCCCTACATAATTTGCAGTTTACCAAAGCACATATAAACACCTCAGAAGGGCTTTCACAACAACTGCACTAATGTCACTTGAACATACAACTAAAAATTCTAATGCACAGAGAAACTAAATAAAATAAAATAACCATTCATAAGAATGGGAACCAATTAACAACGGTGCAATGTAAATTAAATAAACAATTAAAAAAAAGCAAGTTTCAAAGGAAAGTAATTGGAAGGGAACATGCGGATTTTTCCTACCTCAAACCAAGCGCAGATGCGATGAAACTTCAACCTAAGGACTAACAACACCTCGAGGGCCAATCACACATCCTAATAAATGAGATGAACATGCGAATTACAACATGCAACACTAGGGTTTGGCCAAAATAAATAAAATCACCATAGATGAAAATAAAAATAAAAAGAACAAACTGGAGTGGATGGTCGTGAGAAAGGGGAGAGCGTCGGGATCAGGCTACGCTGATCGGAGCGCGCGGAGCAGAAGAGATCACTGGAGCGGGCTAGTGCGAAGCAGAGCGGGGCGGGCCGGGGACGGGCCGACCGAGGGAACCTCGCTGGAAACTGCACCGGACAGTGGGGAGACGGCGCCAGAATGGAGAAGCCAGAGGCGCAGGGGTGCGGAGGTGTGACAGAGGAATGGGGAGCGACGGTAGTCAGGCTGGGATGAAGTGGGAGAGCGGGATGATAGAGGGAGTCGGGACGGCGGAGGGAGCCTGGATAGTGGAGGGAGCCGGGATGGTGCGGGGAGCCACGTAGGGGTTGTCGGCACGGTGAAGGGGATGCGGGGGCCGAGACACCGGTAACAGGGAGCGGGGACGACGGGACGCCAGCGACGAGGAGGCTGGGAGGCCGGCGCACGCAGGAGGGAAATAGGGGGGTCGGGCACCACACAGGAGAAAGGAAGGGGGGGGGGGGGGGTCAGGCGTCGCATAGGAGAAGGGGGGGGGGGAGTTTAGGGTTTCAATTTATTTTCCTTTTTATTAACACAATAATAATAGTAATAGTAATAATATAATATTATAAATAATAATAGTAATAAAATAAGTAAATAAACAAAAATAAAATCCTGATAATATTAATAAAACTTTATAAAGATAATAAAACTTTATAATAAAAATAATAATAATATCACGACTACAATAATAATAATACTTTAATATTCCTAATAATAAATTAATAATAATAATATTTATAAAAATTTAATACTAATAATTATATTAATTGTGAACAAAAAAAATTTAATATTTAAACATCGGGCGAACACGCGGTCACCCGGGCTAAACGCACCATCAGCGCTAGCAATGCGGTGACCGCGCATCGGTGCGAAACCCGCCAACACAATTAAACTTAGAAAAATTCAAACCAGGACCATGAAAAGATTAAAAACAAGGGAATCCGTGGTTGGGGTGTGACAATAAGTTTTTATATATTAATTATAATCCTAATAAAATAGTTTGATATTTTAGGATTATACCTCAGGGATCGACTACTATGATAAATATAAATTCATATACCCTTCACTTTTGTTGACTTTGTGTCATGGAAGATGCTTTTACAACACCTTATTTCTACCATAGAGAATATCTCGCATAGAATTTTGAGTTTTGTTAAAGGATCTCCCATAAAAATTTTGGCATATCCATTTGTTTCTAGATTATCATGGTCTTGGTTTCATGACCATGTAAAACCCGATGTCCTCTCCACATGAAAATAAATTGCACGATTTCCTCCATAACTATATCTTGAATGACTCTCATTCCAATGAGATGTGGATAGATGTTTGTATTTCAAACATGTTATCAACTACAAAATAATTTTGGAAATTAAGATATTATCAAATGTATAAGTCAGATATTCATAGGAGGATTCAGTATGGGTTATCACACTATGTGTGATCCCTTGCTAGAAAATCCCTATTTACCTTAAAAAATGAAATAAATCAATGTAGGGGTCCATTATTTTAGATCTACATGTGGATTGATTCTCATTTTAGTTATATATGCAGTGACATGTCAGACTCATTTCCTAGATATAGCCATAATGTAAGGAGAAATTCCTCCTCTCTTATATATACACAAAAATCAATGCATGATCTTTTAATTTTGGTGAGTTCAATAGAGGTCCAACAAGGAAAAAAGATCTATCATTTCTACATATGAGTAAGATCTATGTAAGGTAAACTAGAATTTATGGATGACATCGATCCAAGCACGTCTATTAAGCTCGGATTATATCCTTTACACATGTCATACTCCTAATATTGGACACTTTTGGTTCTCTATAATCTTTCTCCATTTTCCGATGATAGAATTTTTGAAACCCAAAGACTTATTTTCTGAATTGTGATGTAATTCAAAGTTTTTGGATTTCTATAAATTATCCAAAAAAGGTATTTTATTCCATATGATCCCATTATCGACTATGTTGTAACACATCCTAGAGGGATTTGCAGAAAACAACCCACAAAACAGTTTTTTTAAATACTGATTACTTCATCCTTGGGAGAATCATCTTTTGTCTCTATCAGCTTTGAGGGAAAAAAGTAGGAACCCCTTATTTGAATTCAGTATATGGTCAACCCCCATATACATATATTATATCCTTTATCACCATCTAATAATCCCTAAGAGAGTGGTTTATAATTTTCTCTATCCTGTCTAAATATTTCCAATATAGATATGGTCTAATATGCCACATCTCACATATTGTTTTCATGATGTTATGGAACTAGTCTTATGACCAAAAAATATAGGCACAACATTTTGGACACTGGTTCAGAATGGTAAAAAAAATAGTTTCCCCAAATTCATTGTAAATTTCAACTTGAAGTTCTCCTCTAATAAATAAGGTACATTATTTTCACAAACGAAACTCTATGCCTTGGGAAATATGAATCCCCATAAACATCCATCAACATTTAGCAATATATGGTCATAATACTAGATATATTATTTATATTGAATATTCTATAACTCATTGTAGAGGGATTTTCATAAAGTATACCCTATAATAGGTTTTTTAGCCAAAGGATTCCAGTATTGACTATGTTTTAAAAATCAAAGTAGAATTTTCATAAAACATCCCAAAAAATTGGTTTTCAATTAGTGGTAACTTCATCTTTTATAATGACATCATCTATATTCATAATCTATTTTCCTCATACCACTCATTGAATCTGAGGACCCAAAATGACAACTTATATATTTCTCCTCTCACACCTAATTATGGTAGCACATTTTGAGAATTATAATCATGAAAGGGAGTATCATTAATGATTCTTTCAAAAAACAATTACCTTAAATTATAGCCCCAATAATTTCATTTATGTTATAAATTATAGTACATAATGAAATTTCATTATTTTTCAACTTTAAACTACACATCAAAATTTCACTGAATCTTAGTCACATGATATTAAATTTCATGATGTTTCAGCCACTTTAATGAATTTTAATTTCCCATGATATTGATCATTTATCAAAATATACCCTCCTTCACGCAATAAATAGTCATGTAGTAGTGATATCTCAATCACGATCAATGTTAATAAAAATAATCTCTTCATTCTCAAGATTTTTCACATAGAAAAACCAACCATTTCATAAACGTGAAATCCAAATCTTGATAAAATCCCTTCATCCATATGTAATATAATGTCAGAAACCCTGACAAATTATTTCCCTCAATATACTGTAAAATACCACAATTTTATTTTCTAAAATTAGCCATAAAATTGTAATGTTGGCCGAAGGATGCCACTATTTACTATGCAATAACACACCTAGTTGGAATTGAATAAAACAGCCCCCAAAATTCACTTGAATACCAGTGGTTACATCTTTCTTAGGAGAGACCTCTAATATTAAAAAATATCATGATTTTGGTTCTCGAAACTACAAAATCATGGCTCGAAAATTCTCCTTGGACGTATCTAAATGATTTTTGAACATTATTTTACAACAAAACAAATTTAGTCTATCATTGGAAAATATATGGTGAAAGCTGCTCAAAATAAAACACCAGTTTCACTTGTCTCACTTTCATGAATTTAAAATTCCCTTAAAAAAAGACATAACAATCACTAGATCGAAGAACTGAAAAGGGAACTCATAAAAATTTCATGTAATATGTCACTAGAACCACACTCCATTTGTTTTATGAAAAAACTAGACCAAAGAAATGATGTATTGTAAGAAAATTGTTATGATGAAAACATGAAAAGTGTGGTATAATAAAAATAAAAATCTCACATTTTAAATCTTCTTATTATTGTACATATAAAAAATTTATGGTATTAACAAAAAAGACACATTTTTTGTGTATTTATCAATATTAACCTAGATATAATCAAACTATGTTCGCTAGGACCCATGGTTTAAGAAAAAGTGTGAGTGTCTTCCCATCCCTATCACTATGGCTTTGACGAACAGAAAAAATTATTTATTATTCTATGAAAATCTATTTCAATATATGATATTACCACTATGGAAATATACGGATGAATTCATAGAATATTTGAAAAAAATTCTTTTCATTTATTAAAGCTGATAAAACTGTTGGATCATCAGCAAAATTGGGTCTCTCCATCAAACATTAAAAGAGATCTCCAGCACAACTCATCTTTGGTTGAACATCCTTTGAAGCCCCATAAGCCACCTTTTGAAGCATAACTAATTTAATTACATTAGTCTCTCCATCCTAATGATGTTCTTCCATTACAACCGAAAGAGATTTTAACCCTTTGGTTTTGTGTCATTCTATTGAATGGTGGAGTTTTACAAGATCCCTTTTAGTCACATCCATTTCATGCTGATGATTCAAAACATGAAAGGTTTTCTCATTAATCCACTATCAAAATTTATATATGTAATTAGTATGATTTGGTATAAGATAATAAATCATGGAGATCATTAGTATTGATGACCAACTTCACCATTATGAGGTCCGACCAAAACTTGTTCTCTCAATCTCCTCTATTTGAGAATGATCTCCTTTATAACGACATAATTCACAAAGAAATAAATTCTTCCATATCCCTGCATAACAAATGTTAATTGATTTTGATTGATTCTCAAATGTAGGTATTCAAGAGGAATATCAGAAATTATTTTCTAGATTCCCCCCAAGACCCATGACATGTGATGAGAAGAGAATTTGTAGCTCTAAATCTATCTCAGAGCCACTATAAGAGTGAGTAATGTACTCCATGATTAGTGAAAATATTGAATCACCCTTCCACTATCCCTACTGGTTAATAAAAGCTCCTTTTTTGATGTATATAGTGTAGGAACATATGCTCCACCGTTAGACCCATCCAAAAAACGTTTATGGAACTGTATAGTGGGAAAGACTCATTTTTAACCTCAAAAGGATAATAGAATAAAAAAATAGTAGATGGACAAATAAGTTGGAAAAACTCACCAAATAATGGTTTAGAATATTGGGTGGATTTCTCCATAGGTACGCAACTTTGATAGTGTGAACTGGATCCTCTTGGTAAGGAGCACTCTCTTAGGTTTGCATGAGACTCTCTAACGAAGGATGAGAAATATTTCCCATTTTATTATTCACTTATGTTAGTCCCCCCTAATTATTTGGACTGGGGTTGAATTTTATGCCTTATCCATTCATAACCACTGTAAATGTCTCTCTGGATGGATCTCCACATTCCAACCAGCCTTGATTAGATAATCATACAGAAAAAGGTTGGTTACAGAAAATATTATGACTCACATCCATTCAACTCAGTATTGAGTTTCTAAAATTATTCTAAAGTAGTAGGAAGATTAATATGTTCTATAATTTCATTATAGTTCATCGAAATATTTCTCATGAAATGTATTTATTTTCCAAGCCCGATTTTAATCTCACTCATGGTGACACATGGAATGTTCGGATCGGGTCCTGGTATATCACCCTCTTTTGACGACATGAGACACCTTATTAAAATCCTTAGTTACTGCTACATGTTCAACATCAGTTATTGTAGAGTACTCTGGTTCATTATATCAACCTGAAATATCATAGTTATGAACTTAATCAATACATATTCAACACATTATGATTTTCCCTTAACATAAAAAATATTCTCCACCCTCTCTATAGTGACATGAGTAGTGTTATGAGTAGATGACATAACCTCAACCCTTGTCATTACTTATGTAGAAGGATCTATCAATATTCGTAACCAAAACACCCTCCCTAAAGGCCATAATATATGATCTTATCTTAGTTATATACTTCCCTTCTTCGGTAAATATATATGATAGTGGGTCCCCATTTGGGAATAGATTTAACACCCTAAACAGGATCAACCTCAATAGGTTCCCATTAGTCTTAAGGAAAAGAATACAAATTCAATAAAAGAAACCTAAACATATGGTCAAAACAAGGACCCAGGTATTTTAACGCATCCTAAAAAGGAAAAGGATCTAAAGTGGGCCGTGAACCATGCCCACAATACCTAAAATAGTCCTACAATGAGAAACAAGGTCTTCCCAACATGAACATGCTTCATGATTCAATAAATATTCACAAGTATTGGGATTTCAAATCCGATGTGTTTATTCTCATCCATATTGAACACCATGAAGAATGTTCATGACCTCATTCCACTGTGGGAATCATCGACCTCCAACATGTAGGCTCTTAACCACATGGATAAAAATATTACGAGACGTGTCTTTGTAGGAATGGGGTAATTGGGATTTCCCCCATTTATCATACCCCCACTATACCAATGTTATCCATTATGTACCTAAATCTATTTGATTCACCATCTTGGGACACCTAGTTGGAAATTTTCATGTTGGGACCTCCCACTTCACCACAAGGAAGGTACTCATATGCACATTGTGATGAATATCACCCGGTAGGTAGGGAACCTTTTTCATAATATCATGAGATATATTCAACAACTACTACATTAGAGGTGGAATAATTTCAGCATCATCCTAGATCTCCCTCATATGTATGAAATCATCATAGATATCTCCAAGGTTCAGATCCCCATAGTACATTTCGATTTCCAACAAGATCCTACCAACTTATATATGAATCAGATAAAAAGAGTTTGTCTACGGACTTCACCTGCTTAATAAATCAGGAATTAATTCATCATTACTGTATACATAGGTCCTAATATCCCAAATGGCCTCATATATCTGGATATATTGGTGTTCCTTTTTAAAATTTTCACTAATCTAGCGCACCAAGTACACCCACATCCACTGAAGCTTAACAGACCCTCCACTGAAGAAGTCCCATGCTTTCCTTCAACCCTTTGACTAATCAATATAGGAATCATTAAAGGCGGATAGATAACAGTTTATATTTAACTCATGCATGTGTGGATTTAGATATAGATCACAATGTTATGGATAATGAAACATGTTGTGGATGATGTACCTACATTAATATATTCGACAATGATTTAAATGTCAGAATTAGGGATGTTTTGGTATTCTTGAAACTGATATTGGTGAAAATAATTCATCAAATTTTCATTAATGACCTACTTCATATGGTCATCTATATAAATCTTCAAATAATTACCCTTAGGAATGTTTCAGCGATATTTTTTAGATGTACCGCTAGATCAGGTGGTGGAGTTTCACGAGTGTAATAGTATACAATCCCTATAGTTTTCACAATCACATCAATACGATTCATAGATTGACCATCTTAAAATTTGACCTTCTGAGAACCAATTGATCCTACAAAGAAGAATTATTATTTTAATTAGATACAAATTCATATAAAGAATGAAAAAATGGATAAAATTTGTAAATGGTATAAACTCATTCGTGGTAATCACACAAGTTCCTCATGAAAGACCATCACTCAAAGTCATGTGAATGTCACTCACTAAGGCACACACATCACATAGACAGATATAAAGCATATATACTAGAATTATTCTTTATAAATGATGCTTAAGAAGGAGGTTTTCATGGGAATAATGCACCGTGAGATAAAAAATGATGAAGTGTGAGGAGATTTTGTTGGAAGAATGACCCTATTAATATATTATGGATCAACTCTTCATGAACTACCTAAAATGGTGACTAGGGAAGATGACCAAGCATGGCTGAATTACAAAAATGACCACAACAATTGAAATATATGATTTCTTCAACCTCTTAATCCATTTAGCTTAATATTAGATCCACTTATTTTGATCAGATCCAATTTAGAATGGAGAGAGTGGGATTTTTTGAATCTCTATTTTCACAGATGGATGGAAAGGGGTTTCCAGAAAATATCATATATAGAATTAAATATTAGAAAAAAGAAGATAAATTATCATTAATTCACTGAAGGCCGTTTATGTTGGTATGCCTTATCAGGGTCAGTGCACAAGGAAGAGGCACATCGGTATGCATGTCCAACATGCACATTAGCCGATGCTGGACACTTATGCATAAGAACTGATAGAAAGGTTTACATCATAGATGGTCCTATATTTTAATATAAATATGACTCTGGGATGTTCATTCTCATGAATAAAACATCTTGAATGGCTCCCGTAGCTCTTCCCTCCCTATTCCTTCTCATAGGAACTCTGAAACCTTCTAGGAAATCCTCCAAAACCTTATCGGAAGGTAATTAAAAGGGGATAGTGAAACTAAATTACATGCAGGGATAAAAAATACATTAAACCCATAAAATTCACTCTCCCCCCAATTATTTATGAACACTAGTGAGAGGTCCCCTTCCCTAACCTGGGACTTGTCTGAGACACTTCTGGGAAAACCTATAGAGAACCATTAAGGCCTAATAGAATAATTGACCAAGTGTTTTTTCGAAGTGGTAAAGCACCCATGGTACCATAAACAAACACATTTCTACCCAAGTGAATCATCCATTGTGTGAGACTATATTAGATCTCCCAATAATACATGTGTGATCCTCCTTTAAATCACCCAACCCTCTACCCTGCACGAGCCTCTGATTAGACCCTTTTGAAAGACACCCATATAAGGGAATCTCCTCCTTTAGCTCCTTTTCTTGAAAGAGACCAATTTGAAACCCCCAAAGATGTCTCTAGAACTGTAAATCCATGTGGAAAGGTAAATAATCACGGCTCCCATTTGTATTTTCATTCCTACCATCAAATAATCCCTCCACTTGTCCCACTTAAAGGTTAGGGTCCTCGAGGTGCATGTCGATGTTCATTCTTGCGGTCTTATGGACCCCGACCCTATAGGCAGTGATACTAAACTGCTAGACATAGATACCTAGATTCGTATAATGTCCCACCCAAATCTTATCAAATAAACAAAGAGTTTGGATCTCGGTGGGGTTGGTGAGGATCACACTTTCTTTTCCATTCAACATGGAATGATATCCACCTCCTTTTCTATAGAACTGACTATAGCTTGTCCCCTTAGAGTAAATGCCTTCCATTCATGTTGGAGGATCCAATATTTCTCCTCTTATCCACCTAGTCCATATACAGTTGGTTATTCTGACATGACTATCTTGTATACAAAGATTGTATTTGGGATGGGAACTAGAGCTCTACCCATCTCTCCTCGCCTCATCCGCTTCCACAAATGGAGGAGGAGAGTTGTGTGGTTTTATAGATATTTCATTTCCTCTAATTTATCACATTCAAGCAAGAATCATCAATAATTAGGGAATTAGGGTATATATATGGTGAAAAGATCCAAATTTTTGAATTCATGCTTTGGTATATAATGTTTTTTCATATCTTCCTTTTACATTCCTTCAATGCACCTCTATATATTTGGGTCCTCAAGGACATATATCAAATATTTGGGTAATTTGTATTGTGTGTTTTACCAA
The DNA here is from genome assembly GCA_963277665.1 of Viscum album. Taxonomy (NCBI): domain Eukaryota; kingdom Viridiplantae; phylum Streptophyta; class Magnoliopsida; order Santalales; family Viscaceae; genus Viscum; species Viscum album. The sequence goes on from OY728121.1 coordinate 1,316,465,696, forward strand.
ATATTATATTTCCTCTTTCTTCTCACATATATCATGAATCACATGGGATTAGTGGTCGATGATGGTTATGAAATCTAAATTATCCCAAACTCGTTGGCCTCATTCAGATTGTAATCCACAACGAATATTAATTCCTCCTCATCATGAGTAAGCCCAAAAATCCAACCTATGGGCCTCCTACTTGTCAAAAGACTCAGAATATTAAATATGAGTATTCATTTTTAGTGTAATCCCAAATCATAACCTCTATACCTTTTAGAATCCTCCATAGTGTTAATCCCTATACCAAACCCCCAAATCTACCTGAGTCATGTCACATCTAATGGTACCAAACTTGTTCATTCAGGAATTCTCTTTTGGATTAAGCACCAAAATAATCTGGTCAAAGGGACACACTCTGCTATGAATCAAAACCATCAGAGGGTCTTAATATATGTCAACCCCAGAAAGAGAAATATATTAGATTTTATTTATGTCAAAATGGGATACATAGGAAGCCCCACTGAGGTCCAAACCCAACACCACAAATGGACACTAGTCTATTAAGGCCACATTCCTAGTAGGGTATAATTCAACTATAAATTAATATCCCTCCCAGGTTCTTTAGGATTCTTCACCATAAGTCCTACAAAAAAATTTGACTAATAATATTCCACCTTAACATCCAAGTCATATGGTCTTAAATTTCATGGTTTTATACTTATCACATGACCTTAAATAATATAATGTGTCCCATTAAGTGGAACCGAACTATGTGGGTTTTGATTACTTTCACAAGCATATGGATGAAGCCCATAAATGAGTCATATCATGTCATCAAAACAACTCTTGTCTCCCTGGATTATGAAACACTCCAGAGCACTCCACTGTGTGGCAAGAAAATGAGCACCATCATAATAATGACCTCTGAATCAATAATTATTACATAAGTGGATACTGTTGAGGGATAACCAAATATACATACATATATATATCCATTGATATATAACCTCATATACATATATTTTATTTTATGATCCATACTTTCTAATAGGATGTTGTTAATTCAAGGGTTACCCACTTCGTACTTGGTAATTAATGAAGGATTCGAGAACATATTTGAAAACTATAAGAGAGGCCCAAAGTAAGAAATAATTCCCCCCAAGAGGGTTTAATGAGACCACCCTCCATTACTCTTGACGAATGTGAGTTATTAATAATTTTTTGCTAAAAATACCAATTAGTCCCTACCTTTGTAAATAAGTTCCCTCATAGATATAGAACCGTTGGTTTTTTTTGGTTCCGTGAAAGAATATATAGGGATCCATTTAAAAATAGTGAGCATGATGTGAATGATTTCACTCAACCCAACACCCTGTTATCAATCCTTAGGAAAGCACACTTTATTTTATAAATATATGCATATACACTACAAAAAAATAAACAAGTGTTGAATATGGAATATGTCCCACATAAATAAATGTGAGACAAAAATCCCGTTTATTATGTCTAATTTCCTTCATACTAGTCGGAACCTACTATATAATAAATATGAAATTATTATTAAAATTTTGTATAACGATAATTGTTAATATAACATCATATATTATTTAATTATAACTTTTTATCACCCCTTAGTAATGATTATTTATTAAAATCACTATATAGGGTGATAACTACATCATTTTCATATATATTTTGGTTGGGAAGTTTTGGCCATTATATATTTATCATGGTTTCGTTATATCTATAATTTTTATCCTGATAAATTTATCCTATATTATATATATATAGATTCATCTATAGAATTTAGGGAAACAAAACTGAATTGCACCATTCATGGACACGGTAATTCATACGTATGCATAAATACTATTTTCATTTTTGTGTGGATGGAGAAAAAAAATTTAAATACAAATTCAACATTGGAGAATCATTATTATATCATATAAATTATATTTACTCACTAAATATTCCCTTATTACTACCAATAAAGAATTGAAATGAAAAATGAATAAAAACACTTTATGGAGGTGGTAGTTCATATGTACGCATAAAAGATAGTATCGTTTTCCAATGATTTGGAATGTAAGAGGGTCGAAAAGATATTATAATTTATGAAGTGTTATTATGTCATATTTTTCATATATAAACATTAAAAATATCAAAATTCTCACCAATAAAAGATGATGATGAGACATGAACTGTATCATTATATAGAGATGGTAAGACTTGCATACTTATGATGACGTTGGCCTAAAAAACATTAATATTAAATCATTTTAGATGACTTTTTAGTGCATTACCAAATACATTCACAAGGACTATAATTTTTTTGCGACTTTGAAAAAATAGAATCAGAATCTTCTATTTGGGTGATGTATTTTCAATGACAACCATAAATATCTACACCATTAGTAGTATTACATAAATCCTTTTTTACATAACATGGGGAAAAACATATGAATGGGGTTAGATTAGATGATCAGTCAGGGTAAATAAAGGAAATGTGTAAGAATAACATGGAAAAAGGGTATAGAACGTAATAACAAATTTGAAGATCATACCATAAATATTATTGATCATAATAAATATTTTAATTTCATAAGACATAGATGATAAATGAATTTAGAGAATAAGTTAAAAATCATACCATAATAATAAGACATTTAATTTATAGAATGCATATAAGAATAGAAAATCTTGTGTCAGTGCTACCTACAAAGACCATTACAACATGTTACGCTTGGGCTATGACACGTGCACATGATTTGAGATTTCGATGAAAACCAATGCACCCTATAACTTTTACACTGAAAATACAACCCATGAACATTATTTTTTTGGTATTATGCTACATCATATGTACCATATTACTTTTGGCCAGGGCTACAACCCATATAACTTCTTGTTTTCAAGCTTGGGATACAACCCATGTACCCTATTTCTTGTAGGCTTAGGAAACAACTCATGTACCCTTTGAGCTCGTATACGAATTATCATTACCCAATACATTGGAGGGAGATATAGTTCCAAAAATTTCATAACAAAAACATTCATACAATTCTAATTATATAATAAAAATTTTATCATATTGTTACAAATAAAAATAGATAGGTTTTATAAACATCAAATCATACCCCATGAAATTAAATGGGTATAATTAATATTTCATCACGTCATAGCCTTTGTAAATTTATAGGATTCACAACATCTTTAGGAAAGAATAACTCATGTTAAGAAGCATGTTACAAATGCATAAAACCAACGGAAGTGAATCACATGTCTTAAGCATCATTCCATAAAAAAAAAACATTCAATAAATAATAAAAATGAATCATTTGGATCATTTTCTTGATGGTAATAAGTAACATCAATGTATTTTATAATATATGTAAAATAACAAGGAATGGTATTTGAAAAAATTTCGTTGGGTAAATGTATTTTATTCATTTAAGAAGGCTCTTTAAAAAATAAAACCATTAGAAAACCATTTCCATTACTATCTTATAAAAGAAGACTGAAAGCCTATTGAAAAAGATTTATTTAAAAATATATTTCATAAACATTTTCATAAAAATATATCTTAAAAAAAAGGAAATCATAAAAGAATTGATGATGGGTAAATCCATTAATGTTGTATAAGGTAAAAATTAACATTTCTCTTATATGATAAAAAGTTAGAAACATTCCATGATTAGAAAGAGAATGGAATATTCATTAAAATAGTGGTAAAAGTAAAAAATGGAAAAAATGTCTTATAATTTTCCTAGGATATTATTAGAATATTCTTGGAATTTCTTTTTAGAAAAAATGGTTTTGAAGGAACAAAAATTTCCGTCTGAAGATAGGGTAACTTCGGGCTTTCTTAAAAACACTTTCTTGACTATATTATATATCAAATATTTCAAAAATGGTACCAATATATTAATATATTATGAATAAATAAAGTATATTAAAATTCATTAGTTTTCTTTAGATATGGATCATAATATTTCACCAATGGATGCTTAAACATAGAAAATCTTAAAAAGTGATGAGATTGACCAAATAAAATCTTATGAATTGGCATCATGGGAAAATAATATCCATATAAGAAAAGGAAATTTCAAGAAACATAAAATATAATTAAATTAAGGAAACTCATGATATAACATGCATAATTTATATATATGTACCCCTAAAGGGAAATTTTGTGCATAACAAAACATGAGACTTAATGTAGGAAAATTAAGAGAAAACTATTTCACCGATTTGGTAACTTTTTAAACGCAATCTATAATAACCCAACTCTTTATTACACACTTAAAAAAGATTTATTACATAAAAACATCACTTAATACGAAATGGATGATCAAGAGGAATATTGAATTAGGGTATTAGGAACATTACATAACAACTTAAAGCATAATACAAACATCTATATTGAAAACATCCTTTACATGACCGCTGCATTCTCTCTCATTTAGCATTGTATGGGATAACATGAGGAAATTCATAAGAAAAGGGTGAACAATAAATCCTAGTAAGGGAATAAATATGTAATAACATAAGGAATACAAAAAAATTTATAAAATAGGAATATCAATGGATCACAAGAGAAACATGAACATAAATTCATGATAAAGCATGATAATTATATCATGGAGATGTGACAACAACACTTAACAAGGAATTAGCATGTGCCAAGGCTCATTGCACATGGAGCCAGAGTAAAAACTCATTGCACATGAAGCGTGAGTAAAACCTCATTTCAAATGAATCAGCATGAGTCAACACTCATTGTACATGACTTATCATGATACTATACTATACCCAATGCATTGGAGTGCTATCTGGGTGCACCCTTCTTAAGCATTTTATTTAAAGCATAAGTGTGCCACATGGATCATATAACATGGAATAAAAAAAAATTAGAAGTTATTACATGAATAAAAAATGTGTAATATATAAATGAAAGTAAAATTCAATATTTATATGTTCATAATAGTGAATACTGTTAATAGAGACATGGGTATGGTATTCATTACAAAATTATCTTAGCTTGGAAAAACATGGTGTAATTTTGGCAGCATAACGACGTGACATAAGAATTAATAAAAATGGATAATAAGATATAAATGGATGTATCATAATATGTACATGAAATGTAAAGTAATGGGTTTCATATCGATACATTTCCAAAAAAATGTAATTTAATTTAGATATATAATACAAAATAATTGTTTTAATGTAAATGAGTGGGGAGAAATTCGTTACAGAACATTGGCATGGTAACAGGTGTACATGGGAGGAATTAATGAGAGAGAAAGGGGATATCTCATCATTAAAAAATGAATAGGGACGAATGGGGGAGGTGTGAAATCAAACCCCAACATTTTTAATTTAATGCAAATGGTTGTAACAATATAAAGAAACATGGACAAACTTTAGAAAGGAAGAAATCCCTTACATTGAAGTGTGCTTCGAAATGGTTGGGAGAGGCATGATAGAGGATTATTGGGAGGTTGGGGTACCTTGGGAGGATTATAGAGATAGGAGGTCATAAGTGGGATGAACTCCAAAGTCTTTGAGTTAATAGGAAGTTGGAGTTTGGGTGGGTTTTAATATGAAATGAGAGGGAATTCATTATTATTTAGGTTTGGGACGCCACACATTAAACTAAACAAAACCATAAACCAGCCCATGGTTTTTTCCAATGGTTTTTTCCAAAGGGTATTGTAAAAAAATATTTTATGAGGCCAATTACCAAACTTCTTAAAATAATAAGGTTGCTTATGTGGAGGCGAGTCACACTCTCAATGAAAACAAATTAAAAAGACAAAATGTTTTATAAGTTTGTTAGGGTCCACTAATGCTTTTTAAAATAAATCAAACAAATATAATATCACATTATTTTAATGGTAAAACATATATTGGCCGAAAATAATGTCTATAGTATTTTTTTACATCACTATTGGTTCATTATGATGTCATAAAACCAATTATTTATTTAAATGGTATTTCATTTTTACCCAAAAATTCGACGGTTTCAGAAAATTTTGAAGAATTCACCGTTGGTTAATTTTGATGTCCCGATTCCAAAAATAATATTCATTTTATCTATTTAATTTTATAAATATGTGAATTTTTACATTAAAAATAAAAACAAACACTTATCTAAAATTCCGGTGTTTTGACAAAAACAGCTTTCAAACCATTATAAAAATTACAATTGCATTCATATAATTATACGATAATTTATATTTAATATAATGTAATTTAATAATAATAATAGTATTTCATTAAAATATTATTTATTTAAAAAATCCATTAATTTATCAAAATAGATTTATTAGTTGAGTATTGACTAAAAATACTATTTAGGATTTAAAAACTATTTACAAAGTAAAAATAATAACAAGAATGTATATTATCTATATAAGAATAATGTAAAAAATCGTAGTACTAGGGTATTTTTACATAACCACTTAAAGCACCCTCATAATACCTTAGGGTAAGGTGTGTGATGGTGACAGGCCATTGGGGTGGCTTGGATAACATTTTTTGAGTTGTAATCCCTATCAAAATCCACTTCTCTCATAAGACCTGTTTAAGCATGACATGTTGAAGATCGGCTTGGGCTAGGTCAAGATTGAAGCCCAATTATGCCACCTCCTTTCCAAGCTCTGAAAAAAGGGCTTCGTACGGGGCAAGTCTACTAGATTAGGTCATCACTTCCTTTGTATTAGTAAATTGTATTTTTTTAAATCTCTATATTTATACAAATCATGCGATCATGGATCAATGAATATATTAGAAATGGTCACAATTCTTAATGATATTATAAAAATCCAATAACATTAGACCAAATAAGTCCATTTTTTATATAAATGTTTTACAAAATAAGAAATTTAAACAGATCAAGAATAATTTTCATTAATGAAGGTTTGGTTTGTTAAAATCTTCACCCCTTAAGAAATTTAACCCTCAAAATTTTATTTCCCCACACTAAAACGTATATGGGTAACTGTACTTCATAAATTCCTAGGATTCCCACATTTATTCTTCAACCTTATGGTTTTACAACAACACATTGATGAGGGGTATTATCATATTTTGTAGAAATTTTCTTCTATAGTCTAAGATCGTCACTAGTTTCTCCTCGTAAGAAAGATCATCCTCTAGCTATACTACATCTGAAGAGAGTAAATGTGATGGGACTGGTATTAACATAATTAAGAGGGATACATGAAAGATATTATTTACTTTTTCCATGGTAGGTGTAAGTGCTAGTTGATAGGCTACAACCCCGACATGATCAAGAATCTAAAAGGGTTGAATCTACCTAGGACTTAATTACCCATTCTTTCCAAACATTATGACTATATTCCACAGAGATATGCATATAAACACAGTGTCTCCATCTTTAAACTCAATGTCTCATTGATGGTAATATCCATAACTCTTCTATCAACATTGTGCTGCCTTGATATGATGTTGAATGGTTTTCACCTTATCCACCATTTCATCGACCATTTCAGGTCCTACCAGCTTACGCTCACTGACTTCATACCAAAAAGCTGGTGTTCTACAAATTTTCCCCTAAAGGTCATCATAAGATTCCATTAAGATTCTAGAGGGGAAAATTTTATTATTAGAGAATTAAACAAGTTGAATATGTTGGTCCCACCTTCCTTTGAAGTCCACAAAAAATGATCTTATCATATCCTCCAGTGTCTGAAAAGTTTTCTCATATTGGCCATTCGTTTGAGGATGATAAGTTGTACTAAATTTCAGTTCAGTATCCAAAGCATGTTGAAAACTCTTCCATAACATAGAGGTGAATCTTGGATCATGATCAGATACAATAGATAGTGGTACTCCATGCAACCTTACCACTTCCCTGATATATATCTGTTTCAGTTGGTCAAGTGATAAATACTCCCAAATTACAATGAAGTATGAAGACTTTGTACGATGATCCACAACAAAGCAGATTTTATTGTTTCCATTGGATGTATTAGGATGTCCAGTGATAAATTCCATGGTGATGTTATTCTATTTCCAAGTGGTTATGGGAATGGTTGCGTCATTCCCTTACACTTCTGTGTCTCTCCCTTCACCTACTGACACACCAGGAACTTTGATGTATACTTAGAAATCTCATTCTTCTTATTATCCCACCAATAATTCTCTCAAAGATCTCGATACATCATTGTGTTTCCTAGGTGAATTGAGAAATTCAAACTATGTGCATCATCAAAAAGTTCATTCTTTAGCTCCGGAATTGATGGAACTCATAGTATTTTCCCAATTATCATAATTACTTCTTCATTAACATTGAAATCCTTGGATTTACCTTTTATTGATAGCTTCCACTTTCTTCTGAATTCCCACATCATCAATTTTAGCATCCATTAACCTTTCTAAAAGAGACGGTTGAGAAATCATTTTTAGAAGGATTTATTATGTTCCCTTATTGATGATTCCCATGTCCATCTTTATCAAATCGTAGAAGATTGGATACTTAAAAATTCTCATAAATGATAGAATCATTGGGTCCTTTATACATAGAGCATCTGCCACATTGTTCGCTTTCCCAGGGTGTTAATGGATTGAGTAGTCATAGCCTTTGATCCACTCTAACCATCTTCATTGGTTCATGTTTAACTATTTCTATGAGAATATATACTTGAGGATTTTGTGGTACGTATATAATTTACACTTCTCCCAAAAAAGATTATGCCTACAGATTTTTAATGTGAAGATCAACTCAACCAACTCCAGATCATGTGTTGGTTAATTTCTCTCATGAAATTCCAATTTCCATGAAGCATAGGCAACGACATTGTCATATTTCATCAACACACAACCCATGCCCTTCTTAAAAGCATCACTGCATTCCACAAAAAGTTATCCATTTTTTGGTAAAGTGAGCACTGGTGTAGTGATATGCCTATTTTTCAACTTCTTAAAGATTTCTTCACATTCATCACTCCAAGAAAACATTACTCCCTTTCAATTTAGCTAGCTAATAGGGTTGGATAATCATGAGAAATTTCCCACAAATAGTTGATAATATCTAGAAAAACCTAAGAAGCTACGGATATACATTATCGATTTCGGCCTTGTCCATACCTCAATTGTAGCTGTCTTGGTGGGATACATAGATAAACCATTTCTTCTGATGATATGGCCAAAGAATGATACCTCCTTCAACCAAACATCACACTTTTTGAACTATTCATAGATATTCTCCTTTGAAAGCTCTTTAGTACAGTTCTTAGATGCTCATCTTGATCCTCCATGGATTTGGAGTATATTAGAATATCATCTATAAAGACTACCAAAAATTTGTTGATGTAATCTCTAAAGAGTCTATTCATAAATTCTATGATGATTGCTGGAGCATTAGTGAGTCCAAAAGGCATTAAAATGAATTCATAGAGCCTGTATCTTGTACAAAAAGTAGTATTGGGGATATCTTCCGTCTTCAACGTTACTTGATAATATCCCAACCGAAAATCTACATTGGAGAAGTAATTTTCTCCACTTAGTTGATCGTACAAGTCATCAATTCGTGGGGGGGGGGGGAAATACTTTTTATTTATCATGATTTATTAAGCTCATGAAAATCTATGAAAAGGGGAATTGGCCCATCCTACTTCTTGACAAAGAGGATGGGTGCACCCCATGGTGAAGCACATGGGCGTATAAACCCTTCATCAGGATTCTATTGTTGTTGTTTCTTCAGATCCTCAAGCTCCGTAATAAGCATTCTATACGGAGTCATGGATATTGTCAATTCCCCAAGTATACGATCAATTAATAATTCTACATCTCTTCAAGGAATAAGACAAGTCAATTCCTTGGGAAATACTTCAGTTAATTCACTCACAATAGGCATGCATTCAAGGATGGTTACCTCCTTAGACTCAATCATCTGAGCCCGATACACGTTCCCATAGGGTAGTAATATATATTCTTGAGATGATGGAGCAAAGGAAGATTCATATTCCTCCTTGAACTTGTATAGAATCGGGGGTCGATTCTATAAATGTAGTGTGATTTTCATCTCAAGGAAATTTATGTTGTCTCTATATAAGGAAAGAAAATCCATGCCAAGAATTACATCAAATTCCACCAGAGGGTGTGTGACGAGGTTCACTGGGATGTTCAATCCACAAATTATGATAGGGGTGGAGGTATATTCATCCTATGTAATGATTCCCCAATTTTCCATTCTCTCTGAAATCTTCATTTCCATGATTTGTGGTGGCGTTGGGATAGTTATACTTAACTTTGGATATACAAAATAATGTGTAGAACCATATACGACAATCCAACCATTCACATTTTGATTCTGGTTCAAGACTATCTAATATATACATAGGGATGAGTACTTGAAACTATGAAGAACACAAATAATAATCTAAAGTCAAAAAAAGATGACTTATAGATAACTTTTATTTCATTTAAATATGAATATATATGCTTTAATCTTTGTTATCCATTATCTACTTTCTAACATATATTCTCAGGGGAATTTTTTTAATTCACATAATAATGGTTCATACTGAGATTCTGAATTTTAAAATGCATATCCCTCTGGATTGTAATAACTAAGGGTGCAGTAAGGACTATTGTCATGTACTTGGATACCCCATGTCAAGCTCGAAACTCCTTGTAGAGGGTTTCACCCCTAGGTACATCTGTGCCAGAGCTTCCTCTATCGGCTCGTATCTAGACAAGAATTTAATTTCTTGATAAACCACTTTCTCAATACTTACCAAAATTTAGGGATGTTTTTATTATACTTAGTCATATCCCTATGGCTTTCACTAGGGTTTTCTTGTCCTAATCCCAAAAATTACAAAACCTATCCTCTGATACCAACTATAACAACCCTGCTCTTTATGACATATTTAAACTAGATTTATTAAATAAAAACTTCACTTGATAAAAAATGGATGATCGAGGGGTATCATTTATTTGTGGACTTGGAACACTATATAAAAAAATTTAATCATAAAACACACATTTTAGAGAAAACTTCCTTTACATGACCACTACATTCCCTCATACTTACCATTTCTGGAGACAACGTGGGGACATGCATAAGAAATGAGTGAGATATAAAGCCTAGTAAGGGAATAAACATGGTATAAAATGAGGAATAAAATACATGTTATACAATAGTCATATCAATAGAGTACAAGAGAACAAGAACATAAAGTCTTGATAAAGCATGATAATCAAAACATGGAGATGTGGTAACAACACTTAACATAAAATTAAAATGTGCCATTTTTCATTACACATGGAGCATGAGTAATCCATAATTGCACCTGAAGAAGGAGTAAACCCTTAATGAAATTGAATTAGTACGAGTCATAACTCATTGCACATGATGTATCATGATACTATACTATACCCAATGAATTGGAGCACTATCAGGTCACAACCTTCTTAAACATTTCATTTCATGCATAACTGTGCCACATAGATCATATAACATGGAATAAATCTACATCATAAGTTATTAAATGATATAGGAATGTGGAATAAATACATGAAAGTACCTTTTAATATGTATTTGTGCATAAAGGTGAATACCGTTGATAGAGACATGGGTATGGTATTCACTACATAATGATCATAGCTTTGAAAAACGTGGTTCAATTTCTGCAGCACAATGACGTGACATAATAATTAATAAAAACGGTCGATGTGAGAGGAATGGGTGTATAATAATATGTACATGAAATGGATAGTAAGGGGGGTTATATAGAGAAATGTCCGAACACAAGTAATGGAATTTAGATACGTAATACAAAATATTTTCTTTAATGTAAATGAGGAGAGAGAAATTCCTTAAGGAATTTCGGCATGGTAATGGGTGTACATGGGAGGAATTAATGAGAGATAAATGGGATATCTAATTATTAAAACATGAAGAGGGAAGTATGGGGGAGGTTCAAAATAATACCAAAACCTTTTTAATTTTAGGCATAAGGATGTAACAATAGAAAGAAATATGGAAACAATTTAGAAAGAAAGAAATCCCTTACCTGGAAGTGTGACTCCATAGGCTTGGAAGAGGCTTGAGAGAGGCTTCTTGAGAGATTGGGGATCCTTGGGAGGATTATAAAGAGAGGAGGGAAGAGGTTGGACAAACTCCAAAGGCTTTTAGTGAAAAGGAAGTGTGAGTTTGGGTGGGTTTATATAGGAAATGAGAGACAATTCTTTATTATTTAGAATTGGGACACCACACATTAAAATAATCAAAACCACAAACCATCCCATGATTTTTCCCAAGTATTTTTCTAATGGGGAGTGTAAAATAATATTTTATGAGGCCATTGGCCTAACTTCTTAAAATAATTTGGTTGCTTATGTAGAGATGAGTCACACTCAAAAAAAAAACAATTTAAAAAGACAAAATGTTTTATAAGTCTTGGAGGGTCCACTAATGATTTTTAAAATAAATCAAACAAATATAAAATCACATTATTTTAATTTTAAAACATATATTCCAAGAACATAATGTTTATAGTATCTTATACATCACTTTTAAATCATTATGATTTCATAAAACAAACTATATATTTAAACGATATTTAATTTTTACCCAAAAATTCGACTGTGTCAGAAAATTAAGAAAAAATAACTAATGGATAATTTCTATGTCCTTATTACAATAATAATATTCATTTAATATAAATAATTTCCAAGATATGTTAAATTTTTTTAAAATATAAATCCACATTTATCGAAACTTGATGAGTTTTCAGAAAAATAGCTTTCAAACCATAATAAAAATTACAATTGCATTCATAAAATTATATGATAATTTCTATTTAAAAAAAGTTAGTTTAATAATAATAATATTTTATTAAAATATTATTTAATTCAAAAATACATTAATTCATCAAAATATATTTCATAGTTGATTGTTAACTAAAAATACTATTTTTACATTAAAAACTGTTTTAAAGTGATAGTAATAAAAATAATGTATATTTTATATACAAGAATAATGTACATAATCGTAGTACTAGGGTCTTGTTACATAACCCCTTAAAACAACCTCATAATACCTTGGGGTAAGGTGCGCGATGGTGACAGATTCTTAGGGTGGCTCGGATAACATTGCTCGAGTGGAAATCTATATTAACTTCCACTTCTATTGTAGGCCGTTTAATTCAAGCTTAACGTGTTTAAGCTCGGCTTGGGCTTGGCCAAAATCGATGCCCAGTTAGAGAAACTATTTTCTATGCTCTACAATATGGGCTTCGTATGGGTCAAGGCTACTGGATGAGGCCATCACATCCTTTTTCTGTGTAAATTGGATTTGTCAAAGCCCTATATTGATACTAATCATGTGATCGTTGTTCAATGACTATATTATAAATGGTCACAATTAATAACTATATTTTATAAACCCAAATACATAACACCAAATAATTTAATATTTTTTATAAGCATTTTACATAATGAGACATTTAATCTGATCAAGAGGGATTTTCATTAATGATAGTTTGGGTCGTTACATAATCTACATGAATGAAAATTATAAAATGGATACATGAATACCCATAAATTTATTCATATGATACATAGAATAAATTCATGGGAACTAAATATAATCCACAATAAAAAAGTGCGGGGAACATATCATGCTTCTCATGAAAATAAAAAATGTGATGAAATCCCCTTACCTTTTGTCCTGACTATCAAAGTATTCATTCAATCCACAAGTATAATATATATAAATTTATCATAAATATTTTATAGAACAATAATATTATATATAATACAATATACAGTTTTATTATGAACTTATATTACCCTCTTATTAACTATCCTATGTTAATGTTTCACTTCAGACTATATTTTGTTTGTTCTTGGAATGTGTCTTAATTTTTTATATCATTGATCCATATATCAATATAATGATTCCAGAAATTAAACCATGATATAAATATCATTTATATAAATTATATGGGTATTATAATAAAATATATAATATAGATTTATAAAATGGAACACACTATTCATGGAGACTCTAAGATATAAGTAAGAATGAACATTGTTTCTGTTTTTGTTGTCATATTGGAAGAAAAGAAAGAAAATGATATATATGTAAATATGTATATAATATCACTATTTTTACATTATAATGTTATATATATCATATAAATTCACTAAACCCAGCCTTAATACATTCTATGTAGGGTGTGAATGAATCACAATGATTTGAGGGGTTGGTAGTCCATACTTCCTCAAACGAAATTACCGTATTTACACCAAATGGAATGGGAAAAGATATGTGTTGTAAAAGTAATATGGAATTTTTAATAAATAATAAATATAATATATATATATATATATATTGACTATACTAATGTCCACTATGATAGGCGTTATGGAAAATTGAACAATCATCATTTTTTAGGTGAAAGTTCACTGTATACAAAAAAGTATGTTTGTCACCCCTAAGATACAAGCATGTGTATGTTTAGGTTGAAAATTTATCATAAAATATCCTAGAATATTTATAATTATTTTTTTGTTATATAATATTATAATAAAGATAGTTTAAGGGGTGGATAAGGAAAATGAAACAAAGGATCTTGAGAGATGGCATTACCTCTTTATCTGGTAACACTTTTTGATTTGCGCCAAATGGATTCCATAGAAGGCTTTATGAAAAAGGGGAGGCTTATATTATTAAGTTAGTTTTGTCATGGGATTATTTTAGTGGAGTATATGTGATCTAATGGGAATTAGAGTTGTGAATAAGAGGGAGAGATGACGACCTTTTATAGGGAAGGAGTGGCACACTTATAAATAGTTGAAGTGGGAATTACACACGTTTTTCTTGTTGAAATTATTTCCAATAATGATTAAAAGTTGAGGAAATGTAGGATAGGTAAATATATGTATATATAATGGTTTTTGGACAGGTTTCTAAGTTTTTTAGCTCTTAAATATAATGTGTATTCCTTAGTTAGGCTTAATTTTACATTAATCAATGTAATTAAATTTAATTTCATTTCCTAAAATTATTGGGAAAAAAACATTTTGTGCTTATTAGAATTTATAGCCTATTCAGATTAAAAATATTGAATTCAATTTTTCAAATTCTATTTATATAACTGGTAGAAATTAATTTAAAATTAATCCCGCAGTCGGGTTGATAATGCAGGTTTTTAAAGTAAAAATGATCAAAATTTGGCTACGTTTTTATATCCAATATCAGTGTGAAATTTGTTTAAATTACCCAAAATAGATTAAATGATTAAAATATAATGTAATTAATCTTTTAAACCAAACTGAAACATAATTTATCTTTATAAATAAATTATATGAAAAATCATTTTTGATTAGAATTCAATATTATTAACTATTCGTTAAAAAATAACACCTAATAGAAAAATAACAAAGAAGTATCCTAACCTCCTCTATATGTTTCTACTCAATATATAATTTTTATATTTATGTTTTAAATTAATTAATGTTCCAAAAATTGGGTATAAAATTGGATATCCATTAAAAGAAGTTAAAACTACCTTTATAATGAAATATACGTTTTTATGTGTAAAAATAAGGCTTGTTCTTATCTTATGTATAAGAAATAAATTTGATGAATACCAAAAATATTTTACTGAATATATAAAATAAATATTATATTTATATAACCAAATAATTTAAATAAATTTAATTTTTTATGGTAATACATGTTTTTGACAAAAAAAATATTGATATTTTCCATTATATTCAATCGGTTTTCATATTCATTTCTAAATAATTGTTAACATATGAATTCATATTATATTTTTGTAAAAAATATATTTTCATCAATTATTTTATAATATTCATAACCACTAATTTTACTTCTAGGTTATATGATATTATGATAAATAATTATATTTTAATAATATTTTATGGTTAGGTAAAGCTTGATGATGCGTGTTACGCAATCCATCAAGGAAAGTCGTTGTTTCATGTAACACATTATAACCATTATGTTCCATGTATAGAATGATAGAATCTATGATGTATGTAGTGCATGATTAACTTTGTGTTGTAAATAATCCAATACAAATATAGTAATTTAATTTAAAATAAACTATTTTCACTATTATGTGAAATGAAAAATATCGAAAAGGTTTAATTAATTGGGAAAAAATAATTACCAAAATATTAGAGTGTTACATTTCTCAAACATAAAATGAATTTCGACCTCATAGTTCATCTAGGTTATAAAACATTTAATACTTGAATGTTTCATTCATAGAAACACACATCATACAAATGGATACCAAAATGTCCATCAAGAAACGGAAAATTAGAACCACAATAGTTACACACATCCACATATAACTGGGTTTCCACAATGGAAAACATTGGTTTGGAGTGAATATTATACATAGTGTTAGATAATAAATATATATCAGGAGTGATTGAGGCCATCAATCAAACACAAGTGAATGATCCAAGAAAATTTTAGGGCCTCAAAGTCATAGATTTGTGTTGATTTAAAAGGCCATCATATTTGAATAATTAATGTATTTTTACATCACATTTTCTTTTTATCACTATCTTAATGTTGAGTAATTATTTTATTGATAAATAATATAATAAAATATACTTAATTGATATATTTCTATAATAAAAAGATCATTCTTTAGTTGTGATTTCATCAATTAAAATTATCCATTACATTGTTTAATGGACATCCCGAAATTATCATTCACGCCTGAAGTGCTAAAAACACTATTAGCAGATCATAAGGACCATAAAATATTGAAAATTATAACTAATTTCCACGAACTATTATTCAAAATCACTATGGTTAATACAATAATATATAAATATAAAAAGTACCTTTACATATTCATCATTAAAAACTAGTCAATAAAATTACACAATAACCTAGATATCAAATAGGAGAGTGGTAGGTGTAAAACCCTTATCATCCTTCTGTCATGGGTTCAAGACCAATGGCCTTGCTATAAATTATTTTTTGGAACCCGACATAATTGATGTTATTTTCAAAAACCATGCTAATATAATTACCAAAATACATAATATGGAAATCATTGAAAAAAGTTTAATCATTAAAAATAATTTTATGTAGGGTTTTCAATAAAAACACAGTGCATAAATAATTCCTCTAAAGTTCAACATAATCATTTCATGAATAGTTACCCCAATAACCCTTCTATGAGATGAATATCTAACAAATTAGAAATAAACTAATAAAATCATATTAACATTGATGACCTCGTATAGTAAAAAATGTCTCATGGTTTTCATATTCCAAACATTTTAATACCCTCATCGTATAATCTATTGAACATGGTAATTAACTGAATTTCTTTAGATACTTTTAGAAATCATGCATTAATACTTATTACAAAGGTTACTTGATATATTCCTAAAATCCAATATGTTTTAAATTCATCCATGATTACATGAACTTATTTTAAAATCAATAAATAAGGGTTACCTTCCCTTAATAAAAATATGAACTATCTATATCTTCATCACCATTATACATTTACTTTTCAATCCTTAATGAAATATTAGACTGAAATTTTTTAGATATTTTATTATTCATATAACATAATATTTTATTTCATAAATATAAGTACATCATTCATCCAACATTATTGTAAAACCATTACTCAGGAATCGTCAACATATTACCTAATACTTCTTTCCTAGAATATTAAATATGAATCAGGTCATATGGTTTTTCAACCTCAATTTAATCATGGTTCTCATGTATAATGTAAATAATACAGGAAGTATATCACATACCTTATACATTTAGTTTGTGGTCTCATTATCTTCATTAGTATATCCAATACTCATACTGTCTTCCTGATTTTGTATATGATAATTCCAATTCGAAAACATATTCGCATAATGACCATTATTTCCACATATTAATCATTAACTTTTAACCATTTTCCACCTAGTTATCTCCATTGAATAAAACCATAATAATGTGTGTGAGAAATATTTATCAAATTGGGATTCTTAATAGTCATGAAAATTTACTTATAGGGTGCCTAAATCATGGCTCCTACTTATTTTAACTATGAAACCTTATGGTTATCCAAGGTTATTCATAATTTTCCTCTATTTGAATCCATAAATATGGTTTATGAATATTTTTCTGAATTTCCATAGCATATCCACTTGGAGTTTCAAACCTAGTGTGCATCAAGGCCTATTGGCGTGTACTAGATTCCCTCATGTTAGGACCAGAAAATATTGTCAGAGTTGTTACCGCTAGGTATATCTATTCCAGATCCACATCCACTTATTTTATCCCGATAAAGATTTATTTCTAGGAAACCACTCATTGTATCCTTCACCACAATACATAACATTTTCATATACAATAACTCATCCTTATACTTATCAATTGAGACATCCCTAGACATATCCTTCGAAATATTCCAGGGATCTCAGTAATAGTTTTTATTCATAGTTCGCAAAGGTTGACTTAACCATTAAGTTGATAGAAACTATAGATAACCAGTCTTAACATACATGAATATTACATCATTTTAGAGTAATATTTTGTACATTACAAAATACATTCCCTGGGACCATAATAGTTTAGTGTCTTGGGATACTTGGTTAAAAATATCCTTTCTAAGTGAAAGATCATAAATATATCCCTTAAAGATCTACCCAATTATTATTTCTACCTAAAACATTTCTTCACAATATAGGAAAAGGAAACAAAAGGGGTGAGCTCTGATGCTCAATAAGGGTAAATAAAGGAAATGTTTAAGCATAACATGAACAAAAGGGTAATAAAATTGAGAAAAACATATAAAGTTAATAAAGATCATATTAGTGATAAAATATAAGATTTTAATTTCATAAGGAATATACCATACGAAAATTATGACCATATGTTGTGAAAGAATAACATAGTAATAAGACATGGAATTTTTTGCATGCACATAAAAAGAGAAAATATCGTGTCAAGGAAGCCTATCAATAAATTTATAACATGTTAGTCATGGGATATAACCAATGTACCTAATTTAAACATTAAATAATAACCATTGAAACCTCTTACTTTTAGGCTCAGGATATATCCCACGTACCTTCTTGTTTTCTTGATCGGGCTATAACCCATGTACGCTCTCAGTATTAGGCATGGGATACATCCCATATAACATCTCGTTTTTAGCCATAGTATACAACCCTTGTAGTCTAATTCTTTTAATATTGGGATACAACCCATGTACCCATTTATCTCATATAAACCTTATCATTACCCAATGCATTGGAGGGAGATATAGGTCCCACACTTCTCATAATAAAATTATGCAAATAAGTGCAAGAAGATAATAAAACGTTAATTATATCATTACCAATAAAAAATATTGGTCGTATAAACATAAAATCATAACGTACGAAATTAAATGGGTATCATTTAAATTTTATCTCATCATAATATATGTAAATAGATAGATTTCATAATCACTTCAGGAAAGCATAACCCACGAGAATTGTATGGTTCTCAAAAAATGAAACCCATGATGTTAAAAGGGTTTCATAATCATCATTCCATAAAAAAATAAACCATGCATGAAATATTATGAATAAATCATGTGGATAATTTCTTATAATATAATAAGTCACATAAACATATGTAATCATATATAAAAAAAACATGGAATGATATTTGAAACCATTTCATGATGTAAATATCATCTATTCTTTGAAAAAGGATCTTCAAAACATAAACTCTTTTCAAAACCATTTTAGTTAAAAACATATAAAATAAGATTTAAAAACTTTTGAAATAAATTTCCTTGAAAATTTTCTCAAAAAAACATCTAAAATATAAACATTTTAAAAAAGAAAATAAATCTTTAATGAATTGATTATGGGTAAATCAAGACATGGCGTACGAGGTTAAAAGAACGTCCCTTTTTCATGGGAAAAAGGATAGAAGATTTTATCATTCATAAAGTCACAAGAATATTCCAAGGGAAAAATGGTAAAAGGGAAAAAGGGTATAGAAATATTTTAATTATCCTGGTATATTAATTGAAAATTCATGGAAACCCTCTTTCTAAAACATGGTTTGGAAGGGATGTACATATTTCTGACTGAAGAGAGGGTAATGATTGGATTTATTATAAACACTTTATTAGCTATCATACATACCAAAGAATTTAAACATCTTACCAATACATAAATATCATATATATAACTAGAGTAGAATAAAATTCAAGAGTGTTATTAGGATATGGAAGATTAGATTTCATCAAAGGAAGCATAAACATAAATAATCTTCAGAATTAATGAAATTGTCTCAATGAACTCTTCTAAATTGGTAACGTGGGATAACCAGATGTATGCCAGAAAATGAAATTAAATGAGACTAAAATTATCATCAAAATAATTAAATTCAAGATATAAATTGTAAAATGGAGGTATATACCACTCAAAATAGAATTTAAGTGCATAAAATACATGCGTCTCAATGAAGGAATATTGAGACAAAACTATTTAACCGATTTGTTAACTTTTGAAATTTAATCACCATGAAATAAAGATCATAAAATAGATATGTTAATACCCATAAATTTATGTATAAGATAAAATTAATAAAATCATGTTTATTATGTACACCATAGAAAAGGAACAAGTGGTGAAGATAGCATGTATCTCACAAAAATAAACAGTGAGATTAAATCCCCGTACCTTGTGTTTTGACTCTAATATTACTCATTCAAACCATTTATATAATAAATATAAATATTTTTTAAATATTCTAAAAAACAATATTATTAAATATTATTTAAGATATGGTTTTATTATAACCTTATATTACACCCTTGCTGACCATCCTATGTTAAGATTTCACATTGAAAAATATTTTCTTTGTTCTTCACATTTGTCTTAATTTTTATTATCATTGGTCCATATAATTTGGTATTTATTACAGAATATCAAAAATGATATAAATATTATGGAGTCTTTATACTTTTACATATAACATTACATGACATTAAGCAAAATTATACATCAGATTACAGGCCAATAATCCTAAAGTCTAGTGTCTTGGAAGACTCTGTACTTGAAACTAAAAAATGGAACTAAATAAAAAATTTCATTTATTATTATTCAAATTGAGCACCTAAATTAAAATTTTCTCAAACATCTTAATAGGGTACCCTTAGGAACACATGAACAAATAGATGAGCTAAATATCCCAGTAAGGGAATAACAATAAGAACAAAGTATTAACAGCTCACATAGTGGCACGACGTGATGATATATAAAGGAATATAACATACAGAATCATAACATATAAACATGGAATAATATAAAGAAATGGTACTAATAATCTGGAATAAACATCAAACATGACTTTATAATGAGTCAAGGCTATCCTCCAATACCATTTAAGATGGTATCACAATCCAAGGCTAACCGCCAAGACCGTTGCACATGGTAGCAGATGCCAATGCTAACCGCCATTTCCATCACAGGTAACATATCATGAGACTCAACTTCACCCAATTCATTTGATTTACATCTAGGCACACTAATTTTAACTATTCAGGAATATGAATGCTATATAAATATTCATACATAATCAATCTTACATAAACGTATGGTATACCCATTGAAAGAATCGGTACCCTAATCATGTTTTAAAGCATAAAAGGAGTGTACTATATAAGTGAACCTGAAAGAAGGGAAATAAAATATAGATTGAAATTCAAACAAAAAAATCAGAATGTATCATTTTTTGTGATGTCGAGTAGAAGTGACAACAAGTAAGAAACTTATTTAAGAAAGATTAGAATTAAATAATTTTTGTCTGGTTTTAAAGAAATACTATAGAGCCTTTAAAATAGAAATGGAAAAAATACATTATATAAAACCAGAGGTGAACCATTATGGTTTTAATAAAATAACACTTATTTTATAAAGATAATGGTCACTTGAAATAGAATATAGAGTTCACTTGAAATTGAGTAGTAATTATGGAAGTTCCCTCAAAACATGTTTTCTTATCGGGAAGTATTGGGGAGGGAATAACTTAAAAACATATATATCCTTGAAATATAATTATAAAACAGTCTTGATAAATGAATTTGAAACATGTAAAAACTATTCATTAGATTCATATAAAAACATAAGATAACTTAATTTTGGTAAAATGAAGACAAGGCAACTCGAAGGAACAAAGAAAGTTTGAGTAGAATCCCTTACGGTTTATCAGCATGGTATCAGTTGTACTTAAGAGGGATTAATGAGAGTTAAAGGGGTTTGAAATAAAATATAAATCATGTTGAAATTATTGAGGATGTGATATGTTGTACCCTATAATTAGTTATTACACATAAAAGGGAAGAACATAGAAGAAATTATTGAATAAATGTGAAATAGAGAGGCTCCCATACCTTTAGTCTGATGATATTCTCCACATGATATTAATGACCTGAATAATCAAATTTGGTTCATTAATAAATAATTACCATAATTAATATATATTTAAATGTTTTTTATGTCATTTTTAAGTTCATTCATGACCTTTTTTATTAGTTAAGTGGTTCAATTTCATTTTTCAGGTCTGTTTTTTTTCTTGGTTTCTACAATCAGTTTTTTTATTTTCATGGACAGAGAATCATGTAAAATGGGGATTATTGTCAATAATTGGAGTTATATAATATTATTGAAAATAGATATGGTTAAGTGTTTGTATATTTAATTTGGTTACTTGGTGAAAAGTTTTTTTTTATATAAAACTTTATTGATGACCTTTTGGGATTATTGGTAGTTTTTATCACTTCAAACACATTTTGCATTACAATTTAATATCTTATGTCAAAATTATTATATAAACATACATATTATATAATAAATAATATGGTTTAAACATAAAAAATGGTTTCTTGACAGAATTTGATTATTGAAATAGAAATTGAATAGCCATCATCCTTGAATGTGGTAAATTTACACATCTCGGACGGTGTGTTTAATACTTGTATAAAAGAATAGTAAAAAAGAGATTATTATTAATTATTCCATTATAACAAAAATATAAAATTAAATTTATGGTATTGGAGTTTTCATAACATTTTTATGAGGATTAGTAAGGATAGAAAACTAAACAAATGAACTTGAAAAGAAATTAAATGAATTTTAAAGAGGAATTTACCTCTTGAATCAATCTTCGTGGAGAGACTCTTATGGGTAGAGGATTTGTTCATTTGAAGAGACAAAGGGATATTAGACGTGGGGTAGGATCTTGGGGAGATATTTGGGATTAATTTATAAAAGGAACTAGGATTCATAGTATTGAAGGGAAGAGGTGACGGTGGGTCATATTTAGAGTAATGGAGAGGAGGGGTTTCAAAATATTTAATTGATTATTTAACTAATTTCCATAAAGACCAAAAAATAGGGCTGATTTCATGAAGAAAACTAGTAATAAGTGCATGCTACTTCTAAAGAATTGGTCTTACATCATAATAACAACATCCAATACCCTATAAATCTAGTATTTAGGTAAATTTGAAAATTATTTTAATTGACGATTCATAAAAAATCACGTATTTTAGAAAAATCTAAAAAATACACCCTAAACATTCTGTGAAATGAAGAATCCTAAAATAAACTCCATTTTTCCAAAATAATTTACTAAATATAATTGATTTAATTTTTAATTTAAATCATAATATAGTAGAAATGTATATATTTTAAAACTATAAATAATTTTATAACGATTTCAAAAATTACATAAGGTATTACAAAATTATCTGAATAAAAGATGACATAAAATTTTAATTTATGATCACCTTTTATGAAAATACAATTTATTTTAAATTAATTAATTAATTGTAATTAATCATTGATGACTTCAAAAAATTCAAATACTTTTACTACGGTCATATTATCACATATATGATTCCTAAATTCCATTTATACATTCATGGGTGATGTTACTATTCTTTGGGATGATTTTTTTATTAATAGGGGTCATGTTACTATTCATTAGGGTGACAGTACTATTCATAAGGGCTAGTTAATATTCATCAAAAATTAAGTTTTTCTTATCGGACTCCAAAAATCTTACTGATCGGAACCGTGTATGTCAAATTTTTGAATCTGTTATATAAAATAATTATACGAAGGTAATTTCCATTGATAAATCATTGAGTTATTATACTATTCCCCTCTTATGAAATTTCTCCCTCGATGTTTAATTTTACATTCTAGGCCATAAAAATGTGTGGGTACCATTCCACAATTTCCTCCTCTGGTTCCCATGTTTCCTCATTGTACTTATCTTTCCACCAAACTACCTTGATCAGGTGAGTAGACTTGTTATATAGAACATTATCTGTATAATCAATGGTATTCACTAGATTCTCTTCATAATAAAGAACATCTTCCAACTGTACCACATCTGAAGTTTGTATATGTGAAAGAGCTTGTATGTACTTCCTTAAGAGGGATACACAGAATACATCGTTTACATTAGATATTGTAGGTGGAAGATCCAGTTGATAGGCCACAGCTTTGAAACGATCATGGATCTCGAAGGGGATGATGTACTTGAGACTTAGCTTCCCTTTCATCCAAAATATCAAGACCTTGTTCCATGGAGATATGTGAATAAATACTATGTCTCCAACTTTGAACGCAATGTCTCTTCGACGATTGTTTTCATAACTTTTTTTTCTACATTGGGATACCTTGATGTGATGTTGAGTGGTTTTACCCATCTCCACCATTTCCTCAACCATTTTAGGTCCTAGGAGCTTATGCTCATGAACTTCATCCCAACATGCCAATGTTATTAAAATTTTTCAATAAAGGGCTTCATATTTTTCTTTTAGGATGATCAAGTGGAAACCATTGTTATAGGATAATTCAACTAGTGGATGATATTGGTACCATCCACCTTTCAAGTCAACAGAATATTACCTCAATATATTATATAGTGTATAACTATTTTTCTCAGATTAGATATCATCTTGAAGATGATAGGCTTAAGTTCAGTTCTGTTCTTAAGGAATGTTGAAGACCTTTCTAGAATATTGATGTGAATCTCATATCTCTATAAGATACAAAAGATTGTGGTGCTCCATTAATACTTACCACTTATTTGATATATATATCGTCAATTTGATCTAATGATATGTCCTCTCAAATTAAGATAAAGTGATCTACCTTTGTAAGATGATCCAAAAAGACCCATATAGCATTGTTTCCAATGAATGTCCTGGGAAGTCTAGTGACAAAGTCCATGGTGTTGTTCTACCACATCCAGGTTTGTATGGGTAGTGGTTGCATCATCCCCTTTGAATTTTTCCATTCATACTATACTTGCTAACATACCAGGAACATTATTGAATATTCAGCAATCTCCATCTTTATATTGTCCCCCCAAAACTTCTCTCAGAGATATTAACACATCTTTGTGCTCCCTGGGTTAATAGAAAAGGTTGTGCTATGTGCACCATTTAAAATTTCCTTCTTTATATATGGATTGGATGGTACACAAAATATAGACCCAAATCTTGCAACTCATTTCTCATCAATATTTAACACAATTTATTTTCCATTTCTAACAACTTCCACCCTTTTCAGAATTTCCACGTCTTTTCTCTGAGAATCCCTTATTTTATCCATGAGGGATGGTTGAGAAATCATTTGAGAGAGGATTGATGATGTTTCTCCCATAATTATTCCCATGTCCATCCTCACAAAAATATTACAATATTGGATCATTTTTAACTCTCATCATTGATAAATTTGCAGGATCCTTTCTATTAAGAGTATCTGCCATCATATTTTCCTTACAGAGATAGTGGGGGATTGAGAAGTCAAAATCCTTGATGTGTTCTATCCATCATCATTGGTGCGCATTAAACTATTTTTGTGTTAATATATATTTTAGAATCTTTTGATTAGTATATATATCACACTTTTCATCGTTGATAAAATGAAGCTACAATTTTAATGCAATGATCCTAACTTCTAACTTCAGATTATGCGTTGGATAGTATTGCTAATGTATATTCAGCTACCTTGAGGTGTAGGCTATCAATTTATCATTTTTCATCAGCACAGAACCGAATCCCTTATTTGATGAATTATTGTTCACTATAGAGAGTTATCCACTTGTTGGGAGCATGTATACTGACATAGTGATTGTCCTCTTTTTCAACTCATTAATATAGTTTTCATATTATTGAGTCTAGATAAATATTTCTCCATTTCGTGTCAGCATGGTCATTGGGTTTTACCCTCATGAAAATTTCTTAATAAATCATCGGTAATACATGGAAAGACCTAGAACACTATGGATCTCCATTATAGATGTTGTCTTGGGTCACACTTCAATCGCCTTTTCCTTATAAGGGTCCACAAATATCCATTTTCTGGTGATAACAATACCCAAGAATGATACTTCCTCCATCTAGAACACACATTTACTATACATTGCATATATCTTGTCCCATTGCAACATCTTAAACACAATATTCAAATGCTACTCATGTTCCTCCTTTCTCTTGGAGTATATCAGAATATTTTTGATAAAGACTACCACAAATTTGTCTAGGAAATCTATAACGACCATATTCATTAAATCAATGAATATTTATGATTCATTATTGTGTCTGAAGGGAAATAATATGAAATTAGAGTGTCCATACCCCATTTTAAAGGCACTAATTGGAATATATTCCACCCTCACCTTTAATTGATGTTATCCTAATCGAAGGTCCACCTTAGAGAAAAAACTAGCCCAACAAAGATGAATAAATAATTAATCTATAAGTGTAAGGGGATACTTTTTATTTACCATGACTTTATTGATCTCAAAATAATCAATGAAGAGGATCATTGATCCATCCTTGTTCTTAACTAAGATGATTGGTGCACCCCATGGTGAAGCACTCAAGCATATAAAACCCTTCTATGGATTATCATGTAACATCATCTTTAGATCTTATAGATCTACAATGGCCATTATATAAGGTGTATTTGATATAATAGGAGATCTAGAAATACGTTCAATTGAGAACTAAACCTCTCAATTAGGAGGAAGACCAGATAAGTTTTCAGGGAATAGATTAGTGTAATCATTCATGATGGGCATGTCTTTGAGTGATAATCTCTCCTTCTTCTCAATCATATGGTCTAGACAAGCTTGCTCATAAGGAATTAGTATCCACACTTGAGACAATGATTCTAAAGGATATTCATCTTCCAGCTTACACTTTTAAAGAATTAAAGGTTGCTTTGGGATGTGAAGAGTGATATCCCTTTCCTGATAGTTGATGTTGGATTTGTATAAAGATAACCAATCCACACCCAAGAGATATTTAAACTCCACCAAGGGAAGTATGATGAGATTTCTTGGGAGGTTCAATCCAAAAACATTGACCAAGGAGGAGTTATAATTCAGGGTCACAATAATTTACCCTTCCTATGTTCTCACAGATAACTTATCCCCCAAATTTTGAGGTGGTTTTTGAGTAGTTCTACTAATGATGCAATATATGAAAGAATGTGTAGGACCAGAATCAAATTGTACATTTTCTATTCATGAATTAATAAATGGAATACCTTTCACCACATCGTTGTCTAGATCCACCTCCATAGTAGTGATAAAATAATCCCTTAATTGTTACTGTGGAGGTTGTTGTTGATTGTCTCCTATAACCCTCATCTTAGGGAAATTGTTCTCATAATGCACATGATCATTAAAGTTGTAACACAAAACTATAGGCTGATTTTTGATCAGAACCTTCCTTTCGCTTTACACATTAGAGAGATTCTTCTATCCCATTTATAGTTTTTATCCTGATTTCCCAACTTTCCACATTTTAAGAAATTCATGGTTCCCTTTACAATGTCCTTAGGATGATTTTCCCCAAAATTTATACATGTGGGATGATCGATATTTTTTCCATCATGGAATTTATTTATGGGACCACCACATTAGATTCCATTTTCTTCTTCTTATCCATGATTCTGTGATTCCATCGAGAGTCTCTAATCTCCATTTCATCCACGATGGTAAAACAAACAATACCTACATGACTATCAAAGTCTTTAATCTCCAATATATTCCATTGACTAAGTTATATTCAACTAAAGAAGTGATCAACCTATATTTCAGTGTTCATGAAAAATCCAAAGGCATATCGTTCAAGCCTTGTACTGTTTTCTTCATATGCCCAGATTGACTCATCTTCCTTCTTCTGGAGTCCAAGGAACTCTCTTTCCAACTTGAGATGGAGGTTTTGGGGAATATATTTATTAAATAAAATTTTCTTGAATTCCTCAAATTCCATGAAATAAATTTCCTCTTGGAGATTTATATTCTTAATCAGTGTCTTCCACTATTCATATTACCCATCAAAACGATAGATCGCCGATGAGATTTTATCTTCTTCCGGGCATTGGAGGATAGATAATATATTATCAATGGAGTTAATATACTATTCCACAAGTAGGGGATAAGAAGATCTTCTAAAAATTGGAGGAATTTTCCATATTAAGGATTCAACGGTAACTTGTTATATCCTTAAAGGAGGAGGTTATTTCAAACGATTAATATTATTATTCATAACATGAGCCAACTGAGATAGTAATGTCATGATGTTTTGAGCACCCATTCCCATCATATCATACATATCATTAGGTAAATCATCACATTACCTATCACATTGATTTTTTTCATGTGTTATTATATTTCCCACCATTAGCTAAGAAAAATATTGTTCCATTAGAGGGATTGAATAATTATCTTTTGAGAAAAAAAAGAAACAATGTACAATAGAGGATAAGATTGTAAAGGATATGTATATCCTAACATGATATTTACTATGTTTAAATCTAGTTTATCATTGATATATTCCTTAACTTTTATACTTATGGTATTTTTTTCAATCCCTTAATAATGACTTGTACTATGCTCACAAATTTACCAATGAATATCCACAAGGAGTGTCAAACCAAGAGTACGACAAGGCCCATCGTCATGCTCCTTTTCCCATTCGAGTCTATCTCTAAGCGGTGTTTTTGGTTTTACCCCTAGATACATCGGTACTAGAGCCACATCTACCTATTTTTATCAGGACAAAGATGATTTTTCTTGATAAACCATTTACTCAAAAATAACAAAATTTATGCCATTTTTCTTATACTTAGTCTCATCCTTAAGGTTCTTACTAAAGTTCTTTATTCATAATATCCAAAAATTACTAATCCATACTATTATACAAAATATAGTGACCCTATCTTATTACATATAATATTACAAGAATTGAACCATACTTATACATCCGCACACAAGCCAATGATTGCAAAGTCGAGTGTCTTGGAAGACTAGGAACATAAAACTAAAAACAAGGAGCTAAATAAAAAATTTCATTATTTAATATTAAAATTGGGATCCTAAAATCCATTTTTCCCAGTCATCTATATAGGTTACCCTAGGGAACACAATAACAGAGGTATGAGCTAAATAACCCAGTAAGGTAATATCCATAAGAATAAAGCATTGTCACATTGGATAGAAGACATGGAATGATGACATAAAAAGGATAGTAACATATAGAATCGTAAAATATAAAAATGGAATCATAAAAAAATGGGATCATAATAATGTGTAAAAATTATAAAACATGACTTTATCACAGGTCAAGGCTAACCACCAAGTCTATTTCACATGGTAGCACAAGCCAATGAAAACAGCAAAGACAGTCATTCAAGATAGAACAAGCCAAGACTAACTCCCCAGACCGTCGCACATAATGTCTCATGAGACTCAACATTATCCAATGCATTGGACTTATATCTAGGATCACCCATATTAAAATTTCATGAATATTTTATCCACATAAATAATCATACATAATCAATCTGACATAAATATAAGGGTTACCCATGGAAAGAATTGTGTACCATATTAATGTCATAAATCATAAAAAATGGGGGTATCATAAACGTTTCCATGAAAGTAAGTAACTAAAATATACATGAAAATTAATAATTAAATATAGGAATGTATCGTTCAATGTGACTTAAAGTATAAGTGAAAACATTTAAGAAAAGTATTTAATTAATTTTAGCATTAAAACATTTTTGTGGGGTTTTAAGGAAAACACTATAGATCCATTAAAATAGAAAAGGGAAAAGTCGATTATATTAATAAACAAGTTAAAAAAGACTTTATTCATAAAAAGGCTGATTTTTTTAAGATAGTGGTGGGTTAAAAAAGAAGATAGAGTTCACTTGAAATCAGTTACGAATTCATAATGTTCATTCAAAACAGGTTGGCTTATCGGGAAGTATTTTGGGTGGGGATAACTTAAAAAATGTGTATCCGAGAAATATAATGATGAAAGGGTCCTGATAAATGAATTTTGTACATGAACATAAAATTTATAAGATTTACATAAAAAGACAAGATAACATAATTTTTTTTAAAAGGAGGATAAGGGAATCTGAAGGAACAAATGCGGTTCAGGTAGAATCCCTTACGGGTTGCCGACATGGTATTAGGTGAACTTTATTGGTATAAATTAGAGATAGAGTGGTTTATAATTAATTATAAATCATGAGAGAAGTAAGGGGGAAGTCTGAAATCATACCCCATCATTAGGTATGACACATAAAATGGAATAACATATAGGATATTTTTGAATAAAAGTGAAATAGATCAGATCCCTTACCATAAGTCAAATGGTGTTATCCACTTGATTTTAATGAAATAAATAATAATATAAGGTTCATTAATTAATAGTTCCACAAAATATTATATATTTTAAGGATTTATTATAATAATGTTAAGTTCATTCATGTCCTTTTTTAGGGGTTAAGTGGTACAATTTCACTGGTCGTGTCCATTTGTTTTCTTGGTTTTTACGCCTGTTTTACTTATTTAACTTAATGAAGAAACTTGTCAAATGGGGATGGATGTCAATAATTGGTGTTTTATTTTATTATTGAAAATTAAAAAGGTAAAATTTATTTAAATTTAATTTGGTTACTTGGAATGATGTTTAATACTTATATAAAACTTTAGTGATGAGCTTTTTGGTTTATATGTTGTTTTTGATCCCTACAAACTCATTTTTCATTATAATTTAATACCATATGTAAAAAGATATTATAGAAAATTACATAGAATATTTTACATAATAATATGGTTAAAACATAACAAAAATGGTTTTATTACAAGAATTTATGACGGTAAAAGAAATTGAATACCCATCACCCATGAATGTTATAAATTAACACATCTCGAATGGTGTATTTACATATAATATAAAAGAATAATAAAGGAGATATGGTAATAAATTATTCCATTATCATAACAAAATTAATGTAAATGTAAGGTGTTGGATTATTAAAAACATTAGGATGAATATAGGTAATGATAGAAAATAAAACAAATAAACATGAGAAGTAAGCAAAATAATTTAAATGTTGAATTTACCTCGTGAATCAATATTCCTTGAGATCCACATAAAGAGAAATGATTTGGTCTTTTGAATATAATATGGGATTTTGGACGTGTTGGAGGAGTTTGGGGAGATATTTGGGTAGAATTTAAGAAAATCACAAGGTTTGATAAGATTGATGAGAAGAGGTAAGGATGGGTGGTATTTATAGTGGAGGAGAGGAGGGTTTCCATAAGATTAAATACCTTACTGTATTAATTTCCTTCAAGACCAGAAATAGTTATTATTAAATTACCAAAAATAGTAATATTTTCATGTGAGTTCGAACCAATTGGGCTTACATCAGCAGAACATCATCCATGACCCTACAAATCATCTATTTAGGAAAATTTGATATTTATTGTATTTTACTATTTATAAAAAATTATAGTTATTTAGAAAAATCACAAAAATTCACCATAACCATTTTTTGAAATGTAGAATCAAAAAATAAACTCTATTTTTCAAAAAGAATTTTCTAAATATTATAAATTTTAGTTTTAATTAAATCATTATTTACTTGAAAATTCTAGATTTTAAAACTATAACAGATTTTTTAATGGTTTTAAAAATTACATTTGATATTTTAAATTTATCTTAAAACCAAAATAAATAAAAAATTTAATTTATTAACACATTTTAGGTTAATAAATTTTTTTAAATTAATTAATTAATCATAAATAATTATGTATGACTTAGAAAAATACCAATACTTTTAATATGGTCATATTATCACTTATAAAGTGCCTAAATTCTATTTATAAATTAATGTGAGAGGATACTATTCTTTTTAAAGATTTAATATTCATAAGTGTTATATTACTATTCATATGTACATCAATACTATTCATAAGTGTCAATTACTATCTCGATAAAAATTAGTTTGTCTTATAAAACTCTAGACATGTTACTGATCACAAAAATGTATGTCTGATTTCTGAAATTCAAATCATAGAAGTGATAATATTATGTTTGAAGGTCACATAGTAACTAGTAGTTCATTGTGTAGTGATTTCATGTGATTATATGACATAATTATAAGAAGTGAATTTACATTGATAAAAAATTGGTTCATTACAAATATTTTCTATTTATCGTATATTTTTATTGTAATATCATATAGAGTATAAATGTATGAAATGGAGTACAATGCTCTTGGAGACGGTAAGGCGTATGGACACATGAACGTTGATTCCATTTTTAATTTCGTATAGAAAGAAAGGATGAAAATTAAATATATTTATATATGCATACACTATCATTAAATTATAATTATAATGATATATATAAAAAATAATTTCACTAAACCCGTCCTTAATACATTTCATGTAGTGTGTGAATGATTCACATTGCTTTGAGGGGGCTGTAGTCCACAGTTCCTCGAACAGAATTATCTTGTTTACACCAAAATGAATATAAAACGATATGTGTTTTAAAAGCAGTAAAAAATATTTGAAACATAATAAATATAATATATAAGATATATAAACATATTTTCTATCATAATTTCCACCATGAGTGGTGGTATGAAAAATTGAACAATCATTGTTTTGTGAAGCAGAAGTTAATCGTACACCTAAATGTATGTTTGTCACCCATTAGATGGAGGTGTGTGTATCTGTAGGTAAAAACCATAACATGAAAACATCCTAGTATGTAACATCCCCGACCCAGAAGCCACTAATCCGGTGCTCCATGCTGGGTGGTTACATGACCTTAAGCGCGCCTCCCTATACGCCAAAGGCTGCCGACTAGCAGAGAGGGTCTATGTAGTCTAGTGGGGAGACTATACCAACTCATCATCATAGTAAGCCACAACAGAAACAACCAAATAGAGGAAACAATGATCAATAACCATGAAAGAAGTACAACAACCATTTCCAACAACAAATATGCCATGTCATACTACAAGTGAAAAAGTGAACAAAAACCCAAAAAAAGACAACCCCCAAAATCCCCAAAATGGTCCTGAATCCAAGTCTGGATCCTCCACCAAGTGCTACCCATGCCACTGACTATCTAGCAAGGACCCTTTCCCTTCTCCTGAACTGAAAACATGAAGTCTACTCAGGTACCCAAAGGCGGCCCGAGCAGGGTGTGAGTACAACACACTAGGCCACCACCAACGGTGTCTACAAAATATCCAGTATAAACAGGTTGTGCATGAAAAATTAATATGAACTATAATTCCAAGTAATTAATTAAGGTTCCATTATCTAGATCAAATCCCAACCATTACCACATTCATTACCATTCATTTCCCAACAATTACCATCACTTACCATTTCATCACATTTCCATGGGTTAATTACATTCATCACGCTACATGGATCTAAGGCCAAAAATCACATGAATGAGGGTAAACACAATGTTACCACATCTCACAAAGAATAAACCCTCATATAAACCATAAACTCACCTCGAATCCTCAGTCCGGGTGGATGCAACCGATAGAGAAACAGAGTATCAGTCCTATCCCTACCCCGTGCATTTTGGGTGGAGTTCAGAGCATCAGTCATCACTCGACCCAAGGGTGTAGAGCCTCAGTCATACCCCACTCTACCAAGAAATGTGAACCTGCTTATATATAAGTAACCATCAACCTTCCAAGTATTTCCCATTGGAAACCCTCATTCACAACAACCCACATGGGAAACCACATCATGCCTTAACCCATTAATACATTACCATTTCACATCATTTAAATATTCACCAAATTCCCATGTGTTATTCATATCTCACTAAGAATTAAACACTAGACCCATAATCTATCCTATTATGGTCTTTAATCAATCTACACATTAACCCATTTAACACGTTCATCATTCCAAGAATCAACAATTCATTCCATTTCAAATAACCCTTTTATTATTACCATGTCTAGGTGAATCACCTAACTTCTATTCCACGCTCAACCAAACATGCCAACGTATTCATCAAGGGATCTACAATTCATTACAACAAGGTGACTTGTTTAATATCAATCCCTAAATATGGGAAATGCTGGCACACCCCATGGAAGGCCCCAATTAGGTCAAGTATATCCCAACACATCTCATGAGGATCGTGAGGGTTCCCTTCTTCCATTTAAACACCATTATTACCAAAAATACCACGGTGAATCAAAACATAACCAAAGTTAAGAAAGAACACAACTAAACATGCAAAAAAACCGAAATAACCATGGGATATAACTTGTAGACCACCTAACTCAAATCTGTGGTTGAACGCACCCTCAATTGAGCCCTTATACCTCGATTTGACTAAACCTTGGAGCTTCAACCTAGAACTCACCCAGAAGATAGGGTTTTAGGTTTTTGGAAGAAGAGGGAGAGAAGACAGAAACCCTAAACCAAGAAAAGAACCAAGGAGGAGATTAGCCTTACCCGGAGCTTCAATCCACAACCAACGGCACCAAAAACAGCTTAGAAATAAGGGATATCGATCTCTTGGAGCTCTTGGGCGAATCAGTTCGTTCCTAAGGTGAAGAGGGAGAAAATGGAGGAAAATCCCGAGTTGGGGTTATAAATCCTAGAGTGGAAATTTTGTAAATTTTCCAACTTTAAGTGGTCAAACGGTTTGGAAAACCGTGCGCAAAATGTTCACATGCCTCTGTCCGGAGGAGGGGGAGTCGCACGATTTTGCCGCACGGTTTGAAAAACCATGCAAAAACCATGCGTTCGCTTCTGTCCAAAGGATGGAGGGTCACACAGCTTAGTCTGGTTAGGCTGCACGGTTTGGCTGACTGTGCTCAGGTCGTGCGCCTTTGTCTTCCTTGCCCAGACTCCCCTTCTTCCGTGCCCCGAGCCCTAGGAATTCCCCTAAGGGCTCTCACACTTCCAAGAAACATTTTAAAGCCCCAAAAGCAAAGGGTTCAACCCAAAACACAAAAAAAACATACCCTTCCAAAAACCGGGTTCTTACAACCGCCCCACCTTATAACAGCTTGTCCTCGAGCCGAGCTTCCATGCCTCATTACTCCCCCGAAGAGAAGAGTTCGGGCCACTGGGCCCGCATATCTGATTCCTTCTCCCATGTTTCTTCTTTAACATTCCCTTGCATCCATATTACTCGGACTGATGGAACAAAATTTCCTCACAAGACATTTTCACTACGATCCACCACACAAACCGGATTCTCCTCAAAGGACGCATCAACCTCAAGTTCCACATCCTCAACATCAATAACATGAGATGGGTCAAGGTGATACCATCGAAGATCGACACATGAAACACATCATGAATTCCCCCATACCGCTGTGGAAGAGCCAATCGGAAAGCCATAGTTCCGATCCTCTCAACAATCTCAAAAGGACCCACATACCAGGGCGCCAACTTACTATGCTTTCGAATCGGACGGTGACCCAACCGTGGAAACACTCGAAGGATTAATTTTTCACTCACCCCAAACTCAAGAGGTCTACGACTCTAATCTTCATATGACTTATCCCCACTCTGAGCCATATCCACTCGCTTCCTGATCAAATGAACTCTCTTTGAAGTCTCCTGCATGAGACTCGGCCCCAACAACTCAGATTCATCAGCCTCTAGCCAACATAATGGAGATCTATATCATCTCCCATAAAGCACCTCAAATGGTTCCTTCTAAATTGTAGCCTGAAAAATTTTGTTGTAGGCAAACTCAACCAATGATAGAGGCCTCTCCCTAGAACCACCAAAGTCCAAGACACAAGCTCTTAACATGTCTTCCAACACTTGGATCGTACGTTCCGACTGCCCTTCCAAGTACTGGTGGAATGCCATACTCACAAACACCTGCGTAAAAAGAACCTTATTAAAACCTTTCCAGAAGCGCGATTTGAAACACAGATCTCGGCCTGAATCTATGGTCCATGATACCCCATCCAACCGTACTACGTCTCGAACATATATCTTACCCAACTGGTCGACTGTAAAGGTCACTTGAATCAGTAAGAAATGAGCCACTTTCATTAACCGATCCACGACCACACAGATTGCATTGTACTTCCATGGAATCCTTGAAAGACCCATGAAAAAAATCCATTGTTACATCATCCCACTTCCACTTCAGAATGGGAAATGGATGCAAAAAAAACACCTGGGCGTTGATGTTCGACCTTCACCTGCTGACAGGTAAGGCACCGTGCCACAAAGATTGCAACTTCATTCTTCATTCTAGGCCACCAAAACTGCCATCGGAGATCACGGTACATCATGGTCAAACCAGGATGCACTTCCCACTTTGACAAATGGAACTAACACATCAGCTCTTCTCGCACACACATTGGCACAACCACACGATCACGAACACCAACAACACCATCCACACCGATGGCCCAACCAAAAGGTAGATCCCCACCTTTATGCATTTCCTTTATGGCCAAACACTCAGGATCATCATTCTGACCTTCCTTAACTCAACTCAAGAGAATTGACTCCATCATCAAGGAAGCAAGAGTGACCTGACCATTCTACTCCTGTACCTCTAGGTGCATCTCTGCAAACAAAGCCATCAGCTTTCAGTCGATGCTGGACTCCTGAACTGCTCGATTCTGAATCTTCCTTCTCAGAGAATCAACAACAGTTTTCCCATTTCCTGGCATGTAGACCTACTCAAATTCAAAATACTTGAGATATTCAACCCATCTTCACTACCGAAGATTCAGATCCCACTGTGAGCAGATGTACTTTAAATTCTTATGGTCTGTAAACACGGTAAACCATTCCCCCAACAGATAATGCCTCTATCACATCAAGGAGTACACCACTATAGCCAACTAAAGATCATGAGTGGGATAGTTCCATTCATGGGGTCTCAACTACCTTGACCCATAAGCCACAACCCGCTCAACCTGCATCAACACCACCCCAAGTCCAATTCCGGACGCATCACAAAACACGACTTATTTCTTACCCAGTTTAGGTAAGATCAGGATAGGTGCGGTCGTCAACCTCTTCTTAAACTCTTGGAAGGCATCCTCACAAGCCCCCGACCACTCAAACCTGATTCCCTTCTTGGTAATGCCCGAGAGTGGTGCTTCCAAGAGAGAGAAATCTTGAATGAACCTTTGGTAATATTTGGCCAAGCCTAGAAAACTAAAAATATCAGAAACATTCTTCGGCTGCTTCCAAGGTACAACTGCATGTACTTTCTCCAGATCCACTGAAACACCTGCCTCTGAGATGATGTGTCCCAGAAAATGTACCTCACCTATCTAGAATTGACACTTTGATAGCTTGGTGTATAGCCAATGCTCTCTTAGCATACCCAAGACGATGTCAAGATGTTGGGCATGATCGTCGGTAATTTTCGAGTATAGTAAGATGTATTCAACAAAGACAACCACAAACCAATCTAGATAGGGATGAAAGATCCGGTTCATCAAAGCCATAAACACTGACGGTGCATTGGTCAATCCTAAAGGCATTACCACGAACTCAAAAAACCCGTACCGACTTCGGAAAGCTGTCTGCAGTACGTCAGAAGACCACACTCCTAACTGGTGATAACCTAACCTCAGATCAATCATAGAAAAAACTGATTCCCCCCTCAACTAATCAAACATGTCATCAATTCTAGTAAGTGTGTACCGATTTTTCACCGTCATTTGATTCAACTTTCGATAATCAACACACAGCCTCAACAACCCATCGACCTTCTTTTGAAAAATCATAGGAGATCCCCAAGGAGATGTACTAGGGTGGATAAACCCCTTACGCTCCAACTACTCAAGATGAACCCTTAGTTACTGGAGTTTTTCTGGTTCCATTTGGTGTGGTGGAATAGAAACTGGCTCCTCTCCCGGCAATAACTCGATCGTGAACTCAACATCACTCCCGGGTAGTAACCCCAAGAAATCCTCAAGAAAAACATCCTTAAATCGATCCACCACATGAGGAAAGTTAGGATGTTCCCCTCCCTCACCATCATCAAGAATGAGGCATGAAACGTGAGCCATGAGTCCACTCATCTGTTGACAAAATGACCCTGCACACCCTGCTCAAACATCCCATTCGCCATGGTGGACATAAGCTTCACCCTCAAGTGACCTGAACGATAATCTACGTTGATAAAAGTCTATGTGTCACCGATACAACACCAACCAATCCATTCCAAATATTAGGTCAAACCCTGACATCCCGAGAATGAACAAGTCCCACAAAAAATGCTACCCACCAACTTCCAAGGCACATCCCTTGCATTGCTTGATATCCTCAACCTGCACTCCCAACGGGGTGTCAATTGTCATCACTCCACATAAACCCTCTACATGTAAACCCAACACAACCAGAAGTTGAGAAGAGATAAAAGATTGTGTGGCACATGTGTCAAACAACACACTAGAAAGCGTAGAAGCTACAAGGATCGTACCTCGAACTATCGATGGTCCAGCCTCCCCATCACCAGGCGCAAACTGAACTTCCTGAAGCTGACCTGCCCATCTACCCTAGGCCCCAACCTGAGTACTCTATGCTACACTGCCCTGCTGGCATGAGTGATCTTGTCCTAGAGTTCCACATCCACTTCCCCTGCCAGTACGGCCTGTGGAGCTCCAACTACCTACCTGATACGGGGAAACTAATCCCCTTCCCATATCCGGTATCTACTTTCCACCATCATGCTCCTCTGCCAGCTGAGGATTCCTACATAACCTCTACACATGTCCCATCTTTCCGCATGAACGGAACTCAACCGGAGGCCGAGGACACTGACCATGCACATGCCCCGGCCTACCGCACTAATAAAAACAGACCTGGTTCCCACTCTGAGAGGCTGACCCTCTTGTACAACCACTTTTCATGCTACCTCCAGGCTATGTGCTCTCACGGCGTCGATTCCGACCGTCAGAAGTTTCACCGCTCATCTGCCCCACCGGCACCACAATCCCCCTACCCGAAGCTCCCTTTAGGTTTACTTCAGAGATCAGTGCCTGAACCATCACATATGAAAACCTCTTCAAGCGAAAAGTATTTACTTGAGACCTGATCTCATGTCTCAACCCATCCTAGAAACTCCTTACTACCGCTGCCTCATCCCCAGCAAACACTGGGATGACGCATCGCCGATCAGTGAAGTGACTAGCATAGTCCATCACCCATAGCGATCCCTGAGTCAGGGTCATAAACTCTATAGCCCGCTCTAGCCTCAATGTCTCTGGGTAGAAAAGCCTCAGAAACTTCTCCTGAAAAACCTTCCATGACATCCCCACAACCTGCTCAGTGTGAGCTTGAATTTCTCACCGACGCCTTGCATGGGCCCGCAACATATAAACGGTCAGCTTTACTCGCATTTCAACAGGGGTCTCCAGATGATCTAGTATCATCTGAATGTACTCTAACCAGAACACCGCTTCCTATGGCCCACACTCTCTGGTAAAATTTAGAGGGTACTGCAGCTGGAATTCCCTGGTCAGCTCAAAAAAACTCGGTGCACCCCTCCCTGGGTCCCGATCCATCATCTGCATAAGGTGAGCCAAGTTCCCTCGGAACTGGTTTTCTCCACCTTTATTGATCACCACATTTTTTTTCTCCTCTAATGGAGGTGTGTTCTCAGCAACATCCTCCCATTTCCCAACTATCAATCGACATCATGGTGGAATCTCTCTATAATGCCAAGCATGATATTTAAAACACGTACCATAAACATTCGTGACTCCATCAAAAGCTCTTCACTAGCTACAAAAACACATTTTTAACAACATTAACACCTAAAATTCAACTCCCTGACCATCCCTACCACTGGACATGGTCCACATGCTGTAATAAATCATGCACTACCACCAACTCACACAACATTTTTCAAGACATTTTCCACTTAGTTTCAAAACCTTAGGTTTCATTAAACATCATTTACCCACTTGTTTCATTTCATTCGTCTCATTATTTCTTGGTTTCATGAAATGCATAATGGACACTACTTTCCTGCCTCACACACCCACCCCGTGCATGTTCCTAACACAATTCATGTCACCTATCTCCCTAGGTTCCTAAAAATGATGCTTGAATGCAAACCCTCATGACGTTTATGGACACGGGCCAAATATCATGAAACAATCACATCAAAACACATGTGCATCACCCAACGGTGAAATATCATCAACTATGACAACACACAACCAATAAATACATTTCCCAACCAGGGTGACCTGTGTTTTCCCCTATACATGGGTTATCTAATCTCAAAAACAATCTCATTGCCAAGGCCCGACACATCCTAACCCTTGGCTATCAATCCCAAATAACAAGACCTCAGAGAAGGAGAAGAAAGCCTCCATCTGATACCACTTTGTAACTTCCCCGACCCGGAAGCCACTAAATCGATGCTCCGAGATGGGTGGTT
This sequence comes from Viscum album, assembly GCA_963277665.1. NCBI lineage: Eukaryota > Viridiplantae > Streptophyta > Magnoliopsida > Santalales > Viscaceae > Viscum > Viscum album. The sequence goes on from OY728121.1 coordinate 1,316,506,513, forward strand.
ACATGACCTTAAGCGCGCCTCCCCATACGCCAAAGGCTACCGACTAGTAGCGAGGGTCTATGTTGTCATGTGGGGAGACTATACCCCCTCATTATCAGAGTAAGACATAACAGAAAAAACCAAATAGTGGAAACAATGATCAATAACCACGAAATAAGCACAACAACCATTTCCAACAATAAATATGCCATGTCATACTACAAGTGAAAAAGTGAACAAAATACCCAAATAAAGACAACAACCAAAATCCCCAAAATGGTCCCGACTCCATGTCCAGATCCTCCACTATGTGCTACCCATGCCACTCACTATCTAGAAAGGACCCTTTCCCTTCTCCTGACCTACAAACATGAAGTCTGCTCAGGTTCCCAATGGCGGCCCAAGCAAGGTGTGAGTACAACTCAGTAGGCCACCACCAACAGTGTCTACAAAATATCTAGTATAAACATGTAGTGAATGAAAAAGAAATATGAACGATAATTCCATGAAATTAATTAAAGAGCCATTATCTAGTTCAAAAACCTTCCATTGCCACAATCATTACCATTCAATTTTCAACAATTACCATCAAATACCATTTCAACACATTTCAATGGGTTAATCACATTCATCATGTTACATGGGTCTAAGGCCAACAATCACATGAAAGAGGGTAAACACAATGTTATCCAATCTCAATAGGAATAACCCCTCATAGCAACCATAACCTCCCCTCGAATACTTAGTCTGGGTGGATGCAACTGGTAGGGATACATGGCATCAGTCTTATCCCTACCCCGTGCATTTAGGGTGGAGTTCAGAGCATCAGTCTTCACTCGACCAGTGGGCGTAGAGCCTCAGTCATACCCCAATCTACCAAGACATGTGATCATTCTTATATATAAGTAACCATCAACCTTCCAATCATTTCCCATCAGCAACCACCATCCACAACAACCCACATGGGAAACCACATCATACCTTAACCCATTAACACATTACCCTTTCACATCACTTACCCATTCACCGAGTTCCCATGTGTTATGCCCATCTCACTAAGCATTCAACACTAGAACCATAATCTATCCCATTATGGTCTTTAATCATTTTACACATTAACCCCTTTAACACGTTCATCATTACATGAATCAACCATTCATTCCCTTTCAAATAACCCTTTGATTATTACCAAGTCTAGGTGCATCGCCTAACTTCTATTCCACACTCAACCAAACATGCCAATGTATTAATCAAGGGCTCTACGATTCATTACAACAAGGTCACTTGTTTAATATCAATCCCGAAATCCGGGAGATGCGGGCACACCCCATTGATGGCCCCAATTATGTCAAGTCTATCCCAACACATCCCATAGGGATCATGAGGGTTCCCATTTTCTATTTTAAACCCCATTATTACCAAACATACCATGGTTATTCAAAACCTAACAAAAGGAAAGAAAGAACACAACTAAACATGCACAAAAACCTAAATAACAATGGGATATAACTTGTGGACCACCTAACTCGAATCCACGGTTGCACACACCATCAATCAAACCCTTAGACCTCGATTCGACCAACCCTTGGAGGTTCAACCTATAACTCACCCAAAAGACAGGGTTTTAGGGTTTCTGAACAAGAGGGAGAGAAGACACAAACCCTAAAGCAAGAAAAGAACCATGGAGGAGATTAGCCTTACCTAGAGCATCAATCCGCAACCAACGGCACCCAAAACGCCTTCGAAACAAGGGAGATTGATCTATTGGAGCTCTTGGGAGAATCGGTTCGTTCCTAGGGTGAAGTTGGATGAAATGGAGGAAAATCCCGAGTTGGGGTTACAAAGCCCGGGGTGGCAATTTTGTAAATTTTCCATCTTTAAGTGGCTGCACGGTTTAGCCGCACGGTCTGGAAAACCGTGTGCAAACCGTGCACAGGACACTACCCAGAGGAGGGGGAGTCGCACGATTTAGCCGCATGATTTGGAAAATTGTGCACAAACTGTGCGTTCACTTATGTCCAGAGGTGGGAGGGTCCCACGACTTAGTCTGGGCAGGCCGCACGGTTTGGCTGACTGTGCGCAGGCCGTGCGCCTTGGTCTGCCATGCCCATACTCCCCTTCTTCCGTGCCCTGAGCCCCCGGAACACCCCCAAGGCCTCTCAAAATTCCAAGAAAACTTTTAAAGCCCAAAAAGAAAACGGTTCAACGCAAAACACAACAAAACATGCCTTTCCAAAAACCGTGATCTTACATAGTATATTTATGAGTATTTTTTTCTAAAATAATGTAATAAAGTAACTGGAGGGGTGGAGGAGGAAAATAAAAATAAAGGATCTTGAGAGAAGGTGTAACCTCTTAATCAGGTAACTCCTTATGGTATGTGTGAATAGTATTACATGGAAGAATTTATGACTAAGAAGAGGATTCAAGGATTAAGGTAAGTACTTTTTTAAATTATTTTGGATTATTTTGGATGAGAAATGGGGATTTATAGGTGTGAATAGGAGGGATAGGTTGTGACCTTTTATAGGAAAGGTGGGGTGCCACCCTTGTAAATATCTGAAGAGATAATTCCACCAATATTTTTCTGGTTTCTTGTGTATAAAATAATGAAAAAAATTAGATAATATTGATTATAGGGTCAAAATATTTCTAGAATTTTTTTGGGAAGTGTATAAGTTGTTTTGGGTCTTAAATTTACAGTTTAGTCGTTAGCCACGCTTAATTTTTCCAAAATTGATTTAATCAATTTTAATTATATTCATGAATCATTTTGATCAAAAAATATGTTTAACTTATTATAAATTATATAATTTTATGATTCAAAAAATGGAATCCATTTTACCAAATTCAAATCACCTAAGTGGCATAAATTATTTTAAAAATAATATTATAGCTGGGTCGACTGTGTGAATTTTTAAATTAAAAATGATCAAATGTTCGCTACGTTTTTATATACAATTTCAATATAAAATTTGATCCAGTTACCCAAATTAGATAAATTAATAAAAATATAATATAATTAAAATTCTAAACAAATTGAAATTCTATTTATCTTCAAAAATAATCTATATGTACAAGTAGTTTGGAATTATAATGTAGTATTTTTAACTATTCAATAAAAAATGAAACCTTACAGAATAATACCAAATTTTTTTCCTAAACTGATTTTTATGTTTCAAATACTAATATAATGTTTATTTTAAAATCTTAAAATTATAAATTCTTCAAAATTTGGATTTAAAATGAGTTCGCCACTAAAAGGCGTTAAAAATATCTTTAGAAAAACATGTAGGGTTTTTATGAATAAAATTTTGTTTGTTCTTACCTTATGCCTATACAATCTATTAGATGAATATAAAAAACATTTAATTGTATGTAAAAAATATATATTACTATAATATCAATCAATAATTTTAATTAATTATATCTATTATAGTAAAAAATATTTGTGAGCATGATAATAATAAAATTTTCATTTTATATTCAATTGGTTTTCATATTCATTTCAAATTATCTGATAACCTATGAATTATCATATTTCTGGGTAAACCATATATCTTCATAAATTAGGTAAAATTATTAATAACCACTATGATTAATTCTATGTGATACATTAATATATTAATTAATAATATTTTAAGAATTTATGATTATTTGGAACAACTCTTTAATGCGTGTTACGTAAGCCATCAAGGAATGTCCTTATCGTGTGTAACATAGGATAGCCTCTGTGTTCTATGTAGAAAAATATAATATTTATGTTTTATGTACTTCATTATTAACCTAGTGTTGTGTATAATGAAATCCAAACATAGTGATTTTATATAATATTAACTATTTTAACAATTATGTGAAATGAGAAATATTTTAATGGTTTAATTAATTCAAAAAAAATAATTCCCAAAAATCCAGGGGTGTTACAATACTAAAAAATAAATACATTGATGGAAATATGCTGAAAAATGGTTTTCTTAAAATAATAATAATAACATTTCACTATATTAAGAATATAAATTTATTTTTTCATAAATAATATAACATAATTACGGGATCTTGATGAAGAATTAAAAATGGAGTGACATATTAAGGTGATTAGCTCTCATTTAAAAAAATCTTTTATATATACTCTTAGGGACCATATGGTTGTTATTTTGGAAATACTATAAGCAACATAATGTGTTTAAAGAATTTTAAAAGGGATTTTATTTGATTATTTTTGATATATAAATCTTAATTTGTTAAAAAGAAGATAAAGGTGGGGTGCCCATTTTATAATTGGGGGGGGTGCTCTATTGGAATTTCATAAAATATTAATCTATATTAAATTCATTCCAAAAAAGTTTCAAAAGTTAATATAAAGGGGAAAATTTGAAATTTTTGTGCTTATCTTATCACCCATGTCAACCTTTAATTTGTTTTGTGATTTTTACTTAATTTAATTAACTATTATTTTCAAAAATATCATTATTGAAAATTTAGACACTATTCATTTAATTTTTATTAAAATACCAAAATGAATAATTATAATTCCTATATTATTATTTAAAATAAAAATAACATGTCATAGTCATATAATAAATTCACAGAACACATTAATTAAATAAAAATATATGAATTTTAATATTTTAAAACCTTTTATTATATTTTTTTATTACTTAGAAAAATAATACATTGGTGTTCCATAAGAATTCATGTTCATTATAAAATTACCAAAAACTAGAAATATATATATATCATGAAAATTATTACATTAAGCTAAAAACTCACACTTATATTCATTTACATCATTTTTTCATATGTGGAGACATAAAAGATATTTAAAACTAATAAAGTGAAATTTGTAACTTTCTTTGATTTAAATATTATATTGTGCATTTTCATTGAAATGCATCCCATAAAAAATAAATTTAAATAATAAGTTTATTAGGATCAAATTAAATTCATCAAATATTGATTTTTAATAAAAATAATGTCGTTATAATTTTTTTAACCCAGGTTAACACGATTTACCATTTAACGGGTGATAAATTTAGTAATGTTATTATTCATATTAACCAAAAATTTTAAAGGATTGCATACAAAATTATAACCACCTGATTCAAAATATGAAATAAATTTTATCACAATAAATAAATTTAATTTAAAAAAAATTATTCTAAAATAATCATGCAACATGTGACGAAAACATTGTTTTTAGAAAAATACAATATAAAAATTTTAAATGTTTTCATTCAGAATACATAACTAGAAAAAATATAAAATAAATTATAAACCATTTGAATAAATGTATTATATATAAATTTCACAAAAATAATTCAAAAGTATTTAATTGTTTAATTTTTTAATATGTGTCCATAAGACATATTTTGTATAAAAATTTCACTTTTACTTTAAAATGATTCAATTTTTATTTCTAATCAAATATTAATCAATAAATTTATTATATACATATATAATACATATATTTTGATAATTTAGTTAATAATACACATCCCATTCAATTTAATATCTAGGAGATAACCATAAAATAATATTTTAATAGTATGTTACAATTTTTTCAAACTCTTAGCTGATTATAATACAGGCTGACAAGGAAATAAAATTAAATTTTTAATGAAATACTAATTTATCAGGGTGTTATAATCATGGAGAATCAATAATATTATGTTGTTCTTATTGATCTCTTAACATCCTTTCAAATTGAAGGATAATCTTTAGATTTTCTCATTCTTGATTGGAGGGGAGAGTAAAGAATTTAAGAGAGAAGTCTGTTTTACGAATCGATTTTCAATTCTATAGTAACACTACAAAATCGACATAACCATTTATTTATAGTGATAGGGTTTATGTAAAAATATTAATTAATTTTATAACAATCCATTAATATTATAATAATATTTAATATACATCATATAATATAATAATAATAAAATTATGGCTATTTTTTATGTGCACTATTTTTCATATTGAGAAATATTATTTACCGGAATGAGAATAAATATTCATCACCACACATGATCATAGAGCTCTAAAAATTCACATAATTTATCGATTAAAAAAAATTTAAAAAAATATTTAATTCATCATAAAATATTTTTGGTTGAAAAAAACCGAATAAAATTATTCATCGATATTGAGAATAATATTTATTCCAATAAATAAATTCAAAAATTAATCTAATCCATATCAACAGAAAAAATTAATGTGTGGCCCTCTAGGATCCTTTGTCATTGGAATTTGGAGGAATTTCCAAATGTCAAAAATTTCAATATAGAAATGGGGGATGAAACCCATGATGAAGAACATAATGTTATAACGATAACAACCACATATTAACGAACACTGTGTAATATAATCCCTTTATCAGAATATCTCAACAACAAGGTTACACATCAATGTCACCAACCAGTTTTATTAATTTTTCTTTATTTTACTATCTAAAATAAAAGAATTGTTACCCCATGTACATGGAAGGTAATGTGATGGTTCTATTATATTCCAAGGGATGAGATACAAAAGTCCATAAATATGGAAGGGGGAAATCCGTATTCAAATTATCTATTAATAACATCACATTCATGATGCACATAATATGCACTACTTCTCATATGGAAATAGTGTCAGAGTTTTGGTTATTAAATCAATGTGTGCAAGTCATGGAATGAATTAATGATTACCATAACATCTTAAGACAAATACACATGCTCACACATTGAAATATATAATGACACAAAAACATGAAGAATTCCTATTGACAGGTCTATTATCATAACATCCCATAAATAGATATTTCCATGTGATAACATAATGAGAAGAAGTATAATATGTTTACAAGTACTAGAACCTAAAAATATCAATTCTATTTTACCTATCATAGTACGTTATCCAAAAATATTAATATATTTAAGAATATAATCACATAACATTAACATTATCATCATAGTTTGGAATTATTATGACATTATCAATATGGCAGATAACCTAATACATCTTACATTAATGTCAGGTATAATAATGGAAAAAATATCATTATATTTTTTCATTTATATTAAAATCATTTAATATTTATGTAATCACTGTAAAAACAATTTTTGTTAGAATAAATAATCAATAATGGATTCCATCTTTCTTGGCCACCATATCAACTTCTCATACCAGTAGTTTGATATTAGTTATTTATTCGTGTTACTTTTTTAGTTTGTTGGGAGTTCTAATGTGTATAATCATCACATTATGGTCCTTTTATCCATACAAGATGTGTGTGTAATGATATTTCCTAATTACAATGCTGATGTTGGTAGGAATAGAGCTTGCATGGTTTGTTTGAATCTAAATCTTGGTTAATATTGGTGAGGCTTGGTGACACATGATGAAGTTTAGTGGACTGTGATTGACACAATATCTATTCTGGAAAGAGGATGATCTTGATGAACATCCAATGAGGTAGATATTTCTAGAGTATGGGGTTGATATAATTCAGGGACATGGAAAATTTATTGTTTTTATTATTTTCCTCATCTGAGATTTACATGTATATATTGTTCACATGAATGTGTTTTATATATAGTTAAATTATTAAAAACTTAATTTTTTTTGTCATTTATTGTTTTTATAATTTTGTGACTTGTGTTATTTTAGGTTAATTCAGGATAAGGCCACCCATATTTTCCGATTCAAATACTCGATGATAGTCACAATCTACTAGATTATTAGAGGAGGTATTTGGGTGTCACTCACATAATTTTGTCTACCGAGGAGGAACCTACTGTGTGAGGTCATCTAAATGTTGTATTAATGTACATTGAACCAAGAGATGGATTTTGGAGTTAGGTGTCATGTAAATATAAGTAAGAATATAGGGAAAAAATATTAAGGGATAATGGTCTGGATTTCAGGCCTGAAAACCCAGTGATGGTGTGTTGAATGATATATACCATTACTAGGACTATAATAAATAGCATGTTGAATTTTTTAACTAAAGAACTAGTTCCCCAAAGCAATAAAATCACATCAATCATATATGAATGATTCTTTTATTTATATGTACTTCATGAGTTATCACCACATATATAATTAATTGTCTTTGGTTTATATTGATAACTATAGGATCCCACCACATAGGAAACCAAAAAGTATTTTGAGGCAAGGTCATGATGTATCTGTACCTACAAATGAGCAACTTATCAATAAATTTCTAGGTGACATGGAATCCTGTCATGTGTCCCATTACTGTATTGTGATTTTATCTACTATGGTCTCCTATCTATTGTTTTATACACCGTATTTCAATGTTCCACTCTTATCTGGAGTGTACTATTCGATGAGGAATTGGATCTCATATGTGTTTTACCCAATTATTCTGCTCCATCCTTGTATGATTTGCATTATCTGATGAGGCACAAGTTCTCTTTTATGGTTCTAATTGAGAAATGATTTATTTTTTTCCATGAATTGGTGGAAATAAATTATCACCACATAATTTTAAGTAATTCCTCTACAATTTTTAGTTTTTGTAAAACATTCTTATATAGATTATGGTAGTTTCTAAGAATTTAGGAATGATTACCTTTGGACTGAGTATCATTCATCTATTCTGACAACAGGGGTGGGACGAGTTTATGAGGTGAGCCTTTTCTTTCATTGGAGGAGGGTGTACTAGAGTTTGGGACTCACATTTACATCTCATTTTGAATCTATCAAACTAGATAATGATTTTGGAATTGAGTACTCTATATGGTATTTTGAACCATTTATGGAATATTTCCTTTTGAATTTATGAAAGGGATGATCTATCATGGGGGGAATTTTGATATCTTTTTCTTATATGACGTTTTATCTAAGGATATAGGGAAATCCTCGGATTTTTTGACCATATATGAGTATGTAATAATTCTATGATACTCTAAATTTAATCATTAGACATATATTATGATGGAATTATCTGAGATGAGTTGTTTGGGAATATATCCTTGAGTAATTTTTAGTGAAATGTGGTTTTTTTCATGTGAGACCACCTCTTGAAGATACTTCTGATAAATATTTAATATTTAATTGTTATCGGAAAAGATTCACCCTAGCTCTGGGAATATGTAAAATATTCAACTAATGAAAATGTGGTATTTTCATTGAAGTAACTCTTTATTAAATTTAATGATGAGTTCAAGTACCAATTTTCTATATGATTCAATATATAATGAGGATCCATCTTGTTGAACTATGGTTAATGAAAAATCGGTTTCATATGGTCGAAACATTGGTGGTGTTCTCCTTCCACTACCTTGGTTAGTTTCTAGAATAACTTAAGTGAATATTGTTATATCTCTAGGAATATGTCTATAATGAACGATAATTTTCTGTACTCTTTATGTGAATTTTAGAATATGATGTTCATATTTTCATCATGGACCCTCATACTGGTTGGTGCAGGCACACAATTTTCTTTCTACCTTACATGTTTGGGAGTGTGTGATTCTAGTGGAACATTCATTCTTATATTGAATGTTTCCATTGAAGGTTACTATATTTCAATAACACATTTTTGTGAGGTGAGTTAATCCTTACTAGATATAGTAGGTTCTGGATAGATTCCATCAGATAGATATGGTTCGTAGTGGTACCCACCTAAATATTAACTAGTAGATCTTTAATGGGGTTATGATGTGTACCTCTAGATATATTCTATAGATTATTATTGTGTGTTTATGAGTGGAATGATAGAAACCATTGTGGAATTTATATGTTTTCAAGATAGAAATATCCCATGTTATTGGCCAAGGAGGGTTTTGATAGGCATTATACGTAACTCCCCAATCATACCAAATGTGTATCAACATGAAAGTAATATCTTATAGAAAAGAATGTGAGTTCATGGAGCTGTATTTGCCTTCATGAAATTATAACCATGGAATATGATAGAATATTGGTTATAAGTGTTGTTATTTTTTGGTTGGAAATTTTGGTAGATAAATTTTTGTTCTGAATACTGGATGTTGAACATTATCACCTAATCCCTTAACAGTTGATATATTTTGGGAAGGGAGGTGATTATCATCTTCAGTCAATGGTGGTGGCCCAATAATATTCCATTTGGTGATAAAGTCACTTGGTGGTGGTGTCAATTTTATGGTCACGTGTGACTGGAATTTCTCCGTAGGTAGTCTAGAAGGGTTTTCCTAATAGTGGGAAGCATGTATCCCACCAATTATGTTAGATAGTGGTATATCCTTAGGTTTTGTATTAAATATAAAAATGGATATCCTATGTGGAGTATTAACCACATTGGGGAATTAAGACTATACTTTTTTGGAGTACCTATTATATAAAAACTCTATCAAAATAATGGAGGAAAAGGATCTTTTGAAGAGTTTTTAATTTTTTTCATATGGACTAATGTTTTTTTGGATAACTAGATTTCGTAAATCGGGGAAATCAAAAAAATTTGACAATTCACATCATATTTTATTGAATGGGGGAACCAAATGAGATGTTTTGTGGGGTTGAGTATATTAATGTGATTAGGGATGATCTTTATGTTCATGCTGGGTTATTCTAAATAATATCGATTAAAATTCAACTAGGTTGTATTTGGTAGGGTGGAGAAATCTGTAGGAAACTGGTATGAAGATGGAGGATTCTCACAAATAGATTTGAGGCGGTTTGAGAAAGAAATACCATGAATATCATGTTACATGTTTCATTGGAATTAGATATGATGAAGAAGATAGAGACATCATAGTTGGACTCAGGGAGCTCTCAACTGTGTAACTCAATCTATGCCAGTGAGAAATCATTATGAAGTGATCATAGGTAGAGAGAAGTATATATGGGAAATTTTCATTTACAATAATCTTTAATTCTAAGTAAAATTGGGGTGTAGAATTCAACCACTTGTGATATCCATGGAGAAGAACCTTTTTATGTATATTGTTGATGGTTGATGGAATTATTGGGTGATGTGTGATAAGATGGCCTTTATATATGAAATTGTTTTGTGTGTAGAGTCATGGTAAGAAACACATGCAGTGCATACTTGTTATCATTAAATTTTTTAATCAAATTGAATTAAATCTATTGGACATATTTAACATGATAATATTTTCATCCAAGCTGGTCATGTAATGAATTTCTTAGAGATTAGACTACTTTGATGATTGAAGTTCCTACGATGGTGAAATCTACACTATGTTCTTTAGTTTTATTCCTTGGGGAGATAAACTTTTTTCGCTTTTGTGCTTGAAAAAGGTTAATGGTTGGGATGATGTTGTTGGAATTTTTTTTTCTGAATGTAACTGAGCTCATTTTTTAGTTTCAAACCTTATATCTCTCTATAGATAAAACATAACATTATCCTCCAAAATGAAATCAAAAAAATATATGATGGTTTTGTTGATTTCAGGGTGTGGTGTTTAAAATGATGATGAGTTAGTATGATACTACATGTGTAACAACCTAAGATTTTATTGTACATTATCTCTGAAACGAAATTCAATAATTTGTGCTCCACACAACACTGAGTTTGAGTGCATCATGACTTACCAATCTAGCCATTCCAAAAGTGGTTATGAGTAGCATTAAATGAATTTATTATTTTATATACTCCATATAATTTTATAATCCATATTAGGTTTTTCTTGGACATAATAAAAAAACAAATGCATTTTTTTCAGATAAAATATGTATTTTTCAAAAAATGCAATTTTACCACCTTTTAAAGGGAACCTTTTTAAAACCAATATATGAGAATTTTATATATACATTTTTAACGAAATTAATTTATTCATAAGAAGAAGTATATAAAAATTTAGTTTGGATAACTTTTTGGAACTTTTCTGAAAACATTCATATTTTGAAGATTAGTTGAAAATAGTAAATTTTAATTGAAAACAACTTTTTTAATAGATATAATTTATGGTGTTAAATTATTCATTTGAATGGTTTTAAAATATTATTGGATTATATTTATATCATTTAATATAACATAGGTCATTGGAAGTAATTTCCCATATAAACTAGATATAAACAAGTGTCAATATTTTAATAGTTTTTATTTCTTAAAAATGTTGTTTTTTTGACAATGGGAATTAATTTTAAATTAATTTCTGCCACTTCTGTATTCGAATTTGGAAAAATGGATTCTATATTTGGAATCAGGAGGTCCAAATTTTGTAAATAGGTAACTTTGTTTAGACAATATGAATATTTACTTCAGTAAATATTTTATTTACCATGGTTAAAGGGTAAATCTAGTAAATAAGGGTAAACATATTATAATAATAATATTAAATTACACTAACATGTATCCTATTTTTATTGGTTTAAATATGTCCGACCATGGACATCCTTGGGTCAATTTTGGGACGACGTGGATTTTGGGACCACTTTAGTAATTGAGTTTTATTTGATATCAATGAGGTCAATGAATGTCAATGATGGTTAAAGACACTCTCCTAAGTGAAATTGAGAATGAAAATCAGATGATTGATGTGCTGCTCCTATGTTCAAAGTACATCTATCATGTGTGATACATTGTTTACAACATTGAAGTGACATCCTCTTAAGTATTAATGAAGTGATCATTGGAATTCAACTTCCAAAAAGAAATGGTGAAGAATGGGATGCATGGGATTGGTATTTGAAGAAGGAGAGGATTGGATTTTAAGGTGTCCATGCATGAGTTTGATTTGATTTTAAAGATTTCCTTGCACTTTTCTGCATTCTGCTAAGTATTTTTATGTCCTTACTTAACAAATGGGGCCAGCCCACGAGCTAGCTACCCCACCCTCAACACGAGGCACATGCGAGACCAAAGGGGGGTCGACCATGCCCATGAGGAAGCCTAGGTAGAGCCAGTTTGCAAGAGGTGTGTGGAGGCTATGTTTTAGCCCGTAGAAGTGCACACTTTGATCAAACCGTTATTAGGGAAATGCATATTGGGTTCTAAGAAGGCGCCTTCAGGAAGCATAGTTGGGCGCAGAAGTGCACCTGCAGAGAACCGGTGCGGGGCGACACTAGAGGGGGGAGATGAGAATTATGAGTGGTGTTCAGGTTTACATGAATGATAGACTGTGAGAAAACCTCAGCACATTTCGATGTGGGACGAGTTTTAAAAACAAGAAGGAAATCCTGGTCACTCATCCGAACATGAGAGAGATCTCAACCGCATGCCTCATCCCACATCTGGAATTATAATCATGGCCGTCCGAAATCAATCCAAGATGATCCAACAGCTCCTGCCTTGACTTCAATCTCTGATAACATGGAATGTAACCCGATGCCACTTCTCTTTTTCTCTACTGCTGATCCACCATGATCATGCTCTTGGTCAGTGTTGATTATAAAAACTCTTTCATGGTGATAGTTTGATCGAACCAAGACCATGCAAGAAGTCTATGACTTTCATGCATACGATATCTTAAGGAAGATGGTTCGGTTGAGACAAAATGAGTTTCCGAGGCCACGTGGATCCTTGCGATATTCATTCAGGAGAATTGTGCATCTCATCCTAAATCTATACACAAAGATAAGAGCCCACATTCGGAAAAATGAAACACCCAATACATGTGGCTTATCCTTGACCCGCAGTTTCTAAATCTTGAAGGCAATGATCTCGGGAATAGAAATCCCCAATCATAATGGGAGATACGAAGATTTTAATTCAAAAGAGGTTCTCCCCTCGCCTGTAAAAAGAGGAGCCTGATAAGAGAAGAGTAGCTTCACCCACATACCCATGGGCTTCTGTTTAGGAAAACAAATCATATCCCTGGGAACCACTTCATGAAGTGAAAATAGGAGTCCCGTGAGCTTTCTGCTCTACAAAGAATAGTTTCGTCAAGCCTTCGATAGGTGCTACGCACCCTTGAATTTCTTCTCTAAGAATCGGCACCCAAACACACAATAGTTTTTAAAAAAAACCTCATTGTGCTTCATGAAATACATGCCAATATGAGTCAGTGCTTGAGATATTCTCTCACTATACTTTTCAAAGAGGAAAAATATTGCACCTCATACAAAAAGTAGAACCATGTATCCTTGCATGAAGTATACAACCCAAGGCCACCTTGGTTTCATAAGGTGAAGAATAATTCGTGGAGGTACAATTTTTAGAATCTATAGTTTTTAGGGCTTTTTACTTTGGTGGAGAAGGAGAGAGGGACAACATACCTTCATACATGCATGTGTATTGATTAATGAAGGCCGATGTCATGGTTTGAGTGTTTGAAGAAGAATATCACAAAAAAAGGGTTTTGGGTTTGTATAAAAATACACAAAGACCCTAACCTAGTGCAAGAGGAAAAAAGAAAATAAAGGGATTAAAAGGTTCAACATAATGTCATATGGATGATCACATGCATACATGACCAATGAGAAAATAATTGATTCAGAATATGCTAAGTGAACTGATATTCACTTCCTGAATAATTAAATTTCTGTATGTCATTCTGTCCAATAAGGGATAAGAAGTTTTAGTGCAGTTGGTTTTTGCAATAAGAAGAATAAAGAAGAAGTCTAGTGCACTGGGGGTGTTGTACTTGAAAAGAATAGAAAGAAAGAAGGGTGAATTACTTTCCTACTTCTTTACAAGTAATCAAGTGAAGATCACTCAAGAAGACCTAGAGTAGAACCTACCTTTTGAAGAAGGAAGAAGACTTTCTTCATAGGCCGTAAAAGAACTAGCAAGATGCTGCAACATAGATTAGTCTATCAACAGTGAAGGGAAAAGGATTGTCTCCGACCCCCCCTCCAAGGTTTAGGGACTCACACTAGCTAGAGGATTGTTTTCCTAGATACACCACTATAATATCATATCACATCATAGTGGAGAATCCATGCACTGGTCATATACATTCATGGAAAGGGTTTAGGTACTCTTATTGTGTGGTGAAACTTGTAAAAATATTGTGTGTATATTTTTAATGATTTCTATTGTTTCATGCGACTGGGAAATGAGAATAAGAGAATCAAGATCCTAACAGGTCAAGAGGTACATGGATAAAGGTTTGAAATGTTTTAAAAATCCCCCAACATTGATTCACCCCCCTCTTAGTGTTAGGTATATCCAAAACTAGTCCATTCAATTGGTATCAGAGGTCATGTTCACCTATGTTAGATTCTCTATAGTGAAGTAATTCTCCTTTTAAGACATGAGTTTCTTTCCTGAGTTATCAATGAAGTTAAATTTTAGTGAATATTAAGTTATCTCTTTGTAGAAGGCTATATCTAACAAGACAATGATGAACAGGAAAAAGAAAGAGAATATAAATTTGAATAATAAGTCCTTCTTATCTAAAGAAGAGGAAGTATCTGGTTCTATATAACATGCTGACATTTAAGAAACATGAGACATGTAATGTAATGAGAATGTGGCTCATGTTTCCACCGTGAATATGGGAAACCATATTACCTTAATTGATCAAGAGGTATGTGTTAGTAAATTTCTACATTATTCTCATGATGAAAATGCTAGCACAAGTGGTGATGATCAATCCACAACATCTCAATAAATATCAGTTTATAGATTATTAATGATTATGAATGGTATTCCTAATGATATTACATCTCTGGTTTGAGGAGTATTTTAATTCATTCAAGAAAATATCACTCAGCTGGAAGAAGAAACTGATATTTTAGAGAAAGGCTTAGAAGAATTTTTTTTTGAATGTCTAACGCTCTCTTGATATGTTGAGGCCATTGGAGCAACAAAGAGGGGATTTGAAGTAAGCTATTAAAAGTGGTTTAAATATGTTGAAGAAAAGGAGGGAGTCAATAGGACTCTAGAAGAGAAGATCCAAGCACATGAAGATGAGCTTAAAAATGTCACTGAAGTCAAGGAGATACATTTGGAAGAAGACTCCAAGAATATCAAAGAACTTGAATTTTGTTACAAAACAAAGTAAAGATGGATGAATATGAATTTTAAAGATCAAAGAAGTCTTGTGAAGAGAAGATTGATATGATTAAAGACCATGAAGTCATCGTCAATATGATATGTCTAGAATTTGATGCTCAGTTGACCAATATTGAGAAGACACATATTGAGTCTCCACAAAAGAATGAAATAGTTTCTGCTAGTACTGAATGCCCACTGGAGGATTCTTCTATCAAAAGACCTCCAACGTGTGACAAGAAGATCATGTTTTCACCCATTGATCTATCAAAAGAAGATGATAATGTAAAGGTACCATCCATACCAACTTGTACTAATGTTTCAAAAAAGATTCTATAAAAATTGCAGGTTGGAAGAAAAATTATAAACCAGTACGGATAAAGAAAATTTAGAATAAACCTACTCCCATGGATATTATGGATAAGGAAAAGATTGTGGAAGTTATCTCCCCTCATAAATCACAACATACAAAGAAGAATATTCAGAAACCTTATAATGGAAATGGAATGAATTCAAGGTTTGTTGGTCCATATTGGAGCTGTAATAGATTTGGGCATTGTGCGTTTTATTTGTTGTACAATCCCTTAAATGTAAAATCATAGAGAAATCCCATCTCAAGGGGGAAAATCCATAGAATAAGAAGCAACATCCATAGCTCTAGAAACTGTTGTATACTGGAAACCGATTTGGAATGTTATATAACATCTATGATGTATGCAATGGGTGTGGTTTGAAGAATGGTGCATGTTAATATCAATAGGTACCCAAAGATGATTATAAAAGAAGACCATAGAAGATGGGTATAAATGATGAAGCATATATTGTAAGAAATATGATGATTAATGTGAAACAAATTCTCCCAAGAATATTTAAATAAAGAAAGATGATAATTCCTTGGATTCTAGATCCATAAAGGTGAAGTGTTCTATATCCAAAATAACTAATAAGAAGGAAGACACTCATAAAAATAAATGTAGATGATCTAATCATGATTCCTCAGTCAATAATAATATTTTGGTGGTTTTCCAGAATATTTGGAAGGAATGTGAAAGATGGAAGATGCACCGGATAAGACTTGTGCTAAAAGCAAAAAAAGAAGATTCTACATGATGAAAAATAAGTTCTATGTGTGAGGCGCAACAAGGCTAGTCATATGGCTAAAAATGCTTTGAATTTACTCTATCCCAACAAGAACTCCTCAAAAAGATAAATTTTTCAATAAGATATTATAGTGCTTTGAAATCCCTGGAAGAAATAATATTCACACATAAGGAGATAGAAGAAATAGTGAGGTCTACAAAATCACAGTCAACATTAAAGATCAATTGTGAAAGTGTGAAGAATAGAGCATCTGGGATGAGAAGATAATCTCAAACTTGTTGTTCACATTGATTGAACAATAAGGATCCAAATCATTCCCATAAATCATTATGTATTTTATTTATTCTTATCATACATGGAATTGAAGGTGAGGCAAGCTCTCAGGGGGAGATCCAGAGAATCAATGGAGAGAAGTGTTCCCTAGAGGGGGTGACACATGAAGAAGTTTCCAGAGTCATTATACCAAATAATGTAAACTTTAGTTGATATCAAAATTCAATTACTCTGATGATTTTTTGAAGATCATGTCATTGTAAAAGGTATTCCATTTCCCATCTCTCAGACTTGATTACTCAATGTAAATATTATTTCTCAATGGGGGAGTAATTGAATCATTCAGTGACATAAGATGAATGAATGTGTTATTAGGTCACTTAGCCTTCCTATTACCCCTGAATTTTTTTAATCCATTTGATAAAGTGAGCGCAGAAGTTTTAGGTTGATTATTTAACACACAATTTTTATCCTAAACCTAGAATTAAATTGAAAATATAATGATGTAATGTTCATGAGTTCTCATCTCATGAGGTATCATGATTTTGGGGATAATGGATAACTCTGTTGTCTAAATCAAATCCTCTTGTTTTCTACACTGAGAATTTCTAAAGTAGAAAATGAGTGAAATGATTCATGGAACATTTATTAAGTATGAAATGAGACTCTATCTACTATGAAAATTTTATTTATTGTTAATAAGGGGGAGAAATGTTCAGATAGAAAGAAGTGAAGACTCACATTGACACCTTCATTTTGAAGAAAAAAAATGGGTATTTCCAAAAAATACAAAGGGGGAGATTGTTGGGACCTCATTAGTAATTGAGTTGTATTTGCTGTCGATGAGGTCAATCAATTTCAATGATTGTTAAAGAGACTCTCCTATGTTTAATTGAGAATGCAAATAAGATGGTTGATGTGCTTCTCCTAAGTTCAAAGAACATGTTTCTTGTGTGATACATAGTTTACAATATTGAAGTAGCATCCTATTAAGGATGAATGAAGTGATCTTTGGAATTAATGTTCCAGAAATAAATAGTGAAAATGGTATGCACGATATTGGAATTTGAATAAGGAGAGGCTTGGATTTTATGGTGGCCATGCGTGTGGTTTATTTGTGTTTAAATATTTACTTGCACTTTTGTGCATTCTACGATTTATTTTTTTGTGGCAACCCTTATTTTTATAAAAACATAAACATTATTTATTACATAAAACATCACTTGATACAACAAAGAAGATCAAGATTTTTAGTGTATTTGGGGCTTAGGATCATTACATAAAAACATAAAACATGAAATACAACATCTGTTTTGAACGCTTCCTTTACATGACCACTACATTCCTTCGTACTTAGCATCGCATGAGATAACCTGAGGACATGCATAAGAAAAGGTTGAGCTATAAATCCCAGTAAGGGAGTACACATAGAATAAAATGAGGAGTACAATACATGTCATACAATAGGTATATCAATAGAGAATAAGAAAAACATGAACATAAAGGCATGATAAAGCCTGATAATCAAAACATGGAAATGTGGCAACAACACGTAACATAGAATTAGCATGTTCCAAGGCCCATTGCACATGGAGAATGAGTAAATACTAATTTCACATAAATAACGAGTAAACCCTCATTTCACTTGAATTAGCATGAGTCAACACTCATTGCACATGAAGTATCATGATACTATACTTTACCCAATGCATTGGAGCGCTATATGGGCGCACCCTTCTTAAACATTTCATTTCATGCATAAGTGTGACACATGGATCATAAAACATGGATTCATAAAAGATAATAATTTATTGTACAATAAATGAATTTAGAATTAATACATGAAACATTATAATCAATATGTAAATTTTCATAAAGGTTAATACCCTTGATGGAGAAATGGGCAGGGTATTTACTACACAATGGCATTGGCTTAGAAAATCGATGTGATTTCGGCATCGTAACGGCGTGACATAAGAATTCATAAAAATTGTTGATGAGAGAGAAAGGGGTTCCTCATCATATTTACTTGTACTGGACAGTAATGAGGTCATATAGATACATTTCCCAACAATTGTAATGGAATTTATATTCATGATACAAAAGTATTACTTGAATGTAAAAGGGGAGCGAGAAGTTCCTTTCAGAATTTCGGCATAGTAACAGGTGTAAATGGGAGGAATTTAATGAGAGAGAAAGGGGTCTCCCATCATTAAAAAATAAATAGGGCAGTATGAGGGAGGTGTGAAACCATACCCCAACATTTATAACTAAAATTAAATGGGATAAACAACTTAAAGAAAATTGGACAAAAATGAGAAAGGAAGACAAAAACCCCTACTTGGAAGTGTGCTTCCAAAGGCAAGAGAGAGGCTTGTGAGAGGCTTCTTGGGAGCTTGGGGCACCTTGGGAGGATTCTAGAGAGAGCATGGCAGAGGTTGGACGAACTAAAAGGGATTTGAGTGAGGAGGAAGTGGGAGCTTTGGTGGGTTTATATAGGAAATGTGAGGGAATT
This sequence comes from Viscum album, assembly GCA_963277665.1. NCBI lineage: Eukaryota > Viridiplantae > Streptophyta > Magnoliopsida > Santalales > Viscaceae > Viscum > Viscum album. The sequence continues at coordinate 1,316,526,267 of OY728121.1, forward strand.
ATTTATTATTTAGGTTTGGGACCCCTTATATTAAATTAATCCAAAACACAAACCATCCCATGGTTTTTGCCCATGGTTTTTGGAAATGGAAAGAGGAAAAAAATATTTTATATGGCCAAAGTCCGAACTTCTTAAAATAACATGCTTGCTTCTGTGGAGGTGAGTCACACTCCCATGGAAATTAATTTAAAAAGGCAGAGTGTTGAATAAGTCTTGGGGTGTCCAATAATGCTTTGAAAAGAAAGTCAAAAAAACCAAAAATCACATTATTTTAATGGTAAAACATATATTGGCCGAACAGAAAGATTATTGTATTTTATTACATCACTATTGGGTCATTATGATGTCATAAAACACATTATATATTTAAACGGTATGAAATTTTTAGCCCAAAATTTGACTGGCTCAGAAAATTATGAAAAATTCACCGTTGGATAATTTCGACATCCTAATTCCAAAAATAACATTTATTTTATCTAAATAATTTTATAAATATGTCAATTTTCACTTTTAAAATAAAAACCGACAATTATCGAAAATTCACGGGTTTTAACAGGAATGGAATTCAAAACTTAATAAAAATATTAATTGCATTCATAAAATTATAAGATCATTTATATTTAATAAAAATTAATTTAATAATAATATTATTATTTTATTAAAATATTATTTAATTCAAAAATCCCTTAATTTAATAAAATATATTTCTTAATTAAATAATAACTAGAAGCACCATTTGTACATCAAAAACTATTTTCAATGTATCAAAAAATGACTAGAAATTATATTCATTATTATATAAAAAAATAATTTACATGAACACAGTACTATCGATTAGTTACATAACCCCTTAAAATAGCCGCATAAGACCTAAGGGTAAGGTGTGCAGTGGTGACAGACTCTTGGGGTGGCTCAGATAACATTGCTCGAGTGGTAATTTCTATCAACTTACACTTCTCCCGTAGACGGTCCCGTTCGAGCTTGACACGGTGAAGCTCAGCTTGGGCCTGGTCAAGAGAAAATCCCAAGGATGCCACCTCTTTTCCGAGCTCCGATAAATGGGATTCATATGGGGAAATTCTACTGGATGAGGCCATTGCTTCCTTTGTTTAAGTAAAATTGGATGTGTTAAAGCCCTATATTTATACTAATCATGTGATCACTGTTCGACGACTATAAAAGTAACGGTCACAATTCTTATCATAAAACCAATGAATGTGACGTTTTATAATTTCATAAAGAGACATTTAATTAGATAAAGAGGGATTTGCATTAATGAAACATTGGGTCGTTACAATATTCCCCCCTTATGAAATTTCACCCTCGAAATTTTCCTTTTCCCACACTAAAACAAATGTGGGTAACTCAGCTTCATCATATACTCTGATTCCCAATTCACTTCTTCAAACTTGTGGTTTCTCTACAACACCTTGACGAGGGGCATTGTATTATTTCTTAGAACTTTTTGTCTACAATCTATGATCTTCACCGGTTGCTCCTCATAAGAAATATCATCTTCCAATTGTACGGCCTCAGAAGAGAGTACATGTGACGGGTCTGGTATTTACTTCCTTAAGAGGGATACATGAAAGACATCATGCACCTTGTCCATGGTAGGTGGAAGTGCTAATTGATAGGCCACATCCCCAACACGATCAATAATGTCGAAGGGGTCGATGTACCTTAGACTTAACTTTTCTTTTATTCCAAACCTCATGACGTTTTTCCATGGAGATATGCGTAGAAACCCCATGTCTCCAACCTTATACTCAAGGTCTCATCGACGATTATCTGCATAACTCTTCTGTCGACTCTGGGCTTCCTTGATATGCTGCTGAATGGTTTTCACATTCTCCACCATTTCTTCGACCATTTCTGGTCCAAGCAGCTTACCTTCACCAACCTCATCCCAACATGCCAGTGTTCTACACCTTTTCCCATACAAGGCTTCATATGGTGCCATTTGGATGCTCTAGTGGAAACTGTTATTATAAGAGAAATCAACCAGAGGAAGATGTTGATCCCATACTCCTTTAAAGTCCATTGAGCACACTCTCATCATATCCTAATGTTTTTGGATAGTCCGCTCGGATTGGCCATCAGTTTGAGGATGATAAGCCGTACTACTGTTCAGTTTAGTATTTAGAGCACGTTGAAGACTCTTCCAAAACATAGAGGTGAATCTTGGATCTCGGTCAGACACAATTGATAGTGGTACTCCATGCAACCTTACTAATTCCCTGATATATATCTGTACCAGTTGATCCAAATAGAAATACCCCCGAATAGCAATGAAGTGTGCAGTCTTTGTAAATCGATCCAAAACAAACCAGATTGCATTGTTGCCATTGGATGTTCCTGGAAGTCCGGTGACAATTTCCATGGTGATGTTCTACCATTTACATTCTAGTATGGGCAATGATTGCATCATCCCCTTAGACTTCTACCTCTCTGTCTTCACTTGCTGACACACCAATCATTTTGATGTATATTCAGCGATCTCCTTCTTCATATTATCCCACCAAAAGTTTTCTCGAAGATCTCGATACATCTTTGTGCTCCCTGGGTGAATAGAGAAATTTGAACTATGTGAATCATCCAAAAGTTAATTCTTCAGCTCCGGACTTGATGGAACACATAGTCTTTTCCCAAACCACAAAATTCCTTCTTTATTAACATTAAACTCTGAGGATTTCCCTTTTTTGATAGCTTATACTTTTTCCTAAATTCCCACATCATCCTTTTGAGCATCCTTTAACCTTTCCAAAAGAGATGGTCGAGTAATCATTTGTGAAAGGATTGATGATGTTCCCTTCTTTATGATTCCCACATCCATCTTCATCAAGTCTAAGAAGATTTGATCCTTCTCAATTTTCATAATTGATAGAATTTCTGGGTCCTTTCTACTTAGGGAATCTGCCACCTTGTTCACTTTCCCAGGGTGGTAATTGATTGAACAGTCATAATCATTGATGAGCTGTATCCATCTCCTCTGGTGCATATTAAGCTCTTCCTGTGTGAATATATATTTAAGACTCTTGTGGTTAGTATATATCTCACATTTCTCTCCATATAGATAATGTCGCCATATTTTTAAGGCAATGATCACCGCCGCCATCTCCAGATCATGCACTGGATAGTTTCGCTCATGGATTTTCAATATCCTTGAGGCATAGGATATCATTTTATCATTCTGCATCAGTACACATCCTAAGCCCTTCTTCGAAGAATCACTGAATACCAGAAAGACTTCCAAAAATTTGTCATGGTAATCTCTAAAGACTCTATTCATCAAGTCCATGAATATTTCTGGAGCATTGTTGAGACCGAAAGGCATTACTGTGAATTCATAGTGCCCTTACCTTGTATGAAAATCAGTCTTGGGGACATCTTCCTTCTTCACCCATACTTGATAATATCCCAACCGAAAATCCACCTTGGAGAAGTATTGTGCTCCATGCAGCTGATCAAACATGTCATTGATTCTTGGGAGAGGATACTTGTTCTTTATCGTGATTTTGTTAAGTTCACGATAATCGATGCAAAGCCGCAATGACCCATCCTTCTTCTTGACAAAGAGGACTGGTGCACCCCATGGTGAAGCACTTGGGCATATAAACCCTTTATCCAGATTCTCCTGTAGTTGTTTCTTCATCTCATCAAGCTAAAAAAACCATTCTATATGGAGTATTGGATATTGATAGTGCCCCAGGTATAAGTTCAATTGATAAATCAATATCTCTTCTAGGAGGAAGACCAGGCAGTTCCTTGGGAAACACTTCCGTGAATTCCCTCACAATAGACATTTCTTCAAGGATGGTTTCTTCTTTGGACTCAATCATCTGAGCCAGATATGCGTGCTCATAGGGCATTTATATCCATGCTTGAGATGATGGAGCTAAAGGAGATTCATCTTCCTCCTAACACTTGTAAAGAATCTGGGGTCGATTCTCTATATAGAGTGTGATTTCCATATCCCGAAAATTTTATGTTGGATCTATATAAGGAAAGCCAATCCATGCCAAGAATTGCATCAAATTCCACCAGAGGGAGTATGACGAGGTTCTCTAGTAAATTCAATCCACATATTATAATAGGGGATGACTTATTTTCATGGGATGCAATGATTTCCCCATTTTCTGCACTCACCGACATATTTACTTCCATGATTTTTGGTTGTTCTGGGATTGTTCTACTAAACTTTCGAGATATAAAATAATTTGTAGAACCTGAATCAAAAAGTACATTCTCTATTCTTGAATGAATAACTAGCGTACCTGTCCCCACTTCGTTGTCAGGGTTCACATTGGTAGAAGTGATGGCAAAAGCTCTTCCTTGCTGTCTTGGAGGTTGTTGGTTACCTCCGAAAACCCTTGGATTATGGAACTGATTTGTTAAATGACCCAGTTATTTGCATTTGTAGAATTGAAAAATGCATTGAGGTTCAAACAAAGCATTCCTCTCCTCTGTCGCAGCTGCGGGTCCTTCTTGCCGATAGTTAAAAGCTAGGTTCCCTTCTCTTCCACACCTGAAGCATTTTCTCATCCTCTTTAGGAAATTTCTAGGGTGCTTCTTTCCGCACTTTTGGAAAGTGGGGTGTTGGATCTTCTTAGCACCATTGGATTTTTCCATCAGAACAATAGAATTGAATTCCACCTTACGCTTCTTTTCCCCATGATATCCCTGTGATTCACCAATCTCCATTTAGACTGTGAGGGCACATTAGATAGTTTACTTATAGCTGTCGAAGTCAAGGATCGCTAATGATTTCTGCAAGCTAGGCTTCAGCCCACCAAAGAAGAAGTCAACCTTGCATTCGGGGGTAACGACAAAGCTGGAAGCATATCGTGCATGCCTTGTGAAGTTTTCCTCGTACGCTCCAACATATTCTTCATCTTTTTTCATGATGGAACGGAAGTCCCTTTCCATCATAAGCCAGAGGGTGCGTGGAAAATATTTATCAAAAAACATCTTCCAAACATCTTTCCATTATAACACCTCGATATCCTCCTCAGGCTTCATATTTTTTATCAACATCCACCATTGATCATATTCACCCTCCATACGATAAGCCTTCAGGAGAAACTTCTATTGTTCAGAACATTGTAGGATGGAGAATATCTTTTCAATGGGGTTGATCCATTATTCAGCGATCGAGGGATCAGATGATCCACTAAAAGTAGGAGGCCTTTGTCTCATGAAGATCTTGATAGAATATTTTTCTTTCATGGGGGGGGGGGGTTGAATGTTCCGCTTGACCCGTGTTTCTATTATGAACTTGATTTAGCTGAGGGAGAAGTGTGACAATGTTCGTGATTCCCGCTCCCATTGGATTGAGCATCTCATTAGTATAGTCATCACACTGATCTTCACAACGGTTGTTAGCCTGAGTCCTCATATTACCATCCATTGGCTGGAATAAAAGGAATGTTAGGGGTAACACATAATGGGAAATTCAAAGAAAAAAGTTGATGACTTATAAATAAACTTTTATTTCCTTACTCAAGAGTCTATAGGATTCAATCTAAGATTTTCATGATCTATATTCTAACATATATTCTTAGGGGAATATTTTTAATTCCTTTAATAATGTTTCATACTAAGATTTTGAATTTATCAAAACATAACCCCCGGGACTGTCATAACCAAGAGTGCAGCAAGGCTCATTGTTGTGCACCAGTTCCCATTTGAGTCCAGCTGAAAGCGGTGTTTTCGGGTTTTAACCCTAGGATACATCTGTGCCAGAGCCACCTCTACCTGCTCGTATCCAGACAGGGATGTATTTGCATGATAAACCACTTACTAAATACTCACCAAAAATAAGGTACATTTATATTGTAGTTATTCTTGTCTCTAAGGCTTTAGTAGGGTCTTCTAATCCTAATCCCAAAAATAACCAAACTTATCCTCTGATACCAACTGTGACAAACCTACTTTTTATTTCAACTTAAACATGATTTATTACATAAAAATTCACTTGATACAATAAATAATATTGAGAGGTTTAGTGTATTTGGGGCTTAGGATCATTACATAAAAACTTATAACATGAAATACAACATCTTTTTTGAAATCTTCCTTTACATGACAACTACATTCCTTCGTATTTAGCATTGCATGGGATAACCTGAGGACATGCATAAGAAAAGGGTGATCTATAAATCCCAGTAAGGGAGTACACATGGAATAACACGAGGAGTACAATACATGTTAGAAAATAGGCATATCAATAGAGAGTAAGAAAAACATGAACATAAAGGAAAGATAAATCATGATAATAATTACATGGAAATGTGGCGACAACACTTAACATGGAATTAGCATGAGGCAAGGACCATTTCACATGGAGCATGAGTAAATCATCATTGCACATAAAGAATGAGTATACACTAGTTGAAATTGAATTAGCATGAGTCAACACTCATTGCACATGACGTATCATGATACTATACTTTACCCAATGCATTGGACCGCTATAAGGGCGCACCCTTGTTAAAAATTTCATTTCATGCATAAGTGTGCCACATGGATCATAAAACATGGATTAATAAACCATAATAATTTATTCCATGATAAAGGAATGTGGAATTAATACATGAAACTTTATAATAAATAAGTAAATGTGCATAAAGTTGAATACTCTTGATGTAGAAATGGGCATGGTATTCACTACACAATGGCATTGGCTTAGAAAATCGGTGCGATTTCGACAGCATAACGGCGTGACATAAGAATTCATAAAAATGGTTGATGAGAGATAAAGGGGTTCCTCATCATATTTAAATGTAATAGACAGTAAGGAGGTCTTATATATTCATGTCCCAATAATTGTAATGTAATTTAGATTGATGATACAAAAGTATTTCTTGAATGTAAAAGAAGAAAGAGAAGTTCCTTTCGGAATTTCGGTATAGTAACGGGTGTACATGGGTGTAATTTAATGAGAAAGAAAGGGGTATCCCATCATTCAAACATAAATAAGGCAGTATGAGGGAGGTGTGAAACCATACCCCAACATTTATAATTGAAATTAAAAGGGCAAAACATCTTAATGAAAATTGGAAAAAAAATGAGAAAGGAAGAAAAAAACCCTTACTTGGAAGTTTGCTTCCAAAGGCTAGAGAGAGGATTATGAGAGGCTTCTTGGGAGCTTGCAGCACCTTGAGAAGATTATAGAGAGAGTAGGGAAGAGTTTGGACTAACTAAAAGGTATTTTATTGAGGAGGAAGTGGGAGTTTGGGTAGGTTTATATAGGCAAGGTGAGGGAATTCTTTATTATTTAGGTTTGGGACCCGTTATATTAAATTAATCCCAACCACAAACCATCCCATAGTTTTTGACCATGGTATTTGGAAAAAATAATATGAACACAATATTTTATAATTCCAAAGTCCTAACATCATTAAATAATAAGGTTTCTTTTGTGGAGGTGTGTCACACTCCCATGGAAATTAATTTAAAAAGGAAAAGTGTTGAATAAGTCTTGGGGGTCGATTAATGCTTTTAAAAGTAAGTCAAACAAACCCCAAATCACATTATTTTAATGGTAAAATATATATTGGCCGAACATAAATATTATAGTATTTTATTACATCACTATTGGGTCATTTTGATGTCATAAAACACATTATATATTTAAACGGTATTTAATTTTTACCCAAAAATTTGACCATCTCATAAAATTATGAAAAATTCACCGTTGGATAATTTCGACGTCCTGATTCCAAAAATAACATTTATTTTATCTAAATAATTTTCTAGATATGTGAATTTTCACTTTAAAAATAAAAACCGACATTTATAGAAAATTCACGAGTTTTGATGGAAATGGCTTTCAAACCTTAATAAAAATTTTAATTTCATTCATAAAATTATAAGATCATTTATATTTAATAAAAATTAATTTAATAATATTATTATTATTTTATTAAAATATTTTTTAATTCAAAAATCCCTTAATTTAATAAAATATATTTCTTAATTAAAAAATAACTAAAAACACCATTTGTACATGAAAAACTATTTACAATGTATCAAAAATGACTAGAAATTATATTCATTAATATATACAAAAAATAATGTGCATGAACATAGTACTATTGATTAGTTACATAAACCCTTAAAAAATCCGCGTAAGACCTAAGGGTAAGGTGTGCGATGGCGACAGACTCTTGGGGTGGCTCAGATAACATCGCTCGAGTGGTAATTTTTTTCAACTTCCACTTCTCCCGTAGACGGTCCCGTTCGAGCTTGACATGGTAAAGATCAGCTTGGGCTTGGTCAAGAGAGAAGCCCAAGGACGCCACATCTTTTACGATCTCCAATAAATGGGCATCGTATGGGGAAATTCTACTGGATGAGGCCATCGTTTCCTTTGTCTAAGTAAAATTGGATGTGTTAAAGCCTTATATTTATACTAATCATGTGATCACTGTTCAACAACTATAAAAGTAATGGTCAAAATTTTTATCATAAAACCAATGATGTTGACATTTTATAAAAACATAAATAGACATTTAATTATATCAATAGGGATTTCCTTTAATGAAACTTTGGGTCGTTACATTTTTTAAGGCCATTCATAAAAAATGGGGCCAGCCCATGATCTAGCTAACCCAGCCTCAACCCGAGGCACATGCAGGACCACTGGGGGGTCAACTGTGCCCATGGGGAAGCCTAGGAAGAGATAGCTTATAAGAGACAAGTGCAGGTCATGTATAATCCTTTAGGAGTGCGCACAGTTATCAACCAGTGCGTAGGGATGTGCATAGGGGGCGATAAGATCGCACCCATCTGAAGCATGGGTGGGCGCAGAAGCGCGTATGCAGAGAACCAGTGCTGGGTGGAACTAGGGGAGGGAGAGGAGAATTATGAGGTGTTATTGGGAGGAGTTGATTGATAAACTATGAGAAAACCGCAGCGTGTTCCAATGCGGGAAAATTTTTGAAAATGCGAAGGAAATCCTGGCCGCTCATCTGATCCTGCGAGAGATCTCGACTGCATGCCTCATCCCGCATCCTTCATTATAATCATGGTCATATGAAATAAATCTGAACCAATCAAATTGATGTGGCCTCATCATCAACTTATGATCACATGGAGAGTAAACTGAAGCTGCTGCTCGTCGTCGCCACTGCTGATCAACAATGATCGCGCTCTCAGTCAGCATTGATGATGAAAACTCTTGTGTAGTGATCGTCTGATCGAACCGAGACCATGAACGTAGTCTACGTATTAGATTCTTAAGATATGTTGAGGAAGAAGGTTCATCCAAGGAAAATGGAGTTACTGAGGCCATGTGAATCCATGCAAGATTGATTCCTGAGAATTGTGAATGTGATCATAAATCTATGCATGAAGATAGGATCCCGTTTTTGGAAAAAGGAAACACCTGAGATTTTCAGATTATCATTGACAAACAATTTCTTAATCTTGAAGGCAATGATATAGGGAATTAAAATCCCCAATCATAATGGGAGATATGCGGATTTGAATGCAGTAGAGGTTCTCGCCTATCCTATAAAATGAGGAGATCGAGAAGAGAAGAGATGCTTCTCTAACATACCCTAGAGATTCTATTTTAAAACACAGAGCATCTCCCTGTGCACCACATAGCAAAGAGAAAACTGGAGTTCCAGAATCTTTATTCTCTGCAAATAATAGTTTCTACAAGCCTTCGATAGGTGCTACACACCCTCAAATTGCTTCACAAAGAACCAGCACCCGAACACGCGATAGGTTTGGTAGAAACCCTTAATGTGTTTCAAAAAAGTCATGCCATAATGATCCAGTGCTTGAGATATTCTCTCACTATGCTTTTTGAAGGGGAAAAATTATGCACCTCATGCATAGAGAAGAACCGTGTATCCTTGAATGTGGAATACAACCTAAGGCCACATTCGTTTCATAAGGCGAAGAATAACTCTTTGAGGTACGATTCTTACACTCTACTATTTTCATGGTTTTGTAATTTGATAGAGAAGAAGGGAAGGCCATCAAAATCTCATACACGCATGTGTATTGCTTAATGAAGATTGAGTTCATGCTTTTACTCTTTGAAGGAGAATCTCACACAAAATAGGGTTTTGGGTTTGGAGAATTGGCGAGTCATTTCACCAAATGTATATTATCAGCGTGGCAAATTATTATAACCCTAACAAGTATAACACTAGTAAGGGTTCGATCCATATATAACAAGAAGTTATTTTTATATTGTTTAACTTATTTTGTATTTTTTAATGAAGTTTTCTGAATTTAGAGTTGATAGAGGTTTTTTGGATAAAACGAACAATTGGTTTTAAATTTATTTTAACAAATTACTTAACAGAATAAAAGTAAATATAGAAAAATTGATTTTGATATAGATAAAGAGAGACATGAATTGTGGTTATGTATTAATGATAATTTGTTTTGTAAATCAAATTTCTTATGAGGTTGTGTTGTTTATAATAACCCAACACTCTTGGTTTCAATTTGTAATAATGTTTCCTTGGTCTGATAAACATGTATTTAGATCTGAAGAAAATAACTCATTTGTCCAGTTGTCAGTGTTTCACAGTTCATTATTTGACTTAGTCCATTTTGAGTTGACAAATAATTCCAATGGTAATGAAATTATTCTTCGTTATTCTTCTTTTGTATCCCTGAAAATTTTTCCCTTATTCTAATTCATAATTTTCAGTGATAATTAAAAGTGGCTTAAGAAGAATAATAAGATATTAAAAGGTATGAACACATTCATAACATCTAATTTAAATTAAAACTCATCATATTCCACAAACCCAACACACTGGGTATTTAGTTATAAATAAAAGTAAGAATAAGAACAATATTCTTGATACATGATGTGATCATGCTTGGATCTTCGAGGATGGAATGATACTTTGGTAGAAGGAAGAATGGAAGTAGCACACGGCATGTTCTTTTGTCAATGCAATTTTTCCTTTGTTTTCTCCACCAGTAGGCAGCCTAACACGCAGTCTTTGACTTAGAACACGACTCCCCCTAGTAGGTAGATATACAATGCGTGTAGCGCCGCCAGAAATGGCATGTAGTCCCATTTCTCGGCCACCAACCACTTCTAGAAAGGTAGACACGACATGTATCAGTGGAACACGCCGTGCCCCCTTCATCCGGCCACATGGCCATGTAGACTTATTCTCATCCACCAACAACTTCCAAAATTCTGTACACAGCATGTAAAGTTTGAACACGACGTGTACCAGATTATGAAAACTAGGGAATGTACTTTCCCTGGTCAATCCGTGTCTGAGTATGGATGTACACGGGTTGAAAATTAGTACATGTCGTCCAGTCTATAAATTTTTCTCAGTCTCCCCCATTTTGTGTATTTTTCTATAAAACTCCAAAAAATGAACTAGATAACCAAAATAAAAGTTTTTCTTCCCCATGAAGAAGGAAATTAGTAGAAACTTGTTCTTATTTTCAATAAATTACGTGAAAATGTATACAAAAAGTAGATGTATCAAACTCCCCCATAAATAGTCATTTGCTTTCCCTTGAGAAAATATCAACATCTAATTAACATAGTCTATATTTTACATGGAAGGACTTCAGTTAATCATAAATGTAAATAATGTGTTACAGGATAAAATTCTAAAATGATACAAAACAATTTCAATTCAGGAGATATTCTAATCCTGCCTCATATACAATTCAATTATCTACTTTCATGATCTTTTAAACACAAGTTTCAACCTTTAGAAAATAAACAATATTGTTGATGATATACCTCACCGATAATATACACAACACACATGAAATTTAAAGTAAATGTTTTACTCTATTAAAGATTTATACACTTTATCCATAGGATTTCAAGAGATATAGATATCTACTTTAGAAAAATGATTTACAAAAATCCTGAGGGCTTTTCAATAAGTATCATAAGTTCATTTGGCTAATGGTTGGTAGGTAAAGATGTGAAAAATAACTCTGTAGTTTAAAAAAGGAGGTCAAATTATTTAAATAACAGTGCATAATATTCAGAATTAAGCTCAATGTAAAAGTGTCTTCAAAATGCTTTATCAAATAATATCAACACCATCATTTCCTTTAGTTGGGTAGGTAGGGTTTACAAACCAACAAGTGAGTATATGGTCTCTTTGTCTATTTTTTTTTTAAAATAACAATAAAAGGGAACCATTATAATTTCCACAAATAGATGTTTGAAACCCTTTCCCCCCAAATGATCATGAGGCTCTCCCCCATACTTAATTTCTAGAAAATTCTCGAAAGTATACCACATGTTGGAAAAACCTTCTTTTTAGCTCAGATGAATAATCATGGAAAATAAAAAAAGAATTAGTGTTGGAAGGGAAATAGGTTTGTAATATGGCTTCCTATAAAGGCTATTCATGGTTTCTAGGGGCTTCACGAAGATAAAATTTAGGCTATGTATCAAGATAAATGGGTTTAAACAATCTAATTTTTCTATAATTTTAATGTAAATAAAAAATTCTTCATGTTTTGAAAAGAAAAAAATGAAAATTTTTGTAGTTATGTATATCATAAAAATCTATCAAGAAAGAGTGTGTTTGAATGAATATGAAAAAGGGTTTATAATTCCTCTTAGAAGTGGGAATCAAAAATAAAGAGACAATGAGGTCATGACTTGAAAATAATTTATTAGTCTAATCTATTTAATTATCCAGAGAATACAAGTTGAAATTTGTAATATTTAAGCCATCATTTTAAAATAATTAAGAACCAAAATAAGAAGGAAACATTTTAAAAATTTCCCACCTTCAGCTTTATTATTTATAAATATGGTTAACCAAAATGTCTTCAGATTTTAAAATATATCTTTTAAAAATTATGTCTCCTAGAATGATGATAAGGGAAAAAAATAAGGTGGTCAAGAGACACTCCCCCATAATTAATATCGCACATGGGCCACCAAGTGCTACAAAAAAGTGAAGAAGAGATGTTGGGGACATAATAGGGGACTAGAATTAGGGGAAGGAAAGAAATAAGGAAATCAAGAGAGAAAAAGAAAAATAATAGGAAAAAGTGAAAATCAATACTCCCCGAGTATCTGGGTGAAGAAAAAAGGGAGGTGGTGGAAATGTGCAGCCCAAAATGTGCGAGAGTACCTTTGATAAAGGGGGAGAGAAAAACAATTCAAGCATACACAACTTACATAGGCACACGATACCCAAAAAAATAGACAGAAAAAACATGTGACCAAAAACCAATCAAGGGGTTACCTCCAAAGAGACATCATCAGGTACAAAACCTATAGGTAGAGAAGGATTAAGAGTCATGGAAACTGGTGGCTCAGAATCTGCATTAAGAAGAGAATTTGTAGAAGTAAGAGCCATTGGAAGTGGACTCATAATAGGAATCCAAACATCACTCCCTAGACTGAAATTAATTGGGGCAGTAGTGGTAGCAGCAGCTGGGCCCATAGTGGAGAGGAGAACAGAATCTGTGGCTAGCACAGTAAAGGGCAGTGGAGCTATAGAAGAAAGGCCAGGAGCTGATGCAGGGGTAGGTGGAGGGGTCCGTGGAATACCATGATGCTGAAGAAGTTTCCCCAACATCTTCTCTAGTCATTCATGATGCAATCGAGATGAACCAAGTGCCTAACACACCATCTTTGGCTTGGAACATAGCGCCACCTGGTTGGTAGCTATTCACGACGTGTAGGGCCCCCACACATGGTGTGTGGTCCCATTTCATGACCACCAACATATTCTATAAAATTTATACATGGCGTTTATTAGATGACAATGAAATTTCCTTTTCAGCTGGCCACATGAGCATGTAGACATCTTCTCATCTGCCAACTGCTCCTAGAATGGTGTACATGACATGTAAAGTGTGAACACGGTGTGTACCAGATTCTAATTACCTGAGAATGTACTTTCCCTGGTCAATCCATTTCTGAGTCTGGATGTACACGATGTGTAAACAAGTACACTCCGTGTACTATAAAAATTTCCCTCAGTCTCACATGTTTTGTGTATTTGGCCATAAAACACCAGAAAATGAATAAGATTATAAAATCAAAGTATTTGTTCCCTAATAAGTAGGTAATTAATGAAAACTTGTTCTTATTTTCATTAAATTATGTAAAAATTTATACAAAAATTGCATACATCAAGAAATACACACAAACACCCTAACCTAGTGCAAGGGGAATAAATAAAATAAAGGGAATAAAAGGATCAACCTAATTTCATATGCATGATCACATGCATATATGAACAAGAGGAAAAGAATTGATTCAAATGATGCCAAGTGAACTGATCTTCACTTCCGGAATAATCACCTAGGTGTATGTAGATCTTTCCAAGAAGAGAGAAGAATATTTAGTGTAGTTTTTTGTTTCACTAGGAAGAAGAAAGAATAATTCTTGTGTAGTTGGTGTTGCACTATAAAAGAAGAGAAATAAAGAAGGGAGAATTGCTTGCCTACTGCTTTGAAATTAATCAAGCGAAGAGATCTAAAGGAGACCAAGATCAGAACCTAGATTTTGAAGAAAGAAGAAGACTGTCTTTATATGCTTTATAAAGGACCAGCTAGAGGCTTCAAGTTGGACTAGGCTGTAACCAGTCTAGGGAAGAGGATGGTTTCCCACCCCCTCCAAAGTATAGGGACTCACACTAGCTAGAGGATTATTTTCCTAGAAACTCCACTATAATTTCATATCACATCATAGTGGATAATCCATGAAATTTTCATATCCATGCATGGAAAAAACGTTGCTATACTTATTGAATGGTGAACCTTGTAAAAATATAGTGTGCATATTATTACTTCTTTATATTATTGGAAGCGACCGGGAAAAGTGAATAAGAGAATCAAGATCTTAACAAGTCGAGAGGTACTATGACAAAAGTTTGAATTGATTTAAAAATCCCCCAAAACTGATTCACCCCCTCTTAGTGTTAGGTATATTCCAAATAATTCCTCTTAATGGAGCCACATGAGAGTGATAATGACACTCTATATTAATTAATTTAAAGTAAAGACAAAAATGACATAAACACATATCTTTTAGTAAAAAACTTTTTACAAGTGGTTATATAATATATCATTTCGACTATAAATATTAATTTTAATGATATGCATACTTTCTACATCATGGTATTTTTTTATAATTTTTATACGTCAAATAAATAAAATTATTTATGAACTAATAATGATGCAGTGTTTACTCATTAATGAATGATTTAAATAAATGTGATTATAAAAACTAAAGAAATATCCAAAACCTATCCAATTCTTATTAGAATATTTTATTTAGGACAAGAGTCATATTATCTTCTACTTTAATGAGATATGGAACTTTTGAAATTGATAATCATAATATAATGAAAAAATATTTTCAAACTTTGTTAAAGAGACCCTCCTCCCACTTATAAAAAGCTGTCAACTCTAATCCATTTCCAACACCTCTAAACCCCCTTGGATCATAAAACCTCTACCCAATTAAGCTCACTACATCCCTCTCTTAGGCCTCAGGTACATCAAGGAATTATTTTGGTTCAATCCAAAGGGAGTTACCTGATTTAAAGGTTACATCTCCTCTTAAGTTATTTTCTATTATTTTACTTCTCCAACCCCATAAATGATCATTATTCCATTATTTTATAACAAAAATAGTATCCTATATATACTAGGTTGTTTTTATGAGAATTATTTGAACAACACTTACACATACCTCCTTTTAATTGGTATAGAACATAATGTTTTTGTGGACGATGAACTATTGCCTCATGAAACGATGATTGTTCAATATTCTACTACCACCTATTATGGTGGATATTATGATGGTACTATAATTATATTTTGTATTTATGATATTTATTTTATCTACAATATTATATTATTATATTTTATTGTATACCTATATTATTTTCATGTTGTATATATATGATAATTTCTTTTGAGGAATTGCTGACTACAACCCTCTCAAACTGATATAACTCATTCATACCATACATGGAACTTATAAAGAATGGTGTTAATGAACTTACGTAACATATATCAAAATTTATATTATATTGGAATAATAATATAACATTGTATCATTTTTTTTTCTTTCATTTTGAAATCAAAAAAAAAAAATAAATGGAAGTAGAATTCGTGTGTACGTATAGATTACCATCTCCACGAACCCGTTGATATTCATTACCCATAATAACCATTCTTGAATAATATTCAATTGATTATTAAAAATAATGTTTAATAATTTAGTACCATTCTAGATATGAATCAAATTCATCATATCCATAACAAACATGGATTACGTAACAAAACATATAAAGGAAAAACGAATCAGCTAACACCTAAAACAATGATACTACAAACACATCATTTACAAAGAAATATTATAAGATCAAATATGATATCATATTTATATATGTGGTTCTTTTAAAGTTTAATCACAATTATTTAACTATTATACCGAATGTTAACTTACCCTCGATCAAGGAAAAGTACAAGGAAAGGGTTAATTCATGAATCTCATTATTATCTGAGATTGATTATATGTATGTATTTACTGGGACATATTTATCATCCATGTACATGTTTCTTAAAAAAAAATTCAAAAAAGAATATTTTATGGTTTTATGGAAGGGAATCTTTAATTATATCATCATTTTAAATGTTATAGAGATTTATTTTTTAAATCTATTTAATTAATGTCTATTTTTCAAAATGATTTTTAAGGATTTATTCATATGGACAAAATTTTCCTAAAATGTTAATTCATTTCTAAAGATTCAAAGTGGTATGGGACACTTGGAATAAAAAATCTCTTTAAATTAACTCCTTTATAAATTTTAATACTTCTAAATGATTTCATGAAAAAAGGATATTTATCATAAAGGGTTTTACTAATTATTTCAAATTATGAAAAAAAAAAATTTGGATATTTTTATTGATTCTGGATGATTTATTATAAATACAATATAAAATATTTTACTTAATGAGTTATGGTATGTTTGACTTTGAATGTTCTATTTTTATAGCATTTAGGATTTATGGAAAAATTATTAACATTTCGTATACTAGTTTTAATAATAACATTTATGTTATGTTTTAAAATTTTCATACGAGGAATGCATTGGACATAGTATGTGGTGGCTGGATCCCCCTATAGCTACTTGATGCATCAGTAGGTCTCACGAGACAGACTAGTGTATTGGCAAAAGGCCTTGACAAAATCTTATTTGTAGTCTGGGCATGAGGCCTTGACTATGTGGTTATGATGTCCAGTATTATGCATTCTATCATTATGAAATTTTCTATTGATATTACTTGTGATTATTTGACTAGTAGAATATCTATGTGAATGTGAAAATGTAATATTTGATTTATCAGTTCCATATTATATTGAAGTTTATGTTTTATAGGTATTTATTTTAGTTTTATAAATTGCCTTAAATGTTTATCCTTAATTGTGAATGTTTCTACTATATTTCTTCCTTACTAAGAATTTGAGATCACCCCTTTATGTGATTTATTTTCCCCTATATTCCAAGAAGTTTATTATGTTAGATATAGATGGATAATCTAAGGTAATAATAATCACTACATATTATCTATGCTCTGTTTTATGTTCGAATGTGTAATATATCGTTCATGTATGTAATCTGTTTTCCAAGACTGCTAAACTGATCGGTCCTTCAAGACATGATTCCTTATAATCAAGCCAATGTATTAAAATAATGCACCAACTCTGGGTAACTGGGGTAGAGAAATTACAGTTCGTATCAGAGGTAGTTCATCAATAAACTTGGAAAATAGATTTAGAAAAACTCTGATTAGAGAACATTATCCTTAGAAAGAATTTGAGGATTAGTATAGAAGAACATCATAGAATTTTGGTAATGTAGAGATTTTGTGTATTTTACATGAAATACATCTTTATCTAGATACGACTTGGTAGAGGCGGCTCTGGCACATATGTACCCAGGAGTGAATTCTCAGACAAGGAGTTTTGGTCTTGACCTCGCGAATCATGGTACATGACAATGGGCCTTGCTGCATTATTGGTTACGACACTCCTAGGGGATATCCTTTGGATAATTCACATTCTCTCTAAAAGCCATTATAAAAGATTTAAAAGTAAATACTTTCTCAAAGAAAACATTATTTTATGATTATAGATTATATGACTAATATTTTTAATTTAGGTTAGGTATTTTAAATGTTTTGAATTATGCATTGTGATTCATAAAACTAACCAAGTTTATTCCATTGTTTAGAATTGGAACCCAATAGATGTAATGAGAAATCCAGAAATAAGCATGATCCAAATATTATGAAGAATCATTAATTTCGTGGAATTAGACCAACATTTTAAAAGGAAATTGTATCCAATATATTATCATCATATGAAGAAATAGTATCATGTGTTAATTAAAAAAGTAATGAATTCTCTATGTCCCATGGATTTGAAGGGAATCCAGAGGAGAAAAGGATGGTAGAGAGAAAGATGGATTAAAGGAATAATGAAAAGAATGTTTTTTCCATAGGTGATAACCATGGAAACAATCACCTTGGAAAATGATTGAAGGAAGTTGGAGTTTGTTATAAATGTGGAGAAAAAGGACACAAAGTATATGATTGCAAGGGTAAGAAAAAGGTATCCAAATTATAATGCTTCATCTGCAAGGAGATGGGACACTACACAAATCAATGAACTAATAATCTGAAAATACCTAAAATAATGATGTTTGATAATAATCAAGTTATGATATTACCACATATGAAGAGTAATGACAAGTTTTCATATGTTTATTTTAATGAATTATTTTTTTAGTGTTTTATCAACTATATACTAGTTATAACATTTATGGAGTATTTAAGGATCATAATTTAGTCCTATTTAATTAGCGATGTGAGATTGTGTGGTACCATGAAATGATACTCAATATAAAGTCAAACATTTTCGAAAATACCTGGTTGATGAACAAAAACATTAATATGGTCCTGATAGTATGATATTAGGCTTTTGAATAAGAGATGATTGATTTCGATAAATTATAATGGGTTTTACTGACTATCTTGGAACTAATTAATAGTTTTTTATTCCATCACTATTGGTGATTACAAATTTTTTGGTTTTACAAAGTATATCCAGTATTATATGATTTATAGAATGAATAAGGAAGTACATAACTATTCAAATATGGGTGGCTATAAATTCATTTTATTAAAACATTTTAATAGAATACATGATGAAGGTATTCACATGTATATTATGCGACCTTCCTAATAAATTTGGGACTATGAGTTCAGACTGAAGTATTGTGGATAATTATAGTGGTTGGAATAGATTAAGTATGAAATTAGATTTTATTGTTATTGTTAAAGCATTTCATAATATTATTTTTGGATTGTCATAAAAATGACAACCTGGAGGTCGGGCGACAACCCATCACATCCAGCAAGGATGCGAGACTTGAACATGCAAATGAAGGGAGACAAGGGTAATTACCTACCACTTGTTTACGTGATTTCCTAGTTTTTATAATGTAGTTTTTTTAAATATTATAACTAATTAATTATAAATTTATTATTTTTGGGAGCCTATACGATTAGGATAAATAGAATATTTTTGAGTTCAATTATCTTTTTGAGTGAAAGATGAGTTGGTGGTTGGAATTAGATCAACGGTAAACTCTACGTGTCAAGCATATTTTTTCATCTTATTCAATGAATAAATTAAGTCTAAAACATTAGGGAACAGTTCTTAAAACAAAAAATGTGTTATCCTAATACATTATGTTTTGTTGAACCAATGATATTTTAAATCATCACAGATTGATGGATTTGATGCTCTCAATTTTACACTTGTCTGTGATTGAAGACCTAAATCACTCATAAATAGTTATGTTTTTACTCCAATTATGTGTCTCTAATTTCCAACCCTCTTCTTCTAATCGAGATCATAATTTGGTGGTGAATTTTCCATTTCCATTTCCCTCTTATTAAGATTATTTTCATTAACCCAATTTATGAGGTGGGTTTTCCACAATGGTATTTTTTTATTTTTAACATTTTATTTTCAAGGAAAAAATTCATTTTTAGAGGACACAATTTATTGAAGAAGTGGGAAATGTAACACCCCGAGATTTTATAGTATGTTATCTCTTTAAATAAATTCAATAACATGCGTTACACGCAACACCGAGTTTGAGCACACCACAACATACCAAACTAGCCATTCAAAAAGATGTTATGAATAGTATTAACTGAATTTTGAATTTTATATACTAAATATAAATTTAGAATCCATATTATGTGTTTCTTGGACATAATATAAAAACAATTTAATTTTTTTAGATAAAAGAAGTATTTTTCAAAAAAAAAGAAATTTTAGAGCCTTTTAATGGCAAATCTTATTTAAAACCAATATTTGAAACTTTTATATATTAAATTTAATGAAATTAAATTATTCTTTAGAATAGGGACCTATAAATTTATTATGGATAAATTTTTGCTTCATTTTTTGATAACTTTCATTTTTTGATGAATAGTGAAAAATACAAAATTTTAATTGAAAACCACATTTTTAATCGAAATAATTTATAGTGTAAAATTATAAATTTTAGTGGTTGATATATATTTCCGACCATGGACTTACTTGGGACTATTTTTGGACCACATGGAGCCACATGAAAGTTACAAGACACATTATATTAATTAATATAAAGTAAAGAGAAAAATTACATAAACATATATCCTTTAGTAAAATAATTTCGAAAAGGAGTTATATAAGTTTACTTTTTGACTATAAATATTCATTTGAAAGATAAAAAGATATACTAAATCAAGGTAATTTTTTTTTATAATTTTTAGATATCAAATAAATAAAATTATTTATGACACAATAACGATGCAGTGTTTACCTCATTAATGAATGATTTAAATAAATGAGATTTTAAAAATTAAAAAAATATCGAAAACCTATTCAATTATTATTGGATGATTTTATTTAGAACATTAGTCATATTATATTCTACTATAATGTGTTTTGGACCATTATAAATAGAAAATAATTAAATAATAAAATAATATTTTCAAACTTTCCTACAGAGCCTCTCCCGCCTTATAAAAAGACCTCACATCTATCCCATTTCCCACACCTCTCAAGCCCCTTGTCTCATCAAACCTCTACAAAATCAATCTACCTACATCCCTATCTTCCTCTTAGAATCCTTACATTAGATATAATGAACATAATGATGGATTTTGGTTCCAACCAAAGAAAGTTACCTCATTTAAAGGTAACATCTTCTCTTTAGTTCATTTCTTTTATTTTACTTCTCCAACCCCATAAACTCTATTTATTACGTTATTTTATAACAACACCATAATAATAAATATACTATGTTGTTTCTATGAGAAGTATTCTAACTACACTTATATGAATCACCATCTAATGGGTATATAACATAACGCTTCTTTGGACGACGAACTACTGCCTCACGAAGTAATGATTGTTCCTTCTTCTACTACCACCTCTTATAGTGGCTATTCTGATGGAAATGTAATTATATATGATATTTATTTTATATATAATCTTATGTTATTATCTTTTATTTCATATCTTAATTCATTTCATGTTTTATATATATGATAATTTTATTTGAGAAAGTACATACTACCGCCCCTCAAAGTGATATAACTCGTTCAAAGTGATATGAATCATTCATACCATTCACGAAACATATAAATAATGGTGTTAATGAACTTGTATAAAATATATAAATATTATATTATACTTGAATACTAATATACCTATTTATTATACTATTTTAATTCCTTTTAAAAAAATAAATAGAAGAAGTGTTCGTGCATACGTACGGATTAATGTCTCCACAAATGCGATGAGATTCATTAGCCATCATAAACATTCAAAAATTATATTCATTTTATTATTTAAAATAATGTTTAAGAACTTAATATCATTCTAGATAGGTATCAAATACATCCTATCGATAAAAAATGTGGCTTACATAACAAAACAAATAAAGGAATAGTGAATCAGTTAACACCTAATACAATGGTACTACTAAAATATTATTAACAAAAAATATTATAAGATCATATTTGATATAATATTTATGTATGCGGTTCTTTTATAATTTATTGAAAATGATTTAACTATTATATAGGATCTTAACATACCCTCGACCAAGGAAAAGAACAAGGTAAGGGTTAATTCCTCTATCTCATTATTATAAGAGATTGTTTATATGTATTTATTTACAAGGACATATTTATCATAAATGTCCATGTTTCATAAAAATGTTTAAAAAATTAATATTTTATGGTTATATGGAAGGGATTATCCAACTAGACCATCATTTTAAACGTTATAGAGATTTTTTTAAATCTTTTTAATTAATGTCCATATTTAAAAATTAATTTTAAGGATTTATTAATATAAACCGAATTTTTTTAAAATGTTATTCCCTTTCAAAAGTTTCAAAGTTTTATGGGACACTATGATTAAAAAAACTCTTTAAATTTATTCATTTATAAAATGTGAGACTCTTAAATGATTTCATGAAAAATGGTTATTTATCTCAAAGGGTATTACTGATTATTTTAAACTATGTCAACATCCTTGTTTAAATATTATTATTGATTGAGGTTGATTTATTATATATAAAATCATAAATAATTTATTAAATGAGTTATCGTATTTTTGACTGTGAATGTGCTATTTTAATATCATTCTTGATTTATAGATAAATTATAGAAATTTGGTATGAAAGTTTTAATACGAATGATTATGTTATGTTTCAACATTTTCATATGAGGAATGCATTGGACTTAGTAAGTGACGGGTGGATCCTGCTATAGCTCCTCGATACATCAGTAGGTCTCATGAGAAAAACAAGTGTCTTGGAATAAGGCCTTGAAAAAATCTTATTTGTAGTCTGGGCACGAGGCCTTGACTATGAGGTTATGATATTCGACATTATGCATTCCATCATTATAAAATTAGATATTGATTTTACATGTGATTATTCAAGTAGTATAATATCCATGTGAATTAGTAAATGTCACTAATTGATTTATCTTTTCTATATAATGATGCTTTTTAAGTTTAAAATGATTTTTTTAGTTTTATACATTGTCTTAAATGTTTATGGGTTTTATGAAAGTTTCTCTTATATTGTAATCCTTAACGAGCATCGTATCTCACCCCTTTCTATGTTTTCTTTTTCCAAGATTCAAAGAAGTGTATTATGTTTGATATGCAGGGTTAATCTCGGGGGATAATGGTGTTCACAACTGATTATTTATGTTATGTTTTAAGTTTGAATGTGTAATGTAATGTTCATGTATGCAATATATATTTTAAGTCTGCTAAACTAATCGTTCCTTTGGGATATGATTCCTTATAATCATTCCAATGTACAAAAATAATGCACTGACTCTGGGTAACTGGGGTTGGGGAGTTACACCAGGTGCCTCAGATCATCAATTAAAAAATATGTAGTATAAAAATAATATTAACTAAACACATGAATATAATTTTGATAAAATCACTACATCTGTTTAAATAATCTCCCAATGGGATATATAACAATAGGTCTACATCATGAAGATATTATTTTTACTAGAAGTGGGGTATCCTTTGTTTACATTGGTGTTCTCATATCCACATCATTTCATGTGAAATGAACTAATCAAAACAGTTAAATTAATTCTTCTAAAAATTATGGAATAACCCTAGTTTATCCCTTTAAATAATAAATTAACTCCTATTTCTAGGGTGAGCATGCAATCTGGAGATTGAGGGTGGGGGGGGGGTTAGAGAAGAAAATGGTGGAATAAGGAACATATGAGATGAAGGAATGGATTTGTTTTGTATATTATCAATTAAAATTGATAGAAAAATTAATTAAAATCAACCATATTGAATGAGATATAAATTTGATAAGGCTTTGTTAATTCATGGAATATTTCATTATTATTATTCTTATCATAATTTTATTTTTTTATTCTTATATTATATCTCATTATCAATGTTTTTATTAGATAATTGATCCTAAATCCTCAATCAATACACTATCATATTTATTGTTAGTGTTGAGGTTCTAGTATGTTTTGGTTAATTGAGATTTATTTTAAGATAATTAAAAAATATCTTCATTTAACACATTATATATATATTTTAAATTTGTGATTAATACATTATTTATTAGATGTATTTAAAATATTCTCATGTAACTGATTGTTGAAAATATTTTTAGGTTAATTATTTTAATATATATAGTTTTAGATTAATTAAAATATTTTTTTTTTCATTAATTACATTGACTATATTTATTTTATAATAAATTATCTCATGATGTTATATAAGCTATTTAATATGAAAATGTTTATATGAAATGAATGTGTTTGTGTTTTATTGTTTAATTTATTTTGATCACATGAAATTTCAATTTAATAATTATTCCTTTGATCTTCATTATTTATTTTTAATATTTTAAATTATATTGATTAGATCATGTCAAAGATTAGTTTTAATTTTTTTTAATTTCCCTTACATATCATTTATATTATTACTGTTATCATTATAAAAGATTTAAAATTTTTCTTTAAACATATGCGAGTTTCCATAACACTATTACCTTTATATTATAATATTTTTTGACCGTTATCTGAGTTCCTTATTATACTTACATAAGAATTATAATATTATATTTTCCATTACAGAATAAATTTTTACCATTATAGAATCCATATAAATTAATTTAAACCCTTACACATCAATCTCTTACCTTTACACATAACTCTTTTTACCTTTACATAGCATATTTATTCACTATTATTTAACCATACATAACATCCTATCCACCATTATATAAGTGATTCTTATCTTTACAGAATTTATTAATAAACTTGCATGAGTTTGATTGGGAACTACATACCCTTACACATGAAAATGAATGGTGAGTTTACAATTATGTAAGATTTAAATTTTATTGGTTACATTTACAGAGTTTATACAAGTTATTTTTTTTACCTTTCCCTAACACATAAAAAAATTAATTAACCTTATATAACTTATAAAATTACATTTATATTTAATGTTTAAGTTAAATGAACACTTACATAGGTACATAAAAACTTTCATTACCTTTACACAGTATTTATAAATAATATATTACCTTTACATGACATATATTTCACATGTACACGTGCTTTATAAAATATGTATTACCCAAAAACATCTACCATAATCTTACACATCTACCCTTTTTCATCTACTTTATGAATTCATCATTAAATAATATATCATAATTGTGTTTTAATATTGTGAATATTATATAATTTCATTTTTTTCTCTAAGTGGTACCAATATCAATATAAGAAATTTCTTTATTGAAATAATTCCGCAACTCTTTTCTCAGTTGGGTGAGATACATCAAAGATAATATATTTACAATTTTACTTATAAATGGTTGGATTTAAATGTATACTAAATAATTAATAAACACTTGTGTGTAGATGTTTTGTGGGATTTACATTCAATAATTGATGTTGTTAGTGTATAGTATAAGATAGAAAAGGAATGTATTGTGATAGAAAATAAAAAAATTGAAAAAAAATTGATTCATTACTATTGAATTACTAAAGCATTGTAGGTTTCCCAATGCCTCCCAATTCATCATTAAATTGAGAAGCGCTGGATATTATTACTCCACACAACACTTCTTCGATAATAACTTAAACTTATCCTATTTTTTTTAAATTTTATATAATTTTCTGAATATCATATTTGATCAATAATTAAACCTCCATTCAAAAGTTAATGTTTAGTTATTCTTAAATGTACTAAAATAAGGATCAATCAGTTTTGTTTTCACTAGAAAAATATTAGAGGGATATGAACACTTCGTAATAAAATCATAGGTTTTTATTGAACCCTTAAAGTTAAAATGAATGGTCTTTAATGTAAAAAAAATATGTTGGGTATTAAAATATAAAATAATTCTTCTTTTCCCTTTTTTCTAGTGAGTACCATTCCTCTTGTTGATTAGAGGGGATTGGGTAGTAGAAAAGTTTCACTTTGAATAGAACTAATTTAGAAATCCAAGAGACATTACATTATATTTTCATTAAATTAATTATTTGGTGAAAAAAATTCAAATTGTTTTTTAATAAATAATACTCTAATAAAATTTTTATTATGTCAAAGAATATTAAATAGTACATCCCCTATCTAGTCTATCTAGCCATTGACAAATCATCCCAATAATTCATATCAAAGGTAGTTTATAAACATATTTTTTATTATTAGTTAGTCATTATGATAATATATATCTTATGGGGATATGTTTTGTTATTATTTCCTTATTTTTATTCTAGTAAAAATATCACAGACCTAACAATGAAAGGAAAGAATAGTTATTCTTTAAATGGAATATCAGGAAACTAAATCCATACATCCCATCAAGCCACATCACTTTAATGAAAGTGAATTTGAATATTTTAGGGATCTTATGGAGGGGTTTAAAGTAATATTCATATACAATATTATACTGTTATTATTAAACCTTTTAAATTTCTTGATTTAGATTTCGATACACTATATGGAAATGATGTTTTCAGGTATGTGCTAAAGATTAAAATCATGAATTTACATTATTTTGAATATAATTAGATAAATTTATAGTAATATTTGAGCATAATGAAATAATTATGAAATTTATATGACTTTAAAAGTCACTTATCATCAAAATGATAACTTTTAGAGGTCCAAATTGGGAATACATCATGCAAAATTTTAGAAATTCAGAGTGCGTTATCTCATGAACATCGGTGATATGTAAAAAATTTTAATATGATTTTTAATAAACCATTTTGTATAGAAGAGACTATAAATTATTAATTAATCATTGAGAGAATAATTTTTTCAGTACCTAATATATTTTCCTCCAGTATAGTTGTAATAGAATAAATCATAGACTTTAATAATCATAATACAGATGAACTGATTGGAGCTCTTCATCCACATGAATTGTAGTTATATATAAATGATAGTGGAATTATTTAAAATAATAAATGTATAAACATTAAATATAATTATACTATATTTTAAAATTCTTTATAATTATAATCTCATAAAAATTATGAAGATCAATTTGAAAATAAAAGCTGATATATTTAGAAGACAATGAATGTACAATGTTGTTTTTACCGGCATTCCAAAGAAGGATATAATAAATATAAATGAAATTAAATGAATGGCTAAACTAGTAAATAAAATATTTTCTCTCAAAAAATATATTTTTAATGTAACAAAAGGGTCATATCAGATATTATTTTCTAAAATTAAAACATGGAGGAAGAGAAAAGTAGTACAAGAATGAATTAAAATAAATTAAGGGTAGATGCAGTTGTACTGAGGATTCAAGCTCAATAAGAGAATATTAAATAGATAAGGATATATACAACCTATTCTTGATGGTCTCTCAATATATTTAATTTTTTACTCAATGAAATTATAGTTATAAATCAATTTATAATCGGGTTTCTAACGAAGAACTAACAAAATAAGACAAAATATTAAAAAAAGGATGTTTCCACTATTTTTATTGTATGATCCATTAAAAATTAATTTTTAATCTAAATATTAAAATGATGATCATTTGAGAAAAATAAAAGTTAATGAATTATTCTACACAATTAAAAGATGAAATCAAAATATAATTATAAAAATTTCAAAGAGAATCTGAAAGTAATAAATATTATCTCTCCCTAATTAATGAGAATCAAAAAATCAGATATGATCTTATAATGTTAGAATTTACTAAAGTGTAATGTTATTGTATTAAGCTTAATATATTGAATAAAAAAATAATTATTTCACTGCCCTCAACTAGTAAAATTTTTACCGACATAAAAAATTATCAAAAGGTGATGAATATATAAAATAAAATGTAGTCCATTTTGAATTAAATCATAAAAGTTTTATGAATGGGTTAGAAAATTTCATGAAGATTATAAAAAGAAATAAATTAAATAAGGATAAATATGGTTTTGGTTATAATAAGATAATTCCAAAAATGAATAATACCTATTTTGATAAAACATTCATTGGGAAGTCATCCATGTACACATATTTCGAGTGTTGTATAAAAGAGAATTATTAAAAGGAGTAGTCTTTTTTATTTGAATAGTCTTTGGGTTTTAAAAAATATTTCATTTTTAAATATTTATCATATATATTACCTTACACTAAATGATCACAAATTGTTTTTCTACAATCCAATTGGACTCAAAATATCTTGCTTCCAAAAAATTATCTTTTTGATTAGATTTTCCGAAACCATACCTGCATGTCTCAAGGACATATGGTAAATGTACAGTTAATGCTCACACCATATTACTATATATCCATAAATATTTCTATATTTCAATCAATGCAATGGAGGAGTTTTCAGTTTTGGAGAAAATAGTTAGTGAAGGGTTAATGTGTAAAGAGAAGTAGGTATTCATGAATCTATTATAATATCTAATATTTTATAGGATTAGTGTCTTGAAGAAAATTTAATTAGAATATCATACCTTTGAATGGATGAGATTGTTATTAGGTTTGAATATATAAAATTCAATGTATTTTTTAATTAAACTTCATTATTTTGTATAATTACTAAAAAAACATTTGTACAATTATTATTTACGTTGTAACCACAAAAAAAGTTATGTGTTTAAATGTAGAAGAAAATGTTGAAATTATATAGTATATGATACTTTTTCATTCTCATATTCAGTTACTAGAAATATTATCTCATCATGGAAATGTTTATAGTCTTCCCCATTTAATATTTGTGAAAGATTTTGCATATGATTCATGTTTGAATGGAATGAAACATATATTAACTTTATGAATATTTATAATGTCAGTAATTATACACTATTCTAATAATTACTTATTGATTATTTTGTACCTATGGGAACATCTAATTTTGTAATTAAATAGTATTTTTCTATAAATGTTAATTAATATAGTAGGTATACTATGATTTAATTTATTTCTCACAACAATGAAAATTAGTATGTGTTTAATATATTTTGTACATTAATTAAAAATAAAAAGGTATCATATTATTTCAATAATATTTGATAATGGTGGTGAGTTTTAATACCAATATTCAATAATTTGTTTGAAAAAAAATAAATTCTCTTATAAATTTAACCTTTTATATATCCATATAAAATGGTTTTGTCTAATGAAATAATATAAAACCATGTGAAATGGTTCGTAAATGATAAATCAGTATAATACACCATTTTTTTGTGGGGTGAATCTATTTTCACTATGAATAATATTCTATATATAATCTATATTAGGTCACTTTTTAATAATACACCATATGATGAACACATTTTGAATAAAGGTAAACTATCTTAATGGTCTCTTCTACCATAGAAGGCCCCACAACCATTACCAAACTATCATCTAGATAAAATAGTGTCGAGTGAAATAAACTACCATAGAGAACCTCATAAGGTTCCATCAAAATTGAATAATAATACTAATTTTTATAATAAATAAACCATTTAAATGTGATAATACCCTGATCCAATACATTCTATTTCAAAAACCCATGGTACATACTCCAAGATATGAATAATTTTTGAAAACAATCCATTAGGGTGAGATAGTATGATGGTTTCAATCTTATTTGAGTCTATATGGATGTTTTTTTAAAAAAAAATGAGATGTGAAAAATGTATCTATTTTAGATAAAATGGGAAAGGGAACTCTACGAAAGCTAAAAATCTCACGAACATACATCTGTTTCAAATTATATACTGAGTTAGTCTCACAGATTAATAATAAATGATAAAAAGTTGTCAGATGATCAATAATCATTAAAAAAACATTACTGCTCCTTGGGGTCTTAGGTAACCCCATCACAAAGTACATTTTGTAGTCCTAACACTTACATAAGGGAATAATAAGATACGTGATAAAATCACAAGGATTATAGTGATTTTTTATCCTATTCAAAGTAATATAATAAATAAATAAATTCAATGATGTCCCTCATCAACCCTAGCCCCATGATATACCACTAAATGAAATAGTACATTTTCATTACTCTAGTATATACCATGCACATATAGGTGTAAACATTTCTCATCATAGTTTCCTTTATGGAATGGGACTAAAAATATCCCATATACAAGGATCACATTATCACAATCTAACAACCACTAGGGTATTAGGTCACCACAATGTAGTCGTTACCATATCACAAAACTTTATGGTCAATGTCCTTTATATCATTTGCCTAGTCTGCTATATTATATGTGACCACCAATGGGGAATGTATAATCAATTCATAAACCTCAAAAGAATCCATACTATAATTTTCCAACAAAATATTCAGGCTCCACTACTTCTCCAAAGTCCATTCACCATGATATTAAGAAAACTGTGTGATATAGAAAAGTTCATCCCCCAAAAAATTAACTTTAATTTGAGAATTATCCATCTCATATTTTAATATATATAAATACTCTACCCAGTAACTTTGGATCATATTTAGGACCCAAATGAACGAGTAAATAACGGAGTCTCTTATGGTCCATGTAGATAACAAAACTCTCACTAATGAGTTTGTCTTTCCAATAATCCAAAGTGTTGACCACAACATCCAATTTATAGTCATGGGTATGATAGATAATCTCATTGGGAAATAGATTAAAATACCAATAATCTACCTCCCACTCCCTCAATATTAATTCTTCTAAAGAAAAACAATTGATGCCTCACAGTATAAAACATAACCGATCCAAGTATTTGGAATGATGAACTCTAGAGCTCTAGTTATATTTTAATGTAGCTCTATAATATCCACATTAAACTAGTTTTAAAACCAAATATTTAATCTATTATTCATCAATGAATCCATGGGTGTTTAAAAATGTTGGATTTCATGAGTAAAATATCACCAGTATCCAATTGAACTAAGAATGCTCATGAGAAAAATCATATTCCAGGGATGTTTCATGGAAATCACATTGTTATAATTTAATGTGTCCACAAATATAGATTTCTAAGGAACTGAATTCCCCAATAATTTTAACTCTTGAATCCGAAAGTGAATCTTCTAACATCTTGGAATAAATTCGTTGTTCTTCAACGGTACATAAGACTATCTAGAGATATTTGACATGTAACTCTAGAGTTGGTGAGGAGACGAGGATGTCATTAATGAACACCTTATTGAACATGTCAATATATGGTCTAATGATATTTTTTATTAGATCTATGAACACTAATTGTGATTTAAAAAGTTCTAATTGAATGAATAAGTACTTTTATATCTCATACTTACTCCAAAATGACATCTATATGTTTTACCCATCTCTATCCAAAAAATGGTGATAGATTTATTGTAGATCAATCTTGAGGAATCATTAGGATCCCAAAAATTGATTTAATTTATTTTGATACATGGAAAATGGTATATATTGTTTTTCACTAACAAATTCAGCATCTATTAATATTTTGAGTGTAGAACACTACAATATTAAATCATAGTGAACTAAAAAATTTCACCACACATTGACGTACTCAACTTGATAATGCTATTCTATTCCAAGTACTCAAACCGTATCATGTTCAAATTCAACTCACATAGTTATTTATTATAATGTGGTGTTGAATTAATCTGAAAATTGTTCATGAGATCTAAATTGAACTCAACTCCTCAATTAGGGTGTTTTGTTTGAATTTATCAAGATGGATGTCATAGAAAATTTCTTCATGTAAAGGAAAAGAAAAATGTGCTACCAAAATTCCTAATATAATACCCAATAATGCCTTGAAAATAATCATACTCCCAATAATGATTAATTTGAGGACCACTCTACCAGCTACAAACTCCCATTGAATGGTTAACATGAACATTTATTCCATGTAAAATCTAAATGATTCACAATTCTAATAGAAATAACTATGGGAATAGAAGTTGGTCAACCGGTCGATTCCAATAATAACATCACAAGTAATCATGTCCAAAATAATGTTGTCTAACAGTTGTCCATAAAAAAAATTAATATAAAAAACAATGTTAATTTTTTTAAGATGATATAGTTTCATCCCCAATGGTCTATCCAGGGAATTCGACCGAGAATAAATCTTCACTAGTTGGTGAATTAAAGAAAAAATTGTAAATATATAAAGGAATATGAAGAAATTATATCTTAAAACAATGTATACAATAAATAATTTATCAATAGTATAACTCGAACAACATAAATTTTATCACAAGAATCCACTAGATTGGAATTTAATACATATACTTGACATTCTCCAATCCATTGACACTATACTTGAGGATTGTGATTCACCTGAGTCATTATTGTCTAATGTTACAACTAATAGACCTAGATGGACCCCTATTTCACTGAATATGACTTCCTTGATACCTTATCGATTCATGACCTAAAATATTGGCGATTTTTTTAAAAAAATTCACCAAATTTACAAATTTCCAAAACATTCTCTCTATGTTTTCAAAAACACCCTATAAAAATATGCGATATTTCCATAGTTGAAGAATTGAAGATATCAACCTAATGGAACTCAATAAGGAAAAATTGGCTCTATAAATTTAGCACTACCATGATGCACATACAATTTTTACTCTTTCTACTACATATGATACACTCATCAATGTAGTAAGCGGCCTAACTACCTAAGTAATGAAAGGTGGAATAATACCAACTATGAGATCCTCCCCCATAACCCTCTCTATAATAACTGGGTCACACAAAACCTCTAGTTACGTTTCTAGGTTACAACTAGGAACCTTTTGGTAGATTCCATATTAATGAAAAATATAAAAATTCCTTGACCTATATAATTCATTACTATCCCAGAGACAAGAAAATAAACAATATCTTAGTGAAAAAAACATAGTATACAAATTAAATCATAAACCCTTATTGACTCTTCATGAACTCATGTGCTTATTCTAGATTCAACATATAGGGAATTAATTCCCTAATGAATGATTCATGATAATTTCTCTAGTGATACACTAATGCATTCTATAATATCCCATCATTCTTCAATATCTCCTTGTGGGTCCTTTTATCATGGATAGTATATTTTGGATCATGAAGTATCTTGTTTAGTAGAACATGGTCCGTAGTTCCCCTCCACCCTACAAAAAAACAAGAATATAGTCTTTTTGTTGAGTTGGTCCCACTACCGACACCAACAGAGTAAGTGTGGGAATAGTTATATTTGGAGGCATATTATATAAAGGGTGGATAAAAGAGATAATCTTCCCTAGTGTTAGAATCACAAACCATGTTAGTTGGTGTTCCAATCAGTCTCCATTGGAGTGATATATTTTATAACATGATTAATCATTTGGAAAAACCAAATCCATTTGGACTATTCCTAACCAGTCTATAAAATCATACATAGTTCCATGAGAAGTATAGCCATAACCTAAGATATATTCCTCATAAAACTTAAAAAAATTTCCCTCCCTACTTTTTTTTATAGTTACATAGAAATATATATACAAAATATAACATCATACTCAGGTTAAATTAATTAATTTCAAAAAATATGTCACAATAGTAAGGAAAAGAATTTTATCACTCAATAAAATTTTATAGGTCTATCTGAAATAGGTAACACACATAAAAAATGATATTACATAAATAGCATGCAATATAAAATAAGAATATATATGTAATGGGATCCTGCATGTAGAATATTGATAATTGAAGGCCCCAAAATCCAATGTAATTTTCAAAACAATACCATCAATGTAATCTTAAGGGTATATTACACATGAGCTGGACATGAAAATATTAGGTCCCCATACCGAGTCCAGCACATCCTATATCCTCAATATAGTTTATTAGGATTAATAATTAATGTAATAGTTCTATTATCTAATACAATAATTTATTTTCTATAATAGAACCACCAGGTTTGATATGGAGAGTCAAATGAACTCATGTGTGCCTCCCTATACACAAGAGGGTGCTAACTCACAATGAGGGTTTGAAAACCATTAGTGGGGAAACTATACCATTAGAATAAAAAAATTGTAAAAATAATATAAATTAAATATAAAAATATATACCTTAATAAAATAATATGTTAATAAATCATAATGAAATATAATATGGAACACATGTCTATAAATAATTAATGATAAATTACAGACCTCCAGGAGTGGATGTCCAAAATAGTATAAAAGAGAATGCTGATAAATAAATAAAACTATTATATCTTATGATGTAAAATCCAGTACCACACTCCAAAACTAAAACATCTTCCATGATCCCCTTACCATTTCATGGATCCCTATATATAGATATTGGACATGGATTGAGATTCTCTAATAGGTTGTGAGTAAGAAAAACTAATAAGAATTTTCTATTTTATACATAAAAATATATTTTTAAGTATAATAGATGTATTAATGATAACAAAAAATTCATAAGAATATACAATACCATATGCTGGGAGCCCATGTGCTAACACTAGGAGCCATGACCATACAAACTATGGATCTATTCTAGAATTATAGTTGTATGATATCATATGTGATCATGATCTAGACACTAGGATGGTAATTATATGTCTAGTAAGTCTTAGAGCACCTAGTTTGATTATTCTTCTTGAATTTGGAATCCCAAAACCATCATGGGTCAAGCCTATGGGAAATTATATCACATGCATTTCTCAAGTTAATAACATAGGATGTAGTACAAGTAATGAAACTACCTCAAGATAGGCCTCAATTCCATGACGGACATAACACATTATCATGTCCATTTTCACCATTGTCAAAATCCATGCACACTTCCCCATAATGACTAATCATTACAAGATGGAATCTTGTATCAAGTAATAGTAACAAAACCACCAAAGGAATTGTAACACACATAAAATTATAGAGAATCCATGGAATATCATGGCATTTTGTCTTGAGAATATTGTAGAAAAATACAACACATGTGATTATCATTGAACATGGCCAAACAAGTTACAAGAATAATAAAAGATTTAAGAATCCATAATGGGTCTCATGGGACACATAATACCAAATAAAAAGTGTCTATAAGAGAATAAAATGGAAAGGAACTTCATACCTCCTATTTTTCACTGTCAACCTCATGGATCATTACAAATTTCATCTCCCAAACTATGTTCTCACACAAAATAGAATAAGGTCAGTCACTAAGAACTCTAAATACAATTTAAAATAAAATAATATGGTTTATTTATGAAGATACAATAAATACCATAAAAAGGGGTAGGGAAATATTTACCTAATGAATTATAATGTCAAAGCTAGAATTCATGTGACTCACTAAATAATAATTCTATAATATGTTCCCCAAAAAGATATCATTGATAACCTAGGGTCCTTGAGAAGAGATATTGGAAATTATATTTCATCAAACCTTCCATGAGATAGAAAAATATATTATGAACATACCCATAATATTTCAATATTAGTATTCTATAAAAATGGAGAATAAAAGTTTGTATAAAATGATAATAAAACACTATGTTCCCCACTAAATCTTCCAAAAACTAAAGAACCAGAAAACGAGGATGGTAGGAATACAATGATCTGTTAATGCTTGAGAATGATTTACCAAAACACAGAAGAAATAAATGATCATTTTTTTAAAACACCAGTAAACCTTCTATGAAAACACATGATTAAATAATAAATTATTTGAAAAATAGAATAAAAAGTGGTTTAATCAAGAAAAAATTTCTTAAATGGTAATTAATTACATCCTCATAAAAAATGGAAATGGTTTAATGAAAAAAATAGGGACATTGATAGAGATCCAATGTGTGAGGAGAGTATCGAATATATAAAAAGGAGCCTGATCATATCTATGACCTACACCTTGACTTGACCATGTTCATAGAGTCTATAAACACATATCAAAAAATTTATTCCACAATGTAGTATCCTAGAGAAGGATGATGTTTTACCCTCACTGATTTCTCAAAAAAGTAATTGTGGGGTCACTAAGGATTTAGAATATGAAGATACCTCTCATACAAAATATCTTGGCCAAAACATGCCAACATGATTCCCCTATTCCCATTTTCCAAAGGGTCACACACTAGGCCCCAATGGCTTGGGCCATTCTATAATGATTCCCATTTAAAAAAAATATAAAAATCCCTTTAATTCATAAACAAGGTACTCTATTATTGTAATAAATTATCCAAACTTGTATTTTCCTAAATGTTCAATAATGAAAAAAGGAAATAGGTATTTTTAAATTTGAAATGAATGATTTATGATTATATTTTAAATAGTATGAATCTTATAAAAATAATAATCCCCACAAGAGAAAGTATGGAGTTATAGGTTCCCAACCCCTACACTTATGAACATTGCCTTGACTCCAAGGCTATGGTGCAATCCAATCCAAATTCCATCTACCTATGGATTTCTACTCTCGAGAGTAGTTGATTCAATAATAATTCTAACACTAATTTTGAATGAACTTGAATCAACTTCCTAATTTGCATTCATAACCTAGTACATGAAAAATTAAAAGTAGAACAAAACAAAATCAATTATTCTACATATCATGTGACTTTATAAATTAATGTATGATAATATATTGAAGGAATTTAATACATTGAACTAATTTATACATCATTTCACAATAATTTTTTTGAACAATAGTTAACAATACAAATTCAATGATCATTTCTTAAATTTATTAATGTGATAAACATTTATGATCAATTCATAAATCAAAAAAATGTAAACACTATATCATTTAATCCCGAATTATTAAAATTCAATAATTAAATAAATATTAACTAATTATTTTTATATATAATATGAACTCATTTTATATTGTCCTTTTATATGGAATTCAATTTAATATATGATATTATAAGTATACTGATTTTATATTTCATTTCTATTTTGTAAAAAGTTAACTTAATGAGAATATAAAATATTCTATAATAATTAAAAAATGATCATATAAATTGATCAACAATCCTTTTTATATTTTTTAAGTAATTTATCAAATAGAGAATTCCGATTTTAATATATTAAACTGACAATTACTAATATTTCATACAATAATATAAAAATCATTTTATTTAAAATTACATTTTATTTTATAAACACATCATATGTTACCTTATAATTTCAATATAAAACATTTACATCCAAATTATAAGCCCCAATGATTAAATTTGAATGGTATTATAATATAAAAAAGACTTATTATATATAATTATTTAATAATTTTTTTATTGGAATTTAATAAGTAATTATAATAATTAATTATTAATTAATTCATAAAATTTTTAATAATGAAATAAGTATTCCACAAAATATTTTCCAATAATTTATAAATGATTTATACGATATTTATTTCAACTCACTATTGAAAAAATTGTGTAAATAAAATTTTCCGCTACATCATTTTATACAATATATTTGGTATTAAAATATTCCATATGGTTCAAAATAGTATCAAATATTATGACTACTATGTGGCCTAAGATAGATTATCAAGTTCAACCTATCATATTTTATGATATAATTATATCAAAAAATTCCATCCAATATAAAATTATGTTGTATTTAATGACATGAAACTACATCTTAAATATGATACAATACTCTATTTTATGGAATTAAATTAGTGTACATTGTTGTTATCATTCATGAAAATTATGTATGTCATATGTTATTATATATATAAAAGAGATGAAATTACACATTTTCATCTGGTATGATATCCAATATTTTAGGGTGTTATTGTGTCATCCTTTACAATCCAATTCGGGCTTATTTTCATGAGGTATGAAAGAATTTGGGTATTTTAATTTTATTCAAACGTCAAAACTAATTATATTTCCACACTTGTGATTAATAATTAATCACTCCATCATAATCAATAAGAAGAAAAAAATAATGTCAAGGGATAAAATATTAATTTGTAAATAGTTATCCTATGTTAGGATACATCCAAAGATAATGAAATGGTGATGTGTTAATATTACAAATTTACTATATAAACATCTTATTTAGTTACATTTTTTAGTGGCCACAGTGATCCTCTAGGTTCACTACCCTCAAAATGTTGAGAAATCACATATATCAATAAAACATAAATACCAATAATAATATAATAAAAACTATCTAAAGTTTCCTAAGGTGTCTATAAGCTATATGACATGATATATTTTCCTTTAATATTTGAAATATTTATTTTATTATGATTTATCATTGAAATTATCTTATGAATCTTTTTGTTTAATATTATATAGTTCCATTATGGGATGACTACAACCCTCATAGTGAAATAACTTTACCATACACAATACTTTAATCAAACATGAAACCCAGTACAGTGTGATTAATTATTTTTGTGTTGGATGAATTTTAACTCATTATGCCAAAAAATCTCTTCATTCTATCATTTTAGTAAGAGCTCCATGGGGAAATAAAACACTTTATATGGAAACACACACTGTTGTGTGACACTTGGTGATATAGTATGATATTGTTCCTATAGACAGAACATCCTTATCTACCTATGAAACTTATCTAATCACCATGATACTAGTGATATATGACTTATTGAACCTCTTTCTAACGAACCTTCATTGGGGGCCTAACCCATCACTATAGTCATCCCATCCCAATGCTCGATATGTTTTCTCGATCACCATTATTAGGTTATAAAAATAAAACATCATTGGAATTATTTTAAACTATAATAAATAATTTATCATTGAAATCCAATCATTTATCCATTATAGTACATCCATACTTGGAACTTACATGAAAATAAATAAGTGGTTCTATTAAATATCAATTTTTTTTTGAAAGAACATAAAAAACATACCAATTTAACATATTAAATAATGTGATTAAAAACTCATGAATATAAAAAATAAAACTTAACCAATTTTTTTAGTAATATACACAGAAGGATGAAACATCATAGAAACTAAATGAGAAAAACTAAATATAAATATTAGTTAGCGAAAGTAGTCAACAAAAGAATGTATTGAAAATAAACTTCATGTCTTGATAACTATAAATGCGCCCCAATGTGACCCATGGTCATCACTATATCTAAATATTTTAATAAATGGATAAAATCAACTAATAGGAATAATACCAAGATACTATGACAAAAAATAAAAATTTGACAGACACACTATAAGGACCCAGCCTTAAAACATTACATAATATTGATTTAAATGAATAATTGACATCGAGGATCTTTTCAGGATCAAAGTTTTAGAGAATTAAGACATAATTATTACATATCAAAGGATAACAAAATAGAAACTTCTACTCTGTTTCCATTTTTTTCATTAAACAAAAACTCATAAAAAGAAACATGTCAAATTCTGTGTTTTAGATAGCATGTCTTTCCTTGATCCCATACTTGACCCTATTCATCATTAAGTCCCATGGAAAACATTTCAAAAAACTTGGGATGAGTATAAAAAGCTCAGTAAAGAATATAAAAATATGGGAAGAAAACATTAGTCCTTGTATACATACAAATCAATGAAATCATTATTTACTCAAAAAACATAAGCACTTTAGCAGACCTCATGAAATCATAAGATTTATGAATAACACATAGAAATCATAAGACAAAAAGGTAACACGAGGAATTCATAACATTCTTACGTAGGGATTAACCCACATGGTTACGTTTGGATTACCCATCATAGTATATTCCCTAAATCTCTTTGGAGAAACCTTAGTGTTTAACTCCTTCATTTTACCCAATGCATTGGAGAGCTATATTGGGCTCACCCGCCCTTAGTTTATCACGAAACCACCCCTCTTCATTTTCAATTCCCAAGAACTATAACATTATCATATCACATAAAAAATGCATAAAGGAAACAAAAAATTTCCACATTTCAATCATAAGATATCATTACAACACATTGATATAATCGAAACATTATCAAAACCATGTTCAATATAAAATAAAATAAAATTAAAACAAGGTATTTATTTTTCATTTAAAAAAAAGTTATGGGTTGTAGAGGAAGCCAAAAATCAAACAATGGTCATGGAGGCCGATAAGTCGTTGTTTCCACATATGTATGAAAAAAACATTCCCTTTTTTCATTTAGTAAAATGCTTCTTATAAAAAAGATTCATTTTGAATAAAAGTAAAAGTCAAAGGGATTATACACCATATAAAAGAAAGTTGCGTATAAAACAAAATATTCCTCAAAGAAAGGAGATTGAGATGAAGTACCATACCACTTAGAAACTTCTAAATGGGTTGTAAAACAGTAATGTCCATATAAATAAATCCTTTAAACCATTTTTAAAACATGGACATGGATGCTAAATGTTTAAAAGAATAAATCTTTAAAACCATTTAAAACAATGTTTTAATAAAAGAGTCCTTTTTCATTTTAAACATTTAAATTATAAGTCACATGAAAGTAGACCATTTTCTAAACATATAAATGAATTTAGTATAGAAATAATATGGATATAGAAAGTCAAAGGGGCTGTATATACACTTTATAAAAGAATAAAAGTGCATATCATTAAGAAATGTCTCAATGAGAAGAAATTCATATATAATCCCAATCATGGATCATTCCATTAGTTAAAGGATAATGAAATGAAATAATTATGTATGAAAAATATAAATACACTAAATATAAGTGGATAATTAGTGTAAAACAACCAGATGTCATCCAAACATATTCATAGCATGACATAATCAATAAGTAGAGGTTTAACCCAAATAATTGGAATTGGGTGGAGAAGTTCCCTTGCAAAAATTCGATAGCCTAACGACGTCACATCAAATTTTAGAAAAAGAGTTGATGAGAAAGATAAAGGGTATCTCAGCACATGGACAAAAAATTAACCGCAATAAGGATATATAAGAACATATCCCAACATAATAATATGTAATTTAAAAGACAAACCAAAAAGAAGTCTTTTGTAAAGAGGAGGGTGAAAGGTTCCCTTACCGACTAGGGTAACTTTAGAAACGTACAACCCATGAAAGAGGGACAATAAAACATTGATGTAAATAATAATAAACGAAATTATATTACACAAAGAGTATAATAATGGGAAGTACATACACCACTCAAAGGAAATGGTGGAAAATTTAGCATAAATCTCACGGGAATAAAAGTTAGATGAAAAATCCCTTACGAAAACCCAGCAGCCTAACGACGCCACTTAAAACATCAAAAAATGGATTTAGGAGATAAAATATGGTCTCTCATAATATGAACATAAAAAGTACAGAATAGAGAATATAAAATAACATCCCCAAACATAAGAAATATGAGCTTAAAAGAAATGACATAAAAGAGAGTACTTAAAAAGAAAGAGAGAGGTAGGATCCCTTTTCTCAAGTCCGACTTGTCTTGTTCATTTCATTATATTACTGAATAATAAACATTGGTAAATTAATAATTTCTTAAGGATCTAATTTAAAGTTTTTTATTAAATTCATGTCACATATTATAATGTTATAATAATTAGTTAATAATGTGAGTTCATATCAGACGTTTTTGTCGATGTTCGGTACATGAGTCAAAAATAAACTTGTTTGAGAAGAATTGCCCATGTAGTTATAATTACCCCATATGAAAAATAGTATTAATGATTTATATATCATATATATCCAGTATATATTCATTTTATACTATTCCATAACATTCAGAGATAAGAAAATGAAATGCACCGTTCATGGAGACGGTAGGCCGTACGTACGCATGAATGCTACTTTCATTTCTTTGCCACATTAATGGAATTAAAAATAAATGAGATATATATATATATATTATAATTACAGTATAATATATATGTTATATAGGTCTCATATGTTAATTAATTTCATTCTTTATAAATTCCATGTGTTGCATGAATGAGTCAAATCACTTGAGGGGGCGGTAGTCCACACTTCCTCAAATGAAATTATCGCATTTGCACAACAAGAAAGGCATAAAGGTATGTTTTAAATGTAAAATACCGAAGCCTAGAGTGGAAATAAATATACTAAATATAATAAATAAATATATTTCTATCATAATGGCCACCATGAGAGGTGGTAGGTGAAGATAGAACAATCATCGTTTCGTGGGGCAGTAATTCTCCATCCACGGAAACAGTATGTCATTTAACCATTAGACGGAGGTGTGTGTAAGTGTAGCTCAAATAAATCTCATAAAAACACCTATTATATTGAATATACTGTTTTTTTACAAATTAAATGAAAAAAATAGTTTAGGGGGATTGGAGAATCAAAATAAAACAAAAGAACATAATAGAGGACATTATATTTAAATCGGGTAACTCCCTTTGGTTTGAACGAAAAGGGTTTCATGAAGTGATTTCTGCCTAAGGAAAGGCTTCTATGATGAATATAGGGATGCTTATAGATAAAACGAGCAGAGCTTGGTAGATTCAAAAGCTTTAGAGGTGTGTGTAAGTGGGTAGAGGTGGAGGCCTTTTATAAGAGGGAGGAGGGGAACTCTTTGAATGTCGTGAAAAGTTACTTTATTATAAAATGATTTTTAGATATTTATGGTCCCAAAATTTTATATTTAGAGGATAATATGATAAGGGTTGGAAATACATACATCAAATAGGTTTTTGACAATTGTAAGTCTTATATTTTACCTTATCTTATCATTTTATTTAAATCGTTCATTAATGAGGTAATCACTGCATCATCATGATGTCATAAATAAATGTATTTATTGAATGACTAAAAATTATAAGAAAACAATAATGATGTAGGAAATATTTTTATATTTATAATTAATATTTATAGTAAAAAATATGACTTGTATAACCCCATGTAAAAATTGTTTTAGAAAAACAATAGATGTTTGTGACACTGTTATTTTTACTTTAAATAAAAAGTAATTAATGTCATTTTCTTACCCAAGTGGCTCTAGGGGGTTCCCAAGTTGACCAAAGGATTTTATTGATCGGCCACGACTTATCCAATAAGTGTAGGGAAAGTGTAAATGTAATTTCATATTATTATATCATTATATTTACCTTAAATTACACTAATTACCTTTAATCCCGATTAAAAAATCATAAAAGTTAATGTTCACCAAAAAATTATTTTAATCTCATTGAACCAAATTTTACATACTAATGACAACCATGTATGTTGAATTTTTGAAATTAAAATCACAGAGGTGCTAAAATTTCATTTAAACGAAAAATCAGTTTTTTTAACTACCGCTTAGTAGTTTCACTATTCATCAAAATTGACGTTTTTAAGAAAAATCCCAAAAATTCACCCTAAGATATATTTTATATTAAAAATTCAATAAAAATGACCATATAACCAAATTAAAAACATAGAAGTTACATTAATTATTTTTATAATCAATTCCTGTTGTCAAAACAAATAGTGTGTTTTTAAGAAACAATATCTATTAAAAGATTGACACTTGTTTTCGTATTATTTTAAAGTGAAATTATTTCCAATGACCACCATTGGATTAAATGGTAAAAATATATTTTAATTAAACTTTAAAACCAATTAAAAATATAATCTAACCTTATAAATAAATTAGATTAAAAATCACTTTTGAAATAAAATACAGTATTTTTCACAATTTATTAAAAAATTAATTTTATCATAAAAATACAAAAAATCTACCCAAAGTAAATTTTTATGATCCGAATCTAAATAATAATTTTATTTTGTCAAAATGAACATTTGAAAGTGAACAGAACTAGATTTAAATAGGGTTTTCCATCAAAAGGTGGTAAATCTGCCTTTTAATGTAAATTATGCTTGATATCAGATTCATTTACATTTTAAGCCTCTAAATTTTATTGGATAAAAGTAAATACATTTAACAAAAATATATAATAATATTGTAGTTAGTTATATTCATTCCCTCCAATACAATGGCTATATGTCAACTACCATTGAAAATAATTATATTATTAGTGTGTAACATAAGATTTCAATGAAATCGTTGTTGCGTATTGGGTACGCCATCGAACATAGAATATCCTTGAAATTAATATTAATATTTTTTTCACAAATATTAATAAATATAAAAATGTAATATTCTTTATTTACCTGGGATGTTACATCCTTCGCCCCTTTTGGTAATTGCGTCCTTGCAATTTGTTTTAAAAAAATTGGGCTCCAAAACTTCCTTAAAAGCCCCGTAT
This sequence comes from Viscum album, assembly GCA_963277665.1. Lineage (NCBI taxonomy): Eukaryota > Viridiplantae > Streptophyta > Magnoliopsida > Santalales > Viscaceae > Viscum > Viscum album. The sequence continues at coordinate 1,316,570,510 of OY728121.1, forward strand.
CGGAAAAGGCGTTAATTAAACCGTCACTTTAAAAGAAAGAAAGGGAAGTAAAAAGGTCAACAAAGTTAACCCATTCTAGGATTCCATGTAGTAAAACTTGGATATGGAAGAAAAAACAAATGGTCATGTTCTCATGGAGGGTGATAGAAAACATGTTTAGGAGAAAGTTAACCACCAGAAAATCAAAAACTTGTGATGGGTTAAACGGTATTTGATTCCCCAGTAGGAAAAACTAAAAGAATTTTTTTTTGTTTTAAGTTACTTTTCATTGAGAAATTAATTTATTAACTTAACTAAATCATAAGGAAACATACTTAATTGTCGTGTAGACTTTCATCTCTTATTATATTTCTTACACAAACTCATATTTTCTCCAAGAGGCAAGTATTTATGATGACTTGTTCTCATTAAGAGCGCTATAATTTTTTTTAAAGTGGGTTCTGGTCAAAAGACCAGAACATAGAGCTTTATTCAAATATAAAGAGGCACGAACAAGTTACAATATATGGAAAGAGGGAAATTTTCTAGAGTCCTTAATAAAAGAAGGAATCAACTCTCGCGGGAGTTCATTCTTCCAAGTGATCTCATGAGAGACTCCCATGTTGGAAAGCCCATCATCGATCATATTTGCCTCCCGATAGGTATGAGTGGAAATAAAATTGAGGTCGTTGAGCGCAATGAGGTAGTCCATCCATCTGGGGGTGAGAGACCATGCAAGATGGAAATCACCCTTCCAGATGGCTTGCACAATAATAGTGGAGTCACTCTCGATCCAGATATTAATCCAGTTGAAAAGATTTTCATAGGAGATGGAATGAATGGTTGCAAGCATTTCAACCACCAGTGGAGAATCATTTAAGAAACTTCCAATGTAACATCCGAGGATCCGGTCCTGATGGTCTCTGAAAATTTCTCAGCATCCAGCAAGTCCGGGATTTCCCTTTGAAGCTCCGTCCACATTTACCTTAATCTATCCAGTAGGAGGTGCCTTCCAGAAAAATTCAATAGTGTAGCATGGATTTGGGAAGATACCTTTGACACAATTCAGCGAAGTGTTTCAAAATCTATGGCAGAATTGTCACAACATTCTTTTTGGATCGTAGCCGCTTCCTTTATAGACAGCAGAATCCTCATTTTACATGTATTAATATTAAAAAAGTTATTGTTGAAAAAAGAATCATTTCTACCATACCCTAGTATATGAAGAAGCTCCGCAACAGCAGTAAGAAGGAGATTATTGATTTGGGGAGATCTTGGGAATTCCAACGTTCTTTTCAGTTGAGAGAAAATAAATGTATCTAAAATCCATCTACATCCAAAAAGGTCAAAGATGTAATTCCAATGGGCCATAACAGTATCATAAGATAAAAAAAGATGATTGATGTCCTCGCGATGCTGATTGCATAATCTAAATTAAGAGCAAATATTAAATCCATAAGATTGCAGGCAAACATCAGTTGGAATTTTTTGACGCACAATATGCCACATAAGAGTAAGACGAGAAGGCTTGATCCAGGCTTTATTGAAATTGGACACGCAATTAAAATTTTCATCCTCATTAGGGAAATGATAGTGATAAAATTTTTTAGAGTCTAACATGCCATTATGAGCAGGTTATCAAACAAGGAGATCCTCATTGGATGTGAAATAATAATTATCAACAATCCCCTTGATAGGATTTGGAAGTGGAGAATCAGTGGAATCGATCATCTCTTTAATAGAGCAGTTCAGGGGATTAGGGGAAAAGGTTTTAGGCATATCAGAAATGAGAGGGTAGCCAGTCCAGTTATCAAACCAGAATTTTAATGAAGAATTCTTACTAATAAGGAATCTAGAATTTTCCAAGATAGAGTGAAAATAAGCTTTGATCGATGGACAGATAGAATAATTCATGTAATTAAAAGAACTAGACATAAGCTTATTAAGGAATCAATTTTTGAGAAATCTCATGGAATGAGAGTTACTATGAATGAGGGACTATGTGAGTTTGGCCTGAAGGGCCTCATTAAAGATTTTAAGATTCTTAATACCAATTCCTCCATTTTCAAAAGGTTTACAACAAGTGGCCCAAGAGACCATTACCAATTTCCTTTCCAGAGTGCTTCCACTCCATATGAAATTTCTTATAGCTGTATTTAATCTTTTTATCATCCCCAAAGGCCATTTTTAGACCATCATGGAGTAGAATAGCTTAGAGATAATAGTGGATTTAACAAGGCAAATTCTTCCAGCCATTGAAAGGGATTTACCTTTCCAGGAAGAAAATTTCTTTTGAATTTGATCAAAGATGCTATGAAAATAAAAGCTTTGGGTCGACCCCAGAAAAGGGGGACACAAAGATAGGTAAAATGGATGGATCCTTCCTTAACCACTAAGACATTGGTGATATGAGTTTTCCTATTAGAGGGGAAGTTTTTAACGAAGTAGTTGAATGATTTTTTCCAGTTAATTCATTGGCTAGAAACCTCCTCGTAGTGAGAAATGATGGATTTAAGGTTATTAACATTTCTTTTGTCTACCTGAAAGAAGAAAATAATATCATCGGTATAGAGCAGGTGAGAGGGAGCATGAAGATTTCTAGAAGTAATGATTGGGTTGATTCTGCCTCCCTCAATATTGAGGGAGAGCAGTCTACTAAGATAGTCTTAAGCGATAGAAATAATGATAGCAGAGAGCGGGTCTCCTTGTCTAAAACCCTTGGGGCATTTGTAATATCCCATAGGTGATCCATTAATAAGAATAGAGATATTGGCGGAGTTGAAGATGATTCTAATTTTATTGATAAAAGAATCATTGAATCCAAAACTAGAGAGCACCTTAAAAATGATGGTCCAGTCAATCATATCAAAGGCCTTAGTGATGTCCAACTTAAGAGCAATATTCCCACCTCTAGTATTTCTGTTCAATAAATTAGTGGATTCAGAGTCGAGGAAAATACAATCTTATATAGATCTGCCTTTAATGATGCCAAACTGGTTCGAGGAGACAATTTTGTTGCTAATATTAGAAATCCTATTATCAAGGATCATAATAATAAATTTAAAGAGAGAATTTAAGAGGGCAATGGGATGGAAGAGGTGAATTTCATCAGCATTATCAACTTTAGGAATTAACTTGGGGAATTGATATTTGAGAGAATGGAGGAGAAAAACTTTTTCAAATAAATATTTATCTAAATTACAAACATCATTTTGAAGGAAATCCCAATGTTTTTGATAGAAACCACTGTTGAAACCATCGGGACCCGGGGCACTGTTTGGATTTAGAACAAAGACAGTGTCCTTAATCTCAGAATCAAGGGGGATGCAGTTGAGCAGACAGTTATCCTCCGAAGTAACCATGCATGTAATAATGTTTGGTAGGACATCTTTGTTGATGTTAGGACCATTAAAAATGTTAGTGAAGTAGGAAAGAAAATGATTAGCAATCTGTTCCTCAGAATTAATGAAATTACCCTCAAAACTTAAGCAAGAGAGAGGCTTACAAGCTTTCCTAACCTGTTGAAGAGAGTTTTAAAATTTGGTGTTTCTATCCCCATCATTGAGCCATTTAGTTTTGAAAATTTTCTTCTTTAAGATATCTTTAATGTTTAGAAGAGAGATCAATTTAGTAGAGATGTTGATTTCATCCTGGGGGTCAGAATTGAAACTGGATAAGGTGTTATTATTTTGAATGAGAGAAAAATCCTTTTCCAAATCTTGGGTATCTTCTTCAAATAAAGCAGTTTTATCAGTGCACCATTTTTTGAGAATGTTTTTAAGGTTTTTCTACTTAGTGGTGCATGAAAAGGAATCATTGTGATTGACCATATTAGTCCAGGAATAATTGATAAGAGATACACAACCCGAGTCCGATGACCAGGCAAAATTAAATCTTAAATGAAAGGATGGTTTCCGAGAGTTTTGAGGAAAGCTGACTAAGATCGGATGATGATCAGAAGCAAGTTTAGTAAGGGTAGAAAACAAGATCTGGTTATACTTATCAAGAGCAGACTCATTAGTGAATGCTCAATCAAGTTTACTCGCCACCACGCGATTGTAGTGATGTCTTTACCAAGTGAATTGAGCACCAGAAAGGTTAATCTCAATGAGATTATTGCCTTCTATGGCAGCTTTAAATTCTCTGGCCGAGATAGAGGAGAAGGAGTGGCCAATTTTTTCAGAGGGTGAAAAAATAGCATTAAAGTCCCCAACCAAAACCCAGGGATCATGAATCTTGGTACTGATGTCAGAAATCTCCTTCCAAAGAGATCTTCGATCAAGGTAATTATTTTTGGCATAAACAAAGGTATTGATGATGTGAGTGATATCAAGGTAGTAATCGTACGTCAAAGCTTGAGCAGAGAGACTAAATATGTAGACATTTTGTAGAGAGGAGTGATAGAAAATCCAAAGAGAGTCCACATAACCATTGTTACAAGCACCCAAGAAATAGAAACGAAGCTTACAGAGATGCGTGAATTTAGGGGCAAAGTTAAATTTAGGTTCAACAATGGAAATCATCATAAGACGATGGGTAAAAATAAAACGCTTCAAAACATTAAGGGTTCCAGGGTTTGCAATCCCCTGAAAATTCCAGTAGAGAATATGCATTATTATTTACTCTTTGGGTTTGATCCCCCTTTCTTTTTATTACCAGCACTTTGACCTCTAGTTTTCCTAGGGGAAGTGGTTTTGTTGGAAGAACAAATTTTGTCCTTTAAGGCCATAGAAGAATTAGGATTTGAAGTGTTACATCCTGTTTTAATTTCAGAATTTGTCAACACACATACAGGATTGATAACTGCAACTGGATTCAATGGATCCAAGTCTGAAACTGTAGTAGCCACCAAAACAGGGGTATTTCCATCCAAAACAAAAATACCCAAATGAAGGGTCACTGAATCAAAAGCTGGATTTATTTCATAAGGTTCGGAGATTGATGGATTCACATCAACCACAACATTGGAAGCATTCTGCATGGAAACAGTGATGGAACAATCTGCAGACAAGGAAGGTTGGTTACCAGGAACAACATACTGGACAATTGAAGAGGAAGGATTATTTTTTACCAATGTCTCAGAGGGAACAACACCAGGTGTTGGAGAGATGACCTGCATAATGCATTCTATCTATGCAAAAGAGCATGAGTCCTGAAGACATGAAGGTGAACTGTCAGACACAGGAGAAGGAAGAGGGAGATTGAGCTGGGTTCCGGGAGCTGGTCCAACCATACAATTGGTCAAGGAAGACTCACCAATATGAGTTTGTGATATGGGAACTAGAGGAAGAACTTCAGGAATGGAGCCATGTCCCAAAATTAGGGAGGAATCAAGGTCAGCTTGAGACCCAGTTGAGGGGGTACGATTAAACAGGTTATCAAAATTTTCCAGTTTTTCATTGATGGATTGATCCTGTAAATCCTACTCCTATTTCTCCACCTGATCAGCCCAGGTTACCCTAGGTTCTTTTAGGGTTTTAGGAATCCACTTTCTAGGTTTGACTTGGGAAGGGTCATATTTATCAGTGGGGGGGGGACTATATCCTTCTTATTTTTTCTAACTTCAGACCAATCATAAGGGTTATGATGATTGGGGGAAATATGAACCAATCTACAAATCTGAACAAAATGCCGTACAATTTTACAGAAGTCACAAAAGGAGGGCATATTTTCATATTCAAGGTCAATTAAAGTCTTGTAATTTTTGGTATGAAAAGTGATAGTATTAGGAGGCTTGGTTTCAATATTGACATCCACTAAAACCCTTGCATACATACCCAAGTCCGTATTAATGGTACTTTGATCAATTTTGAGGGGGCTACCAATGTAGGATGCTAAATCATTCAGTATTCTAGGGTGCCAAAAAACCAGATTAAGTTATGGAACCTGATCCATATTTGTATAGACATTCCTCTTTATGTATTCGGTTTGAACAAAAAATCCCAATCCGAGAGTCTCATAAATCTAGGCTTCAACAATAAATTACCTATCTTCCAAACAGAATTATGATCCTCTTGAGAGTACAGAAGCATATGAAAAAAACCTTTTCCTACGGGGATCATTTTCCAGTTTGTAATACCCCAACATATTTATATTCTTTGTTTAAGTTCAACATAGGACCGGGGTTCGTCACCTTTATCATATGAGTCACGTCCCATTAAAGAGAATTTACAGAGATTTTGGCGTTGTGCAATTTCATCAGGATCTGCTTCAACGAAAAAACCTCCATCGTCCAGTCTCTTGATGGCGACTGAGATTTTGCACCTGTAGAAGAGGAAACAAGAGATACTTTAAGAGCTTCAATGAATGAAATACCTCGCGGTGCTCCATTTATTGGAGGGTTAGATCCAGAATCCAGAAGAGTGTACCCCTCGTCTGGAACTTCCATATCCGAGCTTTTCTATTCATTTTTCTTTTGATGAACCGCCGTGAGTTCCCAATTAGGGTCGAATCAAGCCATAATATAACGAATCAAGGGGATGACGCAGAACATTGAGAGAAATTAAGCGGACTAGGGTTCACCGAGTTCCTCAGGAGGTGATTCACATCATATAATTGCATAATGGATTGAAATTCATTAAGAGCTCTATAATGAACTTCTATAGAATCACCTTATCCAAAAAAGATAAATATATATTTCCCATGCCTTTAGACCAAAACCAAAGCCAAATTTTTTTTAGTACGAGATCAGATAATACCCAAAAAAGATAATCCTTTATAAAAAGAAAATAGATTCTTAATCTCAAAAATTTGTCCAAAAAAACCCAAAGATCAAAAAATGCCATTCAACAAACAATTGTCCACAAAATTATTAAATGTAAACAAAACTATGATTGAAACACAAATCTTTGAAGGATTTAACCACATATTATTCCAATGTAAATATTAACATTTATCTCCAAATAACATCAGTTTCTCTTAAAGTCTCATATTGAAAAGTAATTGACCTAATCATATATCTTCTATGATAGTCCGATAATTTCCTAGATAACCCAAAATAAACTTTTTCTTGATTCAGAAAATCATATAACAAAAAGATTTTGTCATACTAACCAGGGAATTCACGTAATCCAGTGGTAGGTGATAAATACTAGTCGCACTTTGGCTATGGGTTTGATTCCCACAGCTTCGTCTGACGCGACGGGATGTCACACGGTCTGCGTGTTGTCCTCTTTACAAAACAATATAATTTTATAACATTCCTAAAAAATAGAAAAAATCATCAAAAGTATCCATAATATAATTTAAACTCAATTTTATCTCATGACTTTCATTTTCCATCATATAGTAACCCATAATTACCTCAAAAGTAAGGATCATATAAACCCTAATGGTTACCATTATAATTATTACTTGAACTTCCATATCAAGTTGGTTCTATCATACATGATGCATTAGAGTAACAACCAAGGTTAAAGTTGTTAATCATGACTCCTTGATAGTTGGTTTAGAACAGCCACGAGATTCCTCATTGAATCCCCCATTTCATTCAGTCTCCTGATCAGAGAACCACCACAGTTTCCTTCATACCCATTGTCACTTTGGTGCCTGCTAGATCCATACATTTACTAAAACCAAAAATGTCAGTGTGAGTATATCAAAAAAATCATCATGTAATAATAAGGAAGATAAAAACAAATATATACTTATCCATGTTATCACAAACTCATTCCAACTTTCAAAAATAACAATTACTCTATCTAAAATACTAACCATTGTCGTTATACACAACTTTTCACTTATGATTAAACAATATGCTATACTCTAAAGTTATCTAAACCAACCATTGATACCAACTATATGGACCCAACACTAAAACATTACATAATAATGAATTAAATGGATAAGTCACATTGAATATCTTTTCAGGTTTAGATTTCTAGAGAATTAGGACATAACTATTACATCTCAAAAGATTACAAAGTAGACACTTCTACTCAGTTTTCATTTTTTTTCATAAAAAAAAACTCATAAAAAGAAACATGTCCACTTCCATGTTTTAGATAGCATGACTTTCCTTGATCCAATCCTTGACCATATTCATCTTTAAGTCATGTGGAAAACATTTCAAAAACTTGGGATGAGCATAAAAAGCTCAGTACGGAATATAAAAATACGGGAAGAGAACATTAGTCCATGTATACATAAAAATCAATGAAATCATTCTTTTCTCATAAAACATAAGAACATTAACATACCTCATGAAATCATAGTATTTATGAATAACTCATAGAAGTCATAAGACATAAAGGTAACTTGAGGCATTCATAACATTCTTACATAGGGAGTAACCCTCATGGTTATATTTGGAGTACCCATCATAGTATATTCTCTAAAGATCTTCAGAGAAACCTTAGAATTTAACTCCCCTGCGTTACCTAATGCATTGGAGAGAAATATCGGGCTCGCCCGCCCTTATTTTATCACGGAACCACCATTCTTCATAAACAATTCCCAAGAACCATAACATAATCATATCACAAAAAATATGCATAAAAGAAACAAAACATTTCCACATTTCAATCACAAGATATCAATACAACACATTGATATAATAAAAACATTATCTAAACCATTTTCAATACCAAAATATAAGAAAATTAAAACATGGTATTTATTTTTCATTTAAAAAAAAATGTTATGGCTTGTAGAGGAAGCCGAAACTAAAATAATGGTCATGGCGGCAGAGAAGTCGTTGTCACCACATACGTACGACAGAAACATTCCCTTTTGTCTTTTATTAAAATGCATTGTATAAAAAAATTCCTTCTGAATAAATGTAAAATTCAATGGGGATTATACCCCGTATAAAATAAAGTTGTGTATAAAACAAAATATGACTCAATGAAAGGATATTGAGACGAAGTCCCATATCACTTAGAATCTTTTAAAGGGTTTTAAAACATTCATCTCCATATAAATAAATCCTTAAAACCATTTTTAAAACATGGAAATGGATGATAAATGTTTAAAATAATAAATCGTTAAAACCATTTAAAAAATTGTTTTAATAAAAGAGTCCTTTTCCATTTAAATTATAAGCCACATGAATGTAGAACATTTTAAAAACATTTAAATGACTTTAGTATAGACATAATATATATATGGAAAGTAAAAGTGGATGTATATACACTTTATAAAAGAATAAAAGTGCATATCATTCTGAAATGTCTCAATGAGAAAAAATTGATATGTAACCCCAATCAAGAATCATGCAATTAGAGAAAGGATAAATAAATGACATAATTATGTGTGACAAATATAAATACACTAAATATAAGTGGATACTCTATTTAAAACATTCAGATGTCATCCACACATATTCATAGAATGACATAATCAAGAAGTAGAGGTTTAACCCAAAGAATTTGAATTGGGTTCATAAGTTCCCTTGCAAAAATTCGATAGCCTAACAACGTCACATCAAATTTTAGAAAAATATTTGATGAGAAAGATAAAGGGTATCACATCACATGGACATAAAATTTACAACAATAAGGATATATAAGAACATATCTCAAAATAAGAAGATGTAATTTAAAAGAAAAAAGAAAAGAAGTCTTTTATAAATAGGAGGGTGAAAGGTTCCCTTACCATCTTGGGTAACTTTTAAAACGTACCCCTAATGAAATAAGGACTATAAAACATTGATGTAAATACTCATAAACAAAATTATATGACACAAAAGGTAGAATAATGGAAAGTACATACACCAATCAAAGTAAATGGTGGCAAATGTAGCATAAATCTCACGGGAATAAAAGTGAGATGAAAAATCCCTTACGAAAACTCGACAGCCTAACAACGCCACTTAAAACATCCAAAAATTGATTTATGAGATCAAATAGGGTCCCTCATAATATTAAAATAAAATGTTAAAAATTAGGAATATAAAATAACATCCCCAAATATACAAAAGATGAGCTTAAAAGAATTGACATAAAAGAGAGTACTTAAAAAGAAAGAGAGAGGTATGATCCCTTATCTCAAGTCTGACTTGTATTGTTAATTTCTTTATATTACTTAATGATAAACATTTGTAAATTAATAATTGATTAAGTACCTAATTTAATGTTTATTATTAAATTCATGCCACATATTATAATGTTATTATATTCAGTTAATAATCTGTGATCATATCATATGTTTTTGTCGATGTTCGGTACATGAGTCAAAAATGAACTTGTTTGAAAAGAATTTCCAATGTATTTATAATTACCCAATATCCAGAATCGTATTAATGATTTAAATATCATATATATCCAGTATATATTCATTTTATACTATTCCATAACATTCAGAGATAAAAAAATGAAATGCACCGTTCATGGAGGCGGTAGGGGGTACGTACGCATGAACGCTACTTTCATTTCTTTGTCACATTAATGGAATTAAAACTAAATGAGATATATATATATTATAATTAAATTATAATATATATTTTATATAGGTCACATAATTTCATTAATTTTATTCTTTATACATTCCATGTATTTAATGAACGAGACACAACACTTGAGGTGGCGATAGTCCACACTACCTGAAATGAAATTATCGCATTTGCACAACATGCACAGCATAAAGGAATAATTTAAATGTAAAATAAATAAGAATATAGAGGAAATAAATATAATTTATATCATAAATAAATATAGTTCCATCATAATGGCCACCATGAGAGGTGGTAGGAGAAGATAGGACAATCATCGTTTCGTGAGGTAGTAATTCGCCATCCACAGAAACAATATGTTCTTTAACCACTAGACAGAGGTGTGTGTAAGTGTACCTCGAATAAATATCATAAAAAAAATAATATATTAAATATACTGTTTTTTCTACAAAATTAAGGAATAAAAATATTTTAGGGGGTTGGAGAAGCAAAATAAAACAAAAGAACAAAAGAGAGGACATTACCTTTAAATCGGGTAACTCCCTTTGGTTTGAACCAAAAGGGATTCTTAAAGAGCTTTCAGCCTAAGGTAAGGATTCTAGGATTAAGAGAGGGATGATGAGAGATAAAATGAGCACATTTTGGTCGAGTGAAAGGCTTTAGAGGTGTGGGGAAGGGGGTAGAGGTGGGGGCCTTTTATAAGAGGGAGGAGGGGCACTCTTGGAATGTCTGGAAAAGATAATTTATTATAAAATGATTTCTGGATATTAAAGGTCCCAAAATTATATATTTCGAGGATAAGGTGATAAGGGTTATAAAAACATCCATCCAATAGGTTTTTGATGAGTGTAAGTCTTATATATTACCTTATATTCTCATTTTATTTAAATAGTTCATCACTAAGGTAATCACTCCATCATCATGATGTCATAAATAAATTTATTTATTTAATGTCTAAAAATTATATGAAAAATATCATGATGTAGGGAATATGTTTTTATATTTCTAATCATTATTTATAGTTAAACATATGACCTGTATAACCTCATGTAAAAATTGTTTTAGTAAAACAATACATGTTTGTGACACTTTTATTTTTTACTTTAAATAAAAAATTATTAATGTCATTTTTATACCCAAGTTGCTCTATGGGGTCCCCAAGTTGACCCATGGATTGTATTGGTCGTACATGACTTATCCAGTAAGTATAGGACAAATTTAAAGGTAATTTCATAATATTATATCATTTTATTTACCTTAAATTCCACTAGTTACCTGTAATCGTGATTAATAAAACATAAAAGATTCTATTCACAAAAAAATTATTTTTACCCCATTTAAATTAAAATCAAATAGGTGCTAAAATTTCATTTAAATGATAAATCAGTTTTTAACTACCACTTAGTTGTTTCACTATTCATCAAAAATTTATCTCTTTCAGAAAAATAGAAAAAATTCACCCTAAGATATATTTGATATTACAAATTCAAAAAATATGTTCATTTTTACCAAATTAAATACATAAAAGTAGCATTAAATATTTTTATAATCAATTCCTGCTGTCAAAACAAATAACGTGTTTTTAAAAAACAATATCAATTAAAGGATTGAAACTTGTATATGTACAATTTAAAAGTGAAATTAATTCCAATTACCACCATTGGATTAAATGGTAAAAATATATTTTAATTAAAATTTAAAACCAATTAAAAATATAATATAGCCTTATATGTAAATTAGATTAAAAGCACATTTGAAATAAAATACACTATTTTTCACTATTTATTAAAAAACTAATTTTACCCGAAAAATAAGAAACATCTACCCAAAGTAAATTTTGATGATACAAATCAAAAGAATAATTTTATTTTTTCAAAATTTACATATGAAAGTGACCAAAACTAGATTTAAATAGGGTTCACCATCAAAATGTGGTAAATCAGACTTTTAATGTAAATTATGCTTAAAATCAGATTCATTTACATTTTAAGCCTTTAAATTTTATTGGATAAAATTAAATACATTTAACAAACATCTATAATCATATTTTAGTTTGATGGATTAATTCCCTCCAATACAACGGCTAGGTGTCAACTACCATTTAAAATAATTATATTATTAGTGTGGAACATATGATTTCAAAGAAACCCGTTGTTGGGTATTGGGTACGCCGTCGAACTTAGAATACCTTTTAAAGTAATATTAATATTTTATTCACAAATTTTAATAAATATGAAAATGTTATATTTATTATTTACCTGGGATGTTACACACACACACACACTTATATATATGAATGGTGTGGGATAAACATTCCCAGTAGTTCTTCACTAAATATTCATTGATTTTATTTTATCAAACATTTCAAAAAAATTAGTTTAAAATAAAAAATTAAAGGAATATTTTCTTCATAAAGAAATATAATGATTAAAAATCATATTCTTTACTAATTTAAAAAAATATCAAACAATTATTTAAAATATTGGTTGAACCATGTAATTGAGTTTATAAGAATTCAAAACATGAAATGAGATATTTATATTAGGAAAAATAAAAAATATCCACATAATAATTTCAAAACATTTTCTCAAAATCCCTTTAGTACCCCTTGTGGTAAAACCGTCGAAAAATGTAACTATTTAATAATTAAAAACATTATTTCAAAACATCTCTTAAAAAGAGATTAACAGTCAACCAATTCTTCAAAGAAAGAAAATAGATATCAATCTAGGACTATAATAACAATAAAGCATAAAAAATAAAATAAAAAATAATGTCAAGAATCCATAATAATCAATTTCTATAATAGGATAAAATCAAGAATAAAGTGTGAAATCCCCTTAATGTACTTATCACGGAAAAACCAGTATAGGAAACTCAATAGAATATAACCTAAAATGATTCCAGACCTGGTTCATAGATCATTGATCCCAATGTTAATCTGGATACATACCCCACTCGTCTTACCAATATGGTAACATAGAGTTAAATCTCCCAAGAGAAAAAAATTTATTAGGAATCTTGATAGTATGGGTAAAATAAGATGGTGTAACACGAATCTAGAATCTATACATATATACCATTGGATCCCATGATATATCTCAAGTAGAGGTGACCAGAAAACCGAGACCTAAGATCATAAAATGAAGAATAATAAAACAAAATGATAAATATCATCTGACTTCAAACACCCTTTTAGGAAACATATCCTCTTCTATAAATTCATTTATAACAAAATTATATTGCATGGTGAAATTTTATTCACATAAAAGGAAACATAACACAAGGATCAATAAAGAAAATAGTATCATTTGCTGATGCACCGTATGATGCATCCCAAAATGTGGATTCTGATTTGGAACCTCATATCATTAAAAATATGATGTATTATGGTAGTTTTGTTCACTTAACTAGAGGAAAATATGCAGTGCTTATATATTTTAATGTTTTCTGTTATTGGTTGCATCACTATTGTGAATGGTTATAAAACATGTAGTAAAAATGATCTCAAATCAAATCCTGTTCAATGCTAGGATTTAAATTCCTGAAAGAGGAATCTAATTTGGAGAGTGTATTTTCACATTATATTGAACTCCAAGATGGATCTTTGTAAATTCAATAATTTTTGGAAAACTATTATCAAGACAAGAGTTTTCATAATCTTAGAATGGTATAATAATATTTATTCCATTACTAAGAAGAAATCGATCACATAGGATTGGATTCAACTTCATAGAGTCGACTAGTTCTTTTTCTATCCCAAAATCATTAGTGATTTAGCTTATTGTGTTGGAGTTCCATTGAAGATGGTAAACACACCATTGTGGGTGACATTTGCTTCTTCTCACTTATTTATTTCGATATTGAACTCAATTAAAAATCTCTTGAGACAATTCAATTAATCGCTAGTGATCAAAATCTTGAGTACGTGGTGAAATTTGAGTATCTAACATCATTTTTTGAGTTCTAAAATGGAATGGGACAATCAATATAGAATTTTAGTGTCATATAGAGTCTATTTAAATAGTGAAATTGTGGAAATCTTAAAATTTGAAAGGATGGTAGAAATGGGAATAAGGGTAGGGATATCATTATGGATAAGGGTGAGCATTTAGGTAATTAAACCATGGAGAATATATTAATTGTGAATTATATAACCCATATTAATGGAATGTGGATGATAAATTCTTCTTCAATTGAATATGGTGATCTTTCTATGGTGGAATAAAAATTATATGTTGCTGATGTGGATGAATCTTTGAATTCATTGTCAAAAAATACTTGAATGGAGACTTTGAATCCTTGCCCCAGATATGTATGGAACCTACACAATAAAAATTTCCTCTTGTAAAAGGAATTGGTAAAAATTTTTCCAAAAAATTTGGTGGTGGATTGAGTTGTGGCTAATAATTAATGCCATCTTAATTTTCCCCCTGATCTTATTGTTGATTATAAAGGATCACAATTTGTAGAAGCTTTAATTGTTTAGTGTTCTCATTCACCAATGAGGAAAACATATTTGTCTCCATGAGCTAAGGTATTGACATCACTGATAAAAATGGACCCTTGTATGAATATAAAAGAATAAGGGTATTTGTCGAAAATTTCCTAGCATCTCACACTTCTTCTGACAACAACAGTATTTCTTTAAAGGATGACTGCACTAATAATGATCACCCCTCTTTAGTTAAAAGTGAAAATTTCTCATTCAATATTAAATAATCTATTTCCAGAACCATAATTATTCAATGAATTATTGGAGTCTCAGAGTGGAATAATGGGAATATTTATACATTATTTCTCCCACTTCTGTTTCACAAAGTGCACTTATAGGTTCTCTTGAACAAAGCGGTCACTCATACGGCTTCAAGGACCAAACAATGTGCACATCTCTGGCAGTTGACATTGGGAATTCTACAGGGATACATATAAAAGTGAAAAAAATCATACATACTAGGACTACTGTTGGTTCAATACAAATCCACAAAGAAATATTAAAGCAAAAGGATAAAGGGAGAGGGGAAACATCAACTCTAAACCATGGTTCATGTGATTGTCCTCTTCTACAATTGTCATGGTTTCAATGTATCTGAAATTTTCTATAGCTTTAGAATACACATTTAGACTCATAAACCTGAACTCTTACGAGATTCTGAACCAAAATAATCATTCTAAATTATATTTTCTGGTCATATTAATGTATATTTTTTCTACATTGGTTCAAACAGTTGTTTAACCTCCATGGTAAAACATTTTTTTGGACATCAATATTAAGAAATTTTTATGTTTTCAATATCGATGAGAATATGGAAACATTTATATTTCAATTAATAATTTGAAAATTGTTGAATAATTTATTTATGCCAATAATAGATATCAATGAGGGAGGAAGTTATGGAAACGCATTTTAAGAAATAAATAACATATCTATCCCCATTGGATTATCCTCGGTGACTTAAAAAAATCCCATTCTCTAATGGGAAATTTCAAGCCATTAATTCAGTAATATATCTTAGGGAATTCATATCATTAAAATATTGTAATGTATTGATTAAATTTTGTTTAGTTGGTACCAAATACTCTTGGTATTAGAATAAACTAAATAAAATAGTTTTCAGTATAATTGATAAAATTTCTAAAAATGTAATAGAACTGAAAAAATGGGTTACAATTTACAACATTACCATTACTATCATGATATCTGATCATCATTAGATTCTTGTAAGTTTCAAAATAAGTGATATGGAAATACCCATACTTATTTGATTGATCAATTTATGGGCCTAGTATAGTTAATGAGGAAAGATCATAATGCATTTTTAGAAAAATATTTATTGTGTAAATGATCATTTTTCTTTCCCATTGAATTAAAAAATCATAAAGTTCATATAGAAGAGATATATTAAAGAGAACATTAGTGGAATGGATAATGAAATGATCACTCCTATGATATATCTTCTTTATATTGAGGAAGAATTCTACAAAACATAATTCTATAAGGATCTCCCCAAGGATGTTTTCATATCATCAATGCCTAATTTTATAGTTTTATGAAGGAATGTTTTTGAAAAGAATCGTTCAAAATTAACTGGTTTCAAGAGGGGGATAAGAACACTATATTATTTTAATAACTTCCTTGTGTTTCGACACATAGTAGACCTCTATACTTCCTAAAAGTGATAGATCATGTTATTAAAGATAGAGAGATAATTTCTTATTAAATTATTTCTTATAACTATAATATCCTTACCAGACCTAGTTTGGAGGGGGATTTTTTATGGAATCATTTCTAGCCTTATTAATGTTGAATATAAATTTTTCTCACCTATAACCCCCCTAAATATAAGATAAATGATGTTTTTTCAGAAGCAATGAAAATAGTGTTTTGGGGCCAGTTTATTTCAAAAACTTTTTATTCTAGAAATATTGGGATGTGATTAAATTTTATGTATGAAAGTTGGATTCTTCCTTATATATTAAAGGATGTATCATTAAATATATCAATTCTCAGTTCATCAGATGGATTCCTACCATTGAAAATGAATTTCATAATCATCATTTTATTCCCATTTCTTTTGTTAACATTATCTATACTGTTATTGGAAAAATTATCCCAAATAGGATTTCTATCATTGAAAAAAAGTAATATAATGGAATCTGTTCGACATCACCAAAGATTTATCCATTCATGATTGAATTGGAACTCTCATAGAGTGTATTAATCTTCTCAAAAATATGATAAAGGGGTAGCATTTATATAAACATTTATATCAATAACGTATTAGACACAATGGATTGAAACATCATATATATGGTTCTTAACAGTTTGGGACTCAGTAACATTGTTTTTATTCGGTTACATGAATTTTTTATATTTATCACATTTATATTATCATTAATGGCTCTCTCAAGAGATAATAAAAGTGTTTTATAGGGGTTTAACAAGGATACCCTCTATTAGAAATATTTTTCTCTATTGATGAATATTATGTTTGAAATATTCTCTACCACATGTTGACATAAGAAAATATCATGCCAATTCAAGCCTCCAGGTCCCTCACTACTCATACACATCATTTTAAGGATGATTAAATAATACTCTTTATGTTGGGGTTTAAGATTAATATTTGGTCACTCAAAAATGTATTACATCATTACTGGTGTATATGGAAGATAAAATATCAATTTGGACTAATCATATATCTTTTTTTGAAGAGGTAATCTCCCCTACGGTAGAATTACATTCTTTTGAAATGGGCATCAGAGAGGGGTGTGATATCTTTAGTTACCTTGTATTTCCTTTATTATAGGGGGGACTTAAATCTTGTAACATTTCTATTATTTTTGATGAAATCAATGGTCAGTATTCTATATAGAAAGGGGAAAGTCTTCTTACATATGGAAGAATAAGCCGGTTGAAATTCACAATTTTCTCTAAGATAGTTTATTATTTCATGATTTGTAAATTTCCTGAAGGGTTGATTAAAATAAAAAATAGTAGTATTAAAATTTTCATCTAGAGTAGCTGTGTTCAAGAATGTAATATTGTTATTATTCCTTAGATTCTTTTTTGTTTTTTCCTATTCAAATGGAGGTATGTGAGTATATAAAAACATTTTTTTTCCAATGAATCACTTTATGACCAGTTCATAAAATATATCATTTATAATAATATATCTTCTATATGATTTTTCAAATATTAATTTTTTAAATGCTTGAATGAGGGAAATGATACATACATGGATTCATCAGTTTTTCTATTTTCTAAATTCTCTTATAATTTAATTATGTCTTGTTCTAGATAGATTTTTAATATGTTTCCTTATATAATATATTGGTTTTATAACTTGACTAAATCCTATATTATTAAGAAAATTTATACTATATAATAATTTATTTATAGTAACATTTATTTTAAACATGTCATGGAAATTTTTGAGACAGATCTGAAAGATGGTGTTAAAAGAATTACCAATAAATAAAATATTGTCTCCAACACTGAGTTTCTGGTTTGGGAACCTTAAAGAAATGTTTTTTTGAATTGTAAATTATTTTACATTCAGGCCTATATTAACTCAGATGATGAATTAAGATTGATAGAAAATTTGAAGATGGCTTGGATTAGACCCTTTCTGCTTACTTTAATCTGGCACCTGACACATAATAGATTTCCCACAAATATTTGATTATAATAATCTAGTTTTTTTATTTATTTAAAATATCATTTATGTAATAAGAAAAGAGAATATGAAAATCCTATCTTCCTTAGAAATTAAAATTCCTCGTCTCTATGGGAAAAAAATTCATTTATATCTTTGGTATTCAGAAATTGAAGATGAACTTTCGGAAATCATATTCTTAGAACTTCAATAAAATAGATATGTCTACCTAGTTTTACATTTTTTCCAAGGTGGCTGTAACATAATTTCTACAAAAAAATTGTATATGTTTTAATGATATGGTCCATGATTCTATTACCTTCCTCCCTCAATCAGTGATGCCGAGGGTTTTGGTTGAAATCAAGGAGTCTAATTGAGTGAAGAATATTTTTGGAAAAAATAATTTCCATGATTTCTTAATCATGAGAATATTAAGTATACATGGGATTTAGAAGGTGAAAATTATCATGTTTGAGGTTTTTTGGAATAATTCTTTACATGATTTTACTAAAATTAAAATAAATAGATCATTTAAAGGGAATCTGGGACCTTGCTGATGTGGTCAGTCTATCATGATCATAATGAAAAAATTATGGGATGCATCTACAGATCATGTGGAGTGGAATATTAACTTGATTAAGTGTTTATAGAAATAATTAATTCTAGTTATTTATAAAAAAGGACGGTTTTAAATAATTCATCGTTGGATAATGTATCCACTACTATATGATGGCTCTTAGGAATTGTACTTTGTACCATTCTTGGAGACACAGAGAATGGTGGATAGAATACATTTATTATCTTATAAGACTCAATTTTATTATCATTCTTGTTTTTTAGGTGGAAAATATGGGGGATGATTGGTTCCCTAAGAATAGAGTTGGTATCGACCTCACATGTCCAGATACTCTTATAGCTAATTTGGCATCATATTATAGAATATATTTTCTAAAAGTCTTGATTTTCATATTTTTTTAAGTTTTCCTTTATTTAATAATTTCCTTTTCTTTTTTTTGGTTGGAGAAATTTTTAATAAAATTCTGTGAAAACACAATTCTCAATATGTGAAACTTAAAATACTGTTTAAAAATTCATTGAAATACTAATTTATATTAGAATGTGTCTCTCTACAATTTGATTAAACAATTTGTATGCATAAATGTTATTCTTAGAAAAAATATAAAAACCCTTAAAAATAACATTATTCAAAGTATAATTTTTTTTGAAAACATTACATAAACTTACTATGTTATTATATTAAGTATTAAAATTAAAAGAAAATAATAAAAGAATTATAAGAATTAAATAACATGTATAATAATGGAATTTCTCTAAAAGAAAACCATAAATATTTTAGAAAAAAGTTTCCATTGAAGGGAATAATCCAAACTAATAAAAGAAGAATCCTTTAAAATCCTTAAACAATCATATACAAATATTAAATCCCCTAAAACTGTGAAATCAGATCTATGGGTGCTATGGTTATAAGATAGGATTATAAGACAATGGGAAGAGAATAATGAATGAAAATAAATAGGTGAATGGGATACCTAACATTCTGATTCTCTTGAAATACAATATAATAGGGATTAAAACCAATTAGAGGGGAGGAGAGCATTCACTTAAGTATTTAACTTGTTTAACATAATGAGAAAGAGATAATTTTAGCGAATATAGGAATAATATCTATGTGGTAAAATGTTTGAAATTCTATTTTAACATAATATGGGTAGCCAATAAATTTTTATGTATAATTTACCAAACTATACAAAAAAATGAAGACTTTGTTGTAATGAAGCCTCACCCTTCACATGGTTGCCTCAAAAGGCAATTTTAGTTATTCTCAATTCATATGTGAACATCCCTACCTAAAAGTTAGTGTTATTATTATAAAGCGTATCTTTCTAAGTAGTGTACTAACCATGATGACACCACTATAAAACATCACCCCACCCTACTATTTCTTCACACATACCACCTTAACCATTCTACTACTATGTGATAGAGGGAAAATAAATCCAAATTCAAATTTTGAATCCAATATAGTAAGAATTACAAAAATACCCAATGTTATATAAAATAATATTAAATAATGACTTGATGGTGTCACGATTATCTCAGTTATGGAACATTCCCCCAGAAATCCACAAATAAAAGTAGAAATAGAAAAAGGTAAAAACCTCTATACTGAAATAGAATTGATGAGTGGGTTATGGAAAACTCTTTAAGTATATTAAGAATAAGAAAGACTAATGAAAAAAATCTTTAAATTCATTATAATAACATGTCATATATGATATTTCCTTCTAATTAATGACTTAATTTTCAACCATCCAACACAATGATCTAAAAAAATAATGACCAACTATAGGTATACCAACTATTTATAATTCATTTAAAATGGTGAAATAATTCATAGACACTCCTATGATAATTTTATCACCTTAACAAACATTTAAACTCAAAATACCTAAATGGACACACTCATCCTCTCTCAACCAAATAATCCAATGAGAGAATCATGCATAACTCTATGAAGGGAATAAAACCTAATGAAAAATCCAAATGACCACAAAATATTGTTAAAAAAGTTACATCACCCCCTATATAGTGGAAAAAAGGACACATAAATAAAAAAACCATCCTAAAAAATTTATATTAGACATATCCTTGGGTCAAATAGCTGATGGAAAAATAACCAATGACCTCCCTCATAGAACTTCTATCCCCATTAAACTAATGAAAAACCAAATATGTATAATATATTCTAAGAGTACCATCTTCTAAATAATATAAACTATTATAAAACTAATACCAGTATCCCAAAACATAAAAAATGTTTTCTATGGGAAAATTATCAAAATAAAATCCTCATTATGTTTTTTACATCACATACCATCCTCAGGAAGTATAACCAAACCATATAGTGTGAGAACATCCAAGAATATCAAAACCTATCTCGATTAAGATACATGTAATAACAACAAAATGTTTTAAACATGAATTGACTTAATGATTTACCTAATTTGAAATCATTGATAACAAATCCCTAAATAGATGATCACTCATGTACAAACAATTTCTAACGTCTCTATCAACTATTTACTTGTTAAAAATTAGACTGGATATATACACATCTAATTGAAGAATTAAATGAAGATCTCTAGGACTGAAATTAGCTTCCATAAATTTATCATCAAATATCTCAATTAAAGGATGTCTAAGTCTATAAAACATGAACATAATTACTTTTAACTATTATATTTTAATTTTTTCCAAATAATTGAAGTTTCCATCAATCCCTCTATAGAAACTCCTTCATCCCATGTGGATATTTCTCCCCATAAGATATAGGTGGGTGGTTATTCAGTAATTATAAGAGAAAATATGGTTCTTGATTTAACACTATATTTAGAGTATTGGAAGAGTAAATCACCATAATAGTTACATCTAAATTAAAAGAATAATCACCCAATAGTTCGTCTCTGAAGGTTGAATTTTATTTTATTTTATAAAATCCTTTCATAGAGGTATAGTTAAATAACACACAACATGAAGCCAAACATACATGTTTACCCAAAGAAATTAACACATTCCTAAAAGAATTTAATGGAAAAAAACAAAATAATAATTCGTCAAGTTAGATAACATTTATAAAAATCTATTACAAATCATAATATTTGAATAAAGAGTGGATTTTTTTATCAAAATGAAAATAATTTGAAAAAACAATTCATTCAAAACAAGCTACATCATTTTGAAATTAAAAAAAAATCATTCCATAATATTTTTTAGAAAATAAATATTAATCCAATATAAGAGACTTCAAAACATTTACACTAGTTTAGAAAACTATCACCCTCTTTTGAAATCACTAGTACAAGAAATAACTTCTACTTCAGATTTTGAACATCAGTTATTAAATAACAAATATTAAACAATTTTCAACTTTATTTATTGGTATAACTGATGTTAAAACAATTTTTTAGTATTTTTAATATTAGTTTATAAATAATGGATTTTAAAACCATTCCTCATGGATTTTTAACATTGGAATTTAAATAAAAAATTTCAAATATATGATTTTATC
Source organism: Viscum album (assembly GCA_963277665.1). NCBI lineage: Eukaryota > Viridiplantae > Streptophyta > Magnoliopsida > Santalales > Viscaceae > Viscum > Viscum album. The sequence goes on from OY728121.1 coordinate 1,316,593,128, forward strand.
ATACTTTAATATACATGACATGTTAATATACTTTTCCTTTGTCGTTTTAAAAATTGTAATTTAATAAATGTAGTTAAAAGTTAAATTTCATAGAACATGAAATCCATTTCCAAATTTTTTAATATAACACTATTTATTTTTTAATTTCTTCCAAAAAAATTATTACACTATTTTACAATATTTTATGAACCATGAATTTTTTTTCAGACTCTATATTCATTCATTTCTAATCAATTAATTTGTTTCACATCTCTATTCCACCGGTTCATCATTCTGTGACTTCTCAATGTTAATTAAAATTATTCTCTTATTATTTAATATATATTTGATTATTTTTTTTAAATTAATATAATTGATAATGATTAATTTTTAGGATAAATAATACATAAATCAATTTAGTTATAAATATAAAGCTTCCATAATATATTTATTGTATGATGTAAACAATTCATTAAAAGGTAAATCATTAGATGTCTCATGAGATATTTCCTAACAAAAAATTAAAATCATTTATTTTTTGATATAATTATTATTACAATGTTGGTTTTAATAAAAAACATTACAAATATATCAACTATGTCACTTAAAATTAGGCATCCTTAAAATCATCAATATATATATATATAAAACCTAATTTATTAAAAGTGAAATAAAAATACTCAAGAACATTAGTAATTTATCTCTTTATATAATATATATTTCACCATATTTCATGACATTAACTACCGTTGAAAAAAATAAAACTGATTTGGAATGGCATGAAAATCTAGTTTCAAGTAAAAACACTAGAAAAATCTATTATAAAGTTATATAATTTGGAAAACACATTATGAACGTTAGAAATAATTTTCAAAAACTTTCATGAAATAAAATTTCCTTTTGAAGTTAATTGTTCTCATAGAAAGTATTTTTTGTTATAATTCAACCTTGAAAACACCATGTACGACCAAGAAATTTCAAAAAACCTAAAAAAATGTCCATTTCAAAAATAATCATAACTTCAATGAAACTATCTTTGATCCATATGAAACAAGTGGATGTCACTTGATGAGAAATAAGGAAGAAAAATTGGTCAAAATAAAATATCCATAAATTATATATAACTACTCACAGTTTGGACACACATTTTTCCATAACATGGTCAAACCATCGAGAAGTCATTCAGATGATCTAAGAACCAACATCATGAGATTAATATGGATTGATAGATTATTTTAGTTAAATTTCATTCTTTTGTTCTTCCTCTATTTTTCTCCTAGAACTAAAAGTGGCCAATGGAAATAATTGATACTACTTAATGGGAAAAATGTTCACGAGACTCATACGGTTTGATAAACTTTTTGAGTTTGATGTTCAACATGTTTTATTCCTATATTATCACTCTAAAACTATATGTTACAAAAAAAATATTTTATACAACTCAATCAGAATCAAAACACTATAAAAAATTAAGTATAATACCTAAATTCATGATTTCAATATCAATTATCTATAGAAAATTGTGTTTTATTATAAAATTTGTTGATAATGTACATTGTATAGATATCCCCGTTAATGTCGAATGATCATAATATCTCTAATAACATGACCTAGCTAAATTACTTGTGGGAGATTTAAAACAATTTTATAAAATACCAAATCAGGGAAACTAGTCCTGTCACATGATCCATCTCGCTAATAGTCATTAGGGAATTATCACATTCCATAGGAAGAGAACTAAATATGGGGAATCAAAATGAAACAATGTTGGACATATTTCACTGTAGAATTACGAAAAACTAGGCAGTAGTCAAATCCAACCAAGAATTTGACATTTCACATTCATACAATTGATATCCTTGATAGATAAAAATATGTTTAAATATTAAAACCAAATAAATAATGAAATAATAAGAACAAACATCCAGAAAATGAAATAATAATAAAATTGAATACAATCACTAAATATAATACATGAAAAATATATACAAAAAAAATATATAATTACATATAGTGAAATCATAAACATTAAAAAAGTATAATGGGAATAAATTTATGTAAAGCCTAACTATTTAGAGTAAATGAGACATGAATATCCAAAAAACTAAAATAACAAATGACAATGAAAAATACCCCCATATGACCCATGGTCACCACCATACCCAAAATCATCCATATATAAACAAAAAAGTAATTAGATAAATGGAATTAATACATATAATAATGATAGAAAACATGATTGATATACACAAACACACTCACACTAGTGTATATGAATTGTGTGAGATGAATTTTCCTCTTATTATTTCAAAACAAATCCTATACAATTCCATAGTTCATACACATCAAAAAATTTAATTTGAAATGAAATATAAAAGTAAGACCATCCATATATAATATTATAAGAAAAAGTGAACATTCATTAACAATTTTAAAATAAATATGCAACATTCTAAAAAAATTTTAGAACCATCACTTACAGTGTAAAATAATTCAAAACAAAAAATGTGGGATTTTAAGATAAAAAATAAATACAAACTATTTATTTTAAGCAAATTTCTTAAAACTCATTTGTATACCCATACTGGGAAATAATTTATAAAAGGAACACATTTAACATTAAATTATTTCTATCAGAATAAAATTTAAAAAATATTATAAAAGTAATGTGGATCATGAAATAAGAAAAAATAAAACTAATGTGTGAACCATTATTTCAAAAAATAATTATTAAGTAAAAAATAATAAATTTATAGTCCCATAAAAATGAATTTATATAAGGGAATACTATCAATACTAAAGGTTTCAGTTCCATAAAATCATCCATAAAAAACAAAAATAAATTGAAAACACAATTGGATTTTGTTTGAAATGATACTTGTCTTATATCATTCACCAGTGGCATTTATTTTCATCCTAAAAAATTACTTCTTTAGATCTCCAATTTGGTATCGCATACTTTAATTCTGCATGAGGGTTAGAGTATAAGGTTACCTAATAATATACACATACTAATCCAGTATAACATACATATAAAACATTTAGATAGCTTCCTAGGATTCCCATGATATAAATCATGTATATGCGATGATGAAATATGGCATATGATCATCATATATAAAAAACTGATAAATTTAATCAAACCTCCAACATCATTTTAAGTTATATCTTTATTTACATTATTTGAAGATGGAAAAACTAATTAAATATTGTGATATAATAGATAAAAGGTATAACACATAACAAGAGGCACAATAATTAGTGGTATCTTAATATCAAGTAAAAATTTTTTATACAGAGTTCCGCATGAGCCTTTACAATGGACTCAGAATAAAAATTAATATTCCCCAAATTGAAAAAATCTTATGAAAAAATGAATTCTATGTCAAGGTTAATATACTTATAATAAATTTCAATATAAGAACATACCTAGAAATCATCATGAAACCATTAAATAAAAAATGATCCCTAAAATAATTCCTTGAAAAAATGTTATTTCTTTTTAAAATTTGAAATCATTCTCAAACATATCATTAAAATCCAAAATTCCATTTGAATAATCTCCTCATGAATTTATTGAATCACATTACGTATATAAATTTTATCAATTGAATGAAAAACTATTTAATCACTAAAAATACCTATATTAAAATTATGAAAACTATTAAAACCATTTTATAAACCATTCAAAGTTATCACATAGGTTCAAATATAAAGTAAAATAATTAAGAAAATATATATCTTTTCATCACAAGTACAATTTTTTTTTCAAAACAACATGTACCAGAATAATGTGGGAAAAAGTCTCATTTTAGGGAGAAATCCAACCCATGAAAGAATATGGACTCTATAATAATTAAATAAATATTATACCAAATTAAAACCTCTTTAAACCCCTAATTCATTCCCCATGGGATTTAGGGTTTAAGGGAAAATAACAAGACAATTTAAAAAAGGGTTAATTAAAAAAATAATGATTGGGGAGAAAAAACCATTCAATTGAGATAACATAGAAATTAATATATTATTCATTTATTCTTATGATTAACATAAGTTGGATCCACGTTTTTAAATAAAATGGAATGATTAAATTTAACCCCAATATCTTAAAATCATTGAAAACAACTCCCCTTCTTTAAATAATACCAAATTAAATTTCCATGAAACTGTAAAGTGAGGGTTATAAATGGAAACAATTAATCTATGAAATCCATATTACCACATAATAAATATATAATTATATATAAAAGTGGGTGGTTTTCTCCAAACCATTTAATGCTTTTGAGATGGTTATTATCCAAGAAAAAATTTATTCCCTTTTAATAAATCCTTGGTTAGTGCCTTAATCATAGGGTCTACAACTACATTTTGTAATGGGATGTACTTTGACTTCCCTAATCCTTGTTAATCCTTATACTTTATGAATTAAATACTTTTATACATGTTGTTCCCCAATATATATGGATTTTAATCTCTATATGATTTTTAGATCATGAGTTTTTAAATAAGATTGAAATATGATATTTAAAATCAACACCAATATCGTCAATATATTTCTTCATGAATAAAAAATTATAATATAATAAAATTTAAAAAATATACTCATATCCCATAGTTCTCATTGAAAAAAAATATTACTTCATGAATAGACAAGGAATATATAGTCTTCCATTATATAAATAATTGATAAAAAATGTTCCAAAATCGACTATTAATTTGATATATCATAATTTGATTTAATATATAAAGTAAGATTTATTTGTAATTTTATTTGGACCATGTGACATAACATGTTGATATTAGAACATCAGTATAAATAGTTGGTAACCCCCAATGTTTCCCAATAATTTTCTTATATTATATCAAATAGACCACATTGCCTTCATCATCCAATGATAACTTCATAAGGTGGAAACTGATATTATCATATACTTTTATTATTCCATTCTAAATATTATAGGAACTACCTAGGAATATTTATATTCTAAAATTAAAAATTTATTCTTTTCTTGTATTAATTATAAACCAAATAAAAAAAGGTTAATTATCAAAAAAATGACATATAGGACTCACATTCATTAATTCCCAAAAATATCATTCTCCAATGTTAGATCCTCCATGTAACAAGCCAAAAAATTAAATGAAATCCATTTTATTTATTCCTTCTCCCTTTTGATTTAAATATTATGATAAATGTTTCTTACCAAAACAGATATTATTTATAATTTGATCTATTTTGGAATAAAAATCTGTAGGTTCAAATATCAAGCCATAAAAACATTTCTTTAACTAGAAAACAATATTTATACTAATGAATAAAAATACCTTTAGGTTGTTCCATATATAATTCTTCCTTATTATATTAAATTTTTAATAAAAATTTTAATTATATTTGGAAAACATTAAATTCTCTTTTCTCTCGAATGGACAATAAAACTCAAATACAGGATAAAAATTATTATATACATCAATTAGTATAATTTAGGAAAACCAATTTCACATAATATATTCCTTGATCTAAAATAAAATTCTGTAATCCTTGAGATTGTTACTAAAAATTCATTTTAGTCAAATTATATTTTTTCCTTAAAGCCAAGGTATAATTTCCCATGTTTTATTCTTCTTAATATGTTTAATATATTCATGAATCATCATAATATAATTTTAATTTTTAGAAACATTTTCAAAATAATGTTATCTAATTGAGTTATGAATTGTGATTTTTATATATTTTTCATACTTCTTATTTTTAGCTGGTATATTTTTTGAAAAATTATTTCTCACTTATTTTATTCATGATCATCAACTTCGTTATAGTTTCTGTAGATTTTTCAATATCCAAATCATTGATATCTGCTTAAAAATTATAGAAGACTAGTTATTATCATTCTAAGAGACGTATTTTTAAATAAACTTCATCCAAAATTTTCATTTTGGTACGACAATTCAATTAATTCATTTGGGAATTCTACTAAAATTCTCTAAAAATGTTTTCATGAAATTCTTTTAATTCATAAATTATTTTATCAAAATATAATTATAATTCTATCTTGGATGGGTTTAAAAGAAATATAAGGCTTTATCCATGAGATTTTAAAATCCAATGTTTTTCATTATGGATAAAAATGATCCTTCCATGAATATTTAAAAATATTTATATGTTTGACTCTTACAATACCTCATCTCATAAAGTTTCTTGTGTTTTAAAAACCTAAAAAACCAAATTTCCAATGAAGTCTTATTTTATGTCTTTTTAATTCAAATATATATCCATTATGATTTTTATGGTAATTTTACATTCAACATTATTAATGATATGGTTTATACAACCAAAAATATAATGACAATGATTACTTATTATTAAAACATTGTACCTTCTCCCATGAATTTAAACATAAAATTTATTTTAATTATTTGTATATTTCATTTAATAATTCATATTTAATTAATGAATTTTCATCCAAATAATATTCTCTAACAAATACCTCTTATAGTTGATTCATTTGAATACATCATATATTTAAGAGATCAATATCGACTAATCCATCTAACTGTAATAATCAATGAATAAAAAATGAAAAAATTTTCCACACAGGGCTTTAATTGTTATTGTCCCCCACTTATATACATGAAAAAAATAAACCTAGATGATTAATTATCATTTTATATTGTATGTTTTCTGAATGATATTATTCTTTTGAATGTTATTTCACACTTAGATACAATTTTATGATTTTTTAGGTATGACATGGTCTCCATCATTTTTTAACAAATATTAAATGGAATTTTTGATCAAGTGGATCCTTTTTTCAATAAAATGTTGTCAACTTCAATGAATAATGAACCCATGTAATCTTCTTTACTAATGTGGTATTGATTTCCCGTAGTAATAATTCCTTATATTAGAGTTGTTTTATATATTCTGTTTTAAATGAAATTAGTTATGGTGAAATTGACTGCATGCCTCATTTTTTATAATTGACATAAAATTAGGAAATTTTGAAGATACACTTCAAATATTTAAATTTCTATTAACTCTAAATCATTAAAACTAATTTTATCATTCATTATGTTAATAATCATAAAAAATCATTATTTCCAAATCCATTAAATCTATACTTGTCATAATTCATGAATATGTTAAGATCATTCATTACCATTCTAATGGAAGTATATCCACAATCTTGAATATACTATCCATGTATATGTATTTATATTAAATAATTATAGAATCTATTTTACATAATAGCCCAATCCACATTAAGATATTATTTAAATATTATTAATGTGAAATTCCTTCAAATACAACCCATAAATTTAGTTTCTTTTTGTCGTTGGGTGATTGAAGACATATCACATGAATTTAAAAAATAAATAACGTCTCTCTTATTTAATTATCATTAATTTAATCCTAAATAAAAATGATATTCTGTTATAGTACAATCTTCCCTGGGTATATACATAATGAAATGTTGGTTAACAGTGAATCCAAATATATGACAAATTCAAGAAAAGCATAATGATAAAGTAATACATATGAGCTAATAGGCATATCAAATTATCATAAACGTTATGGGCAATTTATAATCCTGAGTAATAATAATATATGTGGATGATATAGAATGATCATGATGTTACTATAATGCAGAAAAAACATCAATTAGGTCATCATAAGAATATGTCAAGGGTCACTGCCAAGAAAAAATAACATAGTGTGACAGAGTAACTAAATATGCACCATTAAAGGTATCTCACTACATAAAAAAATTATCAAAAACCTTGAATAAATGTATAATTAATGGCCACAGATCACATTCATATGTTTTACAAGAACATGTATTCAATAAAAGGAATTCATTGACAAATCATAATCATTATGAAATAATCTGAGAATGAAATGGGTAAAATAATATTATATTATGGAATAATTAAATAAAATATAAAAAATAACCAATTAAAATAATGTATTAAATAATATTAAGATGTTAATAACTAATTAGAGAATCATATTTCTTAAAAATGATGTTCAAGTGCTGAAAAATTATATTTATGGACTAAATATGTATGTTAAGAAATGAAATTCTAAAGAATTGTTTCATGAAAATGGTAATGTGTCTTTTAATAAAGAGTTTGAATAAATTTTTCTTTAAAACTATAATTAAAAAATTGTGTTTCAATTAAAATACTTAATATTTAATGAAATAACAGAAGGGAAAAACCTAAATAAATTGTCAAATGAAAAGGAATAATGAATAACATATTTAAATTTATTTGAGGTTTATTTAGGAAGATGTTTCAGAGTTGAACTAAAAATACATTTATATCCCCAATAAGGAAATGTATATTGATCTAGTTGTATTTATATAAACCCAACATAGAAGGTGGTTCATACATTCTCTTAATTTTTTCTACGAATCTATTTGTATGTGCATTTAAATTTCTATATAATTTAATTTTGTCAAATAAATAAATAGTTTAAAATTATTTTATGAATATTAAATTTTTTAGGATTCATTTATTATTTTATTTCCTTCATTTATTTCATTTTTATTTTCTAACATCAACATCTTGAGGTCATTTAATTAATTTATTGATTGAAAATTATTATTTTTATTAAGATCTTCCCCCTTTTATTGGGTAAGTGGGAACCCAAAAGACATCAATGAAATAAAATAAAATCAAACCCCATAGTCTTGTGTCCCAATGGAAAAAAAATTCAAATGAAAATTATAGAGAATGTCCCCGCCCTAGCATAAAAATCCTTAATATGAGCTTCCACTATCTCATCTCTACTCGGCTAGCTGTCATGTGAGGATGTGCGGGCATGTTGCCAATAGAAAACTCCATACCCTCTTAATCATAAAATTCCATATATCTATGATGTGTTAAAGATACATTCTCTGATCCTCCCCTAGAACCATCCCTTGAAGTGAACTATATGCATTGTCCCATTGATCCCGAACCGTAGTAGAAAAAATCAAACAGGCCAACACAAAAACCATTCCACCCATTCAAAAATTCAACCAACACAAATGTAATTCAGCAAGATAACAAAATCAACACAAAAAAACCAAAAATAATTTCAAAAATTCTACCATTCATAAAGAAACTTGTGCCACCACCATGAAGCCACCAGAAGATCACCCAAACCGGTCGATGGAACCAAAAAATACCACATCAACATCGAGACCATGACCCTCTAAGAACACAACATATCCAAAACCAAAAACAAAGTCAATGAATAAAAAACAATCCAATCCAGAAATGAGGACCTCCCAAACATTATATCTCAATAAAAAGGGACCCCTCCATTATCCATAGAAGCCTAAATCATCGCTGCATTTTGATCCGCACCCGAGGAACAGATCTTCCCAATACACCGACAGACGACCATTATTTGTTATTAACATTTATGTAATAACTAATTTCTTATTTCTATAATAATTATTATCTAATAAATATTTTATATATTCACTAAATAAATATTTATATAAAAAATGTAATGTGATGAAGAAAAATCTAACATACTATCCATGGAGATGGTTAACAGACCATAATATAGACGGTGACATTATTTAATTATTATTGACATAGAGTGAGAGAGATAGAGTTGGATAACTGATATTATATTAACATAATAACATTTAAATATAAATATGATAATTTTTTAATTATTACTCTTTGGTTTTAAGAGATTTAGAGGAGGTATAATAATACATAATCCTTAATGGACATATTTAAGATAATTACAACTTCCATGAGTATCTTCCAATTGACCACTCCTTATGATGTCATATATTGGTATTTTTTTGATACCGAAACCTATAGGAAATTGTGAAGAGGGTTGGGGATAATTTGTTTTTGTTTTTTGGTGTTTTAAGAGAGTTATAATGTGTTAATAGTTGGGATAGTAATGGTTAAAATTTGTACATATATTAGAGGTGTGTTTTAGAAAAAAACAAAGGATAAAATTTAATATCTTATAATACAAACTGAAAATTAGATTGGATAGTAATGTATTTTTATTCTATAATAAAGGGACCCTCAAAATTTTCTCCTAACATATAAATATATTACAAATTATTCATATAAAATATTAAATAATAAAGTACTTTTATAGTACTTATATGTTATTTTCCCCATTCAATTCTATATTTTATTTTTTGTCAAAAAAAATGTATTCACCATATCCATTTTTTGATATGATAATTCCTAAAAATAATTCTTTTAAAATTAATTTTCTAAATGATTGAAATCTAATTTTTTTAAAAATACATTTTTATTGAAAATATAAATTTTGAGGACACAATCAATTTTACAAGGTTTTAAATAAATAAAAATTGTTTCATGTAATTATGTCATTAATTTACATAAAAATTTATATTATTTTAAAAATCTATTTTATGAAATAATATTATATTTATATATCTAAACTTATTATAAAAATATATTTAAATGAAAATAAAACATATTTATTTTACCCTAAGAATAATTTTGTTTTATTTGTGAAATACATTTATTTTTTCATTTTCACACACATTTTCTATTATAAATGAGATATAAATATATTTTATATATGACTAATATAATAAACTAAGAGTTTTTTACACTATATTCATAAACATTAGACACATTATTTTTCAAAACATAATTCTTTTTATAAAATTATGGGTCCATACATTCATGCCCCTTTAGAAATTTCTCTCCCCAAATGGTATTATAAAGACTAGGTAGAAATATAATAGGGAACTACTATTTTATTTATTCTGAAGGTTCCTATGATACCAATTTATTCTTATGTTTTTACCAAAAAAAATTTACATGGTGCACTATTTTTTTTGTAGAACTTTGTCTCTAATATTTAATATCTTCACCAGTTACTCCTTAGAAGTGTGATCATTCCCCAGTTTTAATGCCAGAAGATTTTGTATATGAGAGGGATCATATATTTACACTGTTAAGGTGGATAAATGGAACATATCATGTAAATTATATAGGTTTTGTGATAGTGATTATAGATTGTCCACAATTCTAATGTGATCAGGAATTTCAATGGGGTCAATGTACTTGGAAAAAAGTTTTCCATTATTCCAGAACCTCATAACACACATACATTTATATATATAAATCAGCAAATTTTCTACATCATCAAACTAATGATTTCAAATTTTGATTCTCAATATAACCCTTCTGTTTAACTATATGAATCTGATGTGTAACTGAATATCCATTATACTTTATTCAATTTCATTTACTAGTTTAAGCTCAAAAATCTTTATTTATAAAACATAATATCATTACATGGGAGTTATCAATTTATTATCATATAGGGATTAATAATTCGACCATTCAATGATGGAGTGAAATATAATTTTTTATGAGAACTTGATCTGAGAATGATTATGATCCCAACCTTTATTGATGTCTATAGAATAATATATCATAATATCCTATATTTTCATGTTGGTTTATTTAAATTGGCCATCACGATAAGGGTTATAATTTACTTCTACGTTCAATTATTTTTTATGTTTACACTGATGGATTTTCTTGAACTTTTAGGTTAAACATAGATATCAATTAGACACAATTGTTAGTGTTCTTCTATAAACTCTCAATACTTCATTGGTTTTTATCTATGCATGATGACAGAGTTAGGAGTCCTCTTGAATGGTGAATAAGTGAAAAGTCTTTATAATTTTTCAAAATATTAATAAAATATAATTATGTTTTTCAGATGTATTTAGAAGTCCCATTAAAATATACATGTGGATGTTTTTTCAATTCAATATAGGTATTAGTAAGGGTTTAATCACTCCCTTGGAATGCTTCCATTATACATTCCATTGTTTATATTTTAGAAAATATTTTTTATATAGATCAATAAACATTATTATATTTTACCTACCATAGTTTCCTTATTAATATCCATATGTATTTATGTTTTATATGATAATATAAATTTTTTATCTATAGTTATTTCCCTTTTCATTTTTAATCCACCTTCTTTTAAATCTCCACATTTTCCCTTTTAGCATCCTTAATCTTCTCTAAAATGGAGAGTTCAGAAATAATTTGGTTAATTTGGGTTGTCGTCTCATCCATTGTGATTCCCATATCTATCCTTTTAATTCTATGATGATGGGTTTCATTTCAATCATCATAAATGTTAAGGTTTCATGATCATTACCTCTTAAATAATCCTTTATGTTACCTGAAATCCCCTGATTGTAGTGTATTTAGCATTCCTAGTACTTGATTACATTATAAAACATTTATTGTTTTATATTGATATACTTATATGTGAATCTATAATTTAAGAACATATTATCTTTATATATTTCACAATTATATCATTTTAGATAATTCCTATAAATAATTATTACCACGATATGTATATCTAATTCTTGATCATGCATGGAATAATTTTACTAATGAATCTTTAATTGACCTAAGGAATATTATATCCCTTTATTAGTATTCAGGAGTAAACAACACAATCCATTATTTTTAGCCTTACTATAGATAAAAAATCCTTCTCCACTTATGAGATGTATGATTATAGGTGTTGTGAAATCCCACTGATTTAGATCCATGTATCTCTCTTTAGATTCATTAGTAGAGGTAAAATTTACTCCCTTCCATGTTAGCTTTGTTAGTAGGTTTAGAAACTATAAAGAATTTCATATAAATAATATATATTACAAATCTAAACCATGGTAAGTACCTATATATATTAAATATGATTGAATTTTCTATTATATAATAATCATTATCAGTGATGTATTAAAAATTGTCCCTTTACAAGTGATAACAAGACCTAATAATTTGGTTTCCTCCAAAAAACCCACAGTTACTATTTGTTTCATATATATTCTCCTTTCTCCAAGTATTAATCATTGTAATAAATCACAACTTATACTTATCTTTTATTTTATAATATATATATATATATATATCATCAACATATATTACAATAATTTTTAAGGTATTATCCATACACTCTATTTAGAATGTTTAAAATGATTCATATAGAATTTATGACTTCAATAAGAATTGTTATGAAATAATAGTGTAAGTACATTTTATGTAATATATCCTTGGGAATATTATCCTTCTTCACCATTTACCGATGATATACTAACCAAATATTCACCATGTTGAAGTACTAAGCCCCTATTTCTGTGTAAAAAAAATTATTTCATTAAAGTGGATAATTTTTATTTATTTTGATCTTTTCATGTTAATTATAGTTAATGTTGAGAATTATTGAACCATAAATATTCATGAATATAAAGATAATTTGAAACAATAGTAAATAAATTTTGAATAATATACCATTTTCATGTTATCTTATAGATAAATATTTTGTTTTTCTAACTCAATAGTAAAAATCCAGGCTGGATTCCATGATATAATCAAATATCTATGTATACTTTCAATTTAGATCTCATCTTATTGGTTTTTTGGAAGAATAATAATGTCAAGAACCATCTTGGTCTACATTTTACCCATGTAGCCAATTTAGTCCTTGTGAAATCTTAAAGGGAATTCCAGATCAATGTGGAGTGGAAAAAACTAATTGGGATCAAAATATTACTTTTGGATTGTTTTTGCAAATAAATCCATATAAAACATATAAATAATATCTTCAAAGAGACTTTAATATTTTATAAATATGAATACATATCTTAATTGGAAGATAATTATATGTCACATAAATTAACAAAAAATAAATAATATGGGAAGCCAATGAATATAGAAAAAGGGAGTGACATATTAATGAAATTAGAACATAAAAGGAATAAAAATGTTACCACCCATATACATGTGACATGAGTATTAATCTCCCCCCATGTCACAATCATTTCATAACCAAGGTACCTAGGGATGTGTACCCACCACCTCCATTTGAAACCATTATTTTATCTCATTTTTATAAAAAAGTGAATATTCACTCAATGTGTGTTTGTGGGATGTGAACACAAAATCCCAGTGGGGTCCTTCCATCCACTCAATGAATAACTACTATTTTAAAAACATGCTAGTATGAAAATAATATAAATAATGAAATATCTAAAATTTTATAACAAAATTTATGTATCAATAAAAATATCCAAGCTAAGAACCATGAGAATCCCTATGTTAACTATGTCTTAGTTTCATCCTGGGATCCACAGTATCGTACTAATTGAACCATTAACAACCTTTCTTTTCCATGATATCTTTGGTAAGATGAAGTAAATGTTCTAATGGTAACTATATAAATATTATTAATTATTAGTTAACATCGTGTCTTGGTACCAAGTCTATAGAGGGAGGAAGTTTTCGTTATATTATTTTTTGTTTAATCCCACCTAGTTACATGGGGTTCCCATGTGCAATTATCATGCTAAAAATTTCACTTTCCAAAACTAATTCACTTTTTGAGAAAATCTTGCAATCTCATTCCATTACCAATTCAAAACAAATGGAATAAAAGTTAAGACCAAATAAACAAATAAAATTGGTTATAAAGGTTTTATATTATTAATAAAAATAATTTAAAAACACAATATATAAAATTAGGTGATAATATGGAGTACATAAAATAAGGAAACAATTGGGAATTAGGTACCTTTTACTCTTGAAATTCCAAGAAGCTATATAGAATCTACTAAAAAGGATATGGAAGAAATAATAGAATAATAAGTAAACAATATGCATCTGATTGAAATCAATTTTTTAAGGATTTCTAAATACCTATTTTTTCATAGATATAAGTAAATAATAAACTCATGAGATATGGGTATAGGAAGAATATGTAAGGACGAATTGAGCCTTACATGAAGAATGATTCCTGAGATTGTTGAATATTGAACTTTAAATCCATAAATGTAGGAGAGGAGGAAGAGGGTTCATGTGAATATTGATGGGGAAATTAGTGCGCTAAGAAAAAAAGGGTAAGTGGTTAAATTAAGAAAAAGGTGAAAAATGAAAAGTGGAAATATTAAAAGTGGAAAACACATTTTAGTAAATAAAGTGATGGTTAAAACACTGAAATAAAATTCATAGTTTTATTGATGGAATGGATACGTGGTTTACACCATTAATGATCCCCATTGAGAAGAAGGGTCACCACATAAAGTATTCATAGGATGAACTCCCTTGGTTACTCGATTAATTAACTGGTATTTTTAATTCATTTTTCTACATGTACAAAATATTTTGGGAATATGAGTGAAGATTAAGAATCTTAAAAAATTAAAAAGAATGATAATTATACACCTAAAACAGACACCATTGGTGTGAAAATTCTCGAAAATATATTTCGTTCTATCCCCACAAATTAAACCTGGAGTATTGAAAATGAACAAATGAGGAATCTGCTTATTTATTATAGATTCCAACTCATATGCCACATGAGATAATTCTCATTATTCTATAACACATATACTAATGAGATAGATTACCACTTAATTCATTTCTATCAGGATTCAGTAATCAAAACCATATTCTCAATTATAGTTATTTTGGGTTTCAACTCGAGACCCTCAATATTTAATGTAAGAGAAGAAACCATATATACTTTTTTATTTAAGAAACATGGAAGATAATATGAATTAATATTACTTGAGGAGGTAAAACAAATAAATATTAAAATTTCTTAAAATCTCACAATAATCTCATAGGGACCAAAATACAATGGAGAAATATTCCCCTTCTTCATGAGACATTTGTATCCCAAGCACGATGATACATTTAGAAGCTATTGGTCACCAAATGTATACTCAGAGAGACAATTCCGTTAATTTTCAATGCAATTGAGGAGAATATAAGGCAGCCCTACTACTATATAATATATTAAGTGAAATTGGTCTTCACATGTATGATGCTTGTCCCGACCAATGTTCCCTCTCCCACCATCATCTGCTAATGTTAAGAATAACATGACCGACACAGAGCTTCGAAATGATCCATTCTAATCGATTATTGGAAACTATTATTGTAATAAAACTCAACAAGTGATATATTGATTTCCCAAAATACCAAAAAAACAAATAAACTAGTGTGTTGTAAATTCTATATGATCTGAATTAATTTATTCATTTACCCATCAATATGTGGATGTCTAAACAAACCAATATTTATATGAGATACCATTTCTATGACACTACCAAGTTTTTATAGACCTTACTTTTCTGAAATAAATTAAATTTTAAATTATGTATTATAATGAACTCATTGAAATAGTTCATTAAGACATCACAAAATCAACTCACACAACACTAACTTGGTATATGTTTTTGGAAACATTGACTTGTCATATGTTACCCAAAACACCGATGTTTCTATGAAACATCATTTTATTGATATAATTATTTAAACGAGATAATAATTACCTGATATTTAAAAATAGTAATATTAATAGTAATATATACTTTTAAAACATTTTTCGTAATGTTTTTATATAATAAAAACGTATTTATAACAAAAGATATTATTTTTGGTCAAGCCTGTTCATGTTTATAAATACTATTTTCTCAAATAGACTAATTTTCATGTCCTTCTCTGAAATATTATAAATTTAAATTTAGTAAAATTTATAAATTGAATTTTATAAAATAAGATTTATTTTTATATTTATAATATCAAAATTATCATAATCTGAATTTATGGGATTTGTCTCCGAAACATAATTTTTGGATGAATAGTGAAAAATACAGTATTTTAAATCCAAACTGCTTTTTCATCTAATTTTTTTATAATGTTAAATTATATTTAAAATTGTTTTAAAGATTAATTACATGATATTATTACCAATTAATACAATTTTGGTCATTTATTTTTATTTCGCTGTGTACTTCGGAAGAAAGACATATCAATATTTTGAATGTCTTCACTTAAAAAATCCAATTATCTACCAGACTATAGGATTAATTTTAAATAAATGTCTTATAATTTTGTGATTTTATTTTGAAAAAATGGATTAAATATTTTTAATAAAAATATTGATAAGTTCTAATATGGAAAAAATAATTATTTAACTAAATTATTGGTGAATGTAATTAAAATTAATTACATCGATTAAGGAAAAATTAAGCTTATCTAAGGAGTCGACAATAGATTTAAGACCTAAAAAGAACTAGAAACTAGTCCAAAATCCATTTATTTCCATATATAGAATCTATCCTCCATGATATCTAATTGTGTCAATTATTAGATCCAATTTAATTTTGAAAAATGTGTATGGAATTCTATTGTCAAAATATTATAAGAGTGTCACTCCTGATCCACTATAAAAGCTATCCCCTCATAAACATGTTTACACCTATCAAACTAATTAGGGTCATTCATAATTTTCTAAAATTTCCTCCCAAATTTTTTTTCCTACTTCTTTAATTCCCCCTTGGGATGAAAAATTCCTAAGAAAGCCCTTTGGTGTAAACCAAAAGGAGTTACCCAATTAATTAGTAACATAGTCTGTCAAACTCCATTATTTTATATATCACTAAACATTCCCTAAAATGAAAATAATATATGATTTTATAATATAAAGGTATAATAAATATACTAGTATGTCGTTATGATATGATTTCTACCTACACATACACACATATTTTTCAATGTGGTAACGAACATATTGTTTATGTGTACAACCAACTACCACCTCACTAAATGATGACTGTTTATTTTTCTTTAATGCCTCCCATTATAGATATTATGATATAAAATATATTCATATATGTTATATATTTTATTTAATTTGTATTTGTGAATATGAAATTATTTTACAATATATATCTTTATACATTTGAGTTTTTTTTAATATTAAAATTTCATTTGAGGATGTGTGGTCTACCGCCCCCTTAAATTGATGTGATTCATTAATAAACTACATGGAATTTTTTAAGGATGGTTTTAGTAAATATATATGATATATCTGATATAATAAATCTACTGTAATAATTATATATATATACATATATTTCTTTTACTTTCATTCTTTCTACATGATAATTAAACAGAAATAGCCTTCATGAAAATGTACAACTTACAGTTTCCATTAATAGTGTATTCAATTTATTAATTCTATATTATATGGATTATTATAATAAAAATATAATGAATATAAATTATATTTTTTTAGTTTTTACATTATCGATATCATGATATATGTATAAAGACCAATGATATAACAACTTAAGTGACATGTGAAAAAGCAGATATTATGAATAGTGAAACCATTATATTGAAATGATAACAAGTGAGTAATATAAAGAAATAATCAATCCATAAACGTTATTATAAGTAATAATATGTTTCTTTTATAGATTTTTAATAAATATATATTTATTATACTTGTGTTTAGTATGAGTATGAATAGAGTCAAGACATAATATAAGGGGATTTCATCTTAGTTTTTATTTTCGTGAGATGCATGCTTTATTCACAACCAATATCTTTTATCTGGTGTGTAAAATTATCATGGATTTATTAAATTATTATTATAAATTAATTTAAGGGTATATTCATATCCATATTGTTTTCTTTATTTCATGGGGTTTAATTTTTAAAAGTTACCAAATTTAAAAAAATCCCTCAATTTATCTTCTTTGAGACTGATGTTTTCTTAAGGACATATATTATTTTTTAGTGTATATAATTCCATTTTACATGTTATATAAAAAATATATTATTTTCATTATATTTAAAGCTTCATTTAAATTCTTTTTCCCTATATGTAGTGTATGATCCTAAGTTACCAAATAGTAAGAGTTTATTTAATCAATCTCACCACTTTTCAAGATCGTTAGTGATTATGATTCTTTGATGAAATATTATGATATATCTCTAAAAAAAACACATGTTTTTGAAAAACCTATATTTATTAATGATATATCCATTTATTATTACCATTTTCGTACTTTCTGGTTCTTATGATAAATAAGAATTTTTTTAAGATAATAGTACCATATTTTTTTCATGGTCTAAAAGTTGTTTTCTTTCAAAACACATGTTTTCAAAAAAAAATCAGATAATCCTTGAAGATAATTTTTGAGGAAAATTATTTTCGAAATTGTTTTATTTTTTAGAAATATTCCTTTACATGATTTCAATGGAATTTTCAAATAATTTTTTTTCAAAAGTATTTATTTTATAAAAATAAATTTTAAATAAGAAATGATATTTTCCCCAAGTAATGTTTCTAAAAGATCATTAAAAATTATTTCCCATATAAGATAACATCTGTTGGTGTTAGACATGCCATTATGGAGAAACTATATAATGGTTTCACTCATATTATTTCTCTAAATGGTTTTCATTTTATTGAATGATGTTTATTAAATCCTCTTCTCTTTAAGGAGTTATATAATTATGAAACCCACTTATTTTTATGGGTTATGATTTTCATATAAGATTAATACGCCTATATATTTTCCATAGGTTTAGATATGATTACATTTTTATGAAACCAATTTAATTTCATGAGTTATTTCATGATTTTTTATGATTTTTTTGAACATGTTTGTATGATTTCATTATGAGATGCATGGGACCCACATCTCCCTCAACTAAATTGGGTAATGATTTATATCTAATGAGATAAACTAAGATGTAATTGGGTGTGAAACTTGACTAACAATATGTATATAAGAGTGAAAAATGTCTACGTTGATGGTATTATGAGTGACCTCATTACACCAAGATATCCATGGGAGTGAACCCTGAGTACCATGATGTTATGGGGAGTGAACTCATACTACTATGGTGGTCTTGGAATCGATTACATGGAAGCTCCGGAAATCATATAATGAATGATTATGTGTCTACCTCTATGCAATGTTTTATTAATATGTTACACATTCATGAATACTATTTATTATTTCTTTCTGATTCATTTCTTATGACTAACCAATCTTTATTCCATGAATCATGTTTATGGAAATTGATATGCAGGGTATGTTCTTATGTTTTCATGATCTTGTTCATGATTATGCTTAGGTATCTCACAAGTTTACCCTTAAAATTTATATGAGATAACCCATTTTTATGTTTCCTTCTCCTAGGTTATGAATATAGGTATTATGTATAATGTGTATAATAAGGGTACTCATCAATAATAACCTTGTGGGAGATGATATATATCAATTACGTACTAGTGTATGTGTTCCCATGTTCCCAAAGCCAATATAATTGTATGATCTTTGGGAATAGGATTGTGTTATGTTTTATGTTTTCCACAAATGTTGAGTAATGTTAATATTTTTCAAGAATGGGTTTTTATAATGTCATATTGGAGGTCCTTCGAAAAATTAGTGTAAAACCATGGGAACCTATTGGATAAAATATATAATGAAATAGCATGAAACCACTAGATCACCTAAACATATGAATTCTCAAGATCTCTATCCTTAGTTAATTACTTGATTGGAATGAAATGGAATGACATGGTTTTAAGATTAATCATCACCAATATAAAATTCATACCAACATATTAATGAGGCAAGGTAATTTAAAATTCAATGAAAAATTCATCCCACTATCATGTTTAAACGGTATGCAGCTGATGTAGACCCAAAGGCTTTTGACGATCACCCTTTATCTTCTACAAACTGAAGAAAAAAAACATGAATTCTGCTATATCCCTTCTTATAAATGGATATAAAACACTTCTATAGGTCATAATTCTTAATGGCCTTACATGGGTGGATAATAGACAAGAAAAAATTAAAATCTTATATTACCACATTCCTAATTGACACTAAAACCATATATCAATTTTCGAAACAAATGAATCCTTCATGAGACTGATACCACTCACTGGCGGTCCTCCCCATATTTTAAACTCTTCTTATTGCATGAAAATATATATCACATTGTTTCTCTTGAATAATTATATTGAGATGATATGAGGTCAACTAGATACAATCAAGAAACATAATGTCCATTTATTTATTCATTTTTTGATGCATCCGAGAGAAAGTAGCCATTAAATAATTTTCATCATTATACTCCTTGAGGCCCTAAGAAGGAATATTCCTACAGAGGTAATTTGTTACTTAAATTGAATTTTTTCATATAGTTGATGTCAAAATAAAAAAATTGAATTCAATCCATCACCACTACCTATGTTTCAAGTCCATCTGGGAGAAAATCAAGATCAATAAGGCTGTGAACCTTCCCTAAAGAGATAATGATAATGTAAATTAATACCATGAATCATGAATATGTGTTTTCCATCATGGGGATTGTAGATATATACTTGTATTTAGATTTTTAAATATCCATACACTAACCCAGTATCTCACATTACTAGAACACACCCGAGAACCATGAATGGAACATCTCAATACACGACATACACTTGATCAACTTAAGGAAAATTCCAAGTTGGAGATAATTTCTATCTATTATTTAACATATCCAGATATACCTATCATTATGGAATCCATAAAATCACCATCCCATTCTATGGGATAGGTTTTAGGTGTTATGTGTGTTGGGAAAAGTATCTCATTATAGTTTTCCTGTATTCTATAAGTCCTAAGAATCTCTAAACATCAATGAAATTATCTTGGTCTTATAAAGAAATCGAGTCCCATATATTATTATTATTAAATCATATACACTATTTTTGTACTATGTTCCATAGAAACATGTTCTATTTGATCTATATTAAACTCTTAGATATTTTATCTAGATGTGGTTTCCTTGAAAGGTTGAAAAATGGTTCTCAAAAGATCTTAATACTACTCCTTTATCATAGAGTTGAGGAAAATGTAGTCAAAAAATACTATTACTATGGTGTCAATATATCTTTTAAATATACACTTCATGATTACCATTGAAACAAATTAATTATTGGTAAATTTGAATGTTATCACCAAATATTTAATGTATCTATATGTGCTTTGAAAATTAGTTGTACAAAGATCATCCTCTCTCGCCCAAAGCTTTTGATATACTAAATGATGGTGAATATATCTAAAACCACCTATATCCCTTTAAATTTTTACATATTCCATACATATTTGAAATGGTGAATTTATTATTAATCATGATCCTATATAAATTTTCTTAGTTGATGAAAACTCAAAGGGTCCCTTCTTCCTTTTTCACTAAAAACGCTATGGGGTGTCCCATAAAGTCATTCTATCGATAATGGTTCCCTTATTTTCCAAATATGTTAAATAAATCTTAAAAAAATAAATATTTTTAGGGGACACATGGTATCAGGGGAGAGATATCTATTAAGTCTGGGGAACCTGGTTAATTGGAGACTCCCCTTCCCTCTCTCAGGGTTTTGCAATGAAATAATCTAGGATCATTTAAAATTTCCAAAATCATAGGAGGTAACTAAATCCTTTTATTAAATTCATTACCTTCCTGGATAAAATATGAAAAATAAAATATATGTCAAATCAATTTTAGAATTGGAGGTTCCATCCGACTACACTATGGGTCCCATTTTCCCTGGATCACCAGAGTGCTCCCATTGAGAATGGTGAAAGTTACCATTTTATAGTAGAAATAAATTTGATCCATATAGGATACCATCATATGATATTATGGACTAAATTTAAAGGGTCCATTTGATTTATTTGGATGTACCATACTATTATACTTTTTATTAAAAACCATGTAGAATGGGCTATGTGAACCATTCTCTCACATCTTCTAAAGATGATTTTATATTTCAATATCATTTGGAATGATCCCCATAGTGATTTTTTGTAATTATATAACATAGGTTTATATAAAACACTTAGATGAACCTCTATAAAATAATGTAGTAACCATACTTGTAACAATATGAGTGGCACCTCTCACTATTATGGGTCTCTCTTTGGAATTCCTAGGAACCTAATCCATAATATGAATCTACCTCACCTAAAATTCATTTCTAGGTTTTACACTAGCCAATTTATTGTTCATATAAAAAATATTTCAATAAAAGGGACTAGTACTAACCCATACCATGTGGATAGGGTCCTGCTTCTAGGGAGGCATTGAATTTCACTGCTAATACTCTAGGGGTAGAGGATCCTTCAACAATATTTTAAGTAAGGATGAAATAAAACAATATCTATATACAAACTATAAATACAAAAAAGTGGAATGCCATGGGTACCAATAGGAATGGGGACCTGACTTTCCTAACTGATGGAAAACGTATTATCCACCACCTCCAAATTCTGATGATGAATTTTGAGGAAGAAACCTAGAACTGCTTCCACCACTTTCCCATACACTTTGGGATTCAATTTATTATCCATGAAAATAATATCACTATCCCTATTCACATAAGGAACTAAAACAATATAGGCAACCTGGCCTCATCAATTTCTACCATTATAGCTTGATCAACACGGTAAATATATCTCTTGAGGTTCTACATGAAGAACTAGTATTAGATTCATTGGAAATTCTCAAAAAAAATATAGCTTTTATGTCTTAATTGAAACAATATCAAAATAAAAGTTGGATATCTCAGTAAATTGGTATTATACAATATAATCAAGTTAGTTACCTTTTAAAGGAACATGAATTATATATTTTTATCCAGCACTATTTTTTCTAGGTAAAACTTTCATATAAATATCCCTTCAATATCCTTCCACTAAATATTTACATGCCTCATTTAATAAACAACTATCTCCAACCATTTACAACTAGGGTTACAAAACATGAAGGTCTCACCCATAAAATTAATTTAGAATGATGTTTCAATGATGTTACAGATCTATTTGGTTTTCACTATCTAATCCTCTGTTTACATAGGGTTGTTTCCACCATAAAAATATTGAGGCCTATATTTTATAAGAGGATATAATCGATAATTATTTTGATATGCTTCATCTTTATTATCATAAAAATGTCAAGACACCACCCTATAGTACATAGATCAAACAAAAAAATTTAGTAACTCAATTATATTCTAATCAACTTATGGTTTAATTAGTTGAATGTTGTCCATTTAATCATCTAGAAGATTCAAATTTAATTTTTCTGGAGGTAAAGTTCTAAATGAAATATAATAAATAGAGATACCATAAAGGAAAATAAAACAAAAAAATAATTTCAAATTCTCTACATTTATTTAAATATTCTATTATTTAATTAAATGGATGAAATAAAGTAACCAAAATACTCAATGAAACTAGGAAAACATGTGTGTTTTTTTCCCATGCACTCTACCAAACAAGTAAGGTTAAAAAACCTTGTAAAAAATAACATTTCCAACGTCCCATAGAAACACAAGGAAGGTTTATAGAGACTCGGGGTTAAAATAAATGGATAATACATCATTTTAGATATATATTTTGTACATTAAAAAAGTACATGCCTGAGGTCTATAATAGTTTAGTGTCTTTGGAATAATTGAAACATAGTATTCTCTGATGGTGAATGATTTTCTATATCTCCCTTAAATATCATCATATTTTTACCCCAACATAAATATTTTCATTATAACATGGGGAGAGGAAACTTAATAAAGTGGTAATAATAGATTTTCAATAAAGATAAATAGGTTATATATGTAAGAATAATGTTAGAAAAAGTGTATGAGAAGATGAACTGAATCTTCAATGATCATACCATACATAACAAAGACCATAATCAAGAGTTATGAAATATAGATTAGCAGTAAATAATAAAGTAATTATAAGGTAATCTAGGGAATAATCCACGAGATTATAACATATGAATAAGACATACACTTTTGGGAACACAACTATGAATTGAAAATAATTCTCTATAACTCAAGACTTATTTCCAAAACCTATCAGGGAACATCATGGGGGGTACACCATCATAGAGGTACATACAACCATCCCTTGTTGAATACATTTCATTGTAGTTGAATGAGATTACTCATAAAATCCATATTAGTAGTCAATATTCACTACCAAGTCCCTTAATGTAGTACAGGTCCACTCATAATATCATCATAGTAGTCAATGTTCGTTCTCAAGGCCATGTTTATGGAAAAATTACTTTACCAAACTAATCTTACTACCCGTTACAACCATGTATATCTCATAAGATATAAACGATTTCCCAATACATCAGAGAGATATATTGGTTTAGCTATCACAAAATGAAATAATAAATATGTGTAACAGAAGTTAGTAGACCATTCTTCTTATCATGTCCCAAAGAAAGTGATGGGTTCATAAACAACAGACCATAAACCCAGAAAAAATGATTTTATTAAATGTTTTATCATATCATATCCTGTGGAAAAGAGATAGGTTTCATAATCATTTTATCATTGAATAAAGAAATATTAATTAATCTTTGAGGACCATTATTTTTAAAAAATAAATTAAAACCACAAATAAATCCCTGAAAATATGTTGAAAACATTTATATTTCATAATATATGTAAAAAAATTAAATAATGTATGATAAAATTTACAAAAACTATTTATATAGAACATTCCCTTCACTCCATAAAATGGTTATAAAGGTTCCTTGATAAGAAAAAAATATATCACTTTAAAATAATATATAAAAAATAAAATCGGGGGTAAAATTTTATTTTGAAAATCATAAGAGAATTTCAAAACATATTTAATAAACATTTTTATAAAAAAATTGTTTATAAGGAATATAAATTCTGACAGAAGAGAGAAATAAAGTCATATTTTCTTAAAAACATTTTTTTAATTATATTAAATTCCAAATAGTGTAGAAATGGTACCATTACATGAATCTATCACGAATAAACGTGGAAAAGAAAATTAATGATAAATTTTGAGACACGGATCAAAATATTTCATTAATGGAACTATAATCATAAACAATCCTGATAAATGATGAGATTTTAATAATATACTACTACCACAACGGTAATAAAGAATCATAATCCCCCTGATGGTGGAAATTTACATTAATCAAATATTATAATTAAAATTATTGCATTAATGATAAAACATGATTAAAAAAGTATATAAATCTTATAATATACTATAGGAAAATAAAAAAACATGTGTGTCAAATAAGGAAAACTGAAACAAAACAACCTTACCGATTTTGTAAATTTAGAACCATAAACCCCATGAATGTTATATCATAAAAGAGAAATGTAAATTCCCATAAACATAAGGACAATAATGATAGAAAACATTCATGGGTAGTATAATCACTAAACAAAAAACATTGGTTACTATGGAATATGTCTCGCAGAAATAAAAGTGAGACTAGAAAACACTTACCTATAGTTTTTACTTTCTCTGTACATGTTAAAAAATATGGAATAATAAGTATAAGTTTATTATAAATCCACCTATGAACCATATTATTATATATAATACCACATATTATTTAATTATTCCATTATATTACATTTTTTCAACAATTTCATCTTAATGTAATCTTTAGTGTAATAATTATGTTGTTTTTTATATCTTTTGACATGGTTTTACTGGTCCTCTTACTTAGATAATGATTTAGTTATTTAAAGAATTTAAAAATTTATTAAAATATAATATATATTCATTCTTTATATAATTATAATAATCCTAAAATTATTGAATGTTAAAATTGAGTACACCATTCATGGAGTTGTTAGGTCGTATGTACACATGAACACTGTTTCTATTTTCGAATCATTTTGAATGAATGAGTGTAAATGATAAATATAAATATGTATGTTATAATTATTTCATAATTATTATGTAATATAAATCATATGTTTTTACTTAACTCATTTTTAATACATTCCATGTAAAGTGTGAACGAATCATATCACTTCGAGGAGGCTGTATTCCACACGTCAAGAAATAATGTTTTCACATTCCTACAAAATGGATAGCCTTAAAATACACATTATATAATAATTATGTAAGAATAAATTAATTAAATATATCATATTTATTATATGAAAATATACATTTTTCCATTATTCATAACCTCTAAAGCTAGTAATGGAATAACAAATTACATCAGTCCACAAGGCGGTAGTCCTGCGTACACATGAATTATAATTGCAAATGCTATTATATGGAAGTGATTTGAAGTGATGGTTTTAACCATATCATAAAAACATAAAAATATTTTTATGAAAAATAGGATAATATAAAATCAGTTGATAATAAAAATTAATTGAATAGAGATTTAAATTTAACAAATGTTCTTATTGAAGGATTTTCCCTCTAAATTGGGTTACTCCTTTTTGTTTTCAAAAAAGGTATTCCTTGGTTGTATTTATACCCATAGTGAGGTTTATAATATTATGGTGGGGGGGGGGATTTGGGAGATTATTTGGGTCGGTTTTGTATGAGCTGATTGGGTAGAGACATCTGTATATGTGAGGGGTGGTGATTTCCCTTTTATACTGGAAAAGTGGTGTTCTTGTAAATATAAAATGGTACACACTATTGGTCAGTATTCCTTACATAATGTGCATCCATTAATTTTAAATTATTGATAAAATGGAGAATTTAGTCCAAATATGGCTATAAATTTTCTTTTTAACGTGTTTCTAGGGTATTTGTCCCATTTTGTAAAAGTTTAACCACTATTTAATCTCATTATTAACTTGCAGTAAATAATTTAAATTACTTTCGCAAATAATTTTGGTCAAAAAGTAATATTAAATTAAAATAAATTATAACTGATTTTTTTTCAAAATATTTAATCCATTTTTTACACTTGAAAAACATTAAATTGAAATAAATATTAATTTAAAATTAATATTTTAGGGTTGATAGGAAAACCTGTTTATAATTTAAAAAACAAAAATGTTTCAAAAGATTTAATATCTCATTTTAGTGTGAAACAGCTTATAATGACCTAAATTGGATTTTTTTATAATTTAAATAATTATATTTTAAAAATATTTTAAAATATTACTTAACTATACAAATAAATAAGATGAAAAAGAAGTTCTCAATTCAAATTTAGTATTTCTCACTATTCAATGAAATATGAAACTCCTTAGAAAAATACCAAAAATTCATCCAAAGTAAATTTTTATAATCCAAATTCAATAATGAAGATATTTTTTTAATTTAATATTTTTAAAAGTGTAAAAAATTAAATTTAAAACAGGTTCCCTATTAATAGGCGGTAAAAGTACCATTTAAAGAAATACATCTTTATATTCATTAAATTGAATTTACTCATATTCGTTGTATAGAAAACACATAATATTAATTTTAAATAGTTTAATGAGAAATATATATATATATATTATTAAAATGTTTTATAAAATGTTTTTTAATTAATATATTTATGTATAACTTGTTTGAGTGCACAAATATTATTTTCCAACCTAATATTTCATATATTTTTAAAAGGTTTTTATTTTCATTTATAGATTATTGGTCAAAAAACATTAATTATTATATATATATGTAAAACATACCTTCATAATTTAATTAATATAACTCATAAACACCATTGAAACTAATAGGTAACAACTATAATAATATTATATTAATTATATTAACATTACACTATAGTTTATTAATACTAGGTCTTACATGTCACACATGTTATCAAAAGAACTCAGAATTGTATATAACACAAAATAAATAGTATATTGTATTCCATAAGATAATATAATTGCTTCATGTATCACAAACATATCTAGGTGTTGCATATAATTCATGAATTACTTGGTTATTTCATAATACATTAGCTATATTTAGTGCTCCATAAAATGAAGAATATTGAAAAGATAAAATTAATGAGAAAAAAATACTTAACGCAATATTGGGGTGTTATATTTCACTCCCACACAAAAATGAACTTCTCCCTCAAAATTTTTCTAGGATAAAATTTGATTAATCCAAAAAATTTACTCTTCTAGATACCACCAAAAAAAATTAATACTTGATCTTCGTTTAAAAATGGAATGTTGGAACCGTAACAGTTACCCAAATTAATTCATAACCAATCTTCCACATGGGAAAATAGTGGTTGGTTGTGAATATTGGACATGGATGAAAATAAACAGAAATTATGGAGAGTGATAAAGATCATTTATCATTAATAAGTGAATGATCAATGGATCATTATGGGACACAAAACCAAAAATACATGATGATTTATAGGACCATTAGTTAAAAATAATTGAAGATATTAGGATAAATTTGTTCCATGATCACTTTATAATATTTGGGAAATTATTTTACTATCTTAGAACATATGGAAATATATTTACTTGATTTTATTCCTTTTCATAGGCACAATTTCATCCTTTGATTATAAATTAATTGATTTCGACTTCATCTAATAATAAAAGAAATGAAGGTGATTTTTTCATTCATTAAGTACTATCAGATAATGAGGTAGAATGATAAGTCATTATATATTTTTTTAGTAAGAAACACAACAAAATAGTTAGCATAACTGTTCCATCATGCATAGATCCTCATATGAAGATATAATTCATTAACCTCACAAACTTCACCTGATGTATAACTTAATATTTCACAAATTGTGAACCTTATAACCATTAAATTTTTTGAAAATAATAAAATTATCAATAACATCCCTCATTTTCTCAAAACCATCTTAATATTGATCAACCTTATATCATATAGTGTATCTTGGTTATCACATTCTAATCATGTGAATACATTTATCATTTATTCTCTTGAAACATTTTAATAACCTAAATTAAGTCAAATTTCATTGAAAAAATGAATGATTTTTTATTCCATAGATTTTTGGATATATTACTTATTTTAAAATCTCATAAACTCAAACTGTGATAGATTTAACCAACTTTCCAAAAAAATCCTTAATCAATTAAATGGTAATCATTACTGTTCCATTTAATTATTCGTATCCAACTTATCATTTTTGGAACATCATTTTTTAAACATCGAGAACATATTAAAGGTTATATTTCCCTTAATCATGTGTTTTCCATGAATATAAAATTTCCATTAATATAATTTTCTAGTATATCTGAACCATTCATATTATTCTTTAAAATCATTAGCAGAAAATATAAAATGTACAATCCGGGTATATTTCAAAACTCATAATTCATTAATTCAAATTCATAAACACATATGTTATGCCCCTTTATCCTTAGGTGATAAAATTGGATTAGTAATCATAATACTTAATATCATTTCCTTTAATATGATATATCAATCATGTATAATAGTTTCTCAGTATGAACTTAATTATTAATTTTTACTTTTGATATAAATAATTTTATGAGAACTACACAATCCTTTTACATGCCATTATAGGTCTATTATCCTTATTAGTATAACTAAAACATATTCCACCTTAATAATTCTCATCATGATATTTACACATAGGACACCGATTTAAATAATGGCCAAACATTTGAGATTTTAAATATTCAATGTTAACACATTATAATGGTTGACTAAAATTTTCGTTTTATACTAACTATAGTGACCAAGGATTAACATATATGGACAATACAACAATTTAGATGAATATTAATGACATTAAAAAAGAAAAATCTTTAGTATTATAATAGTTTAGTGTCTTTGGGACCATAGGAACATAATCATCTATGTTGGTTAAATATCTTCAACATATCCCATAACAATATTCCACTTTTTTATTCATACGTAAAAAAATTTCTTCGTAATTCAAGGAGAGGAAACATATGAATTTGGAGAGATCAGATTCCCAGTAAGTGAAAATAATCGATTTGTATAATAATATAATGAAAATAAGTATATGAGAAGATGATGGTCATATTATATGATCGTGTACTACATATTAAATATAATAATCAAGAGTCATGGAATAAAAATAGGATATTCACAAGACATAAATCATAAAGGAATCAAGAGTGTAATCGATGAGAGAATAAAATAGGTATACGTGCAATTCCCCAAACTTATATGGTACGCTTCTCTTTGATTAATACAATATCTTGGGTTGTACATAGCTCTGAGTTCTAGTACACCATGACAAATCAAATTAGCCATTTGAAAAGTAGTTATGAATAGTAATACCCACTTTTTGAAATTTTATAAATGTTATTATTTAAAATGGACTTCATTTTTGGATTCAGAATAAAAAATTTTTAGGGTGAATTTTTGTTATTTTTTTTGAAAACATTCATTTTTTGGTGAATAATGAAGACACTGCATTATTTTTTAACAAACATCTTTTGAAATAATTATTTTAAAATTTAAATTCATTTTACAGTCAAAATGGATACACAATACTTATATTAGTCCAAAATAATTCATTGGAGTCGTTCTACAATAACATTACATATATAATATTTTATTGAACCTTTTAACATCTTTTACCAACATTTTAGGCACATTTCGTTATATTGCATAAAACGTAAATTTCCCGCTTCTGTGGTATGGAATTAAAAAATTTTAAACACAAATTTTTCATCAGTACATAAAATGTGGTTCAATAGGAAAAAAATAATTTTTGGTCAATAGTTACATTTGATTTTTATTTACCATTGTTAAAAGTAAATAGGGTAATTAAGGGTAAAAATAATATTATATTATTATAAAATTACCCCATATCATGTCATAATTATATTGGATATGTTTTTTTCGACCAAAATCTATTTTAGGAGAAAATTTATTTTCTTTTTGATCAATTTGGGTTAGATTAGGACATTTATTATATTTTATTTAAAGAAGAGTTAAAAGTGTTAAATTCAAATTTATATATCTAATCCATTTTTAATATAGGGTTATACATAAGATAAATTAGACTATAAATAGTCATTATAAACCAAAAAATATTTCCTACATCATTTTATTTTATTTATAATATTTAAATATTAAATAATTAAATTTATTTAGAACACAATATTGATGCAGTAATTACTTTATTAAAAAATGATTTGAATAAATAATATTAAAAATTTTAAAATAATTTTGAATTGAATCTTTTAATGACATAAATGAGTTTTTTAAAAAAAGTACTATTTTATTAATTGATATAATAGTCCTAAAAATATTATATTTTTCCAAATGACATATAATGTTATATATGTAATTAATGAACCACTTGAGGTTATTTGGGAATTTTATTGTAACTATATTAACCATGTAGTATAAAAATACCAGAAGGAATCGTAAAAGTTAAAGTATTTAACCAAGAGTTAAGTCTAAATGATAAAGTTAATATTGTGACATAAACATGTCTAAAACCTATTGGTTGATATGAATTCGACCCATAACATCCTTATCCTTGAAATAAATCAATTTGGATATATTAGAAACCAAAAGTCATTTTATAATAAATTAATATTTCATGCATTTCATAAAGTGCCATTCACCTCTCTTATAAATGGTTACTTACCCTTCTCATAAATTCACACAACCAAACCAATTTGGATCTTCCAAACCCAACTCAAATATCATACCAACAACATTAAATTCATCCTAGAGGCCTTAAATTGATAATAATGCCAACCAAAGGATCCCTTTTGTTCATATCAAAAGGAAGCTCCCAAAAAATAAGTAATTATTTTATCTCATATTTCAATGTTATTTTCTTCTTGCACATCCTCATTAATTTTTGTTTACATACTAAAATAATAACACCAATATAATACATATATATTAAGATAATATTATAAATATGGTACACCCATTTTCTTTATTCCATCTATATTATTATTGAAAAAGTCACCGTAGGTGCGTACGTACGGCTTACCATCTCCACGTCGTGGTGTTTGTTGTTATTCGACACTTCATTATTTGGATGTGAATAATAATAAGTATAATTTATGTATATAATAAATATAACATGTTAATTATAATGTATATATATTATACCATACCATTTAATATGATTTCACCCTCAATATAATGATGTTGTTGCTCGTGCGTACGTACAGATTCCCGTCTCCATGACTCGATGATATTTCACTCTCCATCATAACCATTCATGAATATTATTCATTTGAAGTTAAAAAAATAATTTTAAAGAGCATAATATCATCATGGATATGAATAAAATACATTTTATCCATAAAAAATATGAATGACATAAAAACACTTAAGATGGATAATGAATCAGTTTACACCCGAAACAATTATACAACTCAAATATTATTAACAAATAAATATTAGAGGATCATATATGAAATAATATTTATGTATGTTTTTATTTTATAACTTTATATCAATGATTTAACTATTATACATGAATTTAATTTACCCTCGACTAAGTAAAAGTAGAAGGTAAGGGTTAATTTTATAATCTCTTTATTATATGAGGTTTTTTATACATAAGTATCTACTGGGACATCATTACCATCCACATCGTTGTTTTATAAAAGGTATTTCAAAACATTTATACTATTTCCTAGTCTATGTTTTAAAGTAATTTATACCCTTTTTTGAATTTTTATAATATTTTTTGAATAGAATCCTTCTATTTTTTCTTCTAAATAATGTACTCTAACCCATTTTTGACAAATTAAGTAAAAATGCTTTTTATCTTATATGGAGGGTATGACTATTTTCCACCTTTATAACTCCTTCGAAGAATACCTTACAAGATATTATGTATATTTTCTAAATAAATGTTTTCTTTTATAATTATGAGATTTTAAATTATTTTAATGTAGGTAGAGATATTTATCTCAAAAGGTTTGTGGACTAATTTCATCTATGTCAACATCTATTATTGGATTTTATGTTTAATTAAAGTTGATTTGTAATGATAAAATAATCCATATTTTGTTGATTGTTTTGTGATATGTTGGAATGTGGATGTGCAATTTTTATGTCATTCACGGTGTATGGTTAAATTGTTAACATTTCATATGTTAGATTATTATGAATTTTTATGCTATGTTTCAACCTCTTCATATGTTGAATGCATTGGATATAGTAAGTTATAGACATGGCCTACTATATCCCATTGATACATTGGTATGTATCATGAGACATAATTATGTCTTGGCACAAGGCCTTGAGAATAATTTTTTTATTTGTAGTCTTGGCACGAGGACTTGAATATGTGTTTATGATGTCTGAAAATATGAATTACATCATAATGATATTAGCTATTGATATTACTTGTGATTATTCAACTAGTTGAATATCTATGTGAATAAATAAATGAGATTATTTGATTTATCTTTTCTTTATTATTATAAATATTATGTTCATAAGGCTTGTGTTTTAGTCTTATACATTGACTTAAATGTTTTTGCTTATTTATGATATTTTCCGCTATATTTTTATCATTAATGAGAATATGAGCTCACCATCTTCTTATGTTTTAATTTTTCCAAGGATGTAAAGAAGTATATTATGACTGATGTGTAAGGATAGGCTAAGGAATATAATTGAGGTCATTATAGAAACAATTTTGTTTTTTATTCTATAATTTATATAAAAAACTTATGTATGTATCTAATAATTACAATACTGCTAAATAAAGAGGTCCTTCGGGACATGATCTCTTTTGATCATGACAATATTATGTAATATTTCACCGTCTCTGGGTAACTGGTCTTGGGGAATTATAGCTAGTATCATAGGATGTTTAGTAAAATCCTTGGAAACTAGATTTAGATAAAATCTGATTAGATAACATTACCCTAAGATAGACTTTTAGGATTTGTATTAAAGAACATCCAATTTTTTTGGTAATGTATATTTTATGTTGGTTTTCAAAAAAAATACATATTGTTTTGGATAATACATGTGGACGTGATTCTGGAACATATTCACCTAATAATGAAAACTCTGATAAGGAGTTTTGGGCTTGACCCGGGGTATCCTGGGACGTGAAAACTGGCCTTACTGTGCACCTGTTTTGAAACTCTTGGGGGATATTATTAAAAGAGTTCACATTTTATTTAAAAAAACATTATGAATAATTTATGAGTAAATAATTTCCAAAAGAAAACATTTTTAATAGTATGGAATATATTCATAAACATTTCAATTTATGTTAATTATTTTATAAGTTTATAATTATTCATATCGATTCATGAACTAATATAGTGTATTCCATTTTTAGAAATAATTCCTAGGGGATGGAATGGAGACCATATCAACAAACGTAATACATGTCAGAATTTACCTTCAATTCATGTTAATTATATTGGATATGTTGATGAAACTAGTGATGAAAACATTATAACGATACTGGGACCACTCACTCAGTTTATGAATAATAACCTTACCCGCATGGAGCACCCTGATCTAAAATTTATAGGATCAATTTTAGACCGCTTCATTATGAAACAAACACCAACATTCAATGGGAATAAAAATCCTTTTTTATGTAAGAAATGGATATGTTCCTCATAGAAAATATTTCATGCTTTGGGGAGTAGAAAAAGGGAACATGCTTTCATGGCAGTTTATCGCCTCCCAGGAGAAGTGGATCAATGGTTGTAATAAATTCCAAACACAAATGAGGATTAAGAATACTAAAATATGTACTATATGGAGTTTAAAGATAATTTATTTTAAAAAAAATACATTCCTCATGAACATCAAGGAGATATTGAAATGTAATTTCTGATTCTAAGGAAAAAAGAGGATGGGAATGTCGCAACGTGTGAGATGAATGTTACAAAGATATATATGCACTATGAAAATTATATATATTACCCAATATGTTAGATTGATCAATTATTTTATCAGTTAAAACAATTTCTCCATCGAGAATTAATCTCACAATCCTCCATATCGTAGGATGATTTAGTCTCATGTGCTATCAAGAGAGAAAAATAATTTTCTAAGTCTTTTTACTTTAAAGTGAAGAAAGATAAGAAGTGATCTACTGAAAACTATCAAAAAGGAAATAAGGGGATTAAAGGAAAACTTGAATTTCCATCCTACTGTAATTGTTGGAAGAAACACCTTGGTACATGCCTAAAGATGATGGGAGTTTTTTACAAGTGTAGAGAAATGGGCCACCAAGATCATCATTGAAAGGGAAATAAAGAGGCTGTCAATGTTCAATTTGAGAAAATTTTAAGAGATGGGGAATTATTCTTATAAATTTCTTAAGAATAAAGGATTCATAACTCAAAAAGGACAATGGAATAAGGCCATGTTTATGCATTCACAACTGCTGAATTTGAAGTTCCGAATGAGGTGTTGGTAGGTAGTTTAAAATTTTCCTCAAAATTAGGCAATGCTTTATTTTATTCTAGATCATCGCATTCTCTAATATCATCCTAGTATTCTAATAAAATTTGATATTCCCATTTTGAAATAACAAGGGGGAAGTTAGTCAAAACTCTTAAGAGAATTTTCATTACAACAATGTTTTGCCTATCAGTTACCATTATGGTATATAAATGTGCTTTATCTGCTGATATTATTATCATTCCCATGATTGAATTTGATATAATCCTTAGTATGGATTGAAATTACAACCATGATGTGAAAATTTATTATAAGAATAATGAGGTTACAATTTTTTATGACGATAAATAATCCCCTATCTATATAGAAGAAACATCACCATCTATTCCTCATCTAGATTCATCCTCTATAGCTTTACTAAATTCAATTATTGGGAAGGAAGGGTGTGAAATGACTATGTGTGATGAATTAAATGTTTAAAAAGAGGAAGTACCTATTGTGTAAGAATATATTGCTGTGTTTCTAGAGGATTTACTTTGAAATCCCCCAGAATGAGAAATTGGGTTTTCTATTGACTTAATTATTGGTTCAAGGCCCATATCAAAGACCCCTTATATAATGGTGACTATGTAAATAGTTTAACTAATGAAACAACTATAGTAATTGAGTAATAAATGATTTATTCTACCTAGTAATTTTCTATGGTGAGCCCATGTTCTCTTTGTTAATAATAAAGATGGATCAATTATGTTGTGCATTGAATACTGGGAAATAAAGGATATCACAGTAAGGAAAAAGAGTCCCCTACCTTGCATTGATGAATTATTTGATCAAATTAATGGAGGTAAATATTTTTCAATCATTGAAGTTTGATCTAGATATTATCGGTTGTGTATGATGATGGAAGAAATTCCAAAGGCAACATTTGAGCTAGGTATAGGCATTACGAGGCTATAATAATGCCTTTTAGACTGACTAATGAACCCTCAGTTTTCCTAAATCTAATAAATAGAGTTTTTAAGGAATATATTGATGACTATAAAGTGAAATTTATGGATGATACCTTGGTATAATCCAAAATCTATGAAGATCATGAAAATCACATGCACACAATTCTAAAAACTCATAGAAGAAATGAATTATATAATAAGTTTAGAAAGTGTGAATTCTGGAATCATGAGATTTATTTTCTTGGCCATATTGTCTCCTAGGATGGAATATCTTCTTATTCATCAATGACAAGGGAAATCCACTAATGGAAAACACCTAAGAGTACAAGTGAGGTACTTTTTTATATTGTATTAGAAAGTTATTATCAACATTTCATCCATAATTTTACCTGATTGGCTAACCCATTAACCTATATCACATTCAAAAGCATTAAATATGTTTAAAAATGGTGTGTGAGGAATTTTTTGAATAATTGAAAAGAATATTAGTCAATTATACTATCATGAATCTGTAATCGAGGAATGATGAGTTTGTTATTTATAGTGATGATTCAACGAATGGACTTGGTAGTGTCTGTATGAAGAATAATAGTGTTATTACATATGCATCAAAACTGCTAAAAATTAATGAACAAAACTAACCTACTCATGATCTAGAGTTTGTAGGTGTAATATTTTCTTTGATGATATGGAGGCACAATCACTATTGTGAAAATTGTGAGATATATACTGATCACAAGAGTTTAAAGTATATTTTCTCACATATAGAACTCAATATGTGGAAAAAGTGATGGCTATGACTATTCAATGGTTATTATTCCACTATAAACTACCACTTGGGGAGGAAAATAAGGTGGAAGATGATTTGAGCAGAAAGAATCATGGAGTTCTGAACAAGATTAAATAATAAAGGGATCCTATGTTCTTGGATCTAGTAAAGATCGATATGGGAATAATAATAGAAGGTGGAACATCAATACATTTTCAAATGGCTTCCATCCCATCTTTATGAGAAATGAATTAAATATCTCAGACTAGTAATGAGGTGTTTCCAAAGAAAACTACACTTGTGAATGATGGGAGATTGTTTGACTTCATATTTGAAGATAAAATTTTGAAATTTTGGAAGTAGATTTATGTTCCAGATATACCTGATCTAAAAAGGGAATTGTTGGATGATTCTTATTGCTCCAATTTCACTATACACCATGGTAGCACTACGATGTATGGTTTTTAATAGGTAAAGGCTATAAGTCATCATCATAGAGGAGTCATGAAACCTCTTCCCATACATGACTAGAAATGGGATGATATTATGATGGACATTTGCATAGGGCTACCAAATACTCTGAGAAGAAATGATACAATAATGGTAATTTTCGATCTTCTTACCAAGTAAAAAAAATTATTCCAATAAGAGAAGGTTTAACACTTGAACTCTTATCAATAATATATATTAATTAAGTTTTAAGACTTTATGGTGTTCCCATATCAATTTTTTCTGATTGTGATCCCCATTTTACATCAAGATTCGAGAAGAGTCTTCAGAATGCCGTGGATACTGAACGTCGTTTGAGAACATCCTATCACCCTCAATCTGATGGATAATCATAATTAACTATTCAAACATTATAAGAAAAGTTAATATATTTCCCGCTTGACATTTAAGGTATGAGGGATCATTATTTACCTCTGGTAGAATTTTTCTATTACAATAGCTTCCATTCAAGTATTCATATTGCACCATGTGAAGAATTATATAGAAAAATATGTCACACACCTAATTGATGTGATGATGATTGTGAAAGATAACTCGTCCGCCCAGAAAATAATGAGAAAATAGTGTAAAAGGTGAAGATTATCCAAACCCACATCAAAGGAGGTCAAAGTAGGAGAAAGATCTATACTGATAATCGAAGGAGGGATTTGAAATTTCAAGTAAAAGATTATGTTTTATTTAATGTATCTATATGGAAGAGTGTTATATGATTCTAGAATAAGGGTAAATCAAGTCACATGTACATATGAACATTCGATGTTCTATAACGAATTGGAGTGGTAGCTTGTCGTTTAGAAATGCCACCATTTTTCTCCAATGTTCATGATGTGTTCCACATATCAATGTTGAGAAAAAACATGCCTGACCCAACTCATGTACTCACCTTTTAAGAAATATAAGTGGAACCTAATCTGTCTTATTTTGAAAATCCTATCAGAATTATTGATACCAAAGAACATGTTTAGAGAAACCATATGAATCATTTGGTGAAGGTTTTTTTGGAAAAACCATAAAATGGAAGAGGCAACATGGAAACTTGAGGAAAATATAATGAAGAACCACCTGAATGTTTTAATGAAGTAATATTCTAGAAATTTATAGGATGAAATTAACTGAAATTGGAAAGAATTTAACACCCCAAGATTCCACAATATGCTTATCTTTAATTAATACATTATCCTGCATTGTTCGCAGCTCAGTGTTCTAGCACACCATGACCAATAAAACTAGCCATTTAAAAAAGAAGTTATTAATATTAATACCCACATTTTTGAAATTTTTGAAATTTTAATTTTCAAAATGGATTTCATTTTTGGATTTGTAATATAAACATTTTCTCATGGTGAATTTTTGGTATTTTTCTAGAAACTTTTAATTTTTTATGAATAGTGAAAACATAATATTACTGTTTTAAAAAAACTTTTTTATTTAAACCAGTATTTTTAAATTTTAATGTAATTTGAAGCTAAAAAAGATGCATAGTACTCACATTATTCCAATTTAATTCATTGGAGTCATTTTTTAATAATATTAGATATATAAAAATTTATTGAAAATTTATGGTCTTTTAACCACTTTCTCGGAACATTTGCAAAATTTTATGAAACCTAATTTTACGGAATCAATGAATTGAATTTTAAAAATCTAACAGTCAAAATTGTCATTATTAAGTCAATTATTTATCATTATGATGATTTTTTTAGTGATTAGTAACTTTTTATTTTTATTTACCGTGGTTAAAAATTAAATAGGATTATTAAAAAACAATTATATTATAATGTTCTA
This sequence comes from Viscum album, assembly GCA_963277665.1. Lineage (NCBI taxonomy): Eukaryota > Viridiplantae > Streptophyta > Magnoliopsida > Santalales > Viscaceae > Viscum > Viscum album. Next base: position 1,316,633,162 of record OY728121.1, read on the forward strand.
AAATTACCCCTAAACATGAACTAATTTTATTGTAGAATTTTAGAAAATCTAAAATCAACCATAGTACAAAAAATAAGATCCCTTTTTATCCATTTGGGTTAGATTAGAACATTTATTATAATTTATTTAAAGAAGAGTTAAAAGTGTTAAATTCAAATTTCAATAACTAAACAAATTTTAATATAGGATTATACAAAAGATAAATTCTAATATAAATAATAATTGGAAATATAAAATTATTCCTATATCAGGGTATTTTATTTATATTTTTTATTCATTAAATAATAAAATTTATTTATGACACAATGATGATGCATTAAATACTTTATTGATGAATGATTTTAATAAATGATATTATAAATATTTAAATAATCTTTAATTGAATCTTCTGATGCCATATAAGAATTTTATCGGTTAATATGATATTTTATGGCTTATTAAACTTATTTTTTGAAGTAATCAACTTGTTTTCAATTTTAAAAAAATGAAATACTAAATAGTGTGAAAATTGACAAATATGATTTTAGGAAACAAATACTATTTTATTAATGAATATAATAGTAATAAAATATATGATTCGACCAGATGTCATAGATAATGTAATACATGTCATTAATTAACCACTAAATGTTATTTTTTAATTGTATAGTAAGTATATTAACCATGTTGTATAAAAATACAGGAAGACATTGTAAATGTTAAACTTTATAACCAAGGGTTATGTATAAAAGATAACGTTAATATAGTGACCTAAAATTGCCTAAAACCTATTGGTTGAGAGGATTTAAAACCATACACACTCTATACTTTATATAAATCAAGTTTTATATATTATAAACAATAAATCATTTTATAATAAATTAATATTTCTAGATTTTCCTAAAGTTCCCCTCAACTCTCATATAAATCGGTAATTCCCCCTCTCTTAATTTAAAACCTCCAAATCCATTTGAATGGGCCAAATCCTGATTAAATATATTAAAAAATCCCCCACATCATTTTAGAGGCCTTACAATGGTCAGAAAACCATAATAAAGAACCCTTTTTTCAAATCAAATGAAGCACCTGAAGAAGAGATAATTATTTTATCAACTCTTTCAAACTTCTTTTATTATTCCACTTCCTCTTTATTTCTAATTTCCATAATACAATAAAAAAATAGTACATTATACATACTGAAATGATATTATAAATAAGGTTGAACCATATTCAATATTCTATCCATCCTATGAATGACAAACTCACCATACATGTGTACGTACCAATTACTGTCTCCACGTCGTAGTGTAGTTTGCAATTCCACACATCATTATTTGGATGGGTATAATAATGAGTGTAATTTATGTAAATAGTAAATATAATATTTTAATTATTCTTTATATATAATATACCATCCAATTACATATTGTTTCACCATCAACAGAATGATATTTTCGCATATACATGCGTACATATGGATTATTGTCTCCACGATGCGACGAGATTTCATTTCCCATCATAGCCATTCAAGAATAATTTTCATTTGATTATTAAATTTTTTTACGAACATAATACCATTAGGGATATTAATCGAATACATTGTTTCTATAACAAATATGACTTATGTTACAAAACATATGAAGGAAAACAAATCAATTAAAACCTGAAAGGATAATACTGAAATATTATTAACAAAGCAACATTGTAAGATCATATATTATATTATATTTATGTGTTTGGTTCATGTATAATTTTGAAAATATGATTTAAGTATTATACATGAGGTTAATGTACCATTAACTAAGGAAAAGTACAAGGTAAGGGTTAGTTATACAATAGATTTATTATCTGAGATTGTTTATACATATGTATATAATGGGACATAATTATCACCCAAATATGTGTTTTTTTAAATGTATTTGAAATTTTTAAAAAAATTTCCTATACTAATTTTTAAATTCATTTATTACCATTTTGGATTTTTTATAATTTTTTTAAAAGTAATATTTCAGTCTATTACTAAATAATGTACTTTATGACCTTTTCGACATATTTTGGAAATAATTTTTTTTTAAAATATATGATGGGTAAATCCATTTTACGCTATCATAACACCTTAGAAGAATAAATTAAAAGATTTGTAAATATTTTCAAAATAAATGCTTTTTTATATGAATAAAACTTTTAACTTATTTCAAAGTAGTGAGATTTTTCTCTCAAATAGTTTTTTTGGATTGATTTCATCTATGTCAACATCTATTCCTGGATTTTATTTTTATTTGAAGTTGATTTATTATGATACTATATTCAATATTTTATTGATAGTTTTATAATATTTTTAAATCTAGATGTGCTATTTTTATGTCATTCACGGTTTATAGTTAAATTATTAACATTTCGTATGTTTTTTTAATATGAATGTTTATGTTATTATTCACCCATTTCATATAAGGAATGGAATGGATGTAGTAAGTAATGGGCGGGGCCTACTATATCTCCTCAATGCATCAGTATGCCTCATGAAAAAAACTATTGTCTTGGAACAAGGCCGTGACAATATTTTTTATTTTTAGTCTTGGAATGAGGCCTTGACTATGTGGTTATGATGCCCGACATTATGCACTCCAACTATATGTGAGTAGAAATTTAAATGAAATGTGATTATTCAAATAGTATAATATCCATGTGAATATGTAATTGGCATTATTTGAATTATATTTTCCCTATTATACTAAATTTTAAGTCTAAAAGTATTTGGATTTAGTGAAATACATTTCCTTATATTTCTATGATTATTTATGATAGTTTCTACTATTTTGATATCCTTACTGAGCATTTAATATCTCCCCTTTCTTATGTTTTATTTTTTCCCAGGATGCGAAAATATACATTATGACTAGTGTGCAGGGATAGGTAAAGGAATATGAGTGTGTTTAATGGATACACAATGTTGTTTTCTATTTAATAAGATAATGAAAAACTTATGTATGTATCTAGTACTTTCAATTATAGAAAACTGACTGGTCTTTTGGGACATGATCTCTTGTTTTGATGCCAATATTATGGAATAATTCCCCAACTCTGGGCAACTAGTGTCTGGGAGTTAAAATATGATACAGTTCTTTTGGCCCACACATATTCATATTAAATTATTCTGTATAATTCAAGGATTATTTCCGAAAAACTATAATATCACTTCATAGGAGGTACCCCTACTGGATGAGACACACCAGCATCCCCAGTCAAAGAGCATTCCTTGTATTGTAGTGGGATTAATTCTTAAACAATATTAGTAGTCAATGGTCTCTCACATGACTATTTTTGTAGTCATGGTTCACTCCCAAGATAGTATTACTAGTCAAGGTTCACTCCCAAGACCATTTTAGTGGAAAATGCCCTTATTAAAATTAGTTTTCTCCCCATTCTAGCCTTTTACATCTCAAGCGATATAAGTCCTGACTCAGTACATTGAAGAGGGATATATGTCCCTCCCCTAATGTAATGAAATCTTACATTCGTGTTCCACAAGATAATAATACATTCATCACATGATGTAAAATAAAAAAAGATGGGTTTCATAAACATTACATCGTAATCCCTTAATTGAAATGGGTATCAATAAACTTTTTATCATATCATAATTCAAAAAAATAGATGGGTTTCAAAATCATATAATTATATAATTACCCATGAAATGAATTAGTATTAATATGTGTGTGTCATGGTATAAATCATAGAAGAGAAACATGTTTCATAAACAACATATCAATTTGAAAATAATCTATTCAAATATGGAATAATAATGGAGTCCCCATATCCTATCCATATAAAATCATAAACTATTTCAATGGATTTAATATTTGATAGATAAGGATTTATGAAGGTCACATGGATTATGCATTAAAAAATTATCATTTATTTTAAATTCATTTTTTATAACATAATTTTTTTCCAAATACTTCTTTTTAAAACCAATTTGAAAAATTATGATGTAATATTGAAAAATAATTACAAACATTTATTGAGGAAAATATGCATTCCACTATTAAAAAATCATTTTAAATATAAAACAAAACAAAAAATTAAGAAAACCTTGAAACAATAAAAACTATTGTTTAAAACATTTTCATTACATTTTTCATTGAAAGAACATTTGAAAACTCATGACGAATGCATAAAAAAAATTCAAAACCCTTTTTCTAGGATAATAATTTAAAATGTTTATAAATAATCATTAAATATTTTTTAGAACATTTTTATTTGAAATTAATTTTAAAAAATATAATTAAAAATTCAAAAAAACATTTTAATACATTTTCATTGAAATTATTTTTGATAAATTGTAAAATGTATCATGAAGAAAAATTTAAAACCAATTTGTTTGAAAATACTTTGAAAAAATATAATGAAATCTAGAAAACATGTTGAATTTTTTTCATTGAAAACCGCATTAAATACAAAAAAATTAAAAAAATATTAAAGAAAATATTTTCTCCAAAAATAACTTGGTAAAATTTAATATGATGATTCAAGTAATTCATGTTTAAAATTTAGGTAAATCCATAGTTCATAACATTCATTTTTCCACATAAAATGTTATAAATATGCCTTGATTAGATAACAATATGAAAATTCCTTTTAAAAACTCTTATTAAAATTTAAGACATGGGTAAAAATATAATTAAAATATCATAGATGAATAATATGAGGGGTTTGGTGAACATTTTTTGAATTTTTTTTAGTAAAATAGATTTCTGACTGAAAATAGAAATATACTCGGATTATCATAATTGTTTTTCCTAAATATATTGAGTTCCAAATAATTTAAAAAGATAAAATTATATTTATATATTCTGAATAATTATAGAAATTTATAATTTATGGGATATATTGAGATACAGTTCATAATATATTATCAATGTTGGCATAATTTGAAATAATCTCATTAAACGATGAATCTATAACAATAAATTGTTACCAAGTTAGTAACATTGAATCAAAATACCCAGGATTGAATAACATTATATTAATATTAAATTAAAATTCAATTTAGCATATTCATAATAAAACATGTCAAATGGAATTAAATAATCATTATAAAATCATATAGGTCCATTACAAAACTTTTGTCTCAAAGATGAAAAATTGAGACAAAATTGCCTTACCAACTTGGTAACCTTAGAAACATTATCCCCATGAATCATAGATAAAAAATTAATGTGTAAATAAAAAATAATTTATGGTTAAAAATCATAAAATACTTTCATGGTACGTATAAACACCACTTAAAATAAATGAGTGGTGAATATGATATAAGTCTCACAAAAAATAAAAGTGAGATTAGAAAACCATTACCTTTTGTCTTTAATTTCTTCATTGATGTTAAAAACGAGTTTATAATAAATATATGTTTATTATAAATCTTAAAAACACACATATTATTATATATCATTCCATAAATGAATTTATTATGACTTTATATTACCTATTTTTTAACAATATCTTTTCAAAGTTATGTTTTCGGTAATAATCACAATGTTTTCGGTATATGTTTTTACTTGTTATTATTGAAACTTTTACATAGATCATGATTTAAGTATTAACATAATTTAAAACATTATTTAAATATCATATATATTTAGTATTTAAATATATATAATAATATTCAATATATAGAAATATGATATGAAATACACTGTTCATCGAGACATTAGGCAGAACATACACATTAATGTTGTTTTTGTTTTCTTTTTGTATTGAAGAAAAGAAAATAAATGAAATATATGTATATAGATATATATTATAATTTCATCAGAATTAATATTTCATATATATCATATTATTTTAATAAAATCATTATTAAGTCATTCCATGTAAATTGTGAATGAATCATATCGCTTTAAGGAGCCAGTAGTCAACACGTCCCGAAACAATGTTATCATATCCTAGAAAAATTGAAGGCACAATGTTATGTGTTATATAATTATTTTATATGAATAAAATATTCTTAAATATCATATATATCATATAAAACATAATTAACATCAATATTACTAACCATGAAAGGTAGTATTGGAATAAATAATGACACCGGTTCGCATAGCGACAGTCCGCTGTACACAAGTGTGATGATTGTGTATCCCATTTGATTAATGTGACATTAAGTGTAGATAATTACCATATCATAAAAAAATATAAGAATATTTAGGGTAGTGTGATTATTATTTCAGTGAGGAATTTGTATAATCAATCTAGAATAAAAAAACAAATGTTTTTCTTGAAGGATGATACTGATTATTTTGTTGACTCCTTTTGGTTTCAATGAATGGGATTCATTGGTAGGATTTCTACCAAGAGGGATGATTCTAGGATTAATGAATATAATTTTGGAGATTATTTTTCTAGGTTTGGAATACCCAATTTACAACACTTATATATTTTGTGAAATATATTTTTTTAAATTAATTCAATCTTTTCCATATCCTATATTTCACACAACAGGGAATATAACATGCGTTTTATGCATTCCCTATGATTGGATACATCATTACACAAATACAATTCAATATTAAAATACATGAAAAAAGATTATAATGTAGTACAACCAACATAATTTTGTGCTTCTCTTATTCACAGTGATGATTTTCTTTGATAGTTTTAATTACACACAATACCAAATTTTTCATTACTACAATATACTATTAATAATATTAATAAAATATTATTATAACTTCTACATAGCCATTGGAATTTTTGTTTTGAATAAGAATAATTAATTTAAGAAAATATGGCCTATTCATTTACATAATAATAATTATTTTCTTATTATTTAACAATAAATGAAAACAAAACCCTTTTGAAAATATAAGAAATATTTTTTAGGTAAACAATATTTTTTTGATATCAAAAATGTTTTACTTTAATAAATATATTTAAAAACAATTGATATATTATTATAGTGATATATATATATATATTATATTCATTCAAATATTCCACATTCATCTTATGTGTTTTCATGAAAAAATGAAAATAAACCTATTTTATGAATAAAAAGATGTATTTTTCTAAAAGGTAATTTTACTACCTTTTAATTTCACTACTATTTTAAATCTATTTTTTGAAACATTTATAATTTATTTTTTAAAATATAAACTTATTTTTCTAATGGGGATTCACAAAATTTTCTTTGGTTGATTTTTTTTGTATTTTTCTTTGTAGTTTTAATTTTTGATGAATAATAAAAAACAATAAATTTTTATTGAAGAATAAATTTTCACATAGTTTTTTATATTTTTAACTTATATTTTATATTATTTTTAATATATAATTACATTTATTATACAATAATAAATAAAATTTAGGTAATTTATTCCAATTTTACATTGAAATTGGATATGGAAATATCAGAAACAATTGAATTTTTTTCCATTAAAGTTCAATTTTCAAGTCATTTATATTGGATTAATATTAATTTAATTTCATATAATTATGTATTTGGAGTTAATAAAAGGATTAAATATTTTTAATAATGATTATTTATAGTTTCTAGTATGTTAAACTTATTTTACCACAAAAATTATTTTTTAGATTAATTAAAATTAATCATAGGGATTAAGGTGAGAATTTTTTTACTTAGTGGTTAATCCTCAACATAATGGAGAAAATCATATAGAAACTAGTCCAAAAGACCTATTTTGTGTATATTTTTACTATATACTCCCATATATATGAAATGTAAAATTATTTTAATATCATTATGTAAGGAAGACCTCCCAATATTGTTAGGCTTAATATATTTACAAGAGTGTCTCTCCTCATCCACTATAAAAGGGAACCTACCCCACACTTATTTACACATATATTCACACTTTTATTATTAAAAAAAGCTACAAATAATCTATCAAATTATCTCCCTTAATCAAAGATGCCCTGGTTTGTGCATAATTCCCATAAATAAATCCCTTTGGTGAAAACCAAAAGGAATTACCTAAAGAAGAGATAACACCCTTCAACTGAAAATTTTCTTTTATTTATTTATCCTCCCACTAAGTTATTATTTTCTAATCCTGAATTATATAATAAAATAATTATCCATAATAAAATGTGATTTTTTTGTCAACAATAATATTTGGACTCATAAAAACTTCTATCAACTCGGATACAAAATCACAATTCATGTGTACACTACACCACCGCCTCACGAACTGTAGACGTTAGTTCATCCATTCCCACATTAAATGGATGGGAGTAATGAAGTACTATAATGACCATCCTCTTTATTACACATGTAAACAAGATTTATTACATAAACTATTCACTTGATACTTCATAAGAAATAAATAGTTATAGTGTCTTTGGGTATTAAGAACATGACATAATGACTAAAAACTTGAAACACAATATCTTTTTTAAAAACTTCTTTTGCATGACCACGACATTCCCTGTTACTTAGAAATGGATGGGGTAACCTGAGAAAATGATTAAGAAAATGGTGAGCTATGAAGCTGAATAATAGAGTAAATATGGAATAACATGAAGAATATAATACATGTTATGAAATAGGAATATAAATAGAGCATAAAAGAAACATGAACATAAAGGCATGAAAACATGGAAATGTGGAAACAACACTTAACATGGAATTAGAATGAGACAAGGATAATCTAACATAAAGAATTAGTAAAACCTATTTTCACTTGAATTATAACTAGTAATCCCTCATTAGACTTGAAATATCATGATAATAAACTTTACCCAATGCAATCGAGCTCTATCAGGGAGCACCCTTCATAAACATTTCATTTCATGCGTAAGTGTGCCACATGGGTCATAAAACATGGAATCACTCATAATCATTTATTCCAAGATATAGGGATGTGGAATACATAAATTTATCTTTATAATCAATAATTAATTGTTCATAAAGGTGAATACCCTTGATAGATAAATGGGTATGGTATTTAGAACATAATGACATTGGTTTGGAAAATCATGGTGCATTTTCGGTAGTGTAATAGTGTGACATAAGAATTCATAAAAATGGTAGATGAGTGTGTAAGGGGTGTCTCATAATATTTACATGAAAAAGGAAAGTATGGTGGTTATATAGATACATGTCCCATCGTATTTAATGGAATTTTGATTTGTAATACAAAAGAATTTCTGGAATATAAATGAGGAGAAATAATTCCCTAATGGAATTAAGACATGGTAACCAGTGTACATAGGAAGAATTAATGATAGAGAAAAGAGCTATCACATCATTAAAACATAAAGAGTTAATTATGGGGGAGGTGGGAAATCATACCCCAATATTTATAAATGATAATAAAAGGGAATAAAAATATTAAGAAACATGGATAAAATTAGAAAGTAAGAAATCCCTTACTTGGAAGTGTGATCCCAATGGCTTGAGAGGTGCTTAAGAGAGGCTTCCTGAGAGCATGGAGCTCCTTGTGAGGATTATAGAGTGGGGATATTTGGGATTGGATGAGCTCAAAAGGATTTGAGTGAAGATGAAGTGGGTTCTTGGGTGGGTTCATGTTCGAAAGGAGAGGGAATTCTTTATTATTTATTTTTGGGTCACCACACATCAAACTAATCAAAAACACAAACAAGACTATGGTTTTTTGCCCATGTTTTTTTCTAATGGGGAGTGGAAAACAATATTTTATAAGGAAAATGGCCTAAATTCTTAGAATAATAGGGTTTTTTATCTGGATGGTAATCACACCCTCAAGGACTGACTGAAAATTAACTTTTTTATTATCAACTCTTTTGAGGAAAAAGAGAGATACCGCAAAGTCCAAACATTACAAGAAATTAAAATCATGAAAGATGATAACCCAGGTCAAGACTACTGGATCTTTCCCCTCCCACCTATTACATCATGATGACATACCTTCACATTCACATGACCACTCGGCTAGAAATCCCGTGCATGGGTGCACGGGAAAGGTACCGATGGTAGAGCCATACCCTCTCGAACTTCAAAATCTGAATGGTATGCAAAGGTGAAATCAATTTAAAAAGGTTAAATGTTTTATATGTTTTTAATGGTCCACTAGAGCATTGTAAAAATAAATAAATCCATAATAAAATTACATTTTTTAATGGTTAAGCATATATTGGCCGAAAATAATATTTATAGTATTTCATTACATCACTATTGGGTCATTATGATGTTATAAAAGACATTATATTTTTGAACGATGTTTAATTTTTACCCAAAAATTTTACTCTCAGAATATTATGAAAAATTAACCATTTGATAAATTCTATTTCTTGATTCCAAAAATGATACCCATTTTATCTAAATAATTTTCTAAATATGTGAATTTTCACTTTTGAAATAAAAACTGACAGTTATCGAAAATTCATGGGTCTTGACAAAAATAGCTTTCTAACCATAATAAAACTCACAATCATCTTCATAATAATTTTAAAATAATTTATTTATATAAAAAGTAAATTAGAAATAATATTTAATTCAAATATTATTTATATAAATATTACATTAATTAATAAAAATATATTTTTTAATTGAATATCAACTAAAAATACTATTTGTGCTTTAAAACTATTTTCAATGTAATAATAATAAAATGAATATATATTCATTATTAAATACATATATAATGCACATAATAATAGTTCTATGGTCTTGTTACATAACCCATTATAACACATGTATAAGACCAAAGGGTAAGGTGTGTGATGGTGACAGACTCCTGGGGTTGGTCAGATAACATCGCTCAGGTAGTAATCTCTATCAACATCTATTTCTACCATAGGTGGTTCCACTCAAGCTTAACATGTTGAAGCTCAGTTTGGGCTTGGTAATGAGCTAATCCCACTAACCCCACATTCTTTTTGAACTCTGACAAATGGGATTCGTATGGGGAATGTCTACTAGATGAGGCCATCACTTCCTTTTTCTTTGTAAACTGGATTTGATATATCCCTATATTTATACTAATTATGTGATCACTATTAAATGAATATATTAGAAATGGTACCAGTTTGTAATGGAATTTTAAAATCCAAAAACATAAAACCAAGGAAGTTCATCTTTTATATAACTATCTTTCATAATAAGACAGTTAATTAGATCCAAAGGAATTTTCATTGATTAATGTTTTGGTCGTTACAATCTTCCCCCTTCAAAAAAATTTAACCAACAAAATTTCATTTTCCCACACTAAAATAGATGTGGGTAACTCTGCTTCATCACTTCCTCTAATTTCCACATTGCCTTTTAAAACTTGTGGTTTCACCACAACTCCTTGATGAAGGAAATTGTATTTTTTTCATAGAACTATTTCCCTATGATCTATGATAATCAATGACTGGTACTCATAAGAAAGATCATCCTCTAATGGTAATACCTATGAAGAGATTACCTGTTATGGGTATGGTATGTACTTCTTTAAGAGGGATACATGAAATACACCATGTACTTTGGCCATGGTAGGTGGATGTTCTAGTCGATAGGTCACAAATCTGAGACAATCAAGAATCATGAAGGGGAATATGTACCTAGGACTTTACATCCCTTTATTTCCAAACCTCATGACTATCATCCACAGAGAGATGTGCAGAAATACGATGTCTCTAACATTGAACTCAAGGACTCGTTGTTAGTTATCGACAAAACTCTTCTATCGACTTTGGGATTCCTCGATATGAAGATGGATAGTTTTCACCTTATACATCATTTCTTCAACCATTTCAGGTCCTAGAAGCTTACGCTTTCCTACTTCATCCCAAAACGATGGTGTTATTCAACATTTACCCCAAAGGGCTTTATATGGTTCCATTCGTATATTCGAGTGGAAACTGTTATTCTAGGTGAATTAAACCAAAGGAACATGATGATACCATCTTACATTGAAGTCCATAGAACATGATCTTAACATATATTCCAATGTATGAATAGTTCTCTCAGATTGAGCATCAGTTTGAGGTTGAAAGGCTATACTGAAATTCAGTTCAGTTCATAGATCACGTTGAAGACTTTTCCTGAACATTGAGGTGAATCTAGGATCACGATCAAATAAAAAATATAGTTGTACTCAATGCATACTTACAACATATTTTATGTAAATCCATGAAATTTGATCCAATGAGAAGTCCTCTTGAATCAAGATAAAGTGAGATGTCTTCATAAGATGATCCACAATGACCCATATAGAATTGTTTCCTATGGATGTCCTTGGATGTCAATTGACAAAGTCAACTGTAATGTTCTACCACTTATAGGTTGGTATGGGTAGTGGTTTGATAATCCCCTTATCCTTTTTCTTCCGATCCTACACTTGATGAAATACCAAACACTATGATGTATATTCAACAATCTCCCTTTTCATATTGACCCACCAAAAGTTTTCTTGGAGAACTTGATACAACTTTGTGCTCCCTAAGAAAAATAGAAGGTTGAGATACATGAATCATCTAGATTCTCGATTACCTCTAGATCAGATGGTACATATAACAGTGAATTAAATATCACAATTCCATCATTTTCAACCACAAACTCTGAGGATTTCTCATTTCTGATACCTTCCACCCTATTTATAATTTCCACATCATCTTGTTGAGCATCCTTTATTTTCTACATGAGGGGTAGTTGACCAAGAATTTGGAAAAGGATTGATAATTTACATCTATTAATTATTACCATGTCCATATTTTGTAGATCTATAAAGATTGGATCCTTTTCCATTCCTATCATTGATAAATATTCCGGATCCTTTCTACATAGAGCATCTGCCACCTTATTTTCCTTGCTGGGATGGTAGTGGATTGAGTAGTCATAAGACTTGAGGAGCTATATCCATCTTTATAGGCACATGTTAATCTATTTTCATGTGAATTTATATTTTAGTATCTTGTTATTAGTATTTATCTCACACTTCTCCCCATAGAGATAATTCCGCCAGATTTTCAATGCAATGATCATAGTAGCCAACTCCAGATCATGCATGGTATTGTTTTTCTTATGAATTCTTAGCTTCCTTGAAGAATAGGCTGTCAATTTATCATTTTTATTATCACATATACTAAACCCCTCTCTTAAGAATAACTATACCCCACAATGAGTTCTCCACTTATTGGGAGTGGGAGTATGAGCACAGTGATAAGCCTCCTTTTCAAATCCTTGAAGCTCTCTTAACATTCATCACTCCAGGAAATAATTACTCCCTTTCGAGTTAGCTTGGTAAGGGGTTGGACAATCGTGAGAAATTTCTCACAAATCAGTGATAATATCCAGCTAACCTCAAGAAGCTACAAATATATATTACCGATGTTGGATTCAGCCAACCCTCAATTACAGCGATCATGGAGGGATCTATTGATATCCCATTTCTTGTGATTATATGTTACATGAAAGATACGTCCTTCAACCAAAACTCAAACATTCTGTACTTTTCAAAGAGAATATCCTTTCGCAATATCTCTAGTACATTTCATAGATTCCCATCCTTGGTTTTGGAGTATACTAGAGTATCATCTATAAAGACTACAAAAATTTTTTCGAGGTAATCTCTAAAGACTATATTCATCATGTCCCTAAATATTTTTGGAGAATTACTGTGTCCGAAAGGAATTACGATGAATTCATATTGCCCGTACCTTGTACAAAAATAAATCTTGTGGCTATCCTCCTTCTTCACCCTTACATAGAAATATCCCAGCCAAAAATCCATCATGGAGAATTATTATTCTCTACATATATTATCGAACAAGTAATCAATTTGAGGAAGATGATTCTTGTTCTTTAATGTGATTTTGATGATATCATGATAATCAATGCAAAGGCACATTGACCCATCCTTCATCTTGATGAAGAGAACTAGAGCACACCATGCGGAAGTAATTGTGTGTATAAACCATTTCTTTATATTCTCCAGTAGTTGTTTTTTCATCTCCTCGAGCTCTAGAATAGCCATAATATACAGAGTCTTGGATATTGGAAACACCCCAGGCATAAGGTCAATTGATAATTCAACATCTCTACTCTGAGGAAGATCAGAAAATTTCTCAGGAAACACTTCAATGAATTCTCTCCAATATGCATGTCTTAAAAGATGATTGCTTCGTTAGACTCAGTAATTTGAGCTAGATACATGTTCCAAAGGGTAGTAATATCCACAACCTATATGATGGTGCTAAAGAAGAATCATCTTATTCTATAACTTGTATAGAATCGAGGGGCTATTCTCTATATGGAGAGTGATTTTCCTCAAACGTCAATTTATGTTGGCTCTATATAAGGAAATCCTATCCATGACGATAATTGCATGAAATTCTACCAGAGGGAGAATGATGAAGTTCTATAGGAATTTATGTCCACAAATTATGATAGGGGATGAGTTATATTCATGGGATGCAATGATTTCACCATTTTACGTACTCACCGACAACTTTAAATCCATGATTTGTGGTGGTGTTTGGATTTCTCTACTAAAAATTCATGATATAAAATATTGTGAACAAACAGAACCAAAAAGTAAGTTCAGTATTTTTGAATGAATAACTATCGAACCTGTCACCACTTCTATGCCGGTGCTCACTTTGGCGTTTGTGGTGGAAACATATCACCCTTGCTACCTTGGAGGTTGTTGGTTGCTTCCAAAAACCCTTGGCATATGGAACTGATTTAAAATGATCCATGTTTTCTTTCAGTTTAAGTAATGAACAATGCCTTGGGGGTCGAACAGAGCATTCATCTCCTCTATCACAGCTGTAGGTTTTTCCTTTGGACAGTTAATGGCTAGGTTCCCATCTCTTCCACACCTAAATCATTTCCACGCCCCCATCAAACAATTTCTCAGGTGATTCGTTTTTCACCTTTGGCAAGTGGGGTGTGGGGTTTTCCTAGAACCATGAGATTTTTTCACCGGACTATCAGAATTGAAGTCCATGTTATGCTTCTTATCCCCTTGATACCCCTAAGAATCACTAATATCCATTTTGACCTTGGGGGAACATTGGAATATTTCCTCATAGCTATCGATTTCTCGAATCACCAGGGCATTACATAGTCATGGTTTTAGCCCACCAAGGAAGTGTCCAACCTTGTATTCGGGGGTAATGAAAAATATGGAGGTGTATCATGAAAGCATTGTGAAGTTTTCTTCATACACTTTGATGGATTCATCGTCTTTTTTAGAGGGAAAAGAAATCACTTTTCATCACAAGATGGAGGGTGCGAGGAAAATATTTATCAAAAAATATTTTCAAAAAATCATTCCATTCAAACACCTCATATCCTCCTTAGGATTTTTATTTTTTATCAATGTACACTGTTGATCAGGTTCACCATCCATACAATAAGCATCCAAAATCAACTACTCTTGTTCGAAACATTGATGGGTAGAGAATATCTTTTCACTGGAGTTGATATATTGTTCTTAAATTGAGGTATCAGAGGATCCATTAAAAGATGGAGGTCTTTGTCTCATGAATCTCTCGATTGAAACACGTTCTTTCTTGGGGGGGGGGGGTTAACATTCCTATTAACCCATATTTCTATTCAAATATTTAGTTAACTAGGAGAGTATCTTGAAAACGTTTTTGATTCCTGCTCTCATCGGATTTGGAACCTCCTTAGAAAAGTCATAAAATTTATCATCACATTGGTAGTTTGACCATGTCATCCTATTAGAGGACATCATTTGGAATAAAAGTAATGTTAGGGGAAACACATAAAGGGTAATCCAAGGACAAAAACAAATGACTTATAAATAAATTATATTTTGTTTACTTATGAATACACAGGATTCAATCTATGTTATCCATGATCTACCTCCCAACATATATTCATAGGTGATTTTTTATTCCCTTAATAATGGTTCATAATAAGATTGTGAATTTACCAAATCATATCCCCTGGGAGTTTCGTAACCAAGAGTGCATCAAGACCCGTTGTTGTGTACTGTGATACCCCAGGTCAATCCTAAAACTACTTGTTGGAGTTTTCAATCCTAGGTACATCTATTCCAGAGCTGCCCCTACCTGCTTGTATCTAGACATGGATGTATTATCTTTATAAAACACTTACACAATAATCAATAAAATTTAGTAATGTTCTTATTATAATTAGTCTTATCCATATGTATTTCACTAGGTTTTTCTAATCCTGATCCCAAAAATAATTAAACCTATCCTATGATACCAACTATAACAACCATTATCTTTATAACACACATAAGAATGATTTATTACATAAAATATCCACGTGATAAAACATTGAAGGCCAAGAGTTATAGTGTATTTTGGGCATAGGAACATTATATAATGACTTAAAACATGAAATCCAACATCTTTATTGAAAACCACCTTTACACGAGCACTACGTTTCCTCGTACTTAGCATTGCATGGGGTTACATGAGGACATGCATAAGAAAGGGGTGAAATATAAAGCCTATTAAGGGAATAAAAAAGGCATAACATGAAGAATAAAATACATGTTAGGAAATATGTATATCAATTGGACATAAAATAAACATGAACATAAAGGCATGATAACATAAAAATGTTGAAACAACACTTAACAAGGTAATAACAAGATCCAAGGATCATTGAAAATGGATCATGAGTAAAAACATATTTGACATGAATTAGCATGTATAAACTCTAATTTCACATGATGTATCACGATACCAAACTTTATCCAATGCATTGAAGCACTATTCGGGCACAACCTTCATAAACATTTCAATTCATGCATAAGTGGGTCACATGGATCATACAACACGGAATAATTCATCCTAATTTATTCCATAATATAGGGATTTGGAATACATAAATGAATAATTATAATCAATTAGTAAATGTGCATAAATGTGTGTACCCTTGATATGGAAATGGGTATGGTTTTCCCTACACAATGACATTGGCTTGGAAAATCGTGGTGCAATTTCAATAGCGTAATCATGTGACTTTAGAATTCATAAAAATATTTGATGAGAGTGGAAGATGTGACCCATAATATTTACATTAAATGGAAATTAAGGGGGTCATATATATACATTTTTAGAATATTCAATGGAATTTAGATTAGTAATGCAAAAATTTCTTGAATATAAACGAGGGGATAGAAATTCTTTACGGAATTTCGGCATGCTAACAATTGTACAAGGGAGGCATTAACGAGAGATACAATGGGTTTATCATCCTTCAAACATACAAATGGAAGTATGGGGTAGGTGAAAATCATTACTCGACATTAATAATTGATAATAAAAGGGCATAACAATATTAAGAAACATGGATAAAATGAGAATGGATGGGATCCCTTACATGGAAGTGTGATCCCAATGGCTTGGGAGGGGCTTGAGAGAGACTTCTTGATAGAATTTTCCACCTTTGGAGGATTATAGAGAGATGAGGTAATGAGTTTCTTTATCTCCATATTCATTTAGTTAAGAGGAAGTGGGATCTGGGGTGGGTTTATATTGGAAATGAGAATGAATTCTTTATTATTTAGGTTTGGGTCACCCCATATTAAAATAATCTAAACCATAAAAAACACATGGTTTTGGCCCATGGTTTTTCCCAAGGGGAGTGGAAAACAATATTTTATAACAAAAATGGTAGAAATTCCTAAAATAATATGGTTTCTTATATAGAGGTGAGTCACACTTTCATGGAAATCAATTCAAAACTGTAAAATCATTTATAAGCCTTGAAGGGTCCACTAATGCATAGTAAAATAAATAAAACAAAACTAAAATAAAATTATTATATTGTTAGAACATATATTTTCCGTAAATAATGTTTATTGTATTTTATTACATCATTATTTTGTCATTACGAACTCATTAAAGACATTATATAACTAAAAAGTATTTAATTTTTCCCAAAAATTCAACTGTCTCAGAAAATTATGAAAAATTCACCATTTGATAATTTCTCCATTCAGATTAAAAAAATAATATCCATATTATCTAAATGATTTGTTATATATGTGAATTTTTACTTTTAATGTAAAAATATACATTTTTTTGAAAATTCATGGGATTTTACGAATATTTCTTTCAAACCTTAATAAAAATTACAATAATATTAATAATAATTATACAACCATATAAATTATATAAAAATAAATTTATAAATAATATTTAATTAAAATTTAATTTATTTAAAAAATCCATTAATTCATCAATATAGATTTCATAATTTAATATTAAAAAAATATCTGTTCTTTAATAACTATTTATAACATAACTGTATTAAAATGAATGTATATTAACTTTTTATATATAAAAATAATGCACATAATTAATGTGATAAGGCCTTCTAACATAACTCCTAATAACACCTGCATAAGACCGAAGGGTAAGGTGTACGATGGTGACAATATTTTGGGGTTTCTTGGATAACATCACTGAGGTGGTAATCAATATCAACTTCTACTTCTACCATAAGCGGTTCCGCTCGAGCTTAATGTTTTGAATCTTGGCTTGGACTTGGTCATGAGAGAATCCAAATGATTCCACCACCTATCCGAGCTCCGACAAATGGTCTTTGTACGGGGAAAGTCTAATGGATGAGGCCATTGCTTTATTTGACTAAGTAAACTGGAATTGTTTAAGCCCACTATTTAAACTAATAATGTGATCACTGTTTAATGGCTATATTAGAAATGGTAAAAAAAAATTTAATGGTATTTTAAAATCAAAAAACATAAAACCATGGAAGTGAATATTTTATATAACTATTTTATATAATAATACATTTATTTAGATCAGGAGAAATATGCATTGATAAAAGTACTGATCGTTACATGAACATACTATTTTTATATGATATATATACATTTTAATGTTTAATTATTTTTTTAATTATTATATAATACATTATTACATGATTTCCATTTTGTGGGAATATGATAAATTCATTTGTGGATGTGTGGACTATATTCTCTCAAAGTGATGTTATTCATTCAAAAAATAAATTGAATTTATTAAGGATCAATTTTTTAAAAATATATGATATACATGAAATAAAAATTATACTGTAATTATAACATATATATATATATATATTTCATTTAGTTTCATTTTTTCAGAAAGAAAAATAAACTAAAATAGCATTCATTGGTATATACGGCCCATAGTCTCCATGAACGGTGTAATCCATTTCAAATTTCAATATTTTATAGATTATTATAAATACATATATAAATAAAATTTATGTTATTCATATAATGTTTTAATTTTTTTTAATAAGGAAATATAGATCAAAATTTGAATATAAAGAATAATAAGTCAAGAAATCTTTGAAAAACCAAGCGAGTATTTCCCGAAACATTCCTTTTAAATGAAATTGTTAAAATATGAGTAATATAAAGAAATAATTCAATCATATATGTTATTATATAAATCAATTTTTATTGTTTTATATATTTAGAATAATCATATATTTATTATATAGGAGGATTGAACAAGTTTAACGAGAGTCAAAATGAAAGGTACTATAATTTCATCGATTTTCTCATATTTGTGGGATACATTCCATATTCATCATCCATTTCATTTAGGTGGCATATATACTAACTATGAAATGTTATATAATTAATTAACTTTATTTAATTATATAAAATGATTCAATTTATGTTATTATCTCATAGGTATCCTGATTCAATATTTTCTCATGTTGTAAGGGGATTTCTAGTCTCACTTTTATTTCAGCGAGACTAATGCCCCATTCATCACTCATTTTTTTTGTGGTGTATATAAATCACATGAATGAATTAAATTATTATTATAATTAAATTTATTGTCATTTTCATATCCATTTTATGGATATATATTTCACATTGTTTACAAATCAAATGTTACCAAATCATTAATGTATCTGTTTTCTCAATGTTTCTTCTTTGAGATACATGTTATGTGAGACACCTATATTATTTTACAGGGTGTATATAAAATGTTTGAAATTTTATATCATGAATCTCCCATATTTTTTGATATTACATCCCTCATGTAGTTTTTTTCTCTCATGGTTATTATGATTCCATGTTACCTAGTGGTAAGAGTCAATTGTAAAAATCTAATCATTTATTAGGATTGTTTAAGATTATGCTTCCTTTGATTAAATTCTATGATCCATCACTCAATAATTATCTTTAATTTTCTTCTTATATGGTTATTAATGATATATTAATTTGATGGTACCACTTTAACACATTTTTTTACTTAATAAAATTACGAAATGTTTTAATAATAATATGACTTTATTTACCTCTTGGATTACAAATATGTGTTTTTTAAAAATATTGTTCTTATAATTTTTTTTAAAATGTTTTAAACTATATTTTAATTTATTTTTTATTGAAAAATTATTCTAAAAATATTATACATTTGAAAATTTGTTTTAAATTACTTTCAATGCATCGTTTATAATATTTCAATGATTTTTTTTCATTTTTTTTGTTGAAAAAAATTTCAAATGATTTTCTATGTTTCACATATATGTTATAAAGGACAAATGTTTTAGAAATTGATCTATTAATAAAAAAATTATGAATTATATAAAAATATTCCTTCTTATGTTTTCATAGAATTTTTTTAAAATTTTTTTAAATGGTTTTAAAATCTATTTCAAAGCATCATTTATAAGATTCTAATGAAAAAATGTTAATTTTTTTTTATGATTAGAAAGTGTTTTATATTATTTTCAAAGTCCCCTTTAATTTTTTTCATTGGAAAAGGTTTTAAAAAGTTATTCAGATTTAAAAAGTTTTATAAATTAATTTCAATGCATCATTTATATGTTTTCAATGAAAAAGGTTTTAAAAAACGAATTGGTTTAAAATGTGTTTTGAATGATTTCCAAATCGTCCATTATATTATATAAAGGTTATTTTAAATTAAAATGAGTTTGAAAATGATTAATAACTTAAAAATATGTTTTCCATTTTGAAATGATAACTTCCAAAAAAATTTAAATGATTAAAATATATTATTTTTTTTCTTTTCAATGTGGATTCCATTGAAATGAATTTTGAAAATAATTCATGTTTTTTAAAAGTGATTTTTAAAAAGGATTGTTTTCCTTAAGAAATTTTTCATGTGATATTTCAGAATCCTTCTCCACATAAGATGTCATACTTTAATACAGTTTATGTACTGGGGATATGATCCAATGTGACCATTCTTATTATTTCATTGAATGGATTATGTTGAAATTAACATGTTGTTTATGGAAACCATTTGTCTTCCCTATGTTATACGATTATATAACTCTGGTGATACCATATTAATTTTATTGGTATTAATATGATGAAATTATTATGAAACTAGTTTTTTTCCAAACAATATCATCCGATCAAATTTTTATGATACCCATTTCCTTTCTTGAGTTATGATATGATTTTTATGATGCCCATATCATTTAATGTGCCATTTTACGATGAATATTTTGTTATCTTTTGGAACAAATTTTTATGATTTCATTATTTTATGGATGGGACCTATATATCCCTCCATTGAATTGGGTAATAATTTTTATCTTGTGAGATATACATCGTTGAGATGTGGAGTGAAAATTGTTCAAAATAGGATATTGTCTGCAGAGATGGTATCATGAGTTATCCCTAACTAATAATATAGTATTGGGAGTGAAACATGACTACTAAGATGGTCTAGGGAGTGAACCCATCCCATTATAAGGAAAGAACTATGATTGGGGACTGTGATGTGTGTTTTTCAATAGGTGTAGACCAAATTTAGTGTCTATATAGGTTTTGTAAATTAGCCATGATTTATATTGAATTAAATTTTTATGATTATGTGTATAACATATATTATATACATAATTACTATGTTATGTTATCAGGGATTATGATCCTTATTCCTTCATGAATAATGTCTTATAAACTTCCAATATTTATTACATGACTCATTTATATGATCTTTGATATCTATGGTATGCTCTTCAAATGTTATTATCATTTTTTCGTACCATTGTGATCAAGTTATGGTTACATATCCCCTTTATTTAACCCTAAAAAGAATATGAGTTCATCCATTCTTTTTTTACTCTACTAAAGTTATGAAAAATGGTTTTAAGTAGATTTACTATAGGGTATCCTATTTTTGGGAAATATTTAAGACCATTCAGTAATTTGGATGAGTCTGTTACATGATTCCAAAGACACTAGAAAATTACTATCCTATGTTATGTGATTTTGTAATGTTATTAATGTTCATATAAAATTATTTAATATCCATTAATGTTAAGTTGTTATTTATATTGTTGGTATCAATTGAAATGTTTAGTAACCCTTTTTAACTAAGAATGATAAAAATTTGTTATGATTCCTTGGTATATTTTTATGGATATATATCAGAATTTCTTTAAGGATTGCCACATGGAATCATAAATTTAAAATTAAGTTTCATAATTTATAAACCGAATAAGTGATTTTTCATGATAATGTGTTTTTTATGCTCTTTGATTATCACACTTTGATTTAGGGTTTTACCCAATTATTTGATATAGAATAAGTTGAGATAAAAATAAATGTGTCCTAAAATATTCTGAGGAGCAGTAAAAAGGGATTATCAAATGAGTGAGGGATATTTCAAACATGCATAATTAGTTTTAATGGAACATGATTAAAAATTTCTACCTTAACCAACTCTCAGACTCAGTAATGAGGATAAGTAATGATTTAACTAAAAGTTCATGTAATGGAGACCATGGAGAATGGAAGATTTAGTTTTATTTGTGTCATGAATATAGAAATGAGCACTCAAGTGAATGTCTTAGAGGAACGATAAGATGTTTTTACTGTGGACAAGAAGCATAGAATGAAAGTATTTAAAAATAGAAAATGAATAGTTTGGTCAACACAATGAATGAGAATATTGGTCTCCCTAATACAACATCGACTATTCAATACTGTAAATTTAGAATAAATGGGAATTATGAAAATAGATATCATATGTAGAAATATTAAGAAGATATTCAAATAAGTTATATGAGTAATTGTTATATTTCCAATGATGATGAGACTATGGGTGAAATGTAAATGTAATGAGGTATTAATTAATAGGATGAGGTGGTATTGTTACGGGATTAAGGATAGATTGGAATGATCTATGCGATTATGTATTTGGATTCAACAGTTAAGTTATATTAATTGTGAAGTATATAATAATTTTCCATTTTAATTTTTTTTATGGATTTACATGAATATATTGAATGATTTTGTTGGAGTTAAAATTTTATTTAATGGAAAGGTGATATTCATGGAGAATAGAATATTAAGGTAAAGATAACCCTAATTAGTTTACCAATGAATAGATAATGTAGTCTGGATAAAGTTAATTTGGATATGAATAAGTAAACTAGATGGTACCTATTACCTTGGAATTGATTGAATATTTGTTGAAAAGTTTTATTATTCTATCACAAATGTAGTTTACAACATTTTGGACATAAAGAATAAATCTCATAATCATCGAAATAAGATATAATCCAATTATTAAATTATAATTTTGGTAATTACCATGTTTCAATGGAATAAATGATGAAACAACACATATGTTTGGAATGTAAAAACCATTCAATATTGTATCATATATGGGGGATCAATGAAATGCTATTTTTGAAAAATATAGTGACTATATTTATAATATTTCGTGTCTCCATATTCCAGAATGGTTATATGTTTGAAAATCTATGGAATCGATTATTATTAACTTGGGATGTTTTTATAGATTTACAATTTATCTCTCTATATGAGGATTTATACATATTTGATAACATATTATATCATTTTTTTGGATAGTGATAGATGGAATGATATATCTTTCTACTTTGTATATCATGATCTTATAATGAATTATAAATGAATAAATTCACTATCATTTAATAGTATAAGAGATGAATTTTAATTTAATGAAAGCACAAAAAGGGTGAGGTTGTGATGAAATCATTTAAGTATATCTTATCAAAAAAATTTATCAATATTAGGAAAAAGTGTATTGAAACAAAATGTTGTCCAATTATCATAATTTTAATTATATCATTGACCATTTTAAAGACTATTTTTTTCATTGTGATCATTAAAATTCTCCGGACCATGTTTTATTTCACCCTCCATTAGAACAAGACTGTTAATTTTCTCTTCCATGTCCATGTTTTCACTCAAAACCTTTATTAATCTAAGTGTAAACCTAGTTATGAGTTACATTATATAATTTTGTGTTTCCAAGTTTCACTTTTTTAAAGGAAGTGTTAGTATTCATATTTACGATGTGTGTTTTAATTAAAGGTACTCTATTATATTAAATGTTTGATATCCCTTGAGAATTTCAAGGGATAAATTTATTTTAGCAGGGTAAACTGAATCACCATATGAGTTTTTGAAATATATTTTTTTCAAATTAATTTAATCCTTTCAATATTTTTTATTTGAAATAACACAAAATATAGACTATGTTTTATGAAAAGACTATGTTTGGATTTCCTTTTGGGAAACATCTAGATTCAATATTACTACATGGAACAAATAGATTATCTTTCGGAATACAGAACACTTCTTTTGGATTTTTTTACAAACAATGTCGAGTTCCGTCAAATTCCTTTTGTTATATGGGAGGTTGAGTTTTACCACATTATAATATACTATTAATATTATCTTTATAATATTATTATAGTTCTTACGTAGATTTTGGAATGGAAGTAATGAATAATATTTACAAAATTATGAAAATATGTCTTACACATGTACATTAGAAGAATTATTTGGTTACCAATTAACTAGAAATAAATTTTTTTTTCTGAAAATATAGGATGTATTTTTATATAAGAATATACTTAAACAATCAATTTTTTTTTACCAAAGTAAATAATTAAAAAACAATATTTAATTTATTTTAAATATGTATATATATTATAGTTAATCAATTATTTAACAATCATCTTATTTTATTCTAGTTAGGAATATTAAATGGAAATTAATGAACAAAAATATGTATTTATCTAAAACGTAATATAATTACATATTAATTGGGAACATATTTTAAATCTTATTTTTGAAATATTTTTAATTTTTATTTGAAAAAATCATACTCATTTTTCAATTTTTATTTTCTATTTTTTATTTAGTGAAATTGTTTTGTATTTTTATAAAAAGTTTCTTTTTATTATGAATAGTGAAAAAAATATAGAATTTTTTTTGAAATTTTTTTTCATATAATTTATTAATATCGATAAAATAAATTTGAAATTATTTCAATATATAATTAGAAACATTATAAAATAATATATCAAATTAAGTAATAGAAATAAATTTCACAATAAAATTATATATTAAAAAATTTAATCTATTGACTTTTTTTACTTTTAAAACCCATTTTCCTTTGACTTATATAAGATTAATAAAAATTCAATTTCTGCCACGACTGTGCTTAAAATTTGTAAAAAATAATTTTAGATTTTGTATCATCATAATATATAAATTTTAGTATGGTCATCTCAGTTTTTTACAAACAATATTAATGAATGAAATTATAATTAATTTCAAATATAAAGGTAAGAACTATCTTACATAGTGTTTACTGATTATCTTAAGTGGTAATATAACCTAGAAACATATAAAAAATCAATTTTATTTCCATATTTATACCATATTATCCATCTTTTAGAATATAGATAATTACTAGGGGAACATGATGTAAGGAAGACCTCCCCACACTATTTACCATTTTATATTTACTAGAATACCACTCCTCCTCCACTATAAATTGGGCACTCAGCCCCCTCAATTTATCACACTAATTAAGAATTATGTCTCATAGATACCATTACCAAATAATCTTCCATCTTCCCTACATTGATCATAGAGTCCTAAATTTTATAAAAAATCCATCACAAGAATCCATTTGGAGAATGCCAAAAAGAGTTACCCAAAGAAGGGGTAACACCCTTGAACAATAACTGTTGTTATATTTCATTTTCCAAACCATAAATTATTATTAATATATGGGTGTATAATAGAATAAATATCTAAAATATACTAATAATTTTTTAGGTTATGGAGAAGACCTACACTTTCACAAAATTCAATTAAAAGGGATAAAAATTCTTCCTTCGTGTGTATGATAGACAACCGCCTTACAAACTGATGTTGCTCATTATTCCATTACTAATATTCAAGGTCAAAAATAAGGATTAAATAAGTTTTTTA
Organism: Viscum album; assembly: GCA_963277665.1. NCBI lineage: Eukaryota > Viridiplantae > Streptophyta > Magnoliopsida > Santalales > Viscaceae > Viscum > Viscum album. The sequence goes on from OY728121.1 coordinate 1,316,659,360, forward strand.
TATGATATTTATGATATTTATAGTTTATATTCTATTGTAATTATTCTATAACACATACATACATACCTTACATTTTATATAAATATGATTACATCGTTTTTCGACATGTAGACTACAGCCTCTTCAAAGCATTGTGATTCATTAACACTTTACATGAAATGTATTAATGATGGGTTTATTAAGATTATATGACATATATGAAATAATAATTCTATTAGAATGATGATATATATACAAACATACATATATATATCATTTACCTACTTTCATTCAATACGATAAGAGAATTGAATCATCGTTAATGCGTACGTATGACATACCATCTCCATAAAAGATGAATTCCATTTTATATTTAGATATTTTATATATTATTATTAGTATATTTATACATAAAATATGTTTTATTTATATCACTTTTTATAGAATTTAATTATGGAAATCATTATCCAAGTAAGTGGATCAAGAATATCAAGTGAAAACATTAATGAAGAACAAATCGTTTATTACTCGAAACATTACTTTATCATTAATTTATAATAAATAAGTAATAGAAAAGTAATAATTATATTAAAAATGGTATTATATAAATGAAAATGGTTCTATTAAATATTTATAACAATGTTATATCTATTATATATTTGGTTTGATGAAGAATGATGAGAGTGAAGACTTAAGGTTAGGTAATTTCTTCTCACTTTCTCACAGTCACGAGATAGATGCCATTTTCCTCACCAATTTCAATTATGTGGTGTATTTAATATTATAATAAATTTTATATAAATAATTAAATTATATTAATTATATTAAATATATAAATCTGTGTTATTAATTTAGGGGGATTACTTTTCAAAAGTAACTAAAGTAATAATGGGTTTTATAGTCTCACATTTATTTTTTCAAAACTGATTCCTTAATCACCACTCATTTCTTTTATGTTGTTTATATACTAACCATTGATGTATTATATTATTATTATAAATAAACTTATTTTTATTTAGATATCTATTTTATGATATATATTTCATGGGGTTTATGGTTCAAAAGTTAGAGAATCAGTAAATAAATTTTCACAATTTTCTATCATTGAGACACATGTTTTGTTATGCACCTATATCCTTTCACAATGTGTATATACTAATATTTATAATCTTATATAATGAATATAATTCTTTTAATGATATTATAATCTTCATGTAGTTTTATTTTCTCATTGTTATTATGATTCAATGTAACCATAGTGGTAAGAGTCTATAACTACAATTTTGTTATTTATTAGAATTATTTATGACTGTGCTTCCATTTATGAAATATTAGGACTTATAACTAAATAATTATCATGAATTTTATATTCCAATATTTATTTATTATATATTAATGTATTTGTATAATATTTCTACAATTTAGTACATATTATAATTAATTAATGATTTTATGAAAATATTACTTTATATCTCTCTTCGTTCGTAAATATATGTTCTATCAAAACCAATGTTTTTTGTTTTTTTAATTGCTTTAATGGAAAATTTATGATAATTTTAAATGAAAAAAGATTTTAATTTTTCTAATTTTTGAAGATGTTTTTAAATGAATTTTATATATTCTTTTATATGTTTTAATGGAAAAAAATTTGCAATAGTGTTTTATGATTGAAATATTTTTTAAATGTTTTTGAAAGATTGTTTTCTATGTTTTTAAAAGATATTTTTTTTCAAACATTCTTATTTTTAAATATAAATATAAATTATTTTAAAATATTTATTTTAAATGAATTTAAATTAATAAATTCTAAAGATTCAATGAAAATGGTTTTCCAAAATGTTTTATGTATTAAATGTGAGATGAATGATTTTTAATGTATCCTTTATATCGTTTCAAGGAAAATGTTTTTTAAAAATGTTTTATTTTAAATAAATTTTATAAATGATTTTAAAATATTTCATTACTATTTTATAGGAAAAATATTTTATAACATTATTTATGTTCAAAAAGTGTTTTAAATTATTTTTAAATCTTCCTTTAAATGTTTTCAAGATTATTTTCAACAAAAATTGTTTTCAAAATTTTTTATAATTTAAAATAAATTTTCCATAGTATAAGGGATATATTCATCCAGAAATGCTATAAATTATTTTAAAATATTACATTATGTTAGGTCCACAAGGCTGAATACCCTGAGAGGGGGGGGGGGTGAATTAGGGTATGACTAATGAAAAATTAATGCCCCTTCTGATCTTGTGTCGCTGTTAAGAAAAAAACTCTTCTCTCTCTTTCCTATTGCACAAAGTAAACAGAAAGTAAATCATGCATAGGACACAACAATTTTACTTGGTTCACTGCAAAGGGCTACGTCCAAGGAGCATACGCCGACAAGTTTCCGGTCGTACCAATTCCACTAAACTTCACTAGCTGTGGATTACAATGTTCGAGCTAGATCACTTCTATGCCCAGGATCACTGCCTATACAAAGTTTAGGGTCAGCTCACTGTTTTCCCAAGGGTCACTCCCTATTTCTCTCTCTCTGGCTCACTACCGGTGGAGAGGATCACCTTCTTCCTCTTCCTAAGCTCACTGCTCTTGGAAGGAATCCACTCACAGTTTATAGACCTGTAGGTCTCTTCATTTGCATGAATGAATGTATCTTTCTCTGTGTGTAGATTCTCTGTTGAAGTACAACTTTCACCTGTAGATGAATATCTCTTTACACCGAAGGTATCGGGAAACGTACCAGCTTCCACGCAGTCTAAGAAGCACCGCTGGAACAAACCCTTACTTGGCGCGTAAGTCAATCTCGGCGCGCAAGTATCAGCGCACAAGTCACAACGGGCATGCAAGTCCTCCTCAGAAACTTGAGCGACACATGCTTCCTCAACTCCAAACTTGGGAGACTCTCTTCCTTTTACGCCCAAACCAATATTGGCGTGCAACTGCCAACTGGCGCGCAAATTCTAACACCGGCGTACAACTTCAACTACTGGCGCGCAAATTCACCTGCGCGACCCACACTCACCACTTACGCGACCACCACACCTACGCGACGGGAGCTCTGATTTCATAAAGTATTGAACTCCGGAAAAGAATAAGGAGGGGTGGTCCAGTATTTATAGGCAATCTGACCACCCTGCGCGACGGCGCGCAAGTCACCTGCGCGACCCAGTTTCGGTGCGCAAGTCTTCTATCCTTTTGGACACTTTCGCAACCAACTCCCAAACTTGCGCGAACCTACTTACTTTTCCATATTTTGATCTTCTGATCTTGAAAAACACATGGCGTGCAAGTTTCCTATTCTCCAAGTCCTCGGCGCGCAAGTCCCTTTGGGAAAAACACTTTTCTTTTGTACCGCCTCCAGATCATCCATTCCTTTTATCGAAGTTCTTGAATCAAACATGGATCATTGAACTTAGCTCTTGAAATCGATATTCCACCATGAAATCCTCTTTGTCAACAAAGTTGTATGTCATTGTTTTGCTTTTTCAACAATCACTACTCAGATTTCCACTTTGTCAACAAACACAATCACCTCAAAAATGCTTCAATGATACCTTGAGGGATTTTTTTCCAACACATTATATGTTTTTCAATGAAGTTTTTAAAGAAAAGGATTTTTAAAATTTATCATTTAAAAAAGGTGATATTAAATGAAGTATTATTTACTTATGAAATTATCCAAGTAATATTTCAAGATCCTTATCCATATTAGAAGAAATAATCTTATATTGTTTGTTATATAATAAAAATATGATCTAACGACACCATTCTTATTATTAAATTGAATTTATTATGTTAAAATTGATTTTTTATGTAACCAATTTAAATATCATGGTTTTTACCATAACACAATGATATGTATACCTTCTTCCTTTCATGTGTTATTCAGTAATTCAATTATAATGAAACATTTATATTTTCCAATTTTTATAATAGGATGAAATATTAATGATACCAATTTCATTTCATGGGTAATGAAATGATATTTATGAAACCCATGTCTTTTTTTGAGTCATGATTTAATGACTTCTATATTATCTCATGGAAAATTTATGTATGAATTCATTATTTATAGGGTGGGACTTGTGTCTCCCTCCAATTAATTGGGTATGGATTATATCTCATGAGAGAGAAATCACTGGAATGAGGAGTGAACTTAGTTCGTTAAAGGATATAGTTAGTTAGGATGATATTGGGATTGAACCATGACTAATAATATTTTCAGGGGAGTAAATCATTATAATATAGATGGTTTTTAGAGTGAACCCATTCGAGTAAATGTAATGGTATGTGACTGGGGATTGTTTTGTGTCCTTTATAGTAGGTTCAGAACACATAAAGAGCTCAAATAGGTTTTTATAAAAACCCATAACTTAAAATAATGGTTTTATATGCATTCATGTTTGCCACAAATTCTATTACTTATTACAATGTTATGATAACACGGATTATGACATTGATTCCATTATCATTCATGTCTTATGAATATGCAATATTTTTTTCCATGCCTCAAATATATGATTTTTAATATTTATTTTATTATATTTAATGGTTTTTGAACTTATTCTCATGAAGTTATTATCATGTTTTGTTTATATATCTCTCTATTATTTACACTTAATGATAATATGAGCACACCCTTTTTTATGTTTCATTTCCCCATGTAATGAAGAAAACTTGTAAATATATTTACAAAATGGTAATATCTCATTAGAAACATTCAATATATTTCCCCATGTTAGAATATTGTGTTTCATATTTCCAATGAAACCAACCTATTTCATTTTAATGGATTCACTTTTTTAATGTTTTGAATATTCATTTATTATTATGTACTATATATATATTATAATGCTAGGTTACAATACAAGGGCTTCAGAGGAGTGATGGGGTTAGGGGTGGTGGGTTACCTTTTATAGTGGTGGATGAGAGACATTATTGTAAAAATAAAAAGTCAAACACAGTTGGGAGGTCCTCCTTACATAAGGTTCCACCAATAATTTCCCATTTTTGTGAAAATGGACAAAATTGACAAAATATGACTAAGAATTGATATTTTACATGTTTTTAGGGTATTTGGATAATTATGTTAATATTTATCCACTAAGTAAATTCATTTTTACCTTATTCATCGTAATTCATTTTAATTACAATCCAAAATACTTTTTTCTTATTTTCCAAACACTTTTAGGAAAAGTGAGAAACCCAAAGACACTTTCAAGACCACAAACACATCCAAAGCATCTCCAAAGCTAAAAATGAAAACAAACACTGAAAAAACCAACAAAAACTGAAACCATAATTTTCATACCCATCATCGCCACCAGCACATGAAGTCCCCTCCGTGGTGTTCATTCCCCATTCAGAAGCAGGATTTAAACATCTCATGAACTCACCATCATAGTCCCTACTCACATCATCTAGAGTGATTCACCCAAAACCATCTTTCTTAGACATGATGCCTTTCATAAAAGCCATGGACACCCCATGGTCCCGCTTAAAGGAGGCTCTGGTGCACAAAGGTCGTGGTAGATAGGAGTAATCCTTCCTTTATTTTCTTTTTGGAGTAGAAGAATTCACTCCTCCATCCTCAATCCAGGTTCTGTCCCCACAATGCACGATATCACTAACGGATCGATTGACCATTCCACCTATATTCTCTTTGTCATAGCTGGGAAGCATCCCCTTCCTCCCAAGAATGCTACCGAGGTTGATTCCTTTCCCTCCACATCTCTTCCTCTCTTCTGATTAGGCATGTTGTAGTCAATATCATGCATATAAATTCCCTCGATGCCATCATCCTTATGAAATATTTTTTCCTTTCCTCTTAAGAACACTTACCAAGTCAATAGGTTTACACTGCTGGTAAACTGTATTCACCACAGTGGATTCCTCTGCAACCTTACTGGAAGCTTCACTGTTACCTTCTCCTACCACAAAATCCTGCATACCAATCTCCAAAGGTATATCCTGCTCCATTGAAACAACATCAATACCCTCCTCAGTATGTCACTGGAACCTGTTACTCAAAATAAAAAAAAGGTGTAGATGAAACACCTGGTCCCCCACTATCCTAGATTCTCCCATTCCTTCCCAAATCCACTAGTGGGTCACCTTTTTTACTTTCTACCCTCTGTTCCATCATCTCCATAGCTTCACGTAGATTATGATCCCCAAAATATCCTCACAAGATGGGTCACCATTCATTTTAGACTACCTATTTTTATAATTTTATTTTCTTTGTCTCTTTCCTGCATCAGGGACCTCTGGATTGCATTGATTCTTCATATCATCCCTAAATGGTGAGCTATCACCATGCCTATCAAAATCCTTTCCAACCACTTCTACGAGCTGATGGACCAAAGGACCTAGCGACTGGGAACCATCATTTTTCCCCACAATATCAGTTGTCCTCAACTCTCGACCTACCATCTGTTTTATCACAGGGGTAATCCCTGTTTTATCCTCCCACCTAACCGAGGCCTGGTTCTCCTAAATCTAGGGTTTCAACACCTTTATTGATGAATCTGTTCGACATCGCCCTAGAAATGTCAACACAGGTTACAAGTCCAGCAAAAATCATTCAAATTCTCATAAAAAACCTACTCTTTACACCAATATTCCTCTCCAATTGTAATCCAGACAAACTAAAATCGTACCATAGAGGCATCCACCTCAACACATATATGATGGTTAATCGGATGACACACTGCTTCAGTGCGACTATCTGCACATAGAAATCTTCCAACCATATTACCCAACATTCTTATAATAGAGGGATTTTGAAAAGGTAAGGGGAGATTAGGAAAAATGAACCAAACCGCAACTGAGGGAGAATCCCGTTTCATAGGAAAATCAAACGACCAACGAAATAAGAAAAACCTAATACCATTGCAACTACGAGGAGATCATGACCAAGGTTGAATGAGGTCCTCTTCTGACTCAATGCGAATCATAATATGATGTCTGTCCAGCAGCCCGATGGTCACCCTTTCTTGCAGATCCCAAGAGGAGAAAATAAATCGGTCGAACGCATCGACAGAAGGTCTCCTTTGTCTAAACTGAGAAACTAGAGTAAGATTCAACAGAGAAGAGTTTTCCATGAACTCGGATGTCGAAATCTAAATATTAGGGTTTCCATCTAAAAGATCCGGAACTTTAGGGCTCACAAATGCTTTCATAAATGGTGGAAGGAAGTCACGATTAAAGAAGAGATGAAACGATGACCTTGCTATCCCAGGAAATGATGATTCTCCCTCCCCAACAAAGGGGGGAGTAGACTGACCAGACACCATCATCACCAATGTGGAAGAGCATCAGAGGGTTTTCTTAACAGCCTCCACCAATACTCAATTCAATTTAATTACAATCACAAATAATTATGGTAAAACATATTTTGTCATTAATAGACAAATATAATTATTCAATGTACATATATTTAATCTATTTTCCAAATTCTCAATATATAAGTGGTAGTAATTAGTTTAAAATGAATCCCACAAATGTGATACTAATGAGGGGTTTTAAAGTTAAATGGTAAAAAGGATATGATTTGTAAGTCAATTTCATGGTGTAATTGAATCTAATTAAATAAATTGGGTATATTTTTTTATCATTTAAATAATTATACAACAAAAATAATCAAAAATATTATTTGAATATTTAAATAAATTAGATAAAAAATTTATTATCAAATATAATTTTTTTCATTATTCATTAAAAAGTGAATGTTCTATGAAAAATACCAAAAAATGAACCAAATTAAATTTTGAAATTCTGGTTTCAAAAATGATGTTTAAAATTTCATTAAAAAATATAAATTTTTTACAAATTATATTTAAAATTGGTTGTCCATTAAAAGGTTATAAGGTAACATTTTAGAAAAATACAACTTTTTATTCATTAAATTTGGTTTATACTAATCTATTGTCTAGAAATCCAAAAGTATAAATGTTGAATATTTTAATGAATTTAACATATATATATTTAATTAAAATTATTTATTAAAAGTGTTTTACTTAATTTTTTTGGTAAAATGTGTTTCACTGCATAAATATTTTTTTCTAGAAAAACACTTCTCATATTTTCCAATGTGTTTGATTTTAATTTCTAGTTTATTGGTCCCCAAAAAATTCTTTTTACACACCTATATAAATAATATTTTCATATTGTAATTAATTTTATGCAAAACCACCATTCCAATAGTTAGGTGTAAACTTTAATAATATTTTAATAATTATATTAATAGTATAAAGAATTTTTTTTAAAACTAGGCCTTTCATGTCACAAATATTTTCGATGAATCTCGATGTTGTATATAACACAAGCCAAATTCAGTATTTCATGCACCACAAGATAATATAAGTGTTTTGTACAGCGAATTCATTACTTGGTGTTATAAAAAAGTAAATTATATTTTGGTAGTATCTTTCAACATAATTTATATTTAGTGTTGCATGAAATAAAAATTATTGAGAAGAATAATTTAATTTGAAAAAAATATTTTACAATATATCAAGTTGATACAAGGTTAGTAAGAATATTGGCCAAAAATTAATTCATACATATTAATTTATCCCTTATAGTCATATCTAATTTTTTTCTAAATTCCCATTAAATATAGATCGCAATAGATAAAACATTAATACTATTTTTTCATGAACTGTAGAAATCCAACCCTAATTTGGGAACACAATCCAGTCTATGGAAAATCCCAAAGGGAATTTTGGATGCCCTAGGGATAGAAACAAGATTCTTTCCCTACACGATTCACTATAGTTGATGAATCCCAATTCATAATGGACACCATATCCAAATATTTATCTGTTTAGTTAGATTTTTTAATTTCCCAATATAATGATTTTGGTAGATCGTTTCTTAGAATATTGTTTTTAATTATCCAGACTAGGTACTTTGGGTTCCTAGGTTCTGTTCCCATACAAATAATTTCAAATTATACAACAAATTCACATTATGGGAAAACATTCCATCTAAATTCTTCTCCAATTTAACAGAAAAGATAAAAAAAATTATATCCTCCCAACACACCCTAATGATTCCTAAAATAATATTTTATGAGTAAAAATAATTTAGAACAAATTTTATATAATGTGGTGATGATTTTTTATTTTTTTAATAATAGAACAACCTAGAATCAGCTATCGGTAACCATTAAAATGATAAAAAATGACATAATCACCTAGAGTGGAAAACAGGAATATTTTATGCAATAATAAGATATAAATATATGGTAAAACACAATATAGTTTGGATTTAACAAGGCAGAAGACATTATGTCCATAAGGAATAATAAATCCCCAATTATTAGGTGATAATAATCTTAGGTATGTAAAAGGAGTGTCTTACTTGATGAAATATTAATGAAATTAATGAATATTCCACTTATAATCATTAAATGTAGGAGAGGATGAATATGGTTCAGGAACCTATGTATATGAAAATTAGTGGGATGTGACAGGGATGAGAAAGTGGTTAAATTGATCAAAATGTGAAAACATCATCATTAAGAGTTTATATCTATGGAGTATGGTTCAAAATGTGAACAAAATGTTCATTTAAAGAACAAAACATTGTATCTTTATCCAAAGTATGACCATGTAGTTCATGAAATTAGCAACCCATTGAGATGGAGGTCAACAACATAGAAATTCATGGTTTCACCTTCCCTTTCATGTTATGAATCAACTATAGTTTTCAGATATAATTTTCAAAATTGACTGTTTTTTCTGAGATAGTATATCAGGCTAATAAAAAATTATAATGAATATGAATTTTTATTCCATAACTAATATAAACACCATCAGTGTGTTGGGGAAACACCTCAATAAATAAATAATTATATTACCCCACAATGGGAATGCCCTCAAGGATGATCCTATCCATTATCACAAACATTATGGGGATATATTCTTGATCACAGATAAATAACATCCATTATTAAGATGACGTTTCCAAATGATATTTAGCAGCCACATTACCATAAAATTGAACCAAAAGATTATTTTGGATAAAGAAAATTATTTTCTTCTCTTAGTAGTTGATATTTGATCTATATAAATAATTCAATCCATTCCATATATATAAAAAATTCATTTAATGGGAGTATTTAAAGGATTACTCATATATTTGTCAAAAAATATTTATTAGGTAGGAGTTATATTCCTAGGATTCAAATATTTCACCAGATAGTGTTTTCACCGATAATTAAACCTCCATGTATTGAGGTGGTGTTAGAATAGATCTACTAGACATTCTTGATATGAAATAATTCATAAATTTATAATAATATATGTTATTTTATTTTAATAAATGAATACAAATGGTAAAAATCTATATTATTTTCTTATTCAAATAATTAACTAAATTCAAAAATATTTGGGCTTCATAATATACAAATTGATAAGCATATAGACAGGATAAATATTAAAATAGAAAGATAAACGAATAAATGATATGTTTACCAAACCTATTATATTATAGGTTTTAATTCTAGTTTTACATTTTAATTTAAATAAACTTCTCTATAATATTTCAATATATATATTATGTCTCCAAATTCCATAAAAATATATAGTATCCTCCATAATGTTTTGAAATTAGCATGTCAATTAACCAATATATATCCCCTAGGAGATTTAAACCTGGTATATAATTTGTCTCTCTTGTTGTTCTCTGAGGGAATATTTAGTAAATAAATTATAAATATTTTTAGGATTATTACCCCTAGGTGGAAATGATTATGATCTAGTACCCTCATACAATATAATCAAAAGAATTATATTTCACAGAAACCACATGACCTTCACTTTAAGAAATATTTAAGATGAGTTCCTATATTAAGAATTACCCATAGAGGATCCAATAATGTATTCTAGTCCAAACCATAGAAAATTACCATTTTATTTTATAATTACTACTATCTAAAATTGAGTCTCATGAATATATTATTTAATGTATTATAATTTTACATTTCATAAAATAAAACATAAAAATATATAGGATGAGTTTCTATCCATTACTAGATACATATCGCATATACATAAATTATAAACATTGTCATATTTTTTGAAGTATTTATAATCATATACTAAATAATAATGTTATTATATTACTACATTGGATACCGTAGAAAAATTAATAAATGTAATGGGGTGAGATAGGGAGCATAGTATGATAATAATTATAGTAAACCAAAATTATGAAGAAATACATTTGAGACCAGTGGTATAAAGTATTATTATAAAATAAAATGATAATATATAATAGAAAAGGAATCATAACAAGATATAACAATATAATAATATCATAGGATCATTATAATGTGTAAACAATATAAATCATGATATCATGATCAAATATCGAGGCTCACATCTAAGACAACATAACATAGTGTGCTAGACTAACTTCCCATGCACTACATAAGGTATCCTATGAGATGAAAAAATTAACCAATTCATTGAGAGGGTTTATTATTCAATTAAAATCCATTATTTTCTGAAGTGTGCATGAAAATTTGTTCAACATAAGTATTATATCAAGAATAATTATAATAAAAACTGAGGATGGAGTATAGTAGAATGTTTGAAAATGAAATTCTTAAGAAATGGATTAATAAAAAGGTAAATAAAATATGTATGAATGTAAGTGTATATTATTTTATTTAAAATCTGAGTTAAAAGATGTTAATTTCACATAGATATTTTCATAAATATTAAAATCATTGATGTGAATTTACCATATTATAGTGGCATATGAAAATAAATAATAAATTGTAAAGTTCCCTATAATCATGGTTGGTTTTTCAGAGAAGTTTGATAAGAGAGATTATAAATAGATTTATAACTGTATAAAAGGAAGGGGGAATGATAAATATAAATATTTAAGGGACATATATATTGAATACATAATAATTTCATTAGAGTACAAAAATATAAATTTTGTTAGGGATTAAAAATAGGACCTTGAAAAAATGTGGGTGGGGTGGATGGGTTCGAAAGTTCATTCACCTTATGTCCCGATTCACATGTTACATGTTTCTAGATTCTTAATTAATATAACTTTATTTATTATATTTTTTATTTTAACCAATTTATACTCTATTAATTTTTTATGTTTATTAATTATTATAATGAATCTATTTATTATATATTCATTTTCTTAAATCTAAAACTTGAGGTTATAAAGTTATTTTATTGAAAAATTTCATAGTATTTGTATCATGATCAAAGGTGTTATAAAGTGGGTAAATATAAAAAATAATTATATAGGTATTTATCATTTATTGATATATTTTTATATTATTAAAAATACTCAAAGGTTTTTCAAAAATTGATTCAAAATAATAATGGTATCACAATATTCTTTTTTATGGATAAAATTAAGATAATGATTATTTATTATTATCATTAATATATAACCAAAATTATCTTTCTATAATATTATTTGTAATATAAGTATTTTATTTATTCATTGAATACATTTTTAATATATTCCATGAATGGAGGGGATGAAAAATGAAACACATCATCTATATAGGCTATGAACTAGCAGTAATATGGGTGATGATTTTAATTCAGAGTTAGAGAGAGGGTGATAGAAAGAGATAGAGGTGGTAAATTAATATTCAAATAATATAATGAAATGTTAGTATATATATGATACTTAATTTTTATATCATTTTGGGTTTGAAAGATATATAGTTTGTATAGGAATAATAAAGTTGAACAGACTCGATTAAGAAAATTAAAATTTTCATTGATATTATCCATTAGACCACTACTCATAATTTCTTGGATTAGTATAATGGGAAACCCAAAACCATATAAATTTGAGGTTGTTCATTTGGTTGGAATTTGGATGATCTATGTGGATTATAATCTGGGGATAAATTAGATGGTAAAGTGGGGAATCTATAAGTGGAGGAGGGTGGTGTTTGGGAATCAAATATTATATCAAAAAATATTGACTCAAGAAAGTGATTCGATAGTAAGGGTTTGAGTATATGATGTATAGGTGAAAAATAAATATTTAACTAAATTATATAAACATATAAAATTCATTCACATACACTATTATAATATATACTACATATTCAGTATTTCTATATTCAAATTTAAAATTAATTTTGTATGAAAAATAAACTAATTCACTAAAATAATTTATTGGATTGATGATTGAAAAAATAAAATACATTTTATTAATATATTTTTATGAAAATTAGAAATATATTATTCATGAAAATAAATATTTATAGAAAAATAAAAATTTTATGACATGATAAAATTTCAACAGTTTAAAAATTTACATATGGTTTCATAAAATTAATATATTTTTTATGAAAATATATATTAATTCAGGAAACTATATTAAAATAGAAAATATGTAATGAATATTATCTGATATTTTTAAATTTATCTAAAAATAATCATTTTACCAAAAATAATACATATATAATTTACCAAAAATATAATTTTGTATTCATTGTACCCATAATTTTTTTTTAAAATTGTTAACACAATGATTTGTTTGAACTATGATATAAATTTATTAAATTTCAATTTAATATGGAAAATTATATATGTTTCACACCGTATTCCTAAATATGACACAAATTTAATTTTAAATTGAATCTTACTTTATAAAATTATTTCTCATTACATTTTACTTCTAAACTCTTTCATTTTTATTCCATGTTCACTACTTCACATCATTAGTTGGTGGATATGATCCTTATTCCTTCAAATATGATGGAACCAATTCATCTTTTAGGGGATTTAATAGGATTTTTGATTTAAAACCACTAGATGGTTAATATAGATATTCATAAATTTTCAATGTTTTTTTAGAATATTATTTTTTAATGAGAAATTACTATATTTTTGACTATAACCATTAAAATCCATAAAAACATATAGTGTGAAAGTATTTCTTCACATTTAATTTTTTCAGTTATCCCTTGAATTATAAGTTTTCTATAGAACACATTTATTGAATTTATCTTATCATTATGAAGAACCATTGTATTAAAATTATTAAATATGTTGTCAATCTTTTTTTTAATGAATGTCTCTTAGTTGAAATTAAAGATATAGATGTTGGATTTTATTATCTGAAATTGAAAAAATTATAATGAGGAGATATAATTTGGTGAATAACGGTGATAATATTTGGATTATGTAAACCTTTTTTAATGTGTATCTGAGTATTCTTTTGAAGGGAGTAATTTATCTTTTCATTTAATTTTTTTTGGAAAATGGATAATAATTTATTCAATTTTCTAAAAAAAATAATATTAGACCATAGAATGACTATCATAATTTAAAACCATTAAAGAGAAAATACCATGGATAAATGGATTTCCATGGATAGGGATTTGGATGAGTATAATTAATTTTTTTTTTGGTAGAATATAGATAGAGTGATCCTTGATCGGTGTTTCTCTATAATGATGGAGAAAAGGATTAGTGGCTGTAGCATTGTTCAGGGACATGAGATTTAAAAAAATGCTAATAATTATATATTTTTTTGAATCCACATCCAAATGATGAAACCGATGTGGTATTTTTTATGTGTGGACACTATTTACATTTTAAAGATTTTTTTTGGATTTAATTGAAATGATGTTGTATTCCATTGTTGGCTTCCTCAAAAAAGTACATTAAGTTTCTATATAATTATTGTGAGAACAATTTTTCAACCCCCAAGAAATATAATATTATAATATTCATGGATTCAAATTTGACATGTTTTAGAATATTCACTACAATGAATACACTTATGTAAAATGTTTTCTCAAGAAGTTGGGACTATCATGAAGAGTGTGAGAGTAATAATTCATTTGATTTATTAAAAGGAATGGTTTTTGATGAGGAATAACAGAACTATTAATAAAAATAAATATAAAAAAAGATAAATAAAATGATCTTATGTATTTTGATAGAGGGGAAGTAGTGAGAGAGAATAAGAGTCAATGTTATATCCAAGGTAGATTATTCAGTCAATGTATATCATATGTGACCAAATTATATTTCCGGAATTATGTGTGTTGGATTAAATGTGTTGAGGCCTGACCCAAAAGGAAAATAACCAATGATTTGTTATAGAGGGCCACTGGACCATCAGCATCCCTCCTCATTCACCATTAGATAATAACATTAAATTAGGGTCTGATTAGGTGATAGTGTATAGACTATACAGTATTGTAATAAAAATAAAAATAATTATTATTATATTATACCAAAACTTATTAGATGGAATGAACTATAATATATGGAAGAAATAATAAAATCCTAGTAGAATAAATAATAAAAAATGGATGTATCAAGGCAATAGAATACTACTATACATAAATGATAATTTATACAAGCGAGATATTCCTAATAATTATATATGAGATATTCTGTGGGGCTGACTTATAATTTTGACTTAAAAATTCACAATAAAGAACAAAAAATCAATGAAACTAACTTTAATGTTCTATATTCCATTTATCCCATGAACTTGCGCATCTATATTCACTATTATCTAGTGCATGATCCTACTACTTGACATAATCTCAATACCATAACATCAACATTCTTCCGGAGTACCCCAAGTTGGATGTGATTATGAACTCAGTAGTCTACCAATAATGCATTCTTATTATATGTCCATATTTATAAAAGTTTATGAAAATATAGGGAACCTATAACAAACCTCATGTATAAATTATAAAAACTTATTTAATCATGCTCAACAACCACAAGGAATCATTTTCCATCTTTTCCCAACATTGGGTGGAATGATATTTATACAGTCATTCATACCACAAGAATATTTGAATCTCATTTCTATACATATATCCTAAAACCTTCTTTCCTGGTGATTATACGTACACCAATTATCACATAATACTGATATCCCATCAACACATCTAATTGATAAATCACAATCCCCATATAATTCCACTTTAGAAATCACAATCATCACTACAACTCGTTGTCCCAAAGTCAATCACAGGTATCTCAGACTTCCATTGCAACAAAAACTATCATCCTAACTACATATATTCCCAAGGAATGATGATATATGACCTTCAATGAATAATAAATCACTATTGGATCAACAAACCACATTCCCGAGGCATGGTAAGATCCATCCTCCCTACATCCTAACCCATTGGTTGTCAAAACACAATGAGTGTCCTACGCCATTCGATTGTCTCACTTACAATCAATCATTTTTTATTTGGTGGGGACCTTCTCCAGAACAAAAGGTCAACACCTTCCCCAATGCTTCTAAATCTACTAATTCTTCAACCCATTAAAAGTGGTCAACACCCCTTCAAATGATTCTATGTTTATGTTTACTGAATACGAACGGTTATTTTGGACAAACATGGTGAGTGGTAATCACAAACCATTCATATTAAACAAAAACATGAAACATTGTTTCCACATGAGAACATCATCATTGATCCATGATATAGTCATCACCATTATCATATACCTAACGATTTCATTAACCCAATTATTCTGGCAAAAAATATCCCATTTATCTTCTTACATTCCTTCACCCAGACAAAACTCCTCATCTAAATCCTAGTGATAATCAACACCCCATGAAATCCACTAAATCCCTAAAACATTCCCAAATAATAAATTCAATCATAAAAAATATAATTAATTAAATATAAATAACTCTAATAATATGTTCAATCAATTAAGAACCCCATACTAGGCTAAACACAACTATAGAGAAAACAACATGCCCATTCAAATCTCATGACATTAAATATGATTTGTTAAAAATTATTAATTTCTCATGGGTTTCACCTAGACAATGGACACATGAATATTTATGTACCCATTACATAACAAACATATATCTAAAGATAATGGTAGGAAGCACATACTATAGTATAATATTAATAACTCCTTGAATACCATCCTCTAAATAGTTATGTAATTAGAGAAACATAAGGATCTAATAAAGACAACCAAAATTGGGAATGTGCGATTAGATGGAAATAACATGTCAAATAAAGATCTATAATAAGAAAGGACACTTGAAAAATTGATGAATTACCTATATGATTCCAATTCACCATATGGAATTCAATTCCAAATAAAATCGAAGGAAGGCGGACACAACCTTTAGGAGGAAGAAGGATCCCCCCTAACACTTGAGGAGGATCATGAAATTGTAGAAAATAAGGAAGAGTGAAATTAAATTCTGGGTTAGTAATGTAATTTTTCACCCTTTAGTGAACTACATGTTTAGGACACATTTTTATTCTAAAATGGGCCTCATAGTTTGAAAGAATAGTTTTTTGAATAGTTCCTCAACCACACAAAGTCACTGTCTATGTTGAACTAAGTAAGTAGGCTAGAAAAAATGTTTTCAAAACCATTTATTGACCATGAAAACCATCTATAGTTAAATTTAGTTTTATTATAGGGTTTTTCCTAAATATTATGTTTTTATCTATAAATTATGAAGCCAAAATTGGCCACATTGTTTGGGATTCATGGTTATCCCTAGTTGTTCACCAAAACTCTTCCCAGTGATGAGTCACCCAGACCTTAGTTATCAAATCCTGAAACTATAAAAATTGATGGAGACTTTAGAGAATCATATAGAGAATTAAATCCTATATAGAAACAACCAAATAACACATTTTAATTTTTTAATTTTATATCCAAACCCTAATTTAATTTTTTTAAAATAAATTCACATAGGGAATTTGACCCACATAAAAACTTGGTAATATACAACATCCCAACATTTAAATAGTTCATCCATAAGATATTTGGTCTTAATATGAGATGGTACCAAATATATCCAAATAAAAACATCTCTCAGACTACCCCAATTACATAGTCATAGGAAAATTCCACTCATGGTACTACCCACCTTATAAATTTCCAACACTATCATCAACTGACCTAGTTAGACATTTTGATAGTTCTAAATATCATCCCCAAACATAAGAATACCCACATTATCTACCATAATTCTTAATCCTCTTTAGGTTCTCAATTATATCATATTCATATTTGAAAGAAATGTGTCCTCACATCAAAAATGGTTATATAAATCCTTCATCTCATCAGATTCCAACCTCTTTACCTTGTCCCACATGACAACAATGATGTCTTGCATGAAAATAATGTAAAAAAATTCAGGAATCAAACTAACACTAACATAACATGTATAATATATATTTTATAATTCCAAAAAAATTACAATTCCAACACATCTCATAATAATAATTCATCATACCCATTAAACATATACTAACTAGGTTTGGTAAATTAAATTACAACTCATGGACTTCATGAACACATGTCACTCATATCCAAATACCAATGGACAATCCATGTTCAATGAATACCAGTAACCATCATTTTTATCTTAGAAGTTTCCAACAATGCCATCTTGAAAACATGTACCAGATGTGAAACATAATTTCTGAAGGTCTAGACTCCCTCTAGAGCCACAACAACTACAGGCCACTAGCTCCACTCAGGGGTATATCTCCTTATCTCCCTATCTCAAATCCATGACCAACATGTGCAGTAGAGACCCAAATACTACCTACTAGTACCATCTTAGGTCCAACCTATAATCCACAAGGCTTTACTTATCTGTGACTCCCAACTACCAAATATGAATTTTTACAGAACCTATCCTTGTTTTCCTTCTGGCTGAACTCTTGAAACTGATTTATATTTCCTACACATTTGGTTTGAACATCACCCGACATCCAATTGTGGAAGAATACTATAGACGATCCACTCCTCGATGGTTGACTGAATATCTAGTATGTCTTCCTAGTTGATAATTATCATGGTCTCTCATCCATCAACTGAAATCCCTATCTCCAGTATCACCTATAACTATCACCTATATTGAATAAGTCTTGTCATTCAAGTTCCCCCTCCTATAAAATCCTAGTTCACTTCATACTTTAATGTGGTAAACCAAAATATGTTTACCTTTAACCCAATTGAATTTGAAAAAATATCATCGAATAATGTCTCCATTTTAATATCCTCTCAAACCGTAGAATTAAAAAATCATATAGGTCTATGAAACTCAGCACATAATTCATAAAATGTGTATACCCCTTCTACATGTTAAGGAAATCATCGTCTTGATCCACCATCAACACCTTCAAGAAAAATTATTAAAGTAACTAGTCTTAAAATCATTCCATTTCTGTTCGTCAAGTCTATCATTCTATATCTCTATGTTCCACTATCACATTTCTGATCATATATGATTACATTTTGGATTATTCACCCTCTAACATAGGGGTGTCACAAGATTGTTAAAAATAGTTTTCAGAGACTCAATCCAGTTCTATTCCCCATGTGGCCCCTTCACCCAGAAATAATGGGTGATGTTGAGACTAGAACTCTAGGATTGTATAATCCATAGATGGATTATCTCCCTGATCTCCCACATCAACAACCTATATGACTCACAACAAGAAATACCCTATCAGATCATCTATCGTTGGCTCAAAATATTTTGCTTCTACAGATTACCTACCTTCCTTATGTCCATTACTAGTGGCTCATGATTAATCAGACCTTGAGGAGCCGCATACCATGCATGATCTAATGGAACAAAATCTTCTCCCTCGTGATTCCCAAAAACATTTCATCTATGTGGCATAACATTGAAGAATAAATACCATGGTCAGTAAAAAATTACACATATATATACATATATTTATATAAAAAATATGTGAACATGTAATAGGAATCACATATCAACACACATACACATATGTACTACTCCCATGTCACATTATATATGTCCTTATTTACCCTTACCTGTGTATATGGGATCATAGAATCACATATAATGAATATCTATTAACAACAATATATATTCGATGAGTAGAATTCCACCAAGAATCTATAATGGAAAATACATTTTAGATTATGTTGGAATTATAACGGAATAACCACTTTAATAATTCTTACACACCCATATCATATTCCTAAAATTATATAACATATAATAAAATAATAATATAATCATCTCTTTAAGAACCATATACCTTAGACAACTGATTAGAATTCCACAAAAAAATATATACAAGCATATAAAGTTTATATTTTCTTTAACACATGAAATAGATCTACACTTTCATATATTCTAGATTCCCTATGAAAATAACAATCATATATACAACTAATATGATTATAAGTACCTATAATGAGGTGTAAATACTCCTTCCATACAACACCAAACTAATGGTTGAAATATTTTATTCAAATAACATACTCCCAAGAGCGCCACTTAGGGTAGAAATAAATCAATTATAAAAGTGAAAATGATAACATCAATTTACCACCCCTAGTAACATGGTATATACACCAAGAATTGAAAGGAATGATCCCAAAAATGATCTATATAGATAAGTATTAATAGAATATAATATTAGGTCAATCGTATAGATAATTTTAAGGAAAAAATTAAAAAAATCATCTCTGATAACAACTATAACACCCCGACCCGAGAGTCACTTAACCAATTAAATGGATCAGTGGGACATTAGTCCTTCAAAATTCCAACCAATATAAAAAATGATAAAAAAATTTAACATCAAGTTACTTGTTTCAGTTACTCTTAGGCCGTTTTTTCTAGAATTGGTTGGGGTTAATCATAGGTTTTTTGAGAATGTATTGGAAAATTTTGATCTTTTTGGGCTATGCATGGTTGGACCATGGTTTTTCCAAACTATGCAACCACTCAGACCAAACCATGGAATCCTAAAAAGTATGGGTTTCCTTTGCTGGTGCACTGTTTTAAAACACAGTCACCCACGTAGAAGAAATTGTGGACCCTATTAGAAGAGTGCATGGTTAGAGCCACTATTTGGGAAACTGTTCAGCCCCCTCTGGGAAATTATGCCCACATACTTTTTTAATTCCTAAAAATATATTAAAATTGTCCAAAGCCCACTTTCTACCACTACTAAACCCTATATTAGGATTAGAGAGAATCATAGGACTTTTGAGATCCCAAGATCCCTTTTTTTCTCATCCAAACCTATTTTAAGTTGGATCTACGCATGACGATCATCATTTTCTTCCACTCTGATAAGAGTTCTTCCCTCACCCC
This sequence comes from Viscum album, assembly GCA_963277665.1. Taxonomy (NCBI): domain Eukaryota; kingdom Viridiplantae; phylum Streptophyta; class Magnoliopsida; order Santalales; family Viscaceae; genus Viscum; species Viscum album. Next base: position 1,316,680,486 of record OY728121.1, read on the forward strand.
TTATTTTATACTCTCTATCAATCTATCCATAATAGGTATTTTTGATTTCATTATTTTAATAAGATATAAACACATTTTTTGATCTTTAATCATTTTCTAATTTATTGATATCCATTACTGCCATTGTTATTTTGGTTTTCCCATTATGAGAATTCAGATACATGTTTTGAATGTTAAGGTAGTTGGTTCAGTATATGTTCAGCCAATTAATTTATCCATGAAATGATTGATTATTTTAAATTTCATTCAATTAAATTGTGAAAAAAAAATCAATGTGAATGTGGGATTTGATATTTACTGTTCATGATATTTAGGGAAAACCACGAATTTTCATGAAATTTGAAATTTTTATTGATGGAATGTTAAAAATTGAATTGTGAAAATGATTTTTGATAAAGTTGAATTTATATGATTTGATAGAAATATATTTAAAATTTACCTTTAAAAATTCATTAAATGATTAAATAAATAGGTTTTGGGTTTGAAAGAAAAATTAGAATAATGAAATGGTAAATGGGGAAATTTTAATTTTAAATATTTTCAGACAATTTTACAATTTTAATTGTTTTTTATCAGAGGAATGAGTGAGTAGTTAGTGGGATTTTGGGACAAACATTCTAGTTAGGTAATTTTTTTATGAATGTAATGAATATTTAAAACTCTAATAAAAATATAATACATTAAATATTTTCCCCAATTGTATGCCAATTATTCCTTTTTGACTAGTGGTTTAGAATGTGTGGATATGTATTACTATAGTCATCAATATGAGTTTGTGAGGATTTCATAACATCAAACTATCACACCTCTAAAAAGATGACAATGTTTCTCATTTATGATTATTTTTATATAAATTACATTATTTATTTAACTTATTTACACATGATTTTCTATTTTTATAAACTATTTTATATAATTTTTTTAAAACATTTATTTTATGGTTTCATTAAATTAAAATGAATAGAATGTTTTTTTAAATATAAAATTGTACTATGATACATATTTTTTTAATTGAAGGACTATAATGGTTTAGAATTATGGGTATCTTATTATTAAAAATATTGTGAGACCATTCTGGGATTTTATCTCCAAACCTATCATTTATTTTTGGAATTTTTATATTTCCTTCTTCCAGGATCTTGTGAGGGGAAGGAACCACTAAGAGGTGGTTGTTGTTAATATATTTTTTGGATTGGAGGGATTTTTCTATTAGGGATTTTTCTATTTATATTTTTTTATAGTAATTTGGTTATGTTATGTTTGGAATTTTATATACAGTTTTGGTTTCTGATATAATCTCCATTGGGGATTTTCTATGACAATAATGAATTCTATATATTTATTCCACTTGTTTTGGTTAAAATCATTCCCTATTTTATCTTGTTGGATTGAAAAATATTGTTTACAACCCATGGGGATTAGGATCACACTTCAAGCGTTATCATTTTTTAGATCAGGTGTTGGAGTACAAGGGAATCCAAGCCTTTTTCATGATAAAGTGGTATCAAATGTGCCGGTAAAGAATATTTCCTTAATTTCAGTATATAATTTGAAAAATTGTTGCAAGTTAAGAGGTAGTTGAGAGTGAGCGTATAGAAAAATTTAACCATAATGGGAATTATGTCTCCATGTGTATTTTTGTAGACACATCTTGAGGATTATTTCTATTATTCTCCATAATTTTGATTTGGATAGATTGAAATATAAATATTGTTTATCTATATGATGTGATTAATTTACCATATTTCACTTGTTTTTTGTTAATATATGTAATCTTATTTTGTCATAGATGATGTTTTCTTATGTTTTTTAGCATCATGCCTCTAATAAGATATATAAATAGGTTCCAGGAGGAAACTTCTAATAAAATAAAACTAGAATATTCTCACATGGACCAGAATTTGGATGAGGATAGAGTGCCTTATTTACAATCTCTAGGATAGATACCTAAACATATTCCCATTTAGAACCCCATTGTGAAACCTTTGAGGGATAGTTTGTGGAATTATGATCAGGTCCTCATTTTCTAAAATCCCTTAACATTTTAAGGCACAATAAATATTCCTAAGGCTAATAATTGGTTGAGGATATATTTGATTTTGTTTTATTTCATGGATAATATTAATAAAATAATGTTTAACTGTTCCAACTTCCAGATGGATGGGCCTAGTGGGACAAAGAGCGACACGATTTTGATAGCGAAGCAGCATGACGTCTTAGAGTGTATGTACTTTAGATAAATTTTCACTAACCTATTCTATCTAGATTCAATAGTGTTGACCAAGGGTATAATGTTTTTCAAACATGAGGAGGCTTATAGAACCATAACTATGCATGAAAATCACGTTGTTGGGCATAATCATCTTTCACATGATATTTTATCAAATGATATGATGAAGACTGGAAGGTTTGAGAATGATATTTTATCTGATATTCAATCTTGGGGTTTAATTATAAATATCTCGTCTTCTATGGATGTGTTGGATAGAGCATTGATTATTGACCTAGAATTAGATGGTAAGTTAGGGTTGATGGGTGTTCCTTTTAATCTTTGTGGAATTTATTTGAGTTCATTCAAAGAGAATAGAAAGCATGATGATTTTCATATTAGTTATCAATAAAAAGGGTTTTATAGACCTTATGTAATATTTGAAAGAGGACCTTATATTTTCAAATAGTTTGGAAAACATAATAATTCGAAATCGGTTTTCACTGAGGTAGTTAAGATACGTCATTCCTGTGGATACTCAGGTCACTAGAAGAAATTATTTCATATGTATTCTACTCTACAGAGTGGAATAAGATCATTAGTGCTTAAATATACCCTGAAACAATTAAATGCTTCATGTACTAAGTGGTTCCAACCACATGCTTCCAGAACTAAGATTATTCACATAGTGTAAGAGTATCTAGAGTGAGAACATATAGGTTCAGAGAACATGAGAGGTTATATCCTTATTTATTCACCTTTAGTGAGTCCTTTATTTGATACTAGTGAATCTGATTCATTCATATTTACTAGTTTTTTCAATCTACTTAATTTTCTAACAAATATATTATCTTATATGATGGATTTTTACTAAAACCCTCAGAACATAGTGAGGGTAGGGTCTTCATTTTCCTGGTTGTGTTTTTATCATTAATAGATATCAGGCTGACTTGGGTTTTTCTGAATCATGACATGAAGCCTCTTGATGTCATATTCTATATGGATTCAATTATTTCAATTAAACCACGAATTGATTTATATCTTCAATGGGTCATATTTACTAGACCTGATGGGGTGTGTCATGTCATTCATGGAGAATGGAAAACAAGTTTATGTAGATCAAAACCATCGTATCCAGAGTTAGGGAAAGTAATATCACTTATTTATTTTAATCTAGAGTGATAATATTTAATTTATGAACTTTCTCCATTTGTTGTTGATTTTTCTGATTTTTTAACCATACTTCTCTGGATTAAAACTTGTAAGGGAGGTATAATTTTTGATTTATTTAGTGACTGATACTCAATAAATATCTATTCATTATTAAAACATTGAATAATATAAAATGAAATAGTTGAAGAATTAATAGTATGATATATTAAAGAAAGACTATTTGGGATTGAGTGTTTCAACATATATGGTGCATTTTCTCTTTTCAAAGAAATCTGATGGGTTTCTTCACATTTGTGATGATTACCAAAAAAATAAAATGAGTAATATTAATGAAAAAGGAACTATTTCCAAGGATTGATGATCTCCAAGAATATCAAAACGTGGAGAGGTTATTATCAATGATTTATCTTCATTTTGGTTAACATTTTTTTTATAATAATGGAATCAATCATTCAAAAAAAACATTATGGAGAAATTATGTAAATTATGAGTACATTTTAATTCCCTTTTTTCTAACCAATCATATTTATATCTTTGTGAAATTGATGAACCCGATCTTCCATGAATATGTTGAATATTTTTTGGAGTTTCTTGAGTATGAATTACATGGTTACTATATGTTTAATAAGTATTGTGTGCATCATTTGGGAGAAATTATGGATTTGGGGAGAAATCACCAACATTCTAACAAGCTATTGAGATGTAATTTATGGATTCATGAAGTGATGTTATTGGGACACTTAGTGTTAAAACATGTTATTTCACATGATCTTAATAAGGTGATTTTGTTTATGTTATGGGAGAATCCTTGTAATATTTTTAATATTTCCAGAATCTTGGGTCTTTATTGGTATTATTGCTACTTCATTGAAGAATTCTAAAAATCTGATTCTCGGATGCCTACCCTTATTTAGAATTGAGTAAAGATTGTTTAAGATGATAAATGTTTGAATTATTTTGCTCATATTAAAAATTTATTTTTTCTACTTCATTGATGGTGATTATTAAAGTGACTGGGAAGGGATATATGGTCATCAATGACGCATTAGGTTCTGGTTTGGGTTATGTACTTTTGTGGGGTGATTTTGTCATTTCTTATTGCTATTGGAATCTTAGTCCTCATGAGAAGAATTTCCCATAGCTTGATATTGAACTCATAGTTGTGATTCATTTTCTTAATTGATTGAAACATTCCCTTTATGAAAAACCTATTACAATGTATTGAAACCGAAAGAGCATGAGTTATATCCTCTCTAAAGAATATTTAAATATCCTTTAGAGGTTTTCAGTAGAGTACATAAAATCATTTGAAATTGACATTAACTATACCCTATAGAAAGGGAATGACATTGTGAATTTATTGAGTAGGAAACATCATACCCATGTCATGAATGAATTATCAGAAGAGTGGAACTTGATGTGTATTTCTGTATAGTTTCATACTAGATTCTCAGAAACTAGGGATGTTTTAGTTTGTGCCATTATTCAGTTGATTTATACTCTTCACAATATGATTCATTATAAAAAAACACATGATGCTTAATTCTATAGCATTATAGACTCACTTTATGGTGGGTAGAACATTGCGGAGTGCTATTTCTATAGGAATGGAATTATATGTTATCAGATTCATTTGGTTGTACTGTTACCGATAAGTAAAGATGTTATTGGGTATTTAAATAATTATCAGTGGGATATGAACCGAGAAACAAAAAATATGTTCTATGACATGTGGGGTAAATTCTGGAGGCCAGGTATGGGATGAGACAGTGATGGCATCTTATTTTATTTTTATACATTAGAATAGGTCAAAGATGATCACCATAGACTTTATTGTTTTCTTCCTCCACTTCCAATCCTAAATTGGATGTTTGATGATATCTATGTCGACTTTGTGGTCAGGTTTCCACATACCCAAAGAAAAAATAAATTGATATAAGATATGATTGATAGGATGACAAAATCTTCTCACTTTATACCCATTCATAAATAATACATTATTGTTTAGATGTGATATATCTATCTTACAGTAATTGTTCATTTAGATAGTGTTCCATATTCTCTATTCTTTAATGGATATCCATGTTTTATTTCTCCATTTTTAGAGTTCTTCCAGAGGAACTATGATCTAAGGTAAATTTATGTTTGGAAAGTCATCTGAATATAGATTTACATATAGAGATATCCATTCATATTCATGAGGATATTCTTTATTCGCATATTCTTGATTTTTTTTTGATATTTGGATCACCGTTTTGGGCGTGATGATATTTCTTATAACAATAGATACCATTCCAAGATTAGGATGGGTTCATTTTTAGGCCCATTATGACTAAATTTAAATGTCTATGTTGTGGGGGTCAGAGATTAGTGAATTCTACATGGTTGGTTATATATTGGATCAGTATAAAAAATAAAATATTTAGTTGATTTTTCAAATAATGTTGACAACATGCAGCCAGCATAATTCTTATTATTATCATCATCATTGACTGTTGGAATTTATAGTAAGTGATCTGGTGTTGTTTACATTCTGACCTATTTGGGCCATCAAAGGATTTGAAGGAAATGAAATATTTATCCTTATTTGTGGTTTAATTTAGGCTTAATTATTTGGTGTAAATGTGTCTTACCATTTATGAATTTATCAATATTTTTCATCAAAACAATACATAGATTATGCGTCGCTGTTGAGAATGGATGTTTCTAGTTTAACTAATGTTCTGATCTAGAGTAATGATGAAGTTTATCCTAATTTAACTAGGACTAAAGATCCCATCAAGGGTTTTTATTCTAAAACCATATTACTTTATTTGATAATGGTCTCTTCAGTTTGAGTTTTGTGGAATCAATATTATGACACCCATGAGACATGAGAGAGTGTTGAACCAATGGGAGTGTAGTGGCCTCTTCATTTTGTCCTGGAACATCTTAATTGAATTTTTGTGGATTGAATGATTTTATAGTTTTAAGGTTGTAACATAATTTTACTATTTTTTAGTACTCATTGAACCTCCTTTATTTTTATGCTTTGTTCAGGATCGTGTCATGTTGTTTCAATAAATAAGTTTAAAATGTGGAAATTATCTCGGTTGTACATGGTTAACCCATGTTTTCCCCAAACTATACGCAAAACAAATCGTGAAAAAATAGTTTTTGTTTTAATGACTGGTGAAACATTAGAAAAACCATGAACCAACCTAATAGAAAGAATGAACCCCATTAGAGTGGTGCATGTTTAGGGTACATGTTTTGGAAAACTGAGCTTCCCCCTCAAAGAAACAGTGCACACAAACTTTTTTAATTCTAAGAAATATTTTAAAATATTTTAAGGAATAATTTATTCCCCTTCTCTACCAAAAAATAGTGTTGGACATCCTCCTAGGTCTTTGGATATCATATGAACCTATTTTGGGTCCTCCAAACCTATTCTGAGGGGATCAAACTGTGTAGAGAGATTCGTGATTCCACTCTGATAAATATTATTCCCATGTTCCTTCACTCGTTGTCTACCTATTTATCATCCATAGGGTTTCATATATACTTTTTGATTTAGGATATAATCAATTTTGTTTGGGATAAGGAATCTAGTCTTTTTTCCATGATCACAATTCTGATGATCATTGCTTGTTAATAAAGTCCTCAAAGTTGTGTTAAATGATCTCCATGTTAAAGAATGTGGTTCCATATAAGTTTGGAAATTTCATTAAACCATTAATTTAATGATAATTTTAATTTTTTTTCAATTACATTTTGAAAAAACAATTCAACACAAATTGGGTATTTTATTCTTATTGGGCATGTGACCTTGGGAAAAAAATACAATGAAATTATAAATTTGGGATGTAATTTGGAATTGATGGAATTTGTGAAATTTATTTAAGAAATATTTTTTTTTAAATGGATTCAAATAATTTTAAAATCCCTTTTTTATGTTTCTATCCTGAAAAATGAATAAATATATTAATAACCCAATTTTGTTTTTTATAGTTAAATTGGAATATTGAAATGGTAAATGGAGATATTGTATTTTAATTTTTTTTAAGATTTTTTCAATTTCTGATTGTTTGTTTAATAACATGAATTCATTGGTACATAGATGGTTATTTGGTAAAAAAAAATTTATACTCATAATTCCCTAGAAACATATTGACCCTTTAAAACTCTAACAAAAGCATTGTGTGGTATATTTTTTCCTCGATGGGATGTTGATTATTCCTCTTTGACCAATGCTTGATGGAAATATGTATATATATTTATATGATCGTCTATATGATTGTATGATAATCTCATAACTTGGAATTATTATAAATCTTGGAGGATGACCGTGTTTATCATTTGTGATTATTTTTATTTATTTGAAATAGTTTGTAAAATTTCTTAATATATACTTTGGGAGTTATATAAACTATTTTATATAAAAATATTATTAATCCATTTTATTAAATGTTTCTGTCAATTGAAATGGAAATAATATTTTTCTTTTAAATGTGAAATTATACTTTCATGCTAGTTTTATTTTAAATTTAATCTTTGTAATGGTATATTATTATTAGAAACTTATTATGGAATATTTGGTGAATCCCTACATGTATTTTAGCTCACAAAACACCATTTTCATTAGCCTTCTGTAGATATACATATTTCATGTTATAGAAAGGAAAAATTAACCACTATGAGGTTTTTGTTTTGGAAATTTCGGTCTTGGAGTTATTTTTCCATTGGGAAATATAATAGTTCTCTTATTTATAACACATTTGTGATATTTTTTTGGGTTCTGATATACTTATTTTTCTTCTAGTATATTATCCTTTAGATGTTATATTTGTGATTACTGACTTGTATCTTTTCCATAATATTTTTTTAAGCCATAATCATTTCCAATTTTATCTTTTATGATGACAAGTTGAAGTCTCCATCATATAGGACTCATGAATTCCCATTTGGTTATGTCTGTACTGACTCAACTGTTAGTATACTAGAGTATCTATTCTGATTTGTGACATGACTAACATTGAAGGTATCATTCTGTCACAGTGAAGATAACAAACCATAGGGTTGTGAAAGTAGAAATAAAAATTTTTCCATATAATATTATCAAATAGCGGACCCACTTACCAAAAATCAATAGAAGAAAGAGTCATGACATTGTTGAAGTAATAAAACGCAATGGAAATATCAATATAAAATCATTAAGTAATACATATCATATAATTGATAAATTTCACACATTTATACAATAATTTACATGAATGATATCCCATGGGTGATCATATAATAACATAACCAATTCCCCAAAATAAATCTAACTCAATGAAAGGAACCTCTATGGTCCATATTCTATCCATCCCATGAAAGTTTGAATCAATAATAAACATGGCCCTAAACATTATCTTGGTCCCAATCCTAATAAGAAAAATATAAATTCTATGAATATCAAAAGGGTTTTGTGTAGCGTATGATTATAAGCTCATTAGTCTATCAATAACGCATTCATATTTTTCATCCATATTTATACATGTGTATGAATAAATAAATAAATAGTGACTATGCCCATCCATTAAATTCAAAAATCACTTTAATAATGATCAATATACATGAGGAAGAATTTACCTTATTCGATTGATGTTGGGTTGAATGATATATCCATGTTCATTTGTAAAAGAAGAACCTTAGTATCACATCCCCATACATATACCACAATAGCTATTTACATATGAATTAACATACATCTCATATTGGAAAATATAAACATCCCATTGACACAGCTAATTGATATATACCAAGTCCCGAAAATTTTCACCTTAGAAATCACCATCGAAACTACATTCATGATTTTCCAAATTATATAACAAGTCCCTTATAATTACACTGCAGCATCTTCTATTGACTCAACAACCTAAGATCCTAAGGAATGATGATATCTACCCTACAAATACAAACAATCCATTAGTGCCTCATCTTCTAGACATCTAGAGGAACTATGAGATCCAACCTCCCACTATTCCATCCCAAGTACCATCTAAGTCACATAGAGTCTCTTCCCCGATCAGGTAGTCTAACATACCATCAATCATCGACATGTACTGATAGAACCCCCTAAATTACAGATATTCAACACCATCCCCTTAACCACTATATCTACAAAGGCATCCACCCTAAATGGGTGGTCAACCCCACCTCAACTAAATGTTAATATATATGCACACCACTCCCATAAATTAATTGGCCTAACAAGGTGTGAAAAATCACCAAATATTCCAAACCCACGACATAAGGTATCCTCTTTTCGAAATGAAAACCTGATATTCAATTGTCATCATGTTAATCAACCTCAACCTCAAATAGTCAATCATATAACCCCACCAATGATGGTCAACTCCAATTTTTTCTCAGGCCAATCAATAATTCCAACGAACAAAACCATCTCAATATTGTTGATCAACATCACCAGATGAAATCTTCTCTATTCCCAATATATTCTGAATGAACCTATTCAATAATTAAATAATAAAATTAAAAATATGTGAATAAACATCCGGATCAACAATGAGACCAATACATGGATCATTGAAATTATTGAGATGAGATAAATCCCAATGACATCTCACATCATGAATTATGATTTTAAAAAAGTATTAATTTATCAAGGGGTTTAATTAGAATACCCATACATTCATATTTAGGTACATATCCCATATAATGATTATATCTGTGGAAACATTTAGGAAATATCTTTGTTAAGATGAAAGGTTCTCCGTCATTGAATACTATCCTCTAAACTTAGCAGAAACAAGATAAATATAAGAATCTAATGATGAATTTTGAAATAGGTATTATGATCTCATATAGAAATAAAATTCCAAATTGAGAGGTAAAAGAAGAAAAAACACATAGAGAATCTATGAATTACATATATTCTTTTAACACACCAAATTTAATACATATATGTGATAAATTGAATGATGATAAATCATTTAGGAGGATGAAAGATATCTAATGGCTACTTGAGGAATCACATGAAATGGGTGAAGAAAATGAGAAAGAAGAAATAAATAGACGAGAGGGTAGATATATAATTAACACTCTTTAATGAACCACACAACAAGGAAACACAGTTTGGATTAATGTTCACCAAAAAAGTAGTTCCATTATCCAAAGGTAACCCCCTTTAAAATGGGAAACGTAGTTTAAATAACCGTTCACTTTCTGTGCACACCAACAGTATAAGTGAACCTAAGTGAGTAGGCTAGGATACATTATTTATAAAACCATTCAAACCCTATTCAATTAAGTATAGGTGACTCACGCAATTTTCTATAAAAATCAGTTGGTATTCTTTAGACTTGTTAGAGTTCAAGTGGGTTTCATAGTTTGGGTCTCTTGATTATCCTTAACTATGCACCAATCATTCACCCATTTTTTGTCTCTTGTAATTTAATTCTCAAATCCCGATGCTTTGAAATCCCTACGAAATATTAATGAATATTACCAATCCTTAAACCTCATAATTGTTTTTAATAAGTCATTATAGTTCTGAAAATTATGTTTCACAACCAAAATTAAAATTTGTAGCATCCACAATACATTAATTTATAATTTACCAATGGGATTCAACCCGCATAAAAACTCGCGATGTTATAAAGAGATTATCGAATATGTAAACCATATATCACAATAATATTCATATGTCCAAGTGATAATAGATGATGATTTTAGTTCCAAAATAATTAATTATAATATTATTTTGATTAATAATCAAGTATTTTTTGATTTTCTTATCCACCAGCTACCTTGATCCATGTGTTTCATATTGATAAATACTATTGATTAATATTTATATGATAATAAATTATAGGTGAATTTAATCTTAAAATATTAGTGTGATGATTCTAAAAATTCTTATTGTCTATAATTTCATGAATATAGACCTTATATTTTGTTTGATATTCTCATACTGAAATTAGTTTTGTGATCAGACGACAGATAACGATGTGCACATTTGTGTTCTAATAAAATCATTAGAATGAGTTATTTCTGGAATGGAGATAATTTTATATAGAATTATGTATAGTGGAACTCAAGGATATATAAACCCTTAATTATATTCATTTTCAATATGTAATACTATGAAATTAAAGTATTCAATAGACATTAATATGGATTTTAGTTATTTAATTTTGTCAATATGAAAGTGTTGAGGACAAACTACCACTGATATTTCTGATGGATTTTAAGAACAAGATTTTGGATATATTCAATGTTATAGTGGTTGTTGAATATTTATAAAAATGTGATGGGATATTTAATTTAAAAGGAAAAATAAATCATAACTATTTAAGGATTGTATGATTATAATTATAGTCTAGTTCATTCAGAATTTTTTTTGATGACTTCTGAGATTTTTGAGATAATATGTTTGTTGAGTGTACAACAATATTATGATAGAGAAATAGGAAGGTCAGAGAAGTACAAATTTCAAATGGTTTTTAGATTATAGGAGAAAACAATAATTTACAGTGGAAAAAATATTTGAGAGACTCTGAGTACATCATATAGTTATATATGTTAAAAATATTATATTATGGATTGTTTGTTTTCTAATAAGATGTAAAAGTTCAATTATTTTAAGTATTGATAGAAATCATTTATTTTGTAATTATTAGAAAAGAAAATTATTTATTTAATGTATATTTATGAATATTTTTAGAAGAAAACTCATTAATATATATATTATATAGTTGATATAAGTGGATCATGATAACAATTGAACATAAGAAGGAGTAGGTGCCCACATTTTCAACAATCATTGTATAAAACTATTTCCTTAAATTTAGTTTTCTTTTCATAGATTATTGATAAAGAGGTGCTATAATGTTGATAGAATCAAAATTGTAACACCTTTAAGAGTTTTATTTTTTGTTTAATGTAAATTATAAAAGGTCACCATAGATTCAAATCCCCTTCCAAGTGACTTATATATTATTTTGAACTTTAATTTGTATAATATAGTCCTAGGTTACCTATGAAATATACTAAATTAATGGTTATAACAAATATATAATATTTTTCAAAATATAGTAATTCCAACCATCGATGAAAAAATCTATCTTGGATGATAAATAATATGATACCCCTCTCCTAAAATATGAAAATAACGTAAACAATGAAACTATAATTAAATTTACATAACAGGAGAAATATTAGCTGATGTCATTTTCATAAAAAATAAATCACTAGGTTGTTGGAAAATCATAGAATTATATTCAAATATTCCTGAAAAGTAAGGTGTTTAACAATGTCTTGGTTTTAAATACTATTAAAGATACAGAAGACACATATGAAAAAATCTTTGAGGTAAATGAAAAGGAAATGGAATAAAACATTCTAGATTGTTTATAAATATTTTTGATATCATTATTTCATATAAATATACTATTTATTATTACTTCAACAAAGTAAATGAGAAAATAAAAAAAATTCATGGACTTAAAAATATCCATGAATATTATTCTATTTTTAAAAAATGAATGAGGAAAATTATAGAATTGTTTTAGCCTAATATTTTTTCATTAGAATATTTTAATGACTTATTTATAGATAAAATTTGTAATATAATTATTTCATATGGGATGGGGAAAGATATGGAATTAATATGAATATTAAGGATAAAATGAATTCTTAATCTATGATAAAGCTAAATGTTATATAATTAGAAAACTATGATCTTCGATCTAATTAATTATATTATAAGGAATATGATGATGAAGAGAAAAATATGATCATGTCCCTTTTTTGTAGACAAATTATGAAATGTAGAGGAATGAATAAATAAAAAAATCACATTCAAATTCATTTAGAATATTTTAATGATAAAAACTATAGTTAATAGTCCAAAGATGGGATTTGCAGAGCATGATAATAATGTAATTGAAGAAAACCCTCATAGTAATAAGTGGAATAAAACATCAAAGGATGTTAACAAATCCTTTTCATGAGAGACACAAATTACAAAAATATAAAAAAATAATAATGTAGAATAATCAATAATATGAATATTATTTTTATGTTAATAAATTGGTTGAGGATGTTGTAGAGATATTTTGAACCTTCCTAGCTCAAACCTAAGAAATAGATGATTCGTAAATAAATGAAGAAGAAATATCTGAAGAAACATATGTAGAACACATATTTATATTTATAGGTGTGTCCAATACTGAAAAAAAATAATAAATTAAACGAATAAGTCATGATTTTGATAAAGGGATTTGAAAATAATACTCGAGGAATAGAACTGTTTTCTAAAATTTAATATCCATATATTGTGGAAAATAAAAACCTCAGGTTTAGAATTACAAAAGAAGAAAAATTCGTGAGATACCATAATGAAAAAAATTGTTTCATAGGAAGGAAATATAAGAAAGAAAAAATATATGTTCCTTTAGGTTGTAAAAGTATTTATGAAAGTAAATTTTTATTTTCAAAAAGATTTTGAATTTATGGTTGAAAAATATTAGAAAGAAATAAAGACTCAATTTTTTTGTGAAATATACTCTTGGTCAACATAAATGAATGAATAATTTTTCTATTAATATTATTTGCGATATAAAAGATGAGAAAATTTGGGTTGAGTTGGGGTGTGAGAAATACACATCATTAATGGGATTTAAGAGTATGCTTAATAATAATAGATCATCATGTCAAGGAAAAACCTAATTTTTAGCATCCTCTAAATCTCTATACTCAATTTCATAAAAATATTCACACTACTATAGAATATTTAATTTCATTGGATATTTATGGTGGTGTGGGATCATTGGAAAAAATTTCATAACCACTTACAAAATAAGTGAATCCCAAGGATTAGGCATACGTTAATGGGGGAAAATTATAATAAAATCAAAAACATCATGAAGTTATAGGATGATGCAAAAATGATGAAATTAGAAGTTAAAAATCCATCAAGGAATAAATAATTTAACTAACCAGGGGATAATTAAAAATGGTATGACTATTTAGATCAATATGTTGTTAAGTTCAAGAAATAACTGATGGAGAATAATACTTCTGCTGAAAAATAAAAGGAACCTAGATATAATAATATAGAAGAAAACATTTTTTTCTAATTTTCCGATGAATAATTTTAAAAAAATCCATGTTTACATCATAATAGACGTTTCTTCCATATAAGATGTTATATTAAAATCATTGAAAACAATAAATAAAATTGGAAGGGAGTAATTACCATTGGAAGTGATAGTTCTCAAAAAATAAAAGGAATTGGTAAAAGTGATATAAGACCTCATATGTTAATGTGGAAGTATGTTCTATTTTTTGATGGACATAAACAAAAATTATCGACTGAAAAAAACAAGGTGATAATTTATAGGATTTTATCCTCAAGAAATATTCCTACATCATAGAAAGATTATGTGAGGAAAAAATTTTCACTAAGGGAGATATAGAATGTGGTAATTTGTTTCAAAATGGTGACCCTAATAATTTATTATATTTCATTACCAATGAAAAAAATAGATCACATTCCCTTAGACTTGGGAATCAGGGGTAGATGTTATTTGTATAATTTAAAAGGAAGATGTTTTGAGATATTAGACATAAAAATGTGCAAAATTTAGGAAATTTGTATGAAATTATAGAAAAGAAGGATGGTTAGTTGAAGTCATAAGATTTATAAATTCAATATACTATAATATATGAAATCATGATTTTCTACATGTTTTGGATAATGAAACATCAATAAATGAAGGTTTACTTATATATTATAACATTATCAATGATATCACGATGATGAAAAATTAAATTTTTATGAAATATAAGTCAAATGATATTGAACCATTCAATATATTCATAAGGGAAGTTGATAATTAATTGTTTATATATATTCCAATGTTGATAGTAGATAATCAGAAAGAGTAAAATAGTTACTCCATTGAGTACTATATAAAGAATCATGGTATTAATAAAAAAAAGACGTGTGCCATACACCCCAGAATGAAATTAAATTTCTGAATGATAATATATAAGTTTAGTTAACATTGAAACAATCAAGATTGATAAATATTAACTTTAAATTTTCATTTATAGGGAAGATATTAGTATCACATTGATTGTACATAGTATACATCTATTAGAACTAAAATTAAAAATTAATCCCTACAATATGTGGTATAAGAAGAATAAAATAGTGATAAAATTTGTTTATTTCAAAATCTATGATTTATAATGATAAAAAATCTAGATTTAGGGAACTTTGATGAAAATTAAAAGAAGGTTCTTTCATAGTATATTATTCAAAGAGAAGAAGCTTAAAATATTAGAAGAAATAATTACCATTTTTGGTAGATTAGTATGTCGTAAATGTAATGGAAAATAAGTCATCCTTACTAGAAATAAAAGTATAATATAAGGATGGATTAATGGAAGACATAATTTTAAGACAAGAATCTATTATAATTTTTTAGCTGTTATTTCTCTCTGAAATTATAATATATACCAGATGAATGTAAAAATCATATTTTTGAATGGTGGAATCGAATAAGAACATTATATTTAGATTCATGAGTGTTTTATTACTGATACTAATGAAATTGTGATATAAATTTTTCTGATGATAAATAACAAGATTGCGATATTAATTTTGAATAGATAGAGAGGAACATTAGGATTTCATTTATAGGAGAGTTTAATTTAATTTTATGAATAAAATTTCACCATAAATAAAAATAAATACTTTTTTTTGGGAAAAAATATTCTATGGGGTTAGTAAAGAAATTTCACATTGAATAATCAAAGGATTTTAGAACACCCACTAAATATGGAACTAAAATGTGTAAATTTGAATCTTGACAATGTGTGAATTCAATGTATTTATGGAAGGGTATCAAAATTTATGTAATATTACATCACTAGTTATCTATAATTACTAACATAAAAGGTCTCTACTATACCACAAGTATTCCTCTGCATACTCTTGATGTTTCTGACTAGCTGAATGGGTATAAGGTGGTACAGTGGGGAGACTATTTCCTCCTATTAATGTATGTAAAAACAATAAATAAAATCAAATAGATACATCTATATAACATTGTAGTAAATGTGTGTAATATAGGATTATTACAAAATAAATCCAAAAAAAAAAAAATCACAAATAAATGAAGCGTATTCAATAAATTTTAGATAGTCGTACATTAAAAACCAAGATACAAACAAGAAGAAACAAAAGCACATCTCTAATTTTATGCCCCTTCTAAATACCCAAATTTTTTCCAAGAATCCCAATATAAATCAACCATCAAGATACAAAACTAAACATGTACCATAAGTCATGAATCATATGCTTAGGTACCCAATTTCAATGTATTCCCAAGTACTGTCTGAGTAAAATTCCATAGGCCAACACCAATATAATCCCTAAATACAAACAGCCATAGATATCATTTAAATAAAGTTCATAATTTTGAATAGATTTATTGTTTAATAGTTTGAAGAATATAAATTAAATAAAAAATAGTAATTGAATTCTTGGATTCATAGTGGCATCTGATATTAGTCACATCCCCATTGATCCTTTGTTCTGTTCCCCATTTGACTGTCCTTACTTTAAGAAATTATATAGTTTATCTATGTATTAAATGAGGACCGAACCTTCATATAACTATCTTAAATATCCATAGTACACATATCATGTAACACATACTTCCCCTATGTGGTTTTTTTCTTGGTCATAGGTTATAAGTATAAAAGTCCGATGGAATGATTATAGAAGCTCCATCACATTATAACAGATTAACCTCATATATATATATATCCATTGTATCAAAACTAATAGTACCACATTCCACACTTATGTGAGTTTTATTATCCCATTGAATATACCATAAGTATCAATAAACCCCCTACAGGGAGATATTTATTAGTTTTCATGGACAACCTCATATGTTTTTATCTTTAATGTTATCACAGACCTCCATATGGAGTTTTATTAGTAATTAAGGAGAATCTTAATCCTGTTGTTCTATTGTTAAGGATATAATAAAAAAGATATCACAAACATCCTTTTTAGAGTGTATTCATTATAACATCCAAACTCTGTAACATGAGAATTATCATTATCATCAAAACCCACCCTAATGGATGTTTCCAATAGAGAAATGTACTTCCCCCAAGGATAGATTTCATTCCATATCAAGTATCACCTAGGGGATTACTCCTTAAATATAATAAAAATTCATAAATAAATATAATCAGTTTCATAAAAAAAGAAAATATAATTTAATTTTCCAATTTTAATTTTTCCAAAATTTATGGAAATGTATATATTTCTTCCATTTATAAATGGCCATACAGGATATTCTTTGATAAAAATGATAAATTAAAAAATAATTCATTCCCTCATAATTAAATTCCATTTCTTTAACAAAACATTTAAATAGAAATCTAACGAGGATAAATTCATTTTGAATATATTTTTTTTAGTTATGATGGACCAAGGAATAAAATTATGACCTCACCAGAGGCTTCGTCACTCGTAGAAAAGAAGACTATACTACGAGTAAATATAGAATGACCACATTTCTCTTGTAGAAAGTCTTTTCGTTTAACTTCTTTTATAAACCACCACTGCTTGAGTACATCAAAGACCAATGATCATGCATGCCATTCATAGCCCCATAACACATCCAAACAAATAAAACTAATAAATTGTAATAAAATTTTAATAATTTAGTAATTAAAAATTATTATAAAAGGTAAAATACATAATAAAAATTTAAATTCACTCACTAGATTCTCCAAAAATACAAGAACTGGGACCAATGATCCTATAAAGGTTCATGTCACACACTGGCCACTAATGTAGGAAAAATCATTATCAATGTGAACCAAATTTATGATAGATTATATTTAATTTTAATCAAAAAACATGAAAACTCACCTGCACACCTAACTCTAATGAAATTATAGGTGAAATACAGTAAATTATATCTCAATAATACATTTAATCAATTCATTCCCAAGATCCAACATGATTTTCCAATTACACAATGATATTGTTTAATTAGTGTGAAAACCTAACCATTGACATCCCAAATTTTCAATTATGGAGAAACATGAATATTATAAGGTGGAAGAAGTGAATTATAAACATAAACATTGATGAATCACAACCATAAAATCCCAAATAGATGTGGGATAAAGTAGAAATAGGGTGGATACCTTCTTAGTTTGCGTGCATGTGTGTGGGGAGAATAAGAGGGGAAACCAAATATCTGGAGAAATAATTTTGGTCATTTCCCAAAATTTACCTCAACATGGAAAAGACACACTGTGTAGATGCATGGGTCTCCAAACCATAAACCACCATATCATAGGAACTTCCCAATTCAACACTGCCATCATAGTTTGGCCACAACTTTTATTAATTGTATGGGAACCTTGAAAAACGTATTAAACCCCTCTATAATAAGAATTTTTTTAAAATGATTGTTTATAGCCTGTGATCCAAGCCTTAGATACATTAAACCTCACACAATTTAGACAATGGCTCGAACAGTTTACCTAAAACCATGCTCTAACCGTGAAACTCAACCATGCTCTATTTAAATTGAACTGAAAGCACCCCATGCTCATGTTTCTATAATATATCTCATAAATGTGAACATCAAACAATGAAACATTTAAAAAAACTCAAAAAACACCCAACATTCCATCAAAATATTCTAAGTCTTATATGGGAAACCATCAAACATATTGATCCCTATTATTTATCCAGTAACTCCCATTTAAGAAGTCATAACAATTGGAAATACATTATATATCTCATTTCAGAATATGGTCTATCTATCAATTTAAAAAACAAAAACATCTCTATAATTATATAAACCCTTTTGGATAAGGGGTCTATAACCTACATACATTATAATAGATCATCCCTGATCTATCCCAGTGGTTGAGCCACTAAAAATTGTGACTCACATAATTCTCATATTTAGAAAAATAACCACACTATAACACTGAATGATAAAAAATATAGAGAAAAAATGTGTTCTACAGTTCTTAAACAAAAAGAGAATACCAATCACCACATAAACTCATTTTTAGGACATTGAGATAGACATCTCACTCATGTATACCCCATTACACATGAGGTGTTCTCATCCAACTGCACCCTTTGATCAAGGTTATCCCAACCAGATGACATAGATAGAAGAGACCAATTATAATCCACAATACAATCCACTGGTGGGATTTCCTATCACAATATTATCTTGATTTCCAAATAAATCCCGTGATGTAGCTCCCATACCACTATATTTAATTTTCATGAGAACACTAGTCCAACAGAGGCATAAGTCCTCATTTCTAAATAAAAACTAAAATGGACATGTACCTTCTTTCTATATGAGATGTCCAAATGGACCAATTATTCATAAAAATGACCTGTCAACTTCCAAAACAATATTGAAACATATAATGAAATGGAAATTATATAGTTTCTTACCCACCACCGTTTTCTATTAAATTTAGGAAAACTCAAACCTCATATGAGATAAAATTAACTAATATGGTCATCTATAGTCATCAATTCTTTGTTAAACCATTAGATCATGACACCTTAAAATAGAGGGTATCCCATGATCATAAAAAAAACCACTGATATTTTTTTATAAAATTCATGGGAACTTCCATTTTTAGACCATCGATTATCCTTTTAGACCTTTTAGTTGCTAAAGTACCGATACACAACTATCTCGACTCATGATCAGTTCATCCCAAACCATCTCAACCTTGAGGATGACACCCATATATAATAATATGCTACATATTATTTTAATAATTTCATTCACTAATGAATCCATTGAATTTAAGTTCATTTATCCACTAGCACTAACACACTATGAAATCATTCCGTTGATCGATCATAAAAAGCCATGATCCACCACGTATGAGGGTCGCATCATCAAGGCCAACACCCCACTCCCCACTATAAGAGAAACCATCTCATAACATCAAGAATCTATTTTTTATTTATAATATCATATGATTTATTCATCACCACACATGATTAGTTTATAAGGACGAATATTTTAACCCTTATCAACCAACAACAAGGAAACCAACACCCATATCCGGTCTAAAAAAATACCAATGGAATTCACTGAAAGACTCTCTATAATTGAGGTTCACAGCTAAATGACATGGGCCTCGAATCCCACATTCCACGTAATGTATCCAAACTAGTCCTTATTCCAGAAATAGTTGTCTATTAATTTAATCATCTTTGGCGTACTAATTGATACTACCAAACCACAAACCGAACGATACCATGAATTGCCAACATGAACTTGCCCCCCAATATCATTGAATCTCAATAGTTTCATTATCTTATAAAACAAGATCATATATTCATAACTAAAAATTCATGGATTTATGTTCCTCTAAATCATATTTAATGCTTCCAAGACACTAGGAATATCTCTCACACAATATTATCTATCTATTGATGGATCACCATCGATTATTTCCCTAACCTAGGAATCACATCGAGCCAAAACTAGTAAAATAAAAACTGAAGAATTATGTTCCATTATGTTGTAATATAGTAGATCAATTATGTTATAACCACACTCCTTTATGTTCATTAAAATTATACAGTTCAAAAAACCTAACTAGTGCATCCCTTGATATCACTTTTACCACTAAAGCATCAACTCCCAAGGCGTTTTATCTTCCAATAACACCATAAATTTCTTTGATCCTCACAAAAAACACTATGAAAGGGTTCCTATAAACAAAAACCTTATGGTTTATCAACAATTATTCCATCTAGTTTATCCCACCTACACTAATGCTACATATTCTTGGATTCTAAAAGAGACCATCCTTCACAAAAAAACCTAAAAAAAATTACAAGAACAAAAGATCATAAATAAAAACTCTAATATCACCTACCATTCCCAACACTCATACCAAGTACCACACCATGTATACTAACATAATAATAAAAATTATTTATCCATACATCATATACCAAGAATAATTCAAAAATATTCAAGGAATCTTTTAAATCACACCCTATAAAGATATATGTTGTCGACTCCCCATCCTAGAGTCACAGTGAAATGTCATTAGGATCTCTTACATTGCTCAATATTTTTTAAAACCTTCAGGATTATTCGAACTACTTATAATGTTTTTAAAACACATATATACCAGAAAACCAACATATGTACTCACATATAAGTTCATATCTATCCCCAATTTCCTATCATTAGGTCTGGAACAGACCACAAATTCAGAAATTACCAATATAAATCATGTCAAAAATGTCAAAAGGAAAAAACATAACACATGTTAGGTCATATTCTCTACCACCCAAAAATGGTTAGAAACAATATATCAACTTTGTTCACGTAGAATACCCATAGAGGAAGAAAAAAACCCACTTACTCTACAGAAAACAAATAATAGGTTTTATGACAACAAAACGTTTCCATTTGTATATATAATTTTTTTCTGAGAATAATTTTTTATTCAAATGATATGTTGAGTAAAAGTCATCGAGTAAAAAAAATTATGTATTGTAGGGAATTTCATTTATCAAACCTCATATAAAAACCAAAATCAAATATCCCATGAAATATATTAAACCATTTAAGAAAACATGTCACATCCATGTTTTAGTCTAATAATATGTAAATTAAATGTTATAGTGGATTATATTATATATGTTGTTTTTAGAATTTTATATATAAATAACCTTGAAATAATAAATTCAGAATAAAAATAAGTATTATATATAATTATGGAATTTGTCTAGTAAGATACCACCATACAATTATATGGAAAATAGTATAGAAATGGAAATGAACACTTTAAATAACCGACTTAGGTCTCTTTATTCTTAAAATATCTTATTTAATCACATAGATGTATGTAATTTGACAAATATAATTAGCGATGACATCCTAACTTTCTATTTCGGTCTGAAGGAAAAAAATAAAAATTATTAACCTAATAATGAAGTGTATCATTCAAGGTGAAATTTGATCATGTAAGTATTCCACCAAAAAAAATCCCCAAAAATAAACAATGTTAGAAAAACCATATAAAAATCAACAAAACAATAATAGTGTAACAATTTAATTTTATTTAAAACATAAATGAAATAATTAACTATAAATGAATATGTAGATTCGTAGTCACATCCATGTTCAGTCCCAACCCAATCAACCATTTAATTAATGAACTCGATCAAGATTACTTTCTTAGTATGGTTCTTGGGTTTCATAGGCATCATGAACCCATTGGAATAAGCCACATATATTAAAAACCACCCTCTTAGGGATTATTAATTAGTTATCACAACCTACCTCATAAGGGAATTTTATTCAAACTATCACAAAAAATCAT
This sequence comes from Viscum album, assembly GCA_963277665.1. Classification (NCBI taxonomy): domain Eukaryota; kingdom Viridiplantae; phylum Streptophyta; class Magnoliopsida; order Santalales; family Viscaceae; genus Viscum; species Viscum album. Next base: position 1,316,703,299 of record OY728121.1, read on the forward strand.
ATAAAGTATTCATAGTTATTACAAACAACCCTAATTGATTGTTTTCTTATTCAACCCATAGAAAAAAAGGTATACAAAACCACCAATAAATGGATTATACATTATAACATCCAAACTCACTAATAATGGAATTCTCATTACCATTAAAACATACCCATATGGTAATTTTTATATAGAAACTATTCTCACCCAATGGTGGATTCCATTAAATATTTTTTCTTCCCCAATGCCTACACAGATCATATAAAAACATTTTATTCCTAAATACAATAATTTTCACATAAAAATGAAACTATCATTTATTTCCTAAAATTTACATTTTCTTAAATCAATGAAATACCCAAACAAGATTTTTGAATTTCTTATGTCCATACAAGGTATTATTGATTAAAAAAAATGTAAAATTATAAAAAATGTAATCCCTTCAGAACGTCCTTATTTATCAACCAGAAAATATTTAAATAGGAATAATAATATTGTAAAATATTTATGGAAAATTTTATTTAATTAAAAATGGAAAACTAATTGAATGGATGATATGACCACACCCCATGAAAATAACGTTAAATAAGAGAGAACGGCGGGTTAATTTTGATGGACTACATTCCTCATGTAAAAATAATTTTCATTTTTCTTTATATCCCACCTCATTATTTGATCTCATATAATAATAATGGGTACACTAATCAGTGATGGATCTATCTCACATATAAACAACTCAAAATAATTAATTATAATCAAATTTTAATTAATTATTTATTCAAAAAAATTATCTAAAGTAAGCTATTTTTTTGAGAAGAATAATTCCACAACTAAATACTCTTAATGTACCCGAACCAAGACCAACAATCCTCCTAGGGTTTGTGTAATAGTATCATTAAAAATCTAGGAGAAATCCCTATGATTAAGATAAAAAATTATTAATGATATTTAATTTAACTCAAAACACTTGTAAACTCACACAAAAACTTAACTCAAATGAAATGTAGGAGGAGATATTCTAACAATATCTAAGGATGTTCTCTAACTAAGGAAAAATGAAAAAAATATGATAGATTCACCTGTGATCTAGTTGAATCAGTTCCAGATCTCCAAAATTATACATATAAAATCAAAATAAACTATGTAAATTGAGGAGGGGAAGGAGGAGGAAGATAAAACTCACTTTAAACATCAAACAATAACACATAATATTTAACTAGACATTGAGAGAAAGTGGGATAAATAGGGGAGGAAACCCTCATTATCATTGTATGTTCTTAGGATAAACAAGGGAGTGGGTTACAAAATATCATGAGGTGGAATTCCATTCATTTCATAATTTTTATCCCAACCTAGAAATCTTCATGGTTTGGCCACATTGTTTTCAAAACCATGCGCCAACCATTATTTGGAAACATTCCGAGAAAACACCCCCAAAATTACTAGACACATTATTTAATAATGGTGTTCTAAAAATGAACAATAGTTCCATACACCTCTATAGCTAGGAACATTATTTTTTTCAAGTGATCATATATTAGGTGATTTTCCTGGACCCCAAAACATCTCAAGGATTCCCATTATACTCGCACATATTTCCAAAAATTAAGAATTAATTTTTAAACCCAACAATTAAAGATAGAACATGAACTGGAGACTGCCCCATGTTCAGGGAGCTAGAAATTTTTTCCAAAAACATTTACACCCACTAGGGCACTATCAAAAGAAAACTCCAAAAATATCCAACAACATCCAAAATTCCACTTCAATACTTTGAGACTTATTTGGGAATGTGAGAAACCTATTGGGACCTAATAATTATAATATTAATCAATTTGTGATGTCATAATTTTTATAAATCAATTGCAATGATTATTTCAAAATATGGTCCATCTTCCATAGAAAAAAATAGAAACAACTAAAATTTTCATACACCTGTATAGAAATGGCCAATTAAAATTTTAATTTATCTTACCAAATAAAAGATAAACATTTTATATACTATGAAATAATGTGACAGATATCATAGTGATTCAAAGGAATCGGATATGATGGCGTTAAAAATATTCCTTTTATATGTTAAAGAAACATTATATAATGGTATGATGAATATATGTTTTAACGATTTGAACATACAAGGTTTCATTGATGTAGCTGAGAGATAGATTTTAGTTAACAATAATCAATGTTAATAGGGAATTTGTTTTTGGGTGAAATTTATTAGATTTTTCATAGTAAAACAATTTCAAAAAATTTAAGTATATCAATGTAGTTATGTTTCTTCTACACATGGATATACTCAGATTATGTGGAAGTAAGTTCCTCCTCAGTATTTGAGGGTGAATTTTGAACGATCATTTAAAATAAAATATTATAATTGCAGTGAAAATAATTTTTATAAAAAAGTTCCACACTCCATATGAAAACACTCAGATATTATGCATTATGTCATCAATGAGATATATTCTAATGAATATGTAAAATTAAATTATATCAGAAAAAAGATAAAATATCTAATATATTCCCCAATGTTATTTCACATAAATAATATGGGGACCTAATTCTTATAATTAATCAACATATTCCATCCCACACTTACTGAAGTTATAAAAAACGAAATATTTTCCTTGATTTTATTGTAAATGGGTAGAAAATTATAAAACGTTACGATTTCTTATTTATGAATAAGAAAATGGGGGTTTCATAGAAATGGTGCGTCAATGTTTTCAAAACTAAAATGCATTAACATGATTTAGTTGAATGTTTTTTTTCGAGTTTAAGACTTTAGAATTTGGAATTTTCAAATGATATAGATTTGAAGCTAATGTTTATGGTGGAGTAATTCAATCTTAAATCCACAAAATTACATATCAATATGGGATAAATTATCTAAAAAATAATACTTACTCGAGTAGTGTGGTGTTAGAACACTTATATATGACATACTATATGAATTTATGGATATGTGGGAGTATCCATATTTATAGTTATTGATGCTATTTTTTTAAAAAAAATAAATGTGGATATTGGAGAACCCATGATTATTAATTTGTGAATTTTTTATATATTTATTTCAACATTATCTTCAGAATTTTTTTAGATATAGGTAAATATGTAGTTTTTTATTTTAATAATTATATGTATCTAAAGAATATATCATGAATATATTTGGATCAGTTTTATGAAGTTATAATTAACAATTAATAAAAATATATTTTTTGAGATGTTAGTGGGTGTTTTTGTAAATGGAGAATTTACCATGGAGTGAGGTTTTTTGGAAAAGAAAATTTATATATGAAATTCAAAAAAATACCCCAACCCTATATAAGGAACACCATGGAAAAAATCCATTAAGGATATAACATAAATTTTATTTGGAAGGCCACCAATGGTGGCTTTTTAAAGGTATAGTTTTAAAAGAGGTATGTGCTATCAAGTGAAAATTTAGCACCTAGCATAAGGTGGTGTCAAGACAATAGGGAAAATGATACCTGGTCATAGTATAGGTTGGTATAATTTAATTTATATGATATGTGACACCATGAATGATTTATTATAAATCCACAAACATATTAATTAGCTAATATGTAATTCATTTTTACACATCTATATTTTTTACAAGTTTAGAAGAGTGATATTTTGGTGGTACGATTGTTTCTTCAGTGGTCATATTCCCCACATACATTCCAAGGGATTTCATATATTACCTACTAAAACTATGTTATAACCCAAAAAATAACAATGTATGTGACATTGATGTGGTGATATCCTTCCATATTTTAAATTTTTTAATGAAGATAATAAAACAAAATGGTATATTTTTACAAGTTGGGAGTTTTTATTTTTGACTATTTTTTTTTATTCAGTAGAATGTAAGAGTTTCTATAAAGAACATAGGAACTATGAATATTGGTAATGCAATATAAAATAAATAAATGGAGAGAATTTAATGTGACTGATAAGAAGCAATGATGTAGATCGATATTCAAATATCTATCCAATGTTGTATATTCATACTATCAATGTATATGTTGAATAGAAAATAATTTAATAAGTTAGTTTGGAAGATTATAATCTTACAAAAAATCTGAACCATGGTAAATTTGAGGATTCATTATGTTTATATATGATAAATTTAGTTGGTAAAATTTATGATGAGATTAAATCAGGAGTAAAACTCCATGGATTGTATGATTGTGGTCACTAAAAAATTATTTCATCCTTGTGTTGGGACTGAAAATTTCCATTGGTCAATAATTTTATCAAAATATAGTGAATGTGAGTAAAATATTCAAATATTCATGTAAGTGTAACAAAATATAAGAATAGTTAGGATCATCTATAATATATATTGAACAATGTGTATGAGATGTACGAACAAGTAGTAATTTTTTGACCGGTTTATCAAAGTCGATCAGTGTGTTGAAGTTCTAAAAAAACCCTTTGAATAAGTGTACTAATTAAAAAATGGGTTTTAAATTTAGAATTTATAGTCATAAAAATTGATTATTGAGATTTATTTTTGTATGTGAATTAAAAAATTGTATTTTATATTGATTATTATATCCACTTTAAAAAAAATATGTTTTCTAATTTCAGAATAGAAAAATATGTTACCTCAAGATCTTACAATTTAATATATTTAACACAACCATTATTATATAAATGATGCGATAGGGTTAATATGACATTTGTAATTAAATATATTATTTTGAAATAATTAAATTATATTATTATAAACATATTGTAGCTTAACCTATATAAAATTGCAGAAACTCAAAATAAAAAAATACTAGTACAATAAATCACTAATGTAGAAATTTATAACAAATATTTAATTTGGTAATATTTTTAAATTGAAAATAATTTAGAATTTATGTTTAATTTCAAAGTATATATTAAATAAATCCAAATTAATAATGAAATATAGTATTTCCACACACATTGAAGAAAATTCATCTCATTTTAATCATTACGGAGGAGATTACAATAATGATACAAATTATAAAACCATTTATTCAAAATTTATATTTTAATTTTATGTTATTATAAAAAACAATTATAATAAAATATAACATTTTTAAACTTTGAAACTACTCGAGTTTTCATTATTTCAAACATAAATCCTAAAAAATAATCTCCCCATTTGAGGAATACTAGTTTGAATTGAAATTTATATTTTAAAATATTTTTTCAATTAAAAATAATAACATCTGTATTGGAAAAATTTTAATAATTTAAAATGAATTCAACTTTGCTGAAAAACATTTGAAAATTGTTTTCCCCATAGATCTTGTAACCTTGTATTGATGCCAATACCTATATAAAAATGAAAATTTTGAAGTTAAATATAAGTTTTTATAATATATAAGAAATAAAATAACCAAAAATACATCTATAATTATTTATTTATGTTTTCTTTAACGTCTTTATATATAGATAATAACTAGTATTCTTTAACTTCATCATGATAAAACTAAATTAACATCCAATAACCACTAATATTTATAAATATAATATGACTAGTTATTTAGTAATGGAAAATAAAACATTGGGATATATATGTTTCACACCGTTAGAAATAATTAATAATCTAACACTGTAATATATTTTTATCAAATATTTTAGATATGTATCTTTTTCATTCATTATCATGCATTGTGTGAGTTATAATATATAAAAATTTATCACAATAAATTTGTAAATGATGACATTTATTAATGAATAATTATTTTAAGATACCTAATATAAAATATTATTATGTTACATAAAGTGTATATATTTGAAAAAAATATTGAAATTGACTTACGTGGGAAATATTTTCATCATTGAGAGACATAAAATATATAAAGATATAAGCTCTATGTGTTTAAAAATACAAATTATCAAAGTATAATAACTCCAAAAATGATTTTAGTCATTGGAACATCATAATTATCACTATAAATAAATTAATATTATGATAATATAGGAATTTATTTTATTTTAATTGAAAGTTAAAGTTAATCCCTTTCAATCCGTGGTTATTAAAATAGAAACACATTCTTCAAAAATTTATAATAAGCATTTTATTTATAATAGTTTGGAATATTTTATGGAAATAATTACTATTTTAAATAAAATAAGAATAATTATTAAATAACAGAATGTAATAATTTCATATAATTATGATCCATAATACTGATAGAAGTCTAATCTATTGAATTGATAGAATTCGAATCCATCAGATTGAATGAATTCCAACACACCGGGTTAACAAAAGTGAAGCCCATAAAATATAAAATATATAGTATATTAGTATTACTATATCTTTTATATTTGGGTGATGATATATAATTTATCAATATAATTTTTTTTAATTTATTTGTATGTAAAATTTATAGTATATTGTTATATCATGATTAGTCCATTAGAACATTTTGTTGTTCAATCAGAATAAAAATTTTATATTCAGTGTTTTAGTTTTTACTACTTCTCAGAATAATTTTTAACAGTATTATAATGGTGCTACTCAATTCCATCAAATGAAGAAATGATTTTCTGAGCTTTCAAGTGAAGAAAATTCAAGGGTGTTGCGACCAAATCCCTAAATCACAAAAATAAAAATGTTTTAGGTATTTCTATTAATAGGAGTTAATTATAAGAGATTAGAGCTAATAAATTTTTAAAATGAACACATATTAAGATCTCTATTCCTAATCATTTCATAATTATACTTTCTAATGTTTAATAGACATATTTTTCTTAGGAATCCATGGAAAGGATTCTTAGTTTTGTTTAATAGTTTTTCTTTTCTTATATTCTTATTTAGATCAAGGTTAAAAAATATATTTTCAATTATAGGAAGACTACAATTAAAAATCTTTAGAATTGATGGAATCTATTTTATTAGAAGAAATATTTTACACTGATATTTATATCATGGTTTTTATGGTATTGGAAGATAGATATGATAATGATCTTTGAATCGAGTGCTTTCTAGTTAGGGAAAGATAGATCTTATGGTTAGGTTGAAAACCATGAATATCTTAATTATAGAATTTTTACATCCATTAATCTTAAAGATATAAATTAGATATGTTTTCATAATTAATTAGGAATTAATTATTAGTTTTACTCTAATATTTACTTTAACATGTTTCTCAAAGGTATATTTTCCACTATGTGATTTATATTGAAATTTACTTATTCTAAAAATTTCAATATTATAATTTATAAAAAATAATTTGAGTTGTATAATATTAAAAAAATCATAAAACACATAATTAGACTAAAAATATTAATAAATAGTCGTTTTGTTTTTAACTATTCTAATTTTTAAAACAAAAATTCACCCTAACTATTTCTATCATATACCCTTATAATCCCACAATTTTTATCAGAACATGTTCTACTAATATACATTCTATGTCATTACATATATTTTAAATATTATAGGTTTTATATGTTTATAAAATATTATTATTAACTATTTTCTATAAACTATTACTACTCTAACATTTAGTTTCTAGAAACAATATTTATTTTAATAATATAGTGCGGTTAAATTTTTCTACTCTTGATAATCTTAGTCCTAGATATCCCCCATTTTTAATGGCAAAAATTATGAATATTTTATATATAAGATAAAGATAGTTTTTATAAACACAACAGTTGAAAACATTGTTATGTCATCTGGTAAAATAACGCTTCCATAGATAGTGGTTTCTACTTTTACTAATCATAAGAATGTGGAATATTAGTTGAATTTTAGACAAAGTAACACACAGTTGTGTTCTATTACTATAAAAATTAATTTTCAAACATCATATTGTGAATCCACAAATAGAATTTTGAAGAAATTAGATGTAACACATTTTGAACAAAAAAAGGCATTGAAACTAGATGAGTGATGCTTGAAGAAGATTTTTTTTTTATTCTCTACATTGAGAAACTATTGAAAAAATGAATCAAAATTTATGACTATAGTAAATGCTTTGAAATCCCATGGTAAAAAGGATATTATATATGAAACTGTAGTTTAAAATATTATCGAGGTAATTCTCAAATAATTGGAATATAAAAGAGCTACATTGTATTATACAAGAAGGATTAGAAATCTATCTTTTGATTATTTTATAGGAACCATTATGAACTATAGGGAAGATTAGAATGGGACATAGAAAACATGAAGAAAAATAATGGATGAGTTTTTAAAATAACATTTAATGTTTGTAATAATATTCAACCTAATAATAATGTGGAAATGTATTCAAAAAAAATTTAATAGGAAAATAAGATATTATTGCATTGAAAATTTATTCAAATTTATTGTATAATCATGGGAAAAGAATAAAACATATTATTTGAATAAAGGAATTCTAGTATAGATATTAAAATAATCAGAAGAAAATAGGTGTTAAAATGGATTATTTAGATGTTTTATGTAATTAATTTATGAAAAATGTACATATCAGGATCAATTATAATATGAGAAAGAGAATGTATAATAATTATAAAAATTTTAATATATATTCTGTGAATTACTATAAGGGAAAAAATAAGAAAATTCTAAAAGATTCATAATAATAGTGTGCTAGTGGGGAAGATTATTAATCATATAACTTATTAAATAATAAATGTTCATTTTTGAAAAATATTACATTCTATATAAAGATTTTAATAGTTTAATAATGATTAATTGAAAATGTACCTATTCAATATCTAAAAAATATCACTTTGAATTTTTAAAATCATGATAGTATTGATGATAATAGTTCTACAACGTTAAATTAAGATTATTCTTCATATTAAAAACATAATTCATTACCATTTTATAAAGAAGTTTCAGGATTATCAAAATAAATATAACATGAAAATGGAATGATTACTAAAATGCATGATATTTCATTGAAAAAAACATGTGAATTAAAAGTCATAGATTTCAACTTTAAATACTGATATATCATATCAGTCTAAATATTTAGATAATCTAAATTTTTAGAATTATGATATATCAAAATTACAAGAAAAATATAATTTTTAATTTTTTTTCTAAATGGTACTGTAAAGAATACATTAAATACAACTATTATGGAGTAAAAAATTAATTTTTAAAAATTATTTCCAAAATTTATAGTTTTAGAAAACTTTTCTAATATTTTACCACTAATAATGAAATCATTGATAAGATGTCTAATTATATTGTAAATTGTCCATATGTTTCTATAATGTATTTTACTAAAAAAACCATTTTTTCAAAATAATTATTTATTTTGAAAACTGCACAATTTTTCACTAAATGTCAAAGTTGTTGTCATTATATGAAAAATATTTATCTGAATAGAAATCATTAATTAGGGTTTCATAATCCCTATTATAAAAAATATTTAACATTTTCAAAATAGTAATTTTGGGAAATTGTGGATTCCTTGAATTTTTCTTTATAATAATATTGTCCCCAAGAATGTTTGTTTAAAGAGATTACAATGTTTTTTATGTAAATAAGGAATGCTCCAATTAAATATATTGGGTTCATGGATAGGGGATTGTCCAGAAATATTATTGTAAATAATTCCTTCTTTATATTATTATAAAGATTAAATGAGGAAAATTAACCTTTTGAGATAATTACCAAGGAGAATTAATAAAAATTAGAAGCATTTTTCTTTACGGAAGAAAATTAATTCGATGAGTTTTATTTATTATAAGAGTCATGAAAAAACTTATTTACATAAATAAAATTATGAGATGAGGGATTTATTATGATCATTAAGAATGAAAAATTATTTATTCATAGTTCTAATGATAAATTTATTCCTTCTACAAATAGACATGATAGTGTTTAAAAACGTAAATTATAAGAACATAGGACCCATGATCTGCAATAAAATTGTAAAATGGATGAAAAATATTGTTTATAAATTATAATATCATTCCATTGTAATGTTGGGACTATATAAAATTAATCTTACAAAGGACTAGTTAATGATATGTTATAATATATGTTTAATAATTCAATAGTATGTGATCCTTGTCAATTCAAAAAAAATTAGAATACATGTTATAAATAAATTAATAAAGTCTCAAATTAAGAATTTCTATAGTTAGTTTACATATAATTGATTAGTCCTATCAAAATTAGGTGTATTTGTGGAAAATACTATATATATGTTTTAGTTGGTGATCACAATAGAAAAACAAGGGTATATTTTATAACAATTATTCATATGAATTTTGTTTTGTAAAACATTTATAGATAGAGTCAAAGTTGAGAAAAAAACTTAGTGATACCTATTCATAGTGATCATGGTGGCTAATTTGTTAATTCTGATTTTGATCCTTTTTTTAATAAAAAATTTATTTTACATGACTATTATTCACATATAAAACAAAAAAAAATGGTGTAGTGGAAATGAGAAATATAATTAATCATTATATTTGTAAAACCATAACGAGTGAATACTTAGTTGCAAATCATATTTTGGATGATAAAGTTAGTAAATATTGTTATAATACAAGTGGAGTCTTAATGGTACCTTTTACTTATAAAAATAATTTTGTGTTTTGGATTATAAGAGAACCAATACATTCAAACATTAATGTTTTTTGAAACAAAATATTCATTATGAATACTAAACGTCACTTACACGAATTTTCTCCAAAATTTGATGAAGGAATATTTTTACATTATTCTATAACTAGTATGGAATTTTGATTCATTAATCAAAACGTAGGTAATTTTGAATACATAGTACATGTTAATTTTGTTGAAACAAATCCTTTTGTTTTCAAACAACCTCAATCTGCATCTTAAAATTTTATTTGGGAAACTTATTTTTATCTTATATAGGAATGATCTTGTAATGAGAGAAAAACAAAAGAATATATTTTCTAGGATTTACCTCCTGAATAATTATAACATGTTATTGAAGATAAATTATTTTCAAAATCCCATAAATGAATTGTTTTTGAGTAATCTTCCTAGTGATGACACCATTGATGACATACACCAACCTCTAAAAACTAAACTCTTTTATGGAATAAAATTGAGTATTTTACAATTTTTTCTCACTTCATACTGAAGACACCTTATGAGGCTTTAGAAAAAAATATTGGATAACAAAATTCACGATGAACTCAATGAATTTGAGGGAAATAATGTTTGAACTTTTGTTGAGCGACATAAAGATACATCCATAATTTGAGTAAAATGGGGTTTTCATAAAAACTGTCATGAAAAAGAAATAATATATATAAATAATAGATTAGTTATTGATATGGGGTATTATTCAAAATAGTTCATAGATTATAAAAAATTATGTTGTGGTATTAATTCATGAATCTATACATATACTTCTATAATAAGAAATATTATTAAATTTTAAACCATTTCGAATTTATGTGAAGTGTCTATTTCTAGATGTATATGTATAAGGGAATGTTTTTGTAGAAAAGAACCTTAATTTAAAAATATATATCCAGAAGTATTTTCTTTATTTATAAAGGCACTATATAGACAAAAACAATCCTTGAGAGCCTCATATGATTGATTAACTATATATTTTTACAAAAGAAAATTTTTAAGGGTGATGATGATCTAGGTCTGTTAATTTAATATGGTTCTAAAACACAGTCATTGTTTATATTTATTTTTTTGATGCTACAATTTTTCCAAAATTATAATATTTAACTGGATAATTTTATGATTTTACGGTGTTTTTATTTTAAATGAGCTTGTTGGGAGAAATTACTTATTTTTTTTTTTAAAATTTCTAAAAATTTAAAATTTACCATTATATCTTAACATAATTATATTAAAAGTCTTCATTTGAAAATATTAAATAAAAATACAAAAATTATAAGTACTCTTATTGGATCCTCAAATACATTAGATATTGATGAATATAAGAAAAAATTTGATAAAAATATTTTTAGAGGAATGACATGATGTTCACTATAATTAATAGCCTCTCATCAAAATTTATTGTTTTATGTATGCTTATGTTATATAAATCAAGAAAATCGAAAATATTGCCATATATAATAAGTGAAAAAATTATTCATTGTCTTAACTAAACTATGGATTTAGTCTTGTTTTACTCTTCTGGAATGTATTTTGAATTAAAATGTTTTTCTGGATATTAACATAATTTGGTTTAGAATAGATAATAAATGTATTTTTAGATAATTTAATTTCTTTGTAGAAGATTTATTGTCTTGGTCTTGTATGAAAAAAATGTTCGTAAAACTTTCCACTTCCAAATGTGAATGGGTGGGAGCTGTTTGTTGTTGTTATCATGTTTTTTTGGATGCAACACACAGTATAAAACTATGGAATTTGGGTCAGTAAAACTCAAATATTTTGTAATAACACCTATTTCAATAATTTAATTAAAAACATATAACACCACTCAAGAGAGAAAAAATGATATAGGATAACATTCCATTCCATATTACACATGAGATTTCCATTCTCAATTCATCGGAATGCATGAACATCCTAATGATATTTTTACTAAACCCCCTAATTTTGATAAATTTGAAAAAAATAATCAAAAGTTAGGAATGATCAATATAAAGTGATTATTCATATCTATATCCAATTTAATAATCTCTTTACATTAATGATCTCCCTTTAAAAGGGATATTATACATGAAATGGTTTTTATAAAAACTATAGTTTTCTCTAAACATATTTGGTTTTTTAAAAAATATCGGTTTCACTAATTTTCCATTTTTCTTTTTAAAAAATAAATTCACTAGTTTTTATATTTTAATATTTATTTTGAATATCTAAAAAATATTATTTTAAATCTAATCGTTTTTTCGAAACATTAGATTTATAAATAGTTTTTTTAATTATTTTTCTAATAACCAATGTATAATTTTAATCTGAATTATATTCCTATTGAATGTCATATATTTAGTCATAAAGGTATTTTCAATTATTCAATATTTACTATTTCAAATTTAACTATTTTTAAATTGTTAAAATTCTTATTATATTGTTTATATTTTACAGACAATCACTATTTTAAAAATATATTAAGGATTTTTATGTTCATGAAAATTTGTAATTATGATACTTGTCATCAAAAATATAAATAGTGATTAATTATATTTTCATTATTTTGTGATAATATCCCATCTGTTTGAACTTATATGAGATTAAATATGAGCTATCCTATTTGAATAATTTGATTTATTACCCCTTTCCTATAAATAGGTGACCTGGTAACCACACCCCACATTTGATTTCAGAACTGTTGACATCCCTTAACTCTAAAATTCCTAATTAGTTTGATATTATTTCAAATATTCCGATCATGTATTGCATCATCAGATCACCTTTCTTCAATTTCATCATCTTATAAGGTGAGTAAATAAAAATTCATTTCAAACTGAGAAGTTATTAATGAATTATTAATAAAAAATATATGTCTTGAAAAGATGTATTCTGTTCTAAAAGAGGATATTCATTTTAAATTAAGGGAAAAGGTATATTCCAAAAATGAATACATTGATCTTCATTACAAATTTTATCCATAATTATATTATTTTGATTAATATGCTAAATAGGTAAATATTAATATCATACATGTTTGTATTCCCAATGGATGATGAATGTTATCTTGTTACATAAATTTCTTAAATGAATTTTGGAACTTTTGAGAAAGAAAAAGACAAATATTTTTTTGTTCAAATGTTGAGAGGATAATAAAGGTGTATCATCTTAAAATCGGTATAAGATGAATCATATTATGAATTCATGGTTATCTGATATAATGAAGGGTGTCTAGGGAAGATTAAAAGTTCAAGAAAGTTTTTTATGGATTATTTTAACAATATGAGGAAAATTAATATGTTCAAAATTGATTCTTTTTAATAGTGGTGATAAATCTGTGTTAGCTAATATTAATGATTCATCACATTCCTTATTTTATAAATACGATTTTGGTTAATTTCATGGTAGTGATTCAAATTAAAAATCATGTAGTAGAAATAAGTGAAAATACGAAATTGTTTTTTTGAGGAAAAAATATCAAGTGTGATTTTTTTTATTCAAAGAGGACGATATTTTTCAACATTTTTATCATATCCAAATCTAAAAATGATTTTTGGAATGTGAATGAAATCGTAGAAGAAAAGGGATAAGAAAGGTAATTTCATTATTCACCAAAAAAGAAAATCAAAACAACTATTTCAAAATAATATAAATAAATTATGAATAAAAATAATCAAAATAAATTGGGGGACCAAATGTTTTTATAGACATAGGTTAGGAATTAGTTTTTAAAGAGAGAATAAAATAATAATTGAAGGAAAAATAGAAAATAGAAAAAAGAAGAAAATGATTCATTAAGAGAAGATATTATACTGTTTAATGAACGTTTTTGAGTCACAATATCAATAATTTCTTTATACTAATCATGAATTACATGGGGATATTTCAATATACCCTTTATGAGTATCTTAGCTGATCTATCCACCAGTCATAATATCTCAGTTTGTTCTTATTTGTATTCATCAGTCGGTATCAATACAAGAAATGGTTAGAGTTTCATATGTTCTATTTTTAATTGAGAAAAGAATTGGAAAAGTAGTTGATGTTTGAAAATAGTAATCATAAATAGTTTTTGAGATCAAAAAATCTATGAATAATTGGGGAGAAGATGAATTTATATGTAACAAAACATTTGTGTGACAATTAGAATAATAAATAGAAGAATTATACACAGAAAAAACATTATAAGATTCATTTATGTAAAGGATAAGAAGATAAAAATAGTTATCTAGAAAAATATTAACATAAAACTCAATAATTAAAAAATTATAATCATTTATTAATAATTAAGTTAGTTCCAAAATATACAGTGAATAATAGATGTCTCATAATAATATATCAAATAAAGTACAGACTGATAAAAATGATGATGTAATGAAAATATCAGAAGTTGTTAATACAATAGAAAAATAAAATTACAAGGTGGACATTTCCAAAAAATAATCAATAATACATGTTCTTAAAGACTCGTTAGACACAATATACTTTTAGAAAAAAAAATTCAGATAAATTAATGTAATAAAGGTTTATATATTTAAATAAATCATTGAATAAATAATTATATTTCATTAATTTTATAAAAACTAATGATTCTAAATGAAAACAATTTTTTATAACTAAATTTTTTTAAAAATGAATTCCCCAAATTCTAAAGTAGAAACAGTTGTATAGGTTAAATTAGAATTCAAATCATTCCATGGAGATTCAACGTTTAGGAGAAGAAGGGTTATAAAAATTTTTATATGGATAAAATATATTTAAAGAGATATAAATATTCAAAATGATTAGATATAAATTGATAATAATACTATTTTAGATATTTCAGGATCTTGAAAAAATATAACATCTTTTTTTGATGAAATGTTCAAGTTTTTTGATCGTTTAAATAATTTATCAGAGTCTCAATATCAAGGCATTTTGGACCTGAAGTAAAAGAATTCATTGCTTAAAAAATAAGATAATATGTTGAAATCCAAGAGTTATGAGAACACGTTTCAGATATAAGAAGTTTAGCTGATTAAGAAAGCATCCCATATATTATAATTTATTTAAGAAACTATTGTGATGCTAGAGTTAAAAGAACAAGATGCAACGAATAATAATGATTACTTCATGAAAATGAAATTTATCAAGATAAAACACTAAAATAATGAATGATTTCATTTCGAAACCCATTATTATTGATGTAATGTTCAATCACATTTTTAGTAAATAAGGGAATGATTTTTCTTCCATTTACATAGGTTATTTAATGTTCTCCAAAATAACTAGGATGATTTTTTCTAATAAAATTATTATTATATAATATTTTTCATACTTTTAACAACCATATTTATTTTTGAATACAACAAAGGGGGAGATGTTTTGAGTTAATAAATTTGGGTATTACTATTTGAATAACGAAATTAAGGGACAACTCTATAATGATGTTTTTAGGGAGAATATTTTATTAAGTTGGAGCTTCCATTTACGATGGCATATCATTTCTTTATTCCAAATATATTTTATAAAATATTTTTGAAGTCATAAATAAACCGGGAGAAAATATATATACACAAATTACTAAATGTATTGTATGTGTTTCAATTTTATTATATTATTTCTTCATGTATTAGGTTTAATACGTTTCCAAAAGTGTGATACCACTGAGTCTAAACATTGCATTTTTCAAGTTACATCTTTGATTTATAAAATAAAAAAACATTATTAAAATTATTTCTACTAAATTATTAATTCCCAATATTGAGAATGTTTTTAATGAGAAAAAATGTATATTATTTAATATAAGAATACTTCATGAATAAATGAATATAACAATTCTATACAAGATTGATCCATCAAACTGACAAAAGTCTAACCCATCAGATTAAAAGATGACTAATTCCTCGGATTGACTGAAGTTGAATCCATTAGATGAACAAAGCTCCAATCAATCAGACTGAAAATATATAGTCTATTAGTATGACTATTTTCTATAAATTAGTGTGAAAATATTTATTCTGTCTATGATTAATTATCTGATATATTGGTATGACGAAATTTAGTGTATCCATGTGAATATTTGTAGTCTATCTGTATAATAGGCTTAGTCCATTAGACTCATGTTTTTTCATTGGGATAAGAATATTGTAATCTAATATAGAGTTTCTACCAATTTTAGAATAATTATTAATATTATTGTATTTTTATAAAAAACAAAATGAGATGAAGATATTATTTATTGAGCTGTTATGTGAAGAATATATGAGGTTGTTACGACCAACTCTGAGAATTATGGGAATATGACCATTAATGGAATTGATATATATAAGAGTAAATTTGAGGATCTAGGAACTAATTTGTTTTGAATCTCAACACATATAAAGATCACTCACTTTGAATATTCCACTTATTAACATTTTTAAAATTTTAGAGAGTTGTTGTTATATGGAATTCGTTGTTTGGATTTAAATTTCCATAGAAGTCTATTTTTATATTATTTAGTTAATTCAATAAGGGTTATGATTGAAATATTCATGGGATAGGAAGACTGGTAATATTGATCTTAATGATATATGCATTCAAGTGTATTAGATGTTAGATATTATATCGATCTTCCTATCAACATATTCTAGGGTTTTTTAATATAGAGATAATATTGAACTACGAATTTTGGATTTTTGGGTGACGAATGATATAACTTATGGTTCGGTTGAATACCATGTATATCCTAATATAGGTTTTCATATTTTCATAAATCTTATGTTTTTCGATTATATATCTTTTTATAAATCTTTAGTAAGCCATTTTTACTTTGAAATTATTCATTATTTTGACTAGTTTTTACATGTTATATTTTATAATGTGCAATTTGTATTTTTTTCGATTGTTAAATATTTATTAAAGAACACATTTATCAAAAAAGTGTGAAACCAAAATGTTAAATATGACCACTAAACACTATTGTAGATGATAAATTTTTTAAAACCCAAATTAATCTAAAAAAATGCATCCTCCCAGTGTAATTTCCAGGAATGTTATCTTACCATTTATCAGAATCTTCTCTGATAATATCATCAAATTTATTGGCCACTTTGTCCCATGTTGGTACAAAATGTTCCACTATTATCTTCTTATAATTGAGGCCTCTGGTCAAGATTAAATGTATCTTGTTTGTCTAATATCTAGGCTAATTTTGTGTGTCCACCAGAATAAGTCTCCCATTTATACTTTCGGCATCATTAATAAAAGTATTTTTTTAGATTTATTAGTCATTTCAATATTATTTTATAAGGTAGTGAATTTGAGTCAACTTTATATTAATATTTTAACTATACACACATTGAGTACCTTAACCGTGATGAAGTAGTTTTTGTATTTTAACTAGATTAATTTTTTAAACTACTATTCACCCCCTCTTCTGGCCATCATATACTCTTATAACCTAACACAGTCAAAATATTTTGGGTATTTTATAGGGTATAATACTATTTATTATTTATATAAAACATTTATTTACATTTTATGTCTTCATATATATATATATATAAAATATATATGTAATCCAATTTAACAAAAATAAGAAATAAATGAAATAATCTATTTATTCTTTAGTGGTATGTCATAAAAAAGTCTATATGACCAATTTAAATAAAATATGAAGCTGTATACAATTTTAGAATCATTATTTGTAGATAATGATACTCTTGTTGATGCATCTATAATATCATATGTAATTACTCTAAGCTATTCAATATTCATTTACATTTTACATGGTGTATCATCTCTATAATATATAATCGCACATTCTAAATTATGATACTATATATGATAAATATATAACTCATAGTATATGGGATTTTGTGAAGGGGGAGGTGTAAGAGTGAGATATTTAGTCCGAGGATGATGGTTGGGATATAATGGTAAAGGGGGAGTTGTATATATATCTTGAAACTCTCTCTACATGTTGGAAAACCTGGTTTGTACTTGTATTTTTACCCATTTTTTTGTTGTCCCACCATAATCTTTATCTAATCTCTTAAAATAACCAATTTAACTTTATAAGAATAATCAAATGAAATGTTCTAGAATGGGAAAAAACATTTTTAATTGAGACACTAACAATATTTTTGCATATGTGGCTGTGTTTTTGGGACTTCCATAGTGGAGTTTTCAAAATATCATCTCTACTGTCATGAATACGGGTCCAATATGCACGTGTTATTCTAGAGGGGAATCATGTATCAATTATTTGGAATCATTATTAGTAAATTTAAAAATATAAATAGTTAAAAATAATTTAAATAATTTCTTAAAATATTATAAGCTACATTATTCACCACAAAATTATGATTTATTCCCTTTTTTGAGATTTGGGGGATATTACAATTTTTATGATTATGTGGGGGTTAGGGAGGGTTTTTTCCAAGGATCTTGACATGGATATTAATTTTTTAATATTTTAATTCACATATACCCACCATGAGATTAATTATAATTGTTTCCATTTTTATATTAGATCACTTAATGAGATCTCCTATGCGCCTCTTAATTTAAGGAAATAATAATAATTAATATGATAATTTATAATTATTATACATTAAAAAATATTAAAAATTTGCCATTTCACATACCAAGAAACTTTCATACAGTCCAATTTCAATAAAATTTTTCCATGTACCTTCACATAGAAACCATATATATTACATGTATTTTAATTTTTACTTTCCCAACAAATTGAAATAAAAAATTATCTTATATTTAAAACATCTCCACCACATGAAATTTCACAATAATAATTTCTTCTAATGTTCTATAAGTTTGGTATACCATATTTCATTTGATTTAATGGAAATAATTTCCAAAATTAGTAAAAAATGTTACTATAAATTGAAAAATAATAAATGTGATTACCAATTTAGTATACCACTGATAAGATATTTTAAACTTGGAGAAACAACTCCACGCTGAAATAAAAATGTCAACTTTAGATAAATATTGAAATGTTATATAATTTTTATTATCTTTTAAAAATTTTGACATGTTTTATTTCAATTAACATCAAGAAAAATAAATATCCTCATGGCCTTGATATGAGAAAATAATAATATAGGAAAACATATTCTACCACATTTACAAACCCCAGAAACATTACCATTCCATTTATAAGAATATGTATCCTGTAAAGAATAATGAGGAGGTTCCACTTAAGTATTATGCATAGTATTCCCTTGATAAGATCTAGGAAATTTAGTTTATTGGTTATTAAATTTCCATTCTATTACAATTAACAAAAAATTATGAAAATATTATACAATATATCATTAATTGAAAAATCAAATAGAAATTTAAAAAATTATACAACCACAACAATTCTAGGATAGTCTATATTTGGTTACATATTTTTTTTGAATTAGTTCAGTATAATATTAAAAATAAATATTGTTTTTTTATTGACATGAAATGATATAAATAAAGGAAAAAAACAAAGCTACAAGATTCTTCAAATCAAAATTTCACATATAAAGTAAAATATAACATAAAAATGGTAGTAAAAATTATTTAATGTCATTATAAATTTAAAAATAGCATATCTATCATTTTAAATAGTTGAATAATTATAAAAAATTATATATCATATTTTAAAATCTTTGACTTTAAAAAATAAAATTGGAAATATAATATATAATATTTTAATAAAATTAAATGTTAAACAGAGAATAAATATATTGTACATAAAATATCAGTAAATTGTTAAAGGTTTCCCTATATTCTTATTCATGTTCGTTTTGTAAAAAAATATTGACTATGACATTGTCATCAATATTCTTTTCTTATATTTCTATGAATATAGGTATGAAATTAACCTAAAGATTCTCATCACTAAAATATTTCTATTTTCCTTATAAAATGATTGAACATTATATGTGTGATGAAACAAGAACATAGAATAATTATTTTGTAAGTGTTTCCATGATAAAAGGGACAACAATGCATTAAAATATTTTAATATTTATTAGGGGCATACCAAATAATCTGTGTTTGAAACTATTGTTATTAATAATCCTTTAATACATTATCATTGGTTCTATAAATATAATATAAAAAATCACCAGAGTTTCTTCAATAACTCTATAAAATTATATTGATGTATAGATTTTGTTTTTTCCTTTACACTCAAAAAATGAATTGATTTTGGAGACACCAATATTCTACTATCAAAAACTACACATATAGTTTATTGACCATTAATATAAATTGTATAGAAATGATTTCATACACAAAACATGATATATTATTTTAACATTTTCTCCCTACAAACAATCTCAATTTCTATGATTCATTTTATTTAACGTACATTTCTCTTTAAACCACTCAAAAATGTGTTTCTATTTACATTCAATATCCATATATTATTATTTTTATATTTTTTAAAAAAAAATTAATATGAGATATTTTATATTGTTTGAGAGTAATTTATACTATTGATGATGTATAAATAAAACTACATTTTTTTAATAATAGCTGAATTTATATTCAATAGACATATCAATATTCATCTAGAACTAACTAGTTCTTGATGAGATCTAGGTAACAAAAAAATGATCAAATGAAGGAAATTATTCTATGAAAACATTTAACACTCCTTTAAAAATATATTTTTCAATAGTAGATGATTTTGGTTTACATGAATTCATAACATACCCCAACAGTATTGTCATATACCATTCAAAAGGATACATAAAAAATAAATATAGGAGTCCCCCCAAATTTATTTCACTCACCAAATGAAATATTAAATACACCATAGGAAAAAAATGATAGTGGAAACTAATTTTCATGTTGTAAAAACATAGAGATTATAATATTATCAATACAAATCAAGGAATTTTGATCAATAATATTGTTTAAAATTTATTTTAAAAAATAACACACCTTGAGGATAATCATTACGACATAGATGGTTAGAATTATATATAATGAAACTGGTTGAAGATTTTGAATCATGACGTCGTATTCATGAGATTATGACGATTAAAATAAAATAAAATTTGGGAATAAAATATTTAATATTTTAATAATAACCCTATAACACTTTGATATCATGGAGGCAGAAGAAAAAACGGATTTTCTCCCTCTATGATAAATTAAGATAAGACACTGGTATGCATTCTGATCTTCATTTATGATTGGTAGCTAGCTCAAAAATTTATTAGCACTAATGTAAAGTAAAATATTTCATTTAATCCATACTGAGTCTTGCATATTATATCTAATATAGTTTTTATCAAACTGTCGAAAAAATTCATCTCAACATAAACGAAATAAATGTTTTTTTTGACTTAATGATATCTCTAAAATCCATGTTTGTTAAATATTAATCATTTTTATATAAGAATGAGTTTACTAGAATTTAATTTATTTTAAAATATTCCATCAACATTTTTCAACTTCTCTATATATAGATCTCTTGAAATGGATTTGGAGTAATATAAAATTATGAGTTTCATGGAATTTTTTTAAATTTTGGTTAACAGTGATCAATAGGAAAAAAACCTCAATGACCCTTGTATAATATTTTTTACAATGTTATAGTTGATAATATAATATCTCGTCTTAGAAAATAAGACATGATATTCCCCTCTACCACCATATTTTGAAAAACACTTATATCATGTTAATTCATTTACAATGAACATAATCATTTCATCAAAATTGGAAACAGAATTTTTTAAATTTTATACACTTAGATATCACCCCCCCTAAAAAAATTAGATTTTTTTGTAAAAAATAATAATTTTAGTTACCAGGATGTTTCTGTATCAATGTCATTAAAATCAAAATTATATATTTTATCTTCAAACAGAAAATAGGAGATAAGATATAAATTATCAACCAAATGAGTATTGAATTGTTTTTCAAACTGAGGATCTAATATTTATTCATTCCTTCTATGAAAAGTACATGTTAAATATTTAAAATTTAAATTATTAAGAATGGAACCGATTAATAAATTTTCATCTATTATGGACTATCAACTGGATGACACAATTTTATAGAAGATATTTTATAATATTCACAGCATATTAAACATTTTTTTATCATTTTACTTTGAGAATAAACTTGTTGAATTAGAAATTATAAAAATATAAAAAAAGTCATGGGAGTCCTGGAAATTGATAAATAAAATTATGGGACTCTTTATTTTTACTAAGATGACCTATATTTTGGTCACTTTTTTTTAAATTTCGAATTCCATCCTATATAACGCAAGGTTTTTTGGGAAGACTTATATATTCATTAAACTGAAACCCAAATTAAATAATATTTTCGTTTCATTATAATTTGAATATAAATGATCTTTGTCTTTAATAAGTTTCTAATTCAATATTTATAACCACTATTTAAAAATAATTTCACTCCTCCATTTTTAGACTTCATATTAATAAATCTTAACACCATTAATTACAAAATAAATATTATTTTTCATGGACAATATAGTTTTTCATAATCATCATATATGTTCTTGATCCTTGGTGATTTTTCAATTTACTCAACTCTAATGTCACAAATCATTTAATGAATTTGACTGCGCTTCTTATCTGGAAAATCTTCATCATTAATAGATAATTAATGCTTAATAATTTTCTTTTAGCAAATATAAAAAATCTAAATTGTTTAAAAAATGAAAAATGAAATGATATTTGATATCTCTATATTGATATTTTTTAAAAAATAAATATTTCAAACATGGAATGAAAAATGGGTCGGTTTTTGTAATTTAATTAAATATTCAACTATTTACTCATATTCACCAATAATTTACTTATCATTAAACTGAAAAGATATAATCATAACCAATTATAAATTTCATGTCTAAACGTTACAACATATTGAAATTTATTTTACAATTTAATTTCAAAATTTTAAAAATTGAAATATCATGATATAAAAAAATGATTTTTTGATGATATGAAATTTTTATAGTTTTATTACATGAAATGAGAATCTATAGACATGTTTTAGAATGATTATATAAATTTTGACAAATAATTTTCTATATATAATATTTAACATGAGAAAATAAAAAATAAGATAGTAATAGTATTATACACTGATTGAAATTATTATATAATGTCCTATATTATTATGAAATGTAGAAAGTAAAAAATGATATTCCAGACATAATATAAAATAAATGAGAGTGAGAAAACAAGATATTTCAAAATCGATAGCCGATAAAAAGTGAAAATAATTTTCTAAAAAAGATAATCGAGTATTATTTTTTAGAAATGGATGTGTGGTGCTATATTTATTTTGGATAAATCAGGTGTAGATATATTAGTATTTTGACATAAATGAAGGAATTATTCGTAGAGTAACACTATGTGAGAATATGATTCTATATTATTTTAACATGTCAAGTGATGTAATGTATTTTTTCCCAAATGATAAAATTGTGAGATTTTTTTTGATTTCATGAAATTAATTAATATAGGTAATATCATTTTAAAATAATAATGTAGTTTATACATGATCATTATAATGGAGTGAGAGATATAATAGTTAAATAATTAGATAACAAATTATATATTCATTTTATATATCAAATAATTATTAATTTTAAAAAATATAATAGTACCATATAATAGAATCGTTATATTGAAATTTTATATCCCTTCGATATAAAAAAAATAAATGAACTAGTTAATTTGGTCCCTATTTATATCATTTTAATGGATTGTCCAAATATATATTTCATTGTGACTATAATAGTTTAATATTAAAATTATGTGTAGTGATATTTTTCTTGGGGGATTAGAAATTAAACACAATAAACTATTATATGACTAAATATTATATTCATGATGTATATAATACACTATATATTAATCATTTAATCATATATGAAATTGAAATCATGAAATCATTTCATCACATTTGAAGAAACCAACCTGACCAAACCACCTCACCATAAAATTAATAAATATTCTAATTACTAAACATTATATAAAAAATTCTAAAATAAATTAAATAAAATGTCTATATAAATATTAATTATGAAAAAAATACATTTAATGTTGTTAAAAATATGATATTGGATGAAATTATACCTAAATGAAAAACTCTAGAGGATGGTAATGATTGATAGTGATAACAATAAAGGGGTCAACGATGCTAATGACAAGTGAGGTTGGCACAATGGTGGTGACTGAATGATATGTTGAGGATAAAGATTTTGGTGTAAAATAAGATATACTAGACATGTGACATTTCACGGAAGGATATTAGGGTCAATTGAGTGAGAAATTGAGTGTTCGGCAAAATAAAATAAAAAATGGATGAACTGTTACTTTTTTTAAATAGGTTTATTTATTGGTTATCTCATAATTTAAATGGAAATAGATTTTTATTATCATTTAGGAGATACAAAACCTTGAAAATATAACATTAAGTATTGTTTACATTAGTTATCTAGTAATGGATGTGGAAAACCACTAATAACATTTTTTATAGCTGTTTCTATATATGTTCTGTATGAAATAGTTTTTACAATATTTGTTCATTCATACAGGGGTGTTATGGCTATGATAATTAAGAATATTGAAACACATAGATGATAAAACCCAGAAATATAATCATCTTCATGGTTCTAAGGAGAAAAATGAAATGATATAAGAATAATAAAAATTTATTTTCATCAATCAATACTCGTTTTAGGTGTGTATTAATGATTTTTTAAATGCTATCATTTGAAAAGGATTATTATAAGGAATTATATGATCTCATTTATGTGATAATGAGTTTAGACTAAGAACTTATATATATATATATTGGGAAATTATTGTTTAATGGCCATGTTCTTCTCAACTATTCTAGAAATGGTTACAGACATATTGTTTCAAAATCACATAGAATTACCTGTGATGAGGGAATATATTTTTAGATAGTAATTTTGAGGAGATTTTGAATATTTTTTGTTGAGTCTCAGAACTGCTGAAGATATAAAAATGTTGAAGAGTATTCTAGAGCCGAAGAAAAAGTGGAAAATTCTGGAGGC
Source organism: Viscum album (assembly GCA_963277665.1). Taxonomy (NCBI): domain Eukaryota; kingdom Viridiplantae; phylum Streptophyta; class Magnoliopsida; order Santalales; family Viscaceae; genus Viscum; species Viscum album. Next base: position 1,316,728,867 of record OY728121.1, read on the forward strand.
CTAAAGAGTTGGGGGAACGGGAGGACATCAATTGGTAATTTAAGTTCAATAGAATTTATTATGGATAATTTCTATTGTGAGAATAAATTAGTGACCAATTATTCTAAAATATAATTAGAAGATCCCACATTTCTAAGCTGATGAGGAGAAGAATTTTAACACCGTCAATCATTATGAATTTTTATTCTCTCAAAAAAATTATGTTTTTTCGATATATTTATTTACCTGAAACACTATGTTCTTCTTGTGTTACATTCAACTCCATTTTATGAATTCAATATATATAACACATTGTTATATTGCATTACACACATCACTGATATTTTAAAAAACCACAATATATTATTAATATAGTTATTAAATGGAAAACATTATAACATAAAAATTATAGATAGTGAGTTTAATAGTAATGAATAAGTTTTATTTATAATTTATAATGGTTTATTTAAATAATATTTTTTAATAAGTACATAATTTTTAGAAAATTCTTTATATATTTTGAAGATTTTATTTTCTCAAGAAAGTGTGTTTGGTTGCATTTTGAGAAAGTTAATAAAATTAATTTCTGACACTTTTAGAAAATAATTTATACAAAATAAACATCATTTTTTAAAGCAATATATCAAAATTAGTTTAGTTTGAAATTGTTTGAATTTATGAAAGGTTTGATTTTTTGATGAATAGTGACAAATATTTAATTTTAAATTAAAAATAACCTTTAATATAACATATTTATGTAGAAAAATTAAATTATTAATTGGTTTTAATTTGAAATTATTTCAATTATATATTCAATAATCAAATTTTGTCATTGGACTAAATTTTATTCTGAATTTTGAAATAAAAATAATGAATTTTTTATACATTTTCTATTCGAAGTCAAATTATTTCATCGCGTCTCCATGATTAATTTTATTTTATATTTTGAAACTTATATGAATAGAAATTTTTTAAATTTATTACTTTTATTTGAATAAGAATAATCTATATTTTTTAATAAGTAAATATTAATTATTTTTAACAAAATAAATAATGAAATTGGAAAGAATTAATTATTGCGGTTATGGTAAATATGGGATTACTAAGGTGTTATAATAAAAATATAAGGGTTAAAATGGAGTATACACTTGTATAAACTATATTTAATGGTTGTATTTCAATATTATAATTTATAATATCAATAAATTTCCATTATTGGTGCCTGGTGACATGAAAAAAATATGGGTGAAATTCATTCTTTTAAAAAATTTAGAAATATCACCATCACCGCACTTATAAAAGTTCACATAATATTATCATTTCATCACACAATCGATGACTTTTTTACAAATAATTATTTCCCAAATAAAATTCCAAGTTCCCTCCTCTAATCATAGAAGCCTTATTTTGACAGAAATTGGACATTAAAAGGCATTTGCAGAAAACCTAAGAAGGATAGTCGATGAATAGGTATCGTTGATCAATGAGAGTTTTTCTTATTCATGCACCTCCTTCAATTATTATTTTTTCAGATAAGATAACAACACATCATCAATATAATGGGATTATTTTTTGTTATATTCCTGAACTATAACCATATAAACTTCCATTGAAAGGGTTACAAGGTCATCTTTCATGTGTTTGGAGGAATACCGCCTCACGAACTAATGTCATTCCTTTCACCATTAACAATTCTCATGGAAGGATATAATGATGGATTTAATTTTTATACCTAATAATTTTGATATTATTATTATTATGAAATTATTGTATCATACATACCTTCATACAATCGATTTTATGGGAATTTGATAATGTCACTCGTGTGTAAGATAGTAGACATCCCTATGAAGAGATATGATTCATTATTGATTTACATTAAAGGTATTATGTATGGGTGAAATGAACATTTCTGATATATCTGACATAAATATAACTAGTACTCCACCCGTGTAAATGCACGGAACTACTAAATTTTCTTTCAAATCATATGGTTCAACATCATTCAAAAAATTGAAATGTCATTGTAGTCAATATAATTTTCAGAATAAAAATATGATAATAAAGTGAGTGAGCTACTCATGACATTACGAAATAGAGTAAAGACTAATGGTGAAGGATATGGAACATGATGAAATATGAGAGGTGGAGAAAGAAAAAACATGAAGTAAACTAAATTTATGAAAAGAAAATAATATTTTTGAGTATGAAAATATGGACATTAAATTTTGAATGTCAACATAAAATAGTTAGAATGAAACAATGTAAACATATCTAAATGTTTACAAAAAAGACTGTGTATGAACATATGGTTGAGTTCTGTTTCCTTTTTAACAGTTTTGGTGTGGTCTTTGATGATATAGTTTCATCCACATCTTGCATAGTAATTTGTTGGACATCATTTCTTGTAAAATCCTAATGGTATAGGTGTGAGTCATTTCTATAGTGTATCCTTTTTTAAAATGATGGTTTTGTAGTGTTTCAGATCCCTATTACATTTAGTATAGGAGGGAATATAAACTATGAAATCTGTTTTGTATAAGGGGTACCAATAAAACATTGAAAAAAAAGGCATTGAATCAAAATTTATCCAAGGATTTGAAAATTAAAATTACATGATATTGAAGAAAATATTTCATTGCATTCAATAATATAATACCATTTTTTGAAACTTAATATAGGTGAAGGAAATTATATAATAGTTATCTTCATAAAATTGGGTATTGTAATGATATGAAGATGGTCAGAAAAAAATTTGAGTAATGATTAAAAAAATTAATAGACATGATAGAATATAAGTTGACAAAAAATGTGAAAACAGGTACATTTAGGATACATAATAATGTTATACCTAAAAATAATAGAGAATAATTCATTTAATAATTCCTGAAATATAATGAACCATAGAATATCATAAAACATATTAATAATCATCGAATGTAACGATTAAGATAAAGAAATCATATTTTCAATAATATCATACAATTTTTTAAACTTAATAGGGGTGAATGACTTTACATCACCTTGATCATAAGTCCAGATCTTTTCATGAAATGGATTGATCCCAATCCAAAGGCTCCAACCATGGCACTCGATTGGTCTCAACTGATGTCACACAGACACCCCAGAAAACATCTTTAGTGGTGTGTCATCTTTGTGGTTCACATTGTTCGATGATACTTCATGTTAGGGAGTTCGTTGCCCCCAATGTGGCAGACTTGGTTCGTAAGTGGATTTTTAGCATCATATGGAAGATGAAGGCTTCCTACTAGTGGATTTCAAGGGTTTTAGAAGTGAGTTGTAGGTTCAATGGATTCAAGATCATTTTTTATCAATCAGAACTATGTTTAATTGAGAAGACAAAAAACAATCATGAGTTGAGAAGATTAATGCTTCATTTCAATTTATGTCCAAGTAGTAGATTAATTAGTAAATGATTATATAAAAGGGCAATAAAAATTGATATATCTTTATTGCACATGATCCTCAGAATAATTAGCAATTGTTATCTCCAAATAATTTCTATTCTAAAAATTAAGTTGGTTTTTTTTACAGAATACATTTATAGAAAGAAAATTTCATGAATATAAATTACTTGGGGAGCTTATTAAGGAAACAAAGGATACATAAAATAGAATTAAAATCCAATATTTGTTATAATATGATGAAAAATGGAGTTGAAGTATATTGTATGTATTTACACATGAGAATATGTATGGTTTTGAAAAAAATAATGTTAAATAGCCATTCTAAATCTACCTATATGATGGAATATGTTTGCTGCATGCTAAAGTGGGAACTCATGGAATGTGGAGATACTCTAAGAAATTGTAATCAAAGAAACTTGTTTATAGAAGGAGAAAGTGGTCAAAAACAAAAAATGTATTTCTGATCAGGGAATACCAAGTGTAGATATAATAATAAAATTCTTATTGATTTTTATATCTTCCACCCAAAATAATTATGTCATTGAAATTCTATTAAAATGAATGAAGAATAAAATCAGGGAAGCAAGTACATGTTAAGAAAAATGGATGATCAATGTGAATAATGGTTGTTGTAGATTGCAATTATAACATTAAATCAGTTTATGAAAGGTAAAGTACTCAATTGTGGTGTATAATACATAAATATGTCTCCTTTTTCATAAATATATCTAAAAATTCATATGGGTGGCTGGTTTCCAAGCAGTGAACTGGTAAATACATGTTGTAAAAAGTGATTCTTGTATCTAAACTTATACACTGCAGAATATTTTTAGTTTTCTAGTATATTGTAACTATTAAAATAAAATCTAGGTAAACTAGAATGTGTATAGTGGATGGATATGTAGTACACATGCCAAACTAAATAACTGTTAAAAAAATGGACTAAAAGTTAGGTAAACTCAAATGTATGTTATTATGCATAACCAAATAAATGTCTATTCCTTCTAATCCGAAAAAATGATTACTCGTTTTTATAAAAACTGTTTCTCTTTGTTGAAACATACCTTAAAATATATAAAAAACATTAGTTTATGATTTATCATTGCTAACAATCAAGAAGTTAGTGAATGGTACACCTTAGAAACGCCCATGTGCAACCCGTTAGTCTCGATTTGAGATCGCTTTATATTTTCTCTCATCACCTTGATCTGTTAATATGATATATTCTGAGCTGACAAGTCTTCAGCAGACTTGAAAGGAACAACCCCTCAAAATTTAGGTTACCTTTCAACTAAATATTAATATGGGATGAGATCATTGGATGAGATATGATGAAAAAAATAAATAAAACAATTTATATTATCATTTTCTTAGCTCAAGAACATGAAAGATTATTAATGAACCTACCACTCAGGGCAACAGTCCAGAGATTAGGTTTGTAACCTCTGTTTGGGGAAAAACTATCATATTAAAACCATTGTAATTTTTAGTCTGCAGTCACATCATATAAAAAATGTAGTGAAATAATCCATTAGGAAACACAGTGTTTATAAAATCATAAAAACCAGAAGACTAACAAAGGGATTGGGGGGAACACACCTTTTTTCGATCTCTGGATCTATAGGGTTAGTGTGGACACAATGTTGTATAGTAATGGTGGTAGACCGAATAATTTGGATATGTAATTTCAGAATCTTGAATGAATATATATTATATACACTACCGAAAATTTTTGTTTTCATGTACATAATAACTATTAAAATAAAATATTGGAAAATTGGAATGTGTATAGTGTATAGATATAAAATACACATGAAAAACTAAAAAATTGTGAAAAAAAACCAAAGGAATAAATGTTGGTTAAACTCAATCGTATGTTTCTGTGCCTAACAAAAAAAAATCACTATTCATTCTAATACAAAAATTGATTCCTCTATTTTAGAAAATTTAATTCTCTTAGTTGAAAAATAACTTAAAATATTTGGAAGGCAGTAGTTGATTATCATTCATTGATAAGAATCAAGAAGTCATCAAAAGGAACACCTTAGAAGCTCCCATGCACAACCCTTCAGTCTCGAGTTGATATCTCTTTTTATTTTCTCTTATCGTCTGAATTTGTTTATTTGATATATTCTGAGCTGACATGTCTTTAGCATGACGGAAAGGCACAAACCCTCAAAATTTAGTGTACCCTTCAACAAAATAAAGATGTGGGAAGAGATTACTGAATGAAATATGATGGAAAAAAATAAACAAAACAATTTAAATTATTATTTCTATAGCTCACGAAAATGAAAGATAATTAATATACCTAACACTCAAGGCTACAGTCTAGAGATTATGGTTGTAACCTTTGATTGGGGAAAAATATCAAAGTATAAACCATTAAAATTTTTAGTATGCAATCAAATAAAATAAAAAAAACATAGAGAAATATTCCAATAGGAAACACAATGTCTAAAGAAATCATAAATACTGGAACACTAACAATGGGATTTGGAGGAACACACATTTTTTCATGCTCTGGATCTATAGTGTTAGTGAGGACACAAAGTTGTATAGTAATTTTTGTAGACCTAATGAAGTGGATCTGTAATTTATGATTTCTGAATGCAGATGTATTATATTACAATAGTGAAAATTTGTATTAATATACTAAACTAAACAAATTTAGAGTGGAGAAAATAGTTAGTCCACTATGAATTTAGTCTAAGACATTTTAAAAAACATCAATGAACATAACATTGAATCTTCATTAATGAAACTAGATAAATTTATATTGAATGATAGAATTTACACATTACAAAACTGTAGGATGATTTGATTTGTCAGACGAAATTAATATCAACCGTGGAAAAAATATATGTGATGTAATCTTGGCCAAGAAGAAGAAGCAGATTCCATAAATGGTATTGGAATAGGTGTTCTATAAATATATTATTGAAAAATGTACTATAATAATGAAATTAATAAATTTTAGGTAGAAGGGTAAAAATTTCCATAAATTGAGATGAAAACACCTTTGGCAAAGCTTTGGATCTGTAGTGTCTCAGAAGACACACAATCAAATAAAAATGGGGGAAGAATGAATGTTGTAGATGCATATTTCCTAATATGAGGATGTAGATGTATCATATTTCAGCATTAAAATTGGTATGAATAGAGTGAAATGTGAAAAATTGTAATGGAGGAACATGTTTGAGATTTTATGAATGAAACATTACCATATGTGGGCTGGTCTGTAATAGGTTGAATCTGCAGTTTGGTCATATATTGACCCATTGGTGAGATCTTCAAAAAAAATGAAAGATTTACTATTTCCATGATATTATAAGAACATACCAATTTCATAGATCTTGATCTATAGGCCCCCTGGAGAAGGTATCGATGACTCTAATGAGTTTCGCAAAGAGGTCGATGGGTTTCCACCACAACTATTGATGGTGAAGAAAACAAACAACAGTTGAATCAAATATAAATTTTAAAATGTACATGACACACTGCATTCTTAGATGATGCCGTAGAATAATGTATTAAACAAATATTGATGTCAAACAACAAAATAACAAATTAAATATTATGAATATGGAAATAGTAATAATAGTGAGAAAAGTTACCTTGAATCATTAATATCATTACACTAAAATGAAGGAGATGGTGATAATTATACCTGAATCAATGTAGAAATATAAAGTAATTCAACATCATTTAAATTATCATGCAGTGTAGAATCAAAGTAGAGATCATGAATAAATTGCAATTGGATGAATGTGTATCAAATAGTGAATTGGTGATTAAATACCAGATAATAGAGTGAAATATATGGCCTAGATTGTAAGGACCATCCATTTTCATTATACAATATTATGGGGATTAAAAAAATGTCAATGGTTCTATGTTCTATGATGTTGTATTTTTCAAAAGTCATGTTATAGTAAACCATGTAACATTTAATGCAAGTTTGAAAACCCACATTAATATACTATATTACATATATTAAAAACATTAATTAGTGGTAAAAAATCTAGAAATAAAAGTAGAATACAAATATGAAGATCGTCAAGAGAGTAGAAAGAATACCAGATAATGTCATTTTATAGTTTTACTAAATCTTCATCCTCAGTATCATCTAACATTGTCAGGAACTTATGTAGATAACAGTTGAAAAAATATATTAAGATAATGATTAAAAAATATGTTATGTATTAATGAAATATATCAATAAAAATGTATGCAGGTCATGTCATATTTATTTCTAAACAGAATACATATGTGAAGACATCCTGAAAATGGTCCACCTCTTGGGGTGAAGAATATATAATTGTAATAGGATCCATGGAAATAGCCTTACATTCCATACGCATTATAATTACTCCAATATGAATGATGTTGTGTCCTGATCTACCTACCTTCACATTAAAATCTACCATAAGAACATAATCTCATCCCCTATGTGATCTAAAAGGGAGTTTCCTCTTCTAGAAATCATTTGAGATGGAAAAAATATTTGTCAACCCATATTGATGATGGAATAGATTATCATTATATCAAGAATATGGAAGTCCAAAATAATTTAAAGCCTACAACCACTATTCTTTCATATAGTAATCTATGAAAATATCTATTCATTTAAAACAATATTAATTAGCCACCATCATATCTGGGATGAACTCCACACTAAACCCCTTCCTAGATCTAAATTAAGAATAAAATAATAGGATTCTGTTATATGGAGTATTGATTTCAAAAGAGTCAGAGAAATCAAAATTGTACATATGATGGTTAAATAAACTGTGTTATTTATATTTGAAACTGATCCAAATTGTATGGAACATATGTGAAAAGATATGAATAGAACATATGTAAACATCACTAGAAAACATCTCATACAGAACATATGTGAATAGATGTGATGCTGATGCATTCAATAAAAATTTTTAGCCATAAAAAGTGGTGGTTATTTAAATAAACCGTAGCCAAATAGAAACTTAAAAGAAAATAAGTTATGAGAAACAATGAGAAAACAAATGCAGAGTTCTTACCATAGAATAATGATCCATTTCTAAAGAAATAAATGGTATGATTAAGGTAGAGAGATCATTGTAGAATACATATGTAGCTGATGGGATCTTAGAACCATCAATACAATATAAACCCCCCATTCGAGTGGCTACGCATAACAAATGAAACTGTTACAATATTATACTGTATCAAACTGAAGATCCAAAAATGACTAAAACTCATCAAATTAATTAAGGTAAATTCTGAAGACAAATAATTCTGAGATTCTTTAATAAGGATAATTTATAATGATATTTTCAATACCTTGTGTGAATATACAAAGAATTTAACTATGAACTCAAGGGATAAGTATCGCAGTATAGTAGTCAATTATACCTGTTTTAGAAGGTATTGTTGAAGAAGAACGAAGGAGACCCCGAGTTTGCTGGAACAATAGAAATATGGGGATTTTAGAAAAAAATCAAAGGGTCATATGGCTGTGGATGATTTCGATGTGACAGTATCAGATTTTAATGAATAAACCGATTGCCGACTAAGATGGACTTGAAACCCTATATTTCGGACACTGAATTGAGCAGCTTTAGAAACCCTAGTTTACAGATATTTGAAGAGGAAAAGGCATTGTGTAAACATTCAATGGAGGCCATAGACTTTATAGAATGATCACAGTGAATACATCAGATGACGATGAAGCCAAAACAATTGAGTTTTTCCAACCGATGAATCAGAATATAAAATTCACGATGGGGAGGAGTTATGTAGTCCTGAAGAAGATGTAGAGAAGAAGAGACGAGGTATGGAGGAGCTAATGACTGTCATCAGTAGGGATTTGGATTAGTCAGAGAAGATTAGGAATTGAATCGATGGGATACAGTACAACTGAAACTGTAGAGGCAAAGGAAACTTGAGATCTAGAGGAGCTGAAACCCTAGATTTCTAGGAGATGATACGCGGGATGGTCGAGGTTGGGCATTGGGGAATATGGAGGAAAATCTTGATCGGGGAGTTCGAGACTATAGGGGAGACTTGGGAATGGGTGATGGATAGGGGATTCAGGGACTAGGAGTTAGAACCCATGCATAAATGGGAGGAAAATCCCGATCGGGGGGGGGGGGGGGCAGCAGATCGTGAGAATTTTTTTATGTTGGAGGCAGAAATAAATCGTTTTTGGTGACGTGTAATGATTGGAAGGTGAAACAAAGGGAGTAAATAAGACAAGTTTATTGTAGATAATTTATTTCAAAATGATAAAATTATTCATCTAATTTTTATTATTTTAATTTTCATGGAAAATGGAAATAATGTTTATGCGTATGTATGACCTACCATCATTATAAATAGTGTATTTCATTTAATATCACTAAATTATGTGAACCAATATAAATAAACATATAATTAATATATCTTATATTAATATCATGTTTCAAATTCTAGATATGATTATTTTGTTATCGAGGTATGTGAACAATAAATAACATGTCAAAACATGCATGAAAAACAAGGAAGTTATTGCCGAAATGGGACAATAACATGAAATTGTTAAAAAAAAGTAATAAAAGGTCATTATAAAATGATATTTTTTTTGATATAAATATATGGTTTTGTAATATATGTATAGTAAACATTTATTTATTATACATGATATTCTAATGAGCATGAAAAAAGTCAATACTTACGGTGTGGGATTTTTTTCTGAATTTTTTTTGTATTGACATAAATTATGTTGTGAATATATATTCATTCACGATGTGTATACACAACCTATTCTAAATGTTATATAATTTAAATATTTATAATCATGATATTTATGATTATTTTTTGGTTATTCATGTATGGGTATTATGATTCATGTTTTTTGGAGTATAATATAAGTTATGTTTCAACCTCATTATTTATCAAGATTAGTTTTGAATATATTTATGATGATAAATATTATGTTACACATACCATGAATTTAATTAATTTTACACTCTTTTGTTTATTACTAATAAATTCACATCATATTTCCATTGTTATCTCTCCTTAATGATTAAAATAATTTATAAAATATTTATAATAAATTACAATTTTATTTATCTATTTAGTCGAAAATTATTTTTTCTCCAAGGACATTTTTTTTAAAAATAATAAAGTAATATACAATTATAATATTAGTATAAAAATACATTTTTAATCATGTATAAATTTTTATTTCTTTTTCGAATTAATAGTCCTAATGTTTTACTAAAAATTACCATTTGGATTTATAGAAATATTGAAAGGAATATTTGTTTTTACACGAATAGAATGAACTAAACATCCTATTATCATGAACACAAATTTTATCAACCATAACTTGTTTTATTTTCAAGGTTAATTGCAATGAAAATAATTTCTAAATTGTTTTATATTTTAATACTTTCTTAAGTGGGGAAATTATAATTTCGTTATGAGATTCCCTAAAAGGTTGATTAAATTATTTTTTCTAATATGATATGAGTCGAAGTGACCAATTCTTTACTAGATATTTAAACCAAGGATACCATTTTTATTATTTCATTTAATATTTTTATAATCCAATTATGATTTGTAAACCCATTTCTATTCCTTGTATTATTCCATGATAATTTTTTTGAAACCAACTACTTTTTCATTGGTTATCCTATTATGTAATGATGAAATGAATATTATGAAATGATAAAATTATTATGAAAAATATATAACCCCAACCATAAAAATTAAATAATATTGTGTTTTAGTTAATAATTTAATTACTTTCTCGTAAATTATATTTTCATGTTTACGATTTAGATAATTTGACCTTATCTACTATATAACAACTCAAATAGTAAAAACTATACACATATACACACAATACACTTTTTAGAAGACATAATATATTTAAAAAACACATGGTTTTTTTCATGTTTAATCAATAAATTTATTCCACTTAATCTCATACTTGACTCTATTCTCCCTTATATCCTATGAAATGTTTTTCAAAACATGGGCTAAGAATGAAAAGCTATGTAAGGGTTACACAAAGAAGGAAAACTATTAGTTTTTTGATGACATCTAAAACCTGAATGAATTAACATAATGTAATATTTTTCACCACTAAAAAGTAATAAATAAATTCCTAAAAAAGAAATTTATATCGTTTTTTATTCATTATATTACTATAAAACCCATTGAATGATTATATAACACATAATGGTATCTTGGTACATAGTCATACTAGAATGGAATAACCATGTGGTCAGTTTCCAAACATATCAATCTATCATTTATAATATATATATAGATGAATTCTATTCCCATTGAAATGGTTGTTATAGTGTAACAACACATCCATGGTTTATCGTGGAAATATCTATCATTGGTTTATCATGTAACCACCCATCAAATGTACAAGTACCATGATATAAAGATAACCCATAAAAGATTTACATTTACAACATTTCATTTATAAAATTTAAATTTTAATCACAAGAAATTATTTCATGATATAGAAATAATAAATATAATTTCAAAACCATTTTCCTTTCAAAAATACACATCAAATGGAAGAAGATATTTATTTTAATTTTATAAAAATTATGTTTTATAGAGGATTACGAATATAAAATATTTTTTACCTTATTGGAGAGGAAGTAGTCACCGTATATATTAATAAAATTTAGGCTGTCATTTTGTAAAGAATGTAAAATGATTAATTTTAAAAAACATTGAATTCAACTGAAGATACACATAAAATTTCCAAATTAATACTTTTATATCTGTATAACTGAATATGTAAATTAATATTATGATGTCAATTATTTGATGATTAAATATTTAAATGTTAGGGTGTCACATACCTCTTTGAATATTTAAATAATTATATTCATGAATTAATAAATTTACTAAATTATTAAATAGAATTTTTATAGATAATATATGCAAATGAAATTTAATAGTGGGTGTATATACACATTATAAAATAATAATGGTGCATATTATTAAATAATTTATTATTGAAAGGATATTGAGAAGAAATATCATACCTTGTGTCTCACTTGTCTCATATGTTCATTATTTTACTGAATAATAAACATAGGTCAGTTTAAAATTTATTGGGATCCTATTTCATGTTAATTATTACTTTTATATAAATTATTACTTTGTTATAACAATTATATTATTATAGAAGAGCATGTTGTATTGAGTTGAAAATGACCTTGGTATGATGTCAACTATCCTTGTTTTCATAATTTTGTAATATCTAGAATAATATTCAAGAAATTTTTATCATTTTTTTCATAAATTATACTTTTAAATCAAAAAATATGAATGGTGATGAGAAATGAACAATGTTATAATCATGGAGACACTAGGTCGTTCGTACACATGAGTAACGTTTTCCATTTTTCATTAAACATAATAGAAAGAATGTAAGTATTATTTTATCCTTACTATATATTCATAAATCAATAGTAAATTATTCTTTATTTAAATATACTAATAAATATCATACATGTCACATAATGAATAAAGAAGATTCACATTTCTTCGTAGAGGTGATAGTGCACACGTACGCATGAACATCTTTATGATTTTCATGTATATGGAATGTAAAAAATAAATTGATATATTCTTATCAATAAATGAAAAATATATCATGAATATCACAAATTATCATTAATTACATTTTTATAACTAGTCATGATAGTCATTTATGGAAAATGAATTAGATCAGTTTGTGGAGGGATCGTTCACGGGTACACACGAACTATTAATTCATCTACAATTTAATGGAAGTGGAGATTTATTATGTGATGATATATAATAATATAAAATATATGTATATTTATTGTACATGATTAATTTTTTCAGCATGGATGATGAAGATTTCATGGAAGTGGATGATGACAGAAAATAGTAACACTTAAATGAAAACATTGCATTTCATTCCGATGATCACCTTTGATAACACCTAAACTAATCTAAAGAAGTTGTTCTGCCTATAATAAGTATTAAAAAATGTGTGTAGGTGTTATAGGAAGGTTTTTTGTTAGATATAATATGATACAAATGGTTTTATAAGAGTGGGTTGTATATAGTAATGAATGCCTTGTTAAAGGAGAGGGGATGGTCACCCTTTGAAACCTATAAAATAATAAATTAATAAACAATAATATTTAACTCCAAATTTCTGAAAATTATATTACAGTGAAGATAATATAAGTATGGATATTAATAATACAAACCTATAATTCTTTTGACATGTATGGGTCTTATTTTAAACCTTATCTTTTGGTTTAACACATATTTGACGTTTTTAATTCTTACAAATTTAAAATGTATTTTTCACATTGAAGGTTAAAATAATTACAATAACATTTAAAAAACCATAAATGAGCCATTTATGATATTATATTCATTATAAAAACTAGTTGGATGATACTTGTATTTTAAAAAAATTTATACATTTTAATAAAATATAAATTATTTTAAAATATCATAAGTGTCAACTTGGACACAATTTAGTAATTGGATTTCTAGAAATATCATAAAAACATGATTCCATTGACCACATGAAATTAATTCATACCTAAAATTTCAATGGTAATAATATAATTTTTTATGGAGTCAAATATTTAATAAAATATTTATTTTAATATTATTAATATCAATTTTTTTATTCTTCTTTTAATAAATCAATTACTACATAATAGTTTTGAAACTATTTAATATAAATATTTATTTCCTAAAAATACTAATTAAATAAAAATAATTTAGGAATAAATTTAAGCTTTATAGGAACAATTTATAGTCAAATATATCTATAATATATCCCCATATTAAAACTATTTGATTAATAAGAGTAATGTGTATGACATCTTTGTCTTCAGTTTATTTAAATTGTTCTAACTGCCATACTCGCACCCAAGGGGATTCCAAATGCCAAAATTTTGGCCCAAATGTTTTATTGGTCAATAATTACTGATTATATGATGTTAAAACAATTTTAGGGTAATTTTAAAATATTATATTATTATTGATACCATTATTTACCATATTTACCCATAACCGTGGTAAAAAAATACTAATTTACTAATAAAAAATTATTTTGATCCAATTAAATAAAAAATTTAATACTTAGAACCATGTATGTATATTATTTTAATTTAAATTAAAAAAATGGCTTATTTATTTTAATCTTAATCCCATTGACCGATAGAGAAAACAAGTTTTTAAAGAGAAAATTTTCAAAAGTTGGAAATGTTTTCATAACCAATTTAAAATGATAAATTAACTACAATGATCAATATTAGATTAATTGATTAAAACTTAATATATTTAAAATTTAAAAACAATTAAAATGATAACTTAACTAAATAAATAAATTAGATGAAATAACATTTATGAATTAAAATGCAGTACATTTCCCTATTCATTAAAATTTCAAATTTACCAAAAAAAATACCAAACAATCAACTTATGTAATTTTTTTATCTGAATTCCAAATAAGATGTCAATTTGTTAAATATAATTTTTAAAACTGAAACAACCTATATTTAAATTTGGCTGTTCATCCAAATATGGTAAAATTAATATTTTAAAAAATACTTATTTTTTGAATAATATTGAATTTATTCTTATATCATATATATATTAAACATTTAAAATTAATTTTAAAATTCAGATTAGATTTATATTTCATTAATATAATAAAATAAGGGTGATTTTATTATTTTATAAACCCAATTATTCTCACCTAAATATATTTTTCATAAAAACACATAATTAATATTACATTTGTTTTTTATTTTCACTTCAAATTGATTTATAACCAATGAATCATTATATAAACATGAGTATTCTGTATTTTCATAATTCATGTAACATTGTACATTCTTTCCATTATAACGGCTATGCGATTACTACCATATTATATAATAATATTTAGTTATTATTTTTAGATTTATGTGGAATATAATGTAAGCTATCAAACATTGTGTCTCCTATTAAAAAACCCAGTATGTCACATTCCCCACCCTTTTAGAAATTAATCCCTCATAATTTTAAATTTTTTATCAGAAACTAAAAATTAAAATATCAAAATTAGTTCATTTAAATCCTATATTGAAAAAAGAGTTGATAAACCGTCCACTTCAAAAGAAGTAATGAAAATAACAATGATTACCTGAGATAACAAAACATCGGGTTCCATATAAGAAAAAATGGATATTGAGAAGAAAACCAACTAACAAGTTATGATGTAGAGAGATAGAAAACATGATTAATAGAAAGTTAACAATAAAAAACCAAAATATTGTATTTGGATAAATGGTCATTGATTCCATATTTATAAAATCAAATGGATAATATTTTTGTTTTAGGATCCTTTTTATTGATTTTAAGAATTCATTTAATTCCTTGACTAAGAACATAAAGAAGCATATGTACTTAGGAAGTAGTGTTTCATACATTAGTCAATTTCAACAGAAAATCACATCATTTTTCTCCAAAAAATGACTATTTATATCAATTTTTTATGCATGAATCAACTTCAAGAGAATCAAATAATCCACAAAATATTAACTATTTATTTATCTTGTCATGAAATAATAACCAAAAAAATGTTTATGATATTATAAGATAATTCCCTATAAATAATTAATGATATTTGAATATATACTACTTCAAACACCAAAATTACATAGTAATATCAATAGTTCAATATATAATATTCAACAAATTACCATCCATAAATGTATTGAAAAATAATCTTAACTAAGATTGAAATCGAAAATTCAAAAGGATATCATCCCATAAAAATTGATGATAAAATTTAACATTTATCTCTTAATAACATGAATCATTCTTAATGTCTCATACTAAATATGTAAATTTAAAATTGAAATATTATCCAAGATTGGTTAATCATTTCAAAAAATAACATGAATCCCCATAATTACACAATACAACTATAGATTATTCCCAAATATAAATCAAACATTATTCCTAGATAAAATACAATAGTATAATATTTACATTGATCGTATAGGGTTCCAAAAATAGTGACCATCTTCAGAAATTCCATCAATCACGCAATCACAAAATAATTTTCCAAAACCAAGGATATCCATTTAATAGAAAAAATATTACCTAAATCAACTTATTCTTATTCCATCAAATCGGTTAGCTAAAAAGTAATACTAAACAATGAATCCACATCATCAAGTTGTAGGTGATAAATCCTAGTCCCCCATCTTTTGTTTTCTTGATTCCCACAGCCTTGCCGGATACAATAGGTTTTCACCCATACAATGGGTTTTTTCTCTTTCTAAAACTATATCATTTTTATAACATTATCAAAATATGATAATGTCCTAAAAAATAACAACATGATGTATTAAAATGAATGGTTTTCTCAGGCCTTACATTTTTCATCCAAAAAGTTAACAAAACTTAATTACCTAAAATATAATAGATCATTTGAACCGTAAAGGCTATCAATTACTTTATGATTATGTCCAAAAAAGATAAGATAATTCTTCCTTTAATAACCTTTTCAAATAATGAATTAAGAGTTAAAAATACTAAAAAAATCATCCAATGTATTTCCATCATCAACAGATAATTAATACTTTTTAAAATATCCACATTCTTAATATACCATAACTATTAAATCTATTATATGTAGAAATCTAAATATTTCCACATTATACAAAATCAATTAACTATGAATTTACGAATTATATATTAAAACCACATTCCTAAAAATAAATGATATGGATTATTTCCCCATGATTAAAAAATATATATTATACCATGTTTTAGACATTATGGATAGGAAGACAATTCATACCTTGAATCCAAATTTCAGGATCTTCTTGATGTTCCTTTCCTCTTTCAACATGTTTCCCTAATTTCAACCAGTAATCAATCACACCACTTCCAGTATTTCATAATTTGAATGATATGGATTTTTTTGATCTTTAAATGATATGAAAATTATTCCATGACCCATATATTTGTTTTATAATAGAGTATATGTTGGATAACTCAAAAAAATTGACGGGGATTTGAAAAGTCATGAATGTTTTTAAAGATACATTTCCATTCATATTGAAAAATGTCCTCAATATTTTGAAGGGAATCATCACATAAATATGAAATTAATTATTAAAAGATGAATACTCTATTGGGTAAAGTTAAGATAATTTGTTAAAAAAAATTAATTCATCAAACTAATTATATCATACTTTTTTATATTTATATCCAATATACGTACTTTACCACAATCCTCAAATATTTTCCAAATGATAATAACCATCTTGGTTATATGGGATATGTATCCCACACCTAGATAACATTATAAAATTTAATGTTATCTAAACCATTGCTTTGATAATAACAATAAGGCCCCAATAATAAAAATTACATTATCTTGAATTTTATTCAATAATTTAATTTTATTCACATTTATGATCTTTTAATGTTTATAGAAATATAAAATTAGGACATATATTCTACATAACAACAAAAATATTACAATGTAGAAACATATACTCACTATCAATTTTTTGAACAAATAAAAACTACTTAAAAATAAAAATGGATTCATTTCATTTTTAATCACCACAATTCTTCCCTTGACCCCATACCTGACGTTATTCTCCCAAAAAATAGTTGAAAAGTTTTTCAAAACGTGGGATGATCACAAAAAGAACAGTAAGGGTTATAAAAATATGGAAAACATTTATTCTTTTGAAAACATGTAACATAAGAATACTTTATAATAATGAGATATTTTTCACCTCTAATAAGTAGTAAAAAATTCCGTAAAAACATTTACAAAATATTTTTTGTCATAATATTACCATAAAACCTATAGAATTTATATATAATGTATAAAGGAAACATGGGACATAATCATACGTAAATGGAATAACCATGCAGCCGACTTCCATACATTTCTGTCTAATATATGGAATAGCCATATGACTGAGTTTCATAACCCATGAATTGGAGGTTATAACCTATCAAACCATAGTTGGATTATCATGTTACTACCCACCAAATGTACAGGAACCCTGATATAATAATAAAACATAAAATATTTCAATCTTCATCATTTCATTCACAAAATTTCACTTGCAACAAAAATAAATAATTAAAAGATATTGAAATAATCAATCCTTTTTCAAAACATTTTTCAAAAAAAAAACGAATAAGGGAAAAGATATTTATTTCTTTTTTAAAAACATTAAGGATTATAAAGGATTCTAAATATCAAAAAATAGTCATGGTGGTGGTGAAGTCGTTGTTCCCGTATACGTTAAAAAAATTTCCTTTTGTAATTTTGTAAAGAAAGTAAAATGATTTGTATATAAAGATTCAATTTGAAAAAAATTAAATCAAATAAAACATAGACATAATATTTAATGTATAATTTTTTTATATCCAGATTAATAAATTTGTAAATTAATATTTTGACAGAACGAATATGATAATTAAATCATTAATCATTCATGGGGTACTATACCACATTGGATAATTAAATATTAATATCCTTGAGTGAAAAAATTTACCAAAAAATAAAATAAAATTTTTATCAATAAAATAAGGATATGGAATGTCTTAGTAACTTTATATACACCATATAAAATAATAACGGGGAATATTATTAAGAAATTCCTCAATAGAAAGAGAATAAGATGAAACCCATTACATTGAGTCCAACTCGCATCATACATTCATTATTTTCTAAAATAATAAAATTAGGTTAGTTTATAAGTTCATGGAAACCTTTTTAATTTCTATTATCACTTTTATATCAATCATTATCATTTTATAACAATTGAATTATTATTTATGTTCATATCAAATATGTTGCTGATATTGGGTAATTGAGTCGAAAATGAATATGGTATGATGTGGTAATTAGTCCATAATCTCAATAATAATAAACATGAAATTATTATCATTTTTATACATAATTTATACATTTATATCAAAGGATTTTCTATGGTTATGAAAATTGAACAACATTATAATCATGGAGATGTTAGGGTGTATGTACGCAAGAGTAACAATTTCCATTTTTCAATGTTCATTATGGAAAGATGGTATGTATTATTTTTTCATTATATTATAATAAAAAAATCATCAATATCAAATTAATAGTTTAAATATACATACATATATATATATATCATTCATGTGATCAATCGAATAAAAACAAGTCACATCGCTTGGTGGATGTGATATTTCACACATACGCATGAATTACATTATCATATTTATGCAAAAGGAAATTAAGAGAATAATTGATATATTTTTATCTTATAATGAGTGGTATGTCATTAATATCATATATGAACATTTATTCTGATATTATTACTAGTCATGATAGACAGTAATGAAAAATGAATTAGAATGGTTTGTGGAGGTGATAGTTCACATGTACACACGAACAATTGATTCCTTTCTCATTTATTTCAAGTGGAGATGGATTTAGGTGATGATATTATCATAAAAACATACCATTATATTTAGGATATTTAATTTACTATTTAATATTGTACTAATAATATTTTAATGATGTGGATAAATACAAAAATAGAAAAATATAAATAAAATATTTTCTATTCCTTCAGATGATCACATTTCATAACACCTTAACACCTCAAAAGAGGTTGTTCTTCCTATCATAAGGCATCAATAATATGGGTAGGTACTATATAAAGGGGATTGGTTATTTATTTTCCAATATAAATGGTTTTTGAAGTGATATTTATAGATAGGAATGGATACTTTTTATAGGTGATGGGAGAGGAACCCTTGAAAACCCTTGAAATATTAATTTAATATAAATTAATTTTTAAATATAAATGAATCCAAATTATGTAATTTACAACATATGAGGTTTTTTTATATATTGTATCAAAAAATAAATTTTTTACATGTATTGGTCTTATAATAAACAATATATTTATTTTTTAACCCATATTTAATCTTTTCAGTTCTTATAGTTTTAAAAAGTAATTTTCACTTTGAAGGTTACAATAATTACCATAACATGAAAAACAACCAATAAATGTGTAATTGATGATATTATAATATGTATACATATTATTTTTCTAAATCATGTATTTATATAAATTTTGTATCATTTTATAACCTATAATTTTTTTAAAATCTCATAAAGGTCAATGTTGACAGTTTTAATTAATTATCTCTTTAGAAATTTCATAGAATGTTTATTACATTGAACAAACTATATTAAATAATAACTAAAATAACAAAATAATCCAAAAAATCATGGATAAAATAAAATAGATCATATTATATTAATTTTAATATTATGAATATTATTTATTTGACTCTTCTTTTAATAAATCAATTATTGCGTCATCAGTGTATCACTATTTATTTTAATTATTTATTTCAAAAAAATTATAAATAAAATACCATTATGTAGTTCATAGTTTTATTAGTCAATGAATGATTTATAGTCTAATATATATGTTTTATATCCATATATTACAATTGTTTTAGTAATTAGAGACATGTTTACAACATCTTTGCATTTCCTTTATTTAAAATGATATAAATGTCAAATTCAGCCTCTAGTGGAATAAAAAGGAAAAACATTAGGACCAAGGATTTACATGATTGAAAATAATGCATAAAAATATATTAGTGAATGTGTTGGGAGAATTTTAAAATATTATAATATTATTGTTACCTTTAACTACCCAATTTACCCTTAACTATGTTAGATTATATACTAAAGTTACTATTCAATAAAATTGTTTTGATAACATTAGATAAAAATTATTGTAATTATTAGAAGATATTTTGTCTATTTATTATAATTAAATTCAATGATGTGGTCAAATTAATTTTATTTCAATCACATTCATAGATCATGAAAATGTGTTTTTGAAGTAAAATCATTAAAAGTTCACAATGTGTTTATATCCAATTTCAACGAGAAATATATTTCATCCTCCTAGATTGGATTAATAAAAAAACATAACCATTACAACAAATTAGATGTATAACCTGACTGTAAAAATAATTTAGATTGAAAAGAAATTTTTAATTAAAATACAGTATTTTTCACTATTTGTAACAATAATAATTTTATCGTAAAAATAAAAAATATTCACCAAATGTAATTTTTTATATACAGCTTCTAAAGAATAAGTTTATTATGTAATTTATATATGGCTTCCAAAAATACTGATTTTAAGCATAAAATAAAATTTCAGCTTATAACATGTATAGAAATAATATTAGATTATTTTAATAAATAGATAAGACTTTTTATATCATTAATATGATAAAACAAGATAGATTTAATTATTTTATAGTCACAATTATTCCTAAATCAAATGTTTTTCATAAAAACACATACCTTATATTCAATTATTTTTTATTTTATTTTCTAATTAATTTATAACCAATGAATCATTATATAAAAATGTGTAATCCATATTTTCATAATTTAGTTAAATTTTTTCATTCCCACCATTATAAATATTAGGACATAATTACAATAATATATTATAATAATTTTTTTTCATTTAAGCATGATGTGTCATATCATGTACATATCGAACACTAGGTTTCATTGTAAAGATACTCATGATGTTACAAAAACTATCTCTTTTTTATAGGTTTTGTTATGTTTAAATCTTAATAAAAATTATTTCATTTCATTGTTGTGATATAATGAATTATTTATGATTTTATATCAAACAAAAAAAAGGAATTAATTATGATATGTCTGGGGACTATATCTTCTTATAATGATTTTAGAAATGATTTGTATCTCATGAAATAGAATGGAATAGAGTAGGGATTTTACCTAGTTTAGTAAGGTTCTTTTCCATCTATGATGGTCTTGGGAGAGAACATTTATCGTGAACCGGATCTTGTCACCACTAATTACTGTCATCAAATCCAGCCCATGACAAGTCCCAAATGGCATTCTCTATCCCCACGGGCTAGAACAAGTGCTTGGGTATCAATTAACAAAACCAGATATGAATAAATGAATTTAAAAATATTATAAGATATCCAAATAAAAATTAAGACATCAGAATGAAATCCATAATGACTCCATATGATAAGGGGTCATCACCCCTGAGCCGTATCCACCACAACGCACTGCATGAGAGGTCTTACAACCCAAACTGCCTTCACCGGTGGCATTGCCTTTACCTGAGTCAATGATAACCAAATATACATAAATCCATAGGGTTTAAGTGTGGTTGAGACTATTCATAAAAGGATACATGCCAATGATTCCAATGATTATACAATACAAGGTGATAAAGAAAATAGTTTTAATATGTAATAAAAAGTGGTAATAAATTCTAAGCAAATAAACATTCAATTGAAAAATGTTTTTAAACTCAAAATTTTAGAATGTTAAAAAAATTAAACATGTAATTTAATCTTCTTTAAATTACATCTTGAAAAACACTAATATAAAGGTAAATAACACAAATAATATGAGCACCAAAACTGGGAACACCCCTTGGAAACTTGTTAGTATCGGGCCCTATGTACCTCGTACCTCGATGTAAAGTATCCAAATCACAATTCCTTCTTATGCACGATCCACTAGTAGGGAACATAACCATAACCTAGTGGTACCAAAACATCGCCCACAACATTCATTTAGAGTTATTGTTTTCTATTTTCTCAGTGAAATAGGGACAAAAATTTCCTGTATCATTATCCGTACAAGTACATATCCACTCACCTTAGTACCCGGGTTTCAGTTTTTGTGCTAAAAAAATTTTAGCAAGGGACAAACATTAAATTTTATATCAAAACACCACTACTAGAAAAATACAAAAAAATACAGTAGATGTACAGATTTTGTTCAACTTAAAACACATCAGAAAAGAATTTGATTTTCAATAGAACACTTCTCAAAATCTCACATTGTTTTGCACCAAAAAATCTTTGAAATATCCAAATTTCACACTATCTGCACACTTTTACGTCACCAAAAAAAAATTCAGTTCAATACCCTTCCATGAAACCAAAGGTTCATTTTTAGTTCTTCCCTATATGATCCAAGAAGATATATATTTTAAAACCCACCATTTTTACACAAACATGACACTTAAAGTCCATTGGATTCACAAAGACCATTTAAAAAATTTCATAGGAACAACCAATGATGATAAATATTCTAAACATTATTTTCATCCCTAATAATCTAAATAAAATCAACTAGGTAATTTTAGGTAATCCCCAAATGAACCAACAAAATATTACTTTGAAAAAACCCCCAATTTCATATAAATTTGGCACATAAAATTCAAATGTTTTACAAACAACACTAAAACCAATTATTTTCGAAATTATAAAATGTAATAAATATGGAAATATCATAAACACAACATCTAGGTCACAAATAATACATAAATAATGGAATCACCTTCCAATATAATGGAACCCTTTGAATCATTGTCCGAAAATCAAACTACACCACCGCTGCACCACTGGGGACTTATATCAATACTAAAACCAAAATAATAGACCATTAAATCCATAATAAAACCATAGGTTCAAAAAACAAGTTTCTAGACATTAGTTGTCACGAACCGAATCTAGTCGCCTTCAAAATCGGCACCGGACCCGGTCCATGGCAAGACCCAAAGGGAGTTCCCGATCCCCACGGGCTGTCACAAGTTCCTGGGTATCATGAAATCATAATTGGGAACGATTTACCCGAGTTTATAAACTTAAAACGACAAAAGAGTCCAATAAAACAAATCTGGATTTTTCAACTAAAACCGTCTTTTACAAAATTTCAGAACTGAAATACATAAGTTAAAACTATGTTTAAAGACCATTACAATGGTACATAACCAAATAAGGACAGCCCAAGAACCTCCACAAGGAAATAGGTACCGCTCTCAAGCTATCTCCACGACACTTCATCCCAATGGACAACTAAAAACCTGAATCAATGGCATAAATCCTGTACCCAAACCTGTGACATAAAATAAGCAAATCTACTTACACCCAAAGGTGTAAGTAGGTTGTGAGCGAGAGCCCAGTAGGATACCACCACTAATAGATTCCATGTGATAAACATTTAATGGCGAAAATCATGCAAGTTTTCAAAGACATGAGATGCTAGTTAAAATTTCTAAAAGATGCAACATTAAATAAAAACAGTTTTCAGGTGGGCTAATTTAAAGAATAAAAACATTTAAAATAAATACCATAGCTACTGAATTTTCCAGCCTCTCATACCGTATACCAACAGTAAGAACAAAGTATCCAGTGAGCACAATCAATGGGAAATAACCCCTAGGCACTAGCTAGCTGTGGGTCCCAGGTACCTCGTATCTCGGTGTGAGTAACCATCACAAATATCCATTATCGTGCACGATCCACTAGTAGGGAACATACCCATAACCTAGTGGTCCCCAATCATCATCATCATAGTTTGGTTAGAGTTGTAAGCGTCAATCTTGCTAAGTGAAACTGAGGCCAAACCCCACGTATTCACTAGCATACTAGTACATGTCCACCCACCTAGATACCCAGGTTTTCCCTTTGTGCTCAAACAAGTTCAGCAATCCAAGAAGTATAGTTCTCACATGAAAATATCACTTACAAATCATAAATTAACCAAACATCCCCATGTACATCACGCAATTCAAAAATTCCACTTTTCATTCAAATGCATTTTGAAATCAAACTCACTCCAAATTGCCTACAACACTTTTCACATCTTTTTAACACTTCCACAAATCCATTAAACAATTTTATAAAACCGTTACAAGATATTCAACTCACATAACAGCCCACACACATGTCACACAATACCCTTCTCACCTTCACAATTCATTTTATAAATAACTCACATGAAATATCACACACCCATGTTTCGCACACAAAACACAATTTAGTAAAACATTTCGACAATTTATAAAAAAAATTCTAAAAATGTTTAACATCTCAAATCACCACTTTACCATTCAAAAACCCACATTAGGTGAACACACTCACCCAAACAATACATATACACCCTTTCCCAACTTTGTTTAACCAAATAAAACATTGACAATTTTTATAAAACAAACCCAAGAGGTATAACCATTGTTTGCACACTAAACCCATTTCAAAACCCTCATTTAAAAGCAAAATCATACCAATACCAATCCAAAACAGAATTTTTCAGCCCTAAAACAATTATTAAACCACCACCAAATGTTATAAAAATAAATCAAATAATACCACAAAGATACACATGAAAAACACATGTTTTCATAAATCACCTTCAAGAAGTACAACATGTTTTTACTCCTTAAACTCATTAAAAAAAACCTACTTTCAAGGCCAACATGACAATAAGGAATTAACAAACCATAATTGGCATCCCCTTTCAAGACTAATAAATCACTTTCATATGTTATAAACTAAACCCAAACATTACCCCAAGAGTCACACATGAAAAGTACCCAATTTCAAGCTATAGTGCAACTAAAAATTAAATGTTCAACCAAATCCATCAAAACTGTTTTCACAGCACATAAAACAGATTATAAACATTCTAAATTAATAATCCATGCAAGCTAACTCATCATAAAATGGCTACACATGGAATCACCTACCCTTTTGAGTCGAAACCCTCAAAACTTGGTGCGAAACCTTAAGCGCACCACCGTTGCACCAAAATGAATATAAATCCAGACCTAAACCACAATAATTTACCCAAAAGACAAAAAATAATACATTAGGATCGAACCCCAACTTCAGGACATGAGGAACTTCAAGAAAAAGGAAATAAAACTAAAAGAGGATGGAAGGAACCAATAAGGAATTCCCTTACTTGAAATATCTTGAAGGAATCGGCCCCAATCCACCAAATAATGAATCACAAAGTACCCAAAACTGGTATGGAGGTTCTAAGGATTCATATTAGGTCATGTGGGGACTGAAATGGGGGAAAAGGGATGAAAAATGAAAGAGTTATGAAAGGATCAATTTACCTCTCCAAATCTGCCCGATTTTTGAAACCCTAATAATTTCAGTACTAAATCGCGATTAAGAAGAGCTCCAAAGAGGAGAGAGAGAGATTGGGAGCGCGGCTGGGTTCAAGGGTCGCATATGAGGCTTTGAATCACCGAAAAATACTTAAAAATTAATAAGTTATTAATTAATCAAATATTATTTTTAAAACTGGAATTTGGCTTTCGGGCAGGCCCAATCCCTTAAATAAAAACCAACATAAACCTTGGTTATGGATTCCAAAAGGCTCCAAATTTTAATTTAGGTGTTAATATATCAGGGGAGGACATTTAGGAGTTGGAATGAGTGAAAAATATTAAAAAATGAAAAAGTTATAAAAGAAATAAAATTTATTTTTAAATCTGGAATTTGGTTCACAGTTTGACCCAATTCATGAAAACTCACATATTCTCCATAAAACCTTTGGAAACCACCAAAAAAAAGAATTAATGGAAATTAAAATAAAAATACATTTAAAATAATCTATGTATGTGACAATTCTCCCCACCATGAAAACTTTCCGCCCCGTAAAGTCACAGCATGGCCAAAGTAACAACCAAACCCAACTGAGAAACCAAGAGGTACTCCCTTGTCAGGTTTCTCCCCCAAAGGCCAAAACACCTCCAGTGATCAATTAATGAAGGATTACTCTCACAAAAAAAAAACGTACACCACTTTCCTGAAATAATAAATCACATTCATAATTTATCCCAAAATAAAACTCCTCAAACACTATCCGAACAAGACTCAAGCAATTCACCCAAACGAACAATAACATTGAACAAGGTTACACATACCTTACTTTAACTAATACATTGAGCAATCTCCAGTCCCAAAGTTTACCCAAGGAAGATGTAAGTAGTTAGATATCTCCAAATGATATTACCTGCTTCCCATACAATACCAAGGAAAAACATGAGTTACTTGTATGAAGAGACACAAATGGGCTCCCCACCATAAGAGACAACTTAATTTTTTTTCCCGAGACATAATCAAGACACTAATAGGGAAAGGCCCAAACAGACTCCCTAGTACAAGGGGTATACATCCATTAGAAATTTACAAAATAATATGCACGATACCCATGGTGGGTCTTCCCACTATAAGAACAAACCATCTTAACCGACCGGTGTGGGCCGACACGAAAAGACCCCAAAATTAAGGAGTTGGGACGGTCACACGGTTAGTCTGCACAGTTTGAGAAATTGTGCGATAACTATGTGGATCCTTATATCTGCATGGTTATTTTTTTTGTTCATGGTTAGAACTAACCATGTGAAAACCGTGTGCTCAACTTGTCTAGCCAAATTTCCAACCATTCTCTAAAGACTCAATGGAAACCAAAGGGGGGGGGAATAACATTGTGTTATGACATGGGTACAAAACCCTCCACATATTTCCACCGAATGGGAACAACAGAAGAAATATGATGAAACCAAAGGTTTAAACTCTTCCTATCTTTCATACTGAGGATAAGACTTTGTACAGGGGTTTAAACGACACTGGGGTTTCCCCTGACTACGCACCAGCTTCTCTCCGGGACCTATGGCTGGAGCTCAAAATATTGAAGAATCTTCGGCCACACAGTTTGGCTGTTGAAACCCCTATGTGGAACTTCTTCTTTAGGTTCCACAAACAACTACACCGCATACCCTGATGGGTTCATCAAGACATAACACACTCCAAAACTCAATTTACCAAAACCAGACATTTCACCGAAACAAGGGATCAGAATAAGCACACACATCACACCTTGTTTCTTTGGCTGAGAAACAACAGAAGGGCAGGACACGTATAAACATTGTCCTCTAAAATAGAGGATTTAATGTTTTTCCCATGGGATACATACTCCCAACATAACATAGAACCTAAGAGGATAGTGTGACCTTGACCTTTATAGTCAAAAGAGAACACAACATCACAATGTGTCACCGAACATGACCCTTGTGATTGATAGAAACGATACATGAAACATGACCATATTCCAAGTCCCTAAAAAACAGAAAAGTCCAAAAGGGTGACACCATATCCTATCAGGACCAAAATCTCAAAATTGGTGGTTTAATAATAACTCTTGCTTCAAGGAAACTATGAAGAACCCAGAGGCCCTCTTAGACACCATCATGACACTCATCCACACCAACAACCAAAGAACACTTCCACCTTCGATGAATCATGAAACATAAGAAACCAAGGCCTCTTTCAACCTTCCACAAGAACTATCCCACTACAAGAGGATCTAAAAATAAACTAAATGAATGGTTGTAGACTCAATCAACAATGATCTATAAAATATTCCTTATATTGATCAACTGGAGGATTTTCCAATGGGGAAACAATACGGGTTGCACTTCAGTTGTTCACTAACCCTAAATGGGGGCATACCTTATCCAACGGGAGAACCCAAGGACCCAAACAAGATGGTACATTGGTCAAAAAAAACCATAAACCAGATCCAAACACATGAAGGTAACCACCCTAAAGGTGTCCCGAAACATATCTCAGAGGAGACTACTAACCGGTCCTTCTACCTAGCTTACCGACCAAACATAATCCCAAAACACAGTTCAAACAGGAGGGGTTCTTGGACTCAAAACATCCCACAACATCAACATTTTCCAAAAACACATAATATAAACCATTCCAAACAATTCATCAAGTCGTCATGTTTCTCTTTAAAAACAGTTCTTTAAAAACAAATGGTTTTGCGGTTAGCGCATCCACCAATGGTACCCCATGGGCCTTACACATGCATGTTTCTGTGCCACACTGGGCACCCTCCTCGTATCCATCTCGACACTCATCCAGTCATTTCATCAACCATCCATCTTCCCATATAATCTCATGCATGTGGTTGCTCACGAAAATACCAAAGGTTAAAACAAAAATTCTTTCCACTTTTCAAAACCAAAACGGTCAACCAACACATCCTTTTTTCTCAAAACCGCTAACCACGAGATCAAAATCCCAACTCACATCTTACAAGAAAATTTCAGAAAGTCACAACCATTTATAAAATAACTCACTTTCAAGATATTCACAGCAATTTCAAAACATCTCATCCCATTAAAACACACTCTGATTGTTTAGAAAACACTATTGTAAACACTTTTCAAAACCAACTTCAATACAGTTTCTGACTTCAAAAGAGGTGTAATCACACCATTTTATATTTCAAAATCATTCTGAATATTCAGTTCCAAAATTTCCTAAATCATACCATTCCATCATTATTTGAAAATCAATTCACAAAAACATTACACTTCTTAAAACCAAGTCACTTTAAAACCAATGTTCCATGATTTCAAAACTAAAGAACACAAGACAATGCGAGAGGAAACTAGTTTCAGTGGGTGACTTGGACATATGGTTGGTGGCCATATTCCAATCACCTCACTATCACAGAGAGTGTTCTAGGGAATATCCCCAGCTCCACATGGCTTTCCAGACCCTGCGAGCTCATTGAGACCATTAACCCAACTCTCTTTTCATTTCCCCTAATCATCATCAAACCAAGAAAACCAAAAGACATAGACAAATCCCAACTTCCCCTGGCGACATGAATCCTGAAATGAGGTGTGGTGATCAAGCACACTACCCATAACCAGAATTCCATGTCCCAACAATCATAACTCTATACTATCCTGACTATTTCCCAAATAACATGACTCAAAGAAAGCGAACCTCCTATGATACTATTTTGTCACGAACCGAATCTGGTCGCCTTCAAAATCGGCACCGGACCCGGTCCATGGCAAGACCCGAAGGGCGTTCCCGATCCCCACGGGCTGGCACAAGTGCCTGGGTGTCATGAAATCATAATTGGGAACGATTTACCCGAGTTTATAAACTTAAAACGACAAAAGAGTCCAATAAAACAAATCTGGATTTTTCAACTAAAACCGTCTTTTACAAAATTTCAGAACTGAAATACATAAGTTAAAACTATGTTTAAAGACCATTACAATGGTACATAACCAAATAAGGACAGCCCAATAACCTCCACAAGGAAATAGGCACCGCCCTCAAGCTATCTCCACGACAATTCATCCCAATGGACAACTAAAAACCCGAATCAATGGCATAAATCATGTACCCAAACCTGTGACATAAAATAAGCAAATCTACTTACACCCAAAGGTGTAAGTAGGGTGTGAGCGAGAGCCCAGTAGGATACCACCACTAATAGATTCCATGTGATAAACATTTAATGGCGAAAATCATGCAAGTTTTCAAAGACATGAGATGCTAGTTAAAATTTCTAAAAGATGCAACAACAAATAAAAACAGTTTTCAGGTGGGCTAATTTAAAGAATAAAAACATTTAAAATATATACCATAGCTACTGAATTTTCCAGCCTCTCATACCGTATACCAACGGTAAGAACAAAGTATCCAGTGAGCACAATCAATGGGAAATAACCCCTAGGCACTATCTAGCTGTGGGTCCCAGGTACCTCGTATCTCGGTGAGAGTAACCATCACAAATATTCCTTCTCGTGCACGAGCCACTAGTAGGGAACATACCCATAACTTAGTGGTCCCCAATCATCATCATCATAGTTTAGTTATAGTTGTAAGCGTCAGTCTTGCTAAGTGAAACTGAGGCCAAACCCCACAGATTCACTAGCATACTAGTACACGTCCACCCACCTAGATACCCGGATTTTCCCTTTGTGCTCAAACAAGTTCAGCAATCCAGGAAGTATAGTTCTCACATGAAAATATCACTTACACATCACAAATTAACCAAACATCCCCATGTACATCACGCAATTCAAAAATTCCACTTTTCATTCAAATGCATTTTGAAATCAAACTCACTCCAAATTGCCTACAACACTTTTCACATCTTTTTAACACTTCCACAAATCCATTAAACAATTTTATAAAACCATTACAAGATATTCAACTCACATAACAGCCCACACACATGTCACACAATACCCTTCTCACCTTCACAATTCATTTTATAAATAACTCACATGAAATATCACACACCCGTGTTTCGCACACAAAACACAATTTAGTAAAACATTTCGACAATTTATAAAAAAAATTCTAAAAATGTTTAACATCTCAAATCACCACTTTACCATTCAAAACCCCACATTAGGTGAACACACTCACCCAAACAATACATATACACCCTTTCCCAACTTTTTTTAACCAAATAAAACATTGACACTTCTTATAAAACAAACCCAAGAGGTATAACCATTGTTTGCACACTAAACCCATTTCAAAACCCTCATTTAAAAGCAAAATCATACCAATACCAATCCAAAACAGAATTTTTCAGCCCTAAAACAATTATTAAACCACCACCAAATGTTATAAAAATAAATCAAATAATACCACAAAGATACACATGAAAAACACACGTTTTCATAAATCACCTTCAAGAAGTTCAACATGTTTTTACTCCTTAAACTCATTAAAAAAACCTACTTTCAAGGCCAACATGACAATAAGGAATTAACAAACCAGAATTGGAATCCCCTTTCAAGACTAATAAATCACTTTCATATGTTATAAACTAAACCCAAACATTACCCCAAGAGTCACACATGAAAAGTACCCAATTTCAAGCTATAATGCAACTAAAAATTAAATGTTCAACCAAATCCATCAAAACTGTTTTCACAGCACATAAAACAGATTATAAACATGCTAAATTAATAATCCATGCAAGCAAACTCATCATAAAATGGCTACACATGGAATCACCTACCCTTTTGAGTCGAAACCCTCAAAACTTGGTGCCAAACCTTAAGCGC
This sequence comes from Viscum album, assembly GCA_963277665.1. Taxonomy (NCBI): domain Eukaryota; kingdom Viridiplantae; phylum Streptophyta; class Magnoliopsida; order Santalales; family Viscaceae; genus Viscum; species Viscum album. The sequence continues at coordinate 1,316,761,103 of OY728121.1, forward strand.
ACCACCGTTGCACCAAAATGAATATAAATCCAGACCTAAACCACAATAATTTACCCAAAAGACAAAAAATCATACATTAGGATCGAACCCCAACTTCAGGACATGAGGAACTTCAAAAAAAAAAGGAAATAAAACTAAAAGAGGATGGAAGGAACCAATAAGGAATTCCCTTACTTGAAATATCTTGAAGGAATCGGCCCCAATACACCAAATAATGAATCACCAAGTACCCAAAACTGGTATGGAGGTTCGAAGGATTCATATTAGGTCATGTGGGGACTGAAATGGGGGAAAAAGGATGAAAAATTAAGGAGTTATGAAAGGATCAATTTACCTCTCCAAATCTGCCCGATTTTTAAAACCCTAATAAGCTCAGTACTAAATCGCGATGAAGAAGAGCTCCAAAGAGGAGAGAGAGAGCTTGAGAGCGCGGCTGGGTTCAAGGGTCGCATATGAGGCTTTGAATCACCAAAAAATACTTAACAATGAATAAGTTATTAATTAATCAAATATTATTTTTAAAACTGGAATTGGGCTTTCGGGCAGGCCCAATCCCTTAAATAAAAACCAACATAAACCTTGGTTATGGATTTCAAAAGGCTCCAAATTTTAATTTAGGTGTTAATATATCCGAGGAGGACATTTAGGAGTTGGAATGAGTGAAAAATATTAACAAATGAAAAAGTTATAAAAGAAATAAAATTTATTTTTAAATCTGGAATTTGGTTCACGGTTTGACCCAATTCATGAAAACTCACATATTCTCCATAAAACCTTTGGAAACCCCCAAAACAAAGAATTAATGGAAATTAAAATAAAAATACATTTAAAATAATCTATGTATGTGACATTAGTAACCTCATGGATAATGGATGAAACCCTAAGAAAATTGAATGAATCCATAATAAAAATTAAAAAAGAAAGAAGGAGTCCCACTTACTTGAGATATCTTGAATAAATCACCCTAAATACATTAGTAGATCAATTAAAAGACAACCAAAAATGTAATTGGGTTTCTAATAATTAAGATGAGTACATTTAGGTTCTATAATGAGGGAAAAAAGTAACAATTGAAAGGGTTATGAGGGAAATAAGTTACCTCTTCAAATCTGGACGATTTGAGAAACCCTAATGTTCTTCCCTAATCCGCGATGCATACGAGCTCCAAAGTGGGGGTAAAGGTAATGAGAGAGAGTCTAGGTTTATTTGGATTGGGTGAAACTTGGAATCACTAAAAAATAATGAATATTGAAAATGTTATTAGATATAATTTTTTTTAGAAAAAATGGAAATGGGATTCCGGGCAGGCCCAATTCCTTAAAAAACCCAAATCCATCATTACCATTGATTCCTAAATGGTCCAAATTGAAATGGTGGAGTTTATAGGTCAGGGGATTCCATTTATGAATTATAATTGTTGAAAAATGTTAAAATTTGAAGGAGTTATAAAAGAAACAATAGTTTATTTATAAGTCTTGAAATGGGCTCACGGTATGACCAAAATATTGAAAACACAGAACATCCAAAAAAATTCATGGGAAACCCCCAAAACAAATATATAATGAAAATTAAATGAAAAATACCTTTATGAAAATTATTTATCTGTCAATTCTCCACACCATGAAAAATTTTCATCCCGGAATGTCATCCAAAAACATGGTCTGAAAACAATAACGAGTATTCTTTCTCAATCAAAGACTAATGCCCCATGTCTCATGCGTATCATTCCCATGTGGCCAATGATCCTGAACCAATGGAATAGACACTCCCTGAAGAACCTTTTCATAGAAGTACAATATTCACATTGGATTCTCAACAATAGATAAATTAGTCTCTTTATCCAACACCTCCCAATTAAGTATATGGGATGGATTTGGGTTGTATTTATTCAACATGGTGACATGGAAGATGTAATGGATGGATGTAAACTGAGAAGGTAGGGACAAACTATTTTTTACCTTTCCAATAATCTCAGTGATCTCAAATGTTCTGACATACAATGGCGTCAGCTTCCCTTTCTTTCCAAATCAACGATGGCCCAGATGAGGGCCACGTTCAAGAATATATTGTCTCCCATAGAAAAATCTTCATCTCAACACCTATGGTCAGTATAAGATTTATGGAAACTATGAGCTATCAATAACTACTTACTGGTTATCTTGACCTTCTTAGATGTCTCCTACACTATACTCGGCCCTAGTTGTGAGGTCTAACCTACCTCATCCCAGCATAGGTGGACAGACAAGGAAGACCATAGAGAACCTCCAAAGGATCCACTAAAATCGAATATTGGTAACTATTATTATATGAAACTCAAACAATCCCAAACATCTATCTCATGAACCTCCAAATTCCAAGACACATGCCCAAATAATTTCCTCCAAAATCTAATTTTCCCACTCTGTCTAACCATCAGTCTGAAGGTGGTGTGTCAAGATCATCATAATACGAGACCCCAAGGCCTTCCCAAAATCAATATGTGAAGAAGATGTGTCTATCAAAGAAAACTGTTGATGGAACGCCATGGAGTCTCACCACCAACTGAATATACAAATGTCCTGTCTCATCCACTTTACCTATATCTTTGATCGGATGGAAGTGGGAATATTTGTTCAAATGATCAATCACCTCCCAAATAACTTTCTTACACCGAGGTGTACACAGAAAACCAATAGTGAAGTCCATGGTGTCCTCGTCCCACATACAGGTAGGAATGGGTAATTGCTGGTGCAAACTACAGGGCCTCTGATAGTCTTCATTCAATTGCTGTCATGCGTATCATCTCAAGACAAAGTCTTATATGTCCCGTCATGTACATGGCCACAAGAACTATCGAAGAAAATCATAATTCATCTTGGTGGAACCAGGATGTAATGTCTACTGAGGCTAGTGGATATCCTCTATCACTACATTCTGCAGAGATAACTGCCCTAGTGAATGGCCCTTGAATCACAAAATGCATTCAAGAGACGATGACCAGTAAGAAGATATCTCCCCACAATGAAGAAACTACCTCAACTGCCAAAAATCTCTTTACTAGGGTGTTCATATAGAATCAACTCAAATAGATAAGGTGTCAACTGAAATCATTCCAGGAATTCACCTCCATTGTGCTCCGTAGTTTCCACATGAATATGATCAATGTTCCCCATTAGGGACAACTCTTCACTATACATTCTCAAATACTCCACTGGAACTCTTCTACTCAAGGCATAAGTAACCACATTACCATTTCTTATTGTATACATAATTTCAAAGTCCATCCTCTGCATGTTCTTGAGTAGAAAACATTTCCTCAATTTGAGGTCCTTCTACGAGAAGATATATGCTATGATTTTGTTATTATAGTTGACCAAAAACTTGTCCCCAAATAGGTAGTGACTCTAGAACTTCATAGAATGCATCATTGCAGCCATATCCAAGTCGTGGGTCAGGTAACATTTTCCATGTGGTCAGAGTTGGTGAGATCCATACGCCACCACATGATCATCCTGAAAAATAATGCACCTAAGACCGATACCTAAAGCATCACAATAAACCACATATCCTTTATTAGCCTTAAGAAAAATCAGAATTGGGGCAGTACTCAACCACCACTTCATCTCCTCGAAGGATGCCTGAAATTTTGGGACCCATACAAACATTACTGCATTCTGGGTGAGTGTGGTAATTCATGAAGCAAGCCAAGAGAAGTATCAAACAAATCACCTATATTAACCATCCAGGCCAAGGAAACTCCTAATCTCGAATGCATTCTTTGGATACTCCCAAGACATACCCGCATTGATCTTCTTGGGGTCCACTAAAACCCCCTACACCATAATGTTCACTTTGAAAACATTTCATAGAGGCGGTGATCACTCAAAGTCACCAAAACGATCCTCAAGTGATTTTCAAGATCCACCTCAGAGCTAGAGTATAAAATAATGTCATCCACAAACCCCACAATGAAGGAATAAAGATATTAATTGAACACCCTATTCATGAGTTCCATAAAGACCACTGGAGAATTTTGTCAATCTGAAGTTCAAGACCAATTACTCATAGTGGTTGTACAAGCTTCAAAAGCCTCTCTTTGTGATATCAGTCTCTTTCACCCTAAATTGATGATATGCCAAACACAATTCTATTTTTGAGAACCACTCTTCCCCCTTAAACTTATTGAAGAAATAATATATTGTAGGAAATGGTTATATGTTCTTAATTGTTACAATATTTAGCTTCTGGTAGTTAATGCACAATAGGAGAGATCCATCAGCCTTTTTCATGAACAAAATAGGAGAAACCCAAGTGGAAATGCTCAGGAGAATGAATCCTTTGGACTATAAGTCATTCAGCTATATTTTAATTCCCTCATTAGTGGGGGACATCCAGAAAGAGGGAAGGGATATATGCTATGTTCCTTGTGCCAGTTCAATCTAGTACTCCACATCCCACTATGGTGGAAAACCTTAAAAGTCCTCCAAGAACATGTTTAGAAAAACATTCACTACATGTGGTAGTGCACATTAAGGGGAAATTCCACCATCCACTAGCACGAGGGATGATAATGTAATTACATGACTTCACAACTCTTGGAGTGGTGGTCTTGCACGACCCGACCGGGGATGCAATTCTATATGAAAAACAGATGACTCACATCAGGTGCCATGAAATTCACCTGCCTCCTATAACAATTAATGTGTGCCAAGAAGTGTACTAGAAAATTCATGACATGTAATTTTTCAAAAATTTCCATATCTAAGACTATGAGGTACCACTCCATCTCAATCCCTGACAAGGTGACCACACACAATAGGCACCTGATACCTTTCTCCTAATTATTTCTCATCTGCGTCACCAAATCCATCGCAAAAGGAAACTACTCCATTGTTAAATTCACCGTCTCTACAATGCGGGAAGAAATGAATGAAATAGAGGCACCAATATCAAAAGGAGTGGAATCTATAGAAGATGCAATCAAAACAGTAACTCGAACTATCGACAGACCCACCTCTGATCTTTTTGCTGCCTGATCCACCACAATGAAATGTCTAGTATCTACCTGAGGATTACCACAAGTCTTTGGCTTTTCCAAAATCTTTATCTGCCAAGGAGATGACCCATCCATACCATCAAGACAACCAAATCGAGATCTCCCAGTCCTCAATGGCGCTGACTGTTCTGGCACTCCCCTTGAATACACTGACCTTTCCCCCCTCAGTTGTGGACGTTCCACCCCGCAGAAGCACTGTAAATGCCCCATACCTCGACACTGGTCACAAGGAGTTCATGGAAGTGGGTATACTGGTGAGATGTTCCAAATATTCTCAGAGTAGCAGCACATGACCGTTCTCGCATCAGAGGTCATAAATGAAAACTACCTTGAAGAGTGGCCTGAATTGCCACCTATTTTCTTCAGTTGTTCCTCCCACTTCATTTTCTACTATAAGGAGATTCCACTTCCTACTACTAATACTGATCTATAGAATCCAGCCCTTCCATTCCTATCAATCACCACCTTACACCCCCAATCAATGACCTCATCATAGGTCCTCGGATTAAACAAGAACATCTGGGAGTATATCTCTAGTCGCAAGCCTTTTTCAACCCCTTGGGACATCACTTCCTCATTAGAGACAATTTCAAGAGCATATTGCACCAACTAAGTTAAATGGATGGAATACTCCATCATAGATATATTCCCCCTAACAAGGTCAATTAATTCTCCGGATCTAACATATAATAAGACCTCAGAGAAGTAATGCTCAATTAAGGAATCTTTGAAATCTCCCTAGTGCATCTGCTCATTCATCCTAGTCTGAATTACCGATTCCCACCACCTGAACATAGGACCCTCCAACAAAAATGAGTCACATTTCATTGTATGCTCCATGGGTGTATCCAGGAACTCAAACAAGAACTCGATCTTCTTAATCCATTCCTATAATTCCTAGGGTACTATCATGGCTTAGAAGTTGAAATGATTATTTTTTAGGAACTCGTGGGCCTTTTATTTTCTAGGGCTAGTATCAACCTATATAACAAGATATGGAATAGGAGCTAGTCTTGTACTATATCCTGTACATCTTGGATCATGGCATCTACTAGCCTATGATCAATTGGTGTGACATATCTCTCTTTGGCTTCCTCTTGTGAGAACATGGGAGATTTCCAGGGAGGCATGTTTCTAAAAATTGATACATACACAAAAAAAATTTAAATACCAAAATTATATGAATTTTAATCAAATACATAAAATATAAATAATAAAAACATGTTACATTAATAAAAGAAACAACTACTCCACACTCACCCTATCTCCAGATGTGGTCTGCAGACCACATGCCTCACCAGGAAGTGAAGTCAATCAAACAATTCCAAACTCACATATTGACGCATGGTGTACCAAAAGGGGTGTAGAACAGACACCCTACTCCTGAAAAAAACCTCGATCCCATCGTTCCTTACTCTTATCTATCCCAATTCATCCCAAAATAGAAATATAACGCAAAAAAATTTCCCCATGTGACACCATTTTGTCACGAACCAGATCTAGTCGCCATAAATATTGACATCAAATCAAGACCAAGACAAGGTTCGAAGGGAATTATATATCCACACAGTCTATAAAAAGTTCCTTGGTATTAATCAATTAGGTTTGGTAATTATTTACCAAATAATGAAGTCATAAAACATTAAAAAATAATCAATAATAAGAATCTAAAATTTTCATGCCAAACAAGTTTTTACAAAACCCGATCTGAATACATGGATCTAAATACAACAAAAGAGGTCAAAATAAAAAGAAACAAATGAGAAAGACCTCAAAAAATACTCCACATGATAAGGGGTTGTCACCCCTGAGCCATCTCCACAACACCGCACCGTAGGAGGGGTCTAACAACACGAAGCCTCTTCACCCAAGGCTTTACATTTACCTGAGTTAGACATAACCAAGACTAATTACACCCTAGGGGTGTAAGTGGTGTTTGAGACTAATCCCAATAGGAAAACACCCAACGATTCCAAATATTATGCAATACAGGGTGAAAAGGCATGAAATTTTTAATATGTAATGAAAAGTGAGGATAAATTTCATGAAATGAATCTTTCAATTGAAAACAGTTTCTAAACTAAAAATTTCAGAATTTGAACACAATTATACATGAAATGTGAGATACTTTAAAGTATAGACAAACACTCCGTAATAAAAAGGAAAATATAACAAATAATATGAACAAAAAAACTGGGAACACCCGTAGGCAACTAGATAGTCCTGGGTCCTATGTATCACAAACCTCAGTGTACAGTGTTCATGTCACAATACTTTCCCATGCATGAGACACTATTATGGAACATACCCATAACCTAGAGTTCCCCAAAAATTATCCACATATTTTAGTTAGAGTTTTATTTTTGCATGTTCTCAATGAAATAGGGACAAAACCCATCCGGTTCACTAGCCGTACTAGTACATATCTTCCCACCTAGGTACTCAGACTTCCCCTTTTTTTCAAAGACAATTTAATCATGAAAAACACATTAATTTTCAAATAAAAACACAACTACTGGTCACATACCAAAAATACAGTTTCTATACACATTTAATACCACTAAAAACATACCACAAATCATTTTTGATATTTAATAGAACAACTTCTCAAAATATCACATTGTTTTGCACCAAAAAAATCACTGAAATATCCACTTTACGCAATATTTCAACACTTGTAAGCCACAAAAACAGAAATTTCGGTTCAATTCCCTTAAATGAAACTAAATATTCATTTAATGGTCATCTCTATATGAACCAAGAAGTTATAACATTTAAAACTACCTATTTTCACACAAACGTGGCACTTAATGTCATTTGTCTTCACAAAGACGATCTAAAAAAACTATTATGGGAACCAACGAAGATGATAAATATTAAAAAAATGATTTTAAGCAGTAATAGATTTCAATAAAGTCAATTAAGTAATTATAGGGAAGCCCCAAAAGTACCAATTTTTTTTTGAAACCTCCCAATTTCACCTATAATTGGTACTTAAAATTCACATGCATTACAGGCACCACTAAACAAATTTTTGAAGCAATAATAATATTTAATAAAAATTAATATAACATAAACACATCATCAAGGTCCTAAATATTACATACATAGTGGAATCACTTACCTAAATAATGAAAACCCTTGAATCTTTATGCAAAAATCAAACCGCACCACCACCGCACCACAAGGGATTATAAAAACCCTAAAACAAAAAGAATAGACCATGAAATCCTGAATGAAACCCATGATTTGAAACCCTAGTTTCTGGTCATTAAGAAATTCATGAAGAAGGGAAAAAACCCAACGAAAATCTAATGAAACCCTATGAAAAATGAAATAAAAATAAAGGAGACCCACATACTTGAGGGATATTGAAGAAATCACCCCAAATACAATAGTATATGAATTTAAAAACTGCCAAAAATGAAATTGACATTCTAATAACGTAAAAAATGTTGTGGAAGAACATGATTGGGGGAACAAGAGTAATAATCGAGTGAGTTATGGAGGAAATAAGTTACCTCTTCAAATTAGGATGATTTGAGAAACCCTGTGAATTTCTTCCCTACTTCGCAATGCCTACGAGATCCAAAAAGAGGGGAAATATAATGGGCATGTGGCTAGGTTCAGTGGGCTTGGGTGACACATCAAATTTCCTAAAAATAATAAAAATTGAATATTTTATTAAATAAATATTAAAAAAACTGGAAATTGGCTTCCAGGATGGCCCAATTCCTAAAATAAAAACCAAAATACACCATTATTATGGACTCCTAAAGGAACCAAAATTTAAATGGTTGTGTTAATAGGTCAGGAGAGACCACTTATAAATTGTATTGGAAGAATTTTTTTATAAAATGAAGGATTTATAAGGAAAAAATATTTTTATATCTAAAAAAGGGCTCACAGTTAGGCCTAGATTTTGAAAACCCACCACTTCCACCAAAATGGATTGGAAACCCCCAAAACAAAGATAGAATGGAGATTAAATAAAAAATACCATTAAAATACATTTTTTAAGTGACAATATTGACTACTATTATTATTTGGGGAGTGAACCCAATCCTCTATGATAGCCTTGAAAATGAACCATGACTGATATGGAAATTATTTTATATACTTATGTGTGTGCCACAAATCTATGTATTATGCCAATGTTATGCTCTCATGGATTATGTTATTTTATTACCATTTTATTCAGGTCTCATGAACTACCAATATTTATTCCATGATTGATGATTATGATCCTTGATATATAGGAAATGGTTTTCAAATGTTATGATAATTTTTCATAACCCTATAATCATGTTATGATTTCATTTATGCTTTATTTACCATTTTAGGGTATCTGAGGTCTCCCAATGTAGTGACTCCTTTCCCATAGTTAGGAAGAAATGTATTATATATCGTATGTTTAATATGTATGGTAGTTATGAAGATTATTATTGGATATATTTTATTTTATTTGTGGCCTAGTTGTATGTGTTTGCATGTTTCCAGATCCACTATACTATTATGGTACTCGGGTGTGTGATTGTGTAATATAATTAATATTTATAATATAAGATGTAATATATATGTGTGATATGCTTAAGTAGCACTATGAATTTTTTATTACTACGGTTCTTATGTATTTTTTCGGTATATAAAACATTTATACTCACTTACTCTATATATTCAATATATATTTTTATCAAGAAAATAATTTTTCATAATAGAGAGTAGTTAATCAATTTGGAAGGAAACATTTTAAATACCTATGTGACTACATTTTTATTTCATTTCATTACATGTGGGTTAGGATTCTATATAATTTTTAGAGGATCTAAACTCTAACAAGATAAAGGGTTTAATTTTAAGAGTAAATGAAATTATGAATGATCCCCATTAGTCTAAACCCCTACATATTGATTCACATATTTATAGTAAATTTAATTTAAACAACAACACCTAATATGTAGTTTATTTTTACAGGTCTAGTTTAATTATCCAATATCCAATTGGGTTGGCTATGATCATCTCAAGCCAGCCTTTATTTGTTGGGAGGTTTTTTATGAATATGAATCCATTATCACATATTTTTCCAATCAAAGTTTCTCTACATCATATTTGAATCTATTGTTGTAATTCTACATTTTTGGAAGATCATTTAAAGCATCATTCGATCCCATTGTTTTACATCCACATTATCCAAAATGTATACATTCTTACTTCTAGTTGCCATAGCTAAAATTTAGACCGCCTCATGATCCTCAATCATTCATCATAGAAATAAATTTTTTATTCCAGATTATTAGTCCATTTTCCTATATTCATAAATATAATACTAATTAAATATATTATTAATTAATTTTCATTTGTTTACAGTGACTAATAGACATCATTTTCCTTCTTTTCTGTAATTCAATATTTGATTAGTTCAATTTCTACATTCAAATCAAACTTTCTTCTTACTATTGTATAAATAGTTTTTAATAACTAACAAAATCCTTGGAATTATTAGTTATTTTCCCTCTAAACATCAATTTATTCATGTTTAGTTTATAATACAAAATTTAGAAGTACATTTTCATCAACCCAACTATTTGAATCATTTCTATCCTCTCAATATGGTTTAATATGATAGACACAATGAATTATTCATTGAGTTATTTATAACCCTCAATTTCATCAAATTCTATCTTCTATGAGCGAGTATCCACCTATGAATGCAATTTTTTCTCTAAGAAAACTTTTTATTATAAAATAATAATTCCCTTCACCTATTTAGATTATTTATTTATGAATGATTCATCATCAAAATTATTTTTGAACTCATTGGGAGTCATTAAATTATATTTTTAATTACTTTTCACCCTAAAATCACACAAGAAGAATAATACTATTAAAATTTCCTTTTCCAATTTTGAAATTTGTTAATAGGAATGACATAACCACATTTACGTACCAATTTTTTGGATTATACCCAAATACATGTTTCCACATTATATTTAAAAACACATCCTTGTTGGTATACATTCATGAATATGAATTTTCATTGTTCCTTATATTTAATGAAATGAGAGTTCGTTGAGGAAAATCTAGTATGACATACATTTGACTATTATATTAGATAATTGAGAATATTACATTCAATTATTGCAGAAATATTATAAAGATCATCATTATGAGACTTATAACTTCAAGGGTTTCTCCAAGCCCATTAATTTCATCCAAATTATTATTCACCCAATTTTAAAATGCATCAAAGGATTCATTATGGTGAATCCTAAAATCCTCATAAATTTCATACAAATCTCAAAATTTAGTTTCATATATCCTTGAATGAAATAATAATAATTAATTATTCCTTCAAAGAATATAGGGAATTACATGATATGATCTTTTATAAATTTAAATAGAAAATAATCTTCTTAACTTGTATAGTCCTTCAATATTCATTGATAATGATTTATATTCAATACTAACTATCATCTTATGTATGGATGTTTTATAAACAACTATCCCCAACGACCATAAATAGTATTATAGTTAATTATTCCATATTATATTTTATTTCCATTGAATAGAATAATTCCTCTGTGATTGTTTATTTCAATCTTTGAATCTAGGAGGGAGTTTTTATAAAGTACCAACTACTTTGATAAATGTGTTTGGGCCCAGATAAATAAAACATGACATGGTGGGGATGTTGAATCAATATTTTCCCATTCTATTCTTTGAATCCATAACAGTTATATTTTTCCACTAATTAGTTTGAAAAAATCACTTCATCACATTATATAAGAATTTATAATTATATTAAATTGATATTAAAAAATTTAACTTCGTTCACCACTATTGGAATTTGTTGAAGTATGATACAAAAAATAATGTCCCAACATAATAGATTAATTATGATCATAGATTATTTATTTACTATTTAGAGTGACAACACTGGCCCTCATGCTTTATAACACTTATAAGGTAGGGATATCACTACTCGCAGTCACATATAAAGCTAGTTTTTCATTATCAAGAAACTATTTCAATATTGAAAAAATAATAATTTTATTACATTGATGATGGTTTATAAATATTCTCCACCTTAATCCATAAGATGAAAATAATCCAAATTTTAGTGACATAGAATCCTAGATTCCCCATTTTTACTTTTTAAATTCCATCAATGATATGGAATTCACACTTTTATTTATTCTAAAAACACAATCCTCCTTATATTATTTAAAGAAATATATATATTTATTCATGGTTTTATATCAAAGTATCATCACTAATTGATCCTTAAATCTCTCTAAATATAATTGGATAATTTATTTAAAAAATACTTTTTAATTTCAATTAAACATTCCATATTAATGTAAAAAAAATCATAAAAGAGAAGAATGTTAATTCTTTCACATTTTTCAGGAACAGAACAAAATACAAGATGGCCTAATTTGTCACTATGAAAATCCTTCTTTTAAATTAGATTCAAATATCAGTATTCTTCTATATCTAAGGGCTTAATGGTATAAAATCATGTGTTGTGCTATGAAAAAATCATTTTACAAAAAAAATATGTCTCAAAATATAAATTTCACTGTGTGGATAAATAAAAGAAAAAATATTTTTCAATCATTCCATGATACATATCTTATAGTATATATATACATATATCCAAATATAGATTTTTACTACATTATAAAGTGGAATTATTATATAGATCTAGATATATTATTAGTTTTTCATCCATTAGTTTACATTATTTCAATTTACCCTTGAAACTATTATATGTAAAATCCGATTTCATCATTTATAGGCTCATTGCAGTAGAAATTAAACCCTCACAACCCAATAATAATTCTGTTTATAATACACAAATCGTATATGAACCCCACTACAACGTAAGTATATATCCAATAGATTAACCGTTCTAAATATTTGAATAAAAAAATACCATCGTTCAACTATTTTGGGATTTTACCGCTACTGTAAGTAAAAATACAATGTAAACACATGTTGTAGTGTGAAACCTGGTGCGAAACCCTGATATTTTTCTTAGTGACCAGAAGATGACAATTTTTTTTAAAAATTCTACAATATCCAGAATAATGATTCTTAATTTCCTCTTAAAACACTTTGTAAGTATCCCTATAATATTTTTCAACAAATACTCTCTACAAATTATTTAAGTGGATTGTTTAACACATACAAAATCTTATATAACAAGGAATTCTCTAGAAAAGAAATATTATATTTAGAAACATTAAATTAAATAACTAATTTTCAAATTGAAGAATATATAATATTAAATGAATGAAAATGATGAACATATACACCAAATTTTTAAAATTATTATGAGATTAATGAAAACAAGTTGGACCATAAAACATATATTTCCACATATTTTATCATTAATCGCATGATTAATAAGGATACCTAATAAGAAACAAATCGATCATTCCCTAGTGGTGAATCCACGGCCATAAATTGTATACATAAGGATTTGGAAGGTACCACCTTGCATCTATGGTATGGTAGTACAATTCTAGAGACCACGAAAAGAGAAGGTAAATATTTTGGAGATTTAGTAGGGATACCAAACAATATTATAGGTAACATCATTCTATATTTTCTAACCTATTCATATAGTCATCAAGTATTCTACTAAAGAATTCAATGTTTTTACTCATATGTCAATTAAAAATGAATAAGTGGCTTTCTAAAAATACAATTTTTAACAAACAACTGAAATGGTTATCATTTAATATTCTTTATTTATCAAAAAATGGTTTATCTTTTGAAACATATAAAATGAGTGATAACATCATGCTGATGATTGATGAATTTCATCAGATAATTTTTTTAACTCCAATCATCAATCAGAAGAAACTAGTTAAATCCCATGGAATGATTAAAACTAACCAATTCCTTACATTACAATGAAATTGAAAACTATGATTGGATATAGAGTTTTATATATGATATCAAAACAACATTCCTTATAATATAATTACTAAGGGAAAATTATTTTCCATGTCTATATAGATATCTTACAATATGATGACAATATATCACACTGTTTGATATAGGCTAACATGAATCATATACTAATTTAATAATATATAATATCTCTATCAAATAAAATAACCCATCATAAATTTGACATGTTAGTGTAGAATAGTGATATAAATGTATAAAATGATTCACTACCTATGATATTATAATATCAAAACATGTGATTCCAATTCAATTAGTGATAATATTATATCATCATTCGTAATAAAATATCATTAAATGAAACTAATTATGATATACACCAAGAAAGAATAGGTTAGTGTGGTTTCACTAAATATTACCTTATGAAGCATTAATATTTTACTTTATTTTAACTCATTATTTTTTAATGAAATCATTACATTAATGTCATTATTTTTCTAGCCAGTCTTTCAAAATATCATTTAATACTTCTATAAGGGAGAATAAGGTTCACTAAAATTTGATCAATCCATAGAATGGTTAAATAACCCAAAAATATTGATAAAAAGGTAAGCTCTATTTGAACCACCTGTTATCAAATGGGAATATAAAAGATATATATACATACCTTCCTAACTAAATCAAGATAAGTATTTGACAAAAAACCACATAGATGAATATTATAGAGATACGTCATGGCATTGAAATTAAAGCTCATAATAAAATAAATAAATCAGAAAATATTTAATTTTTATTCATAAATATCATCTAATATTATATTTCATGTGTATATGGTCCATATATCCCAAGAATAAGGCATCAGTTCATGTTTTTCAAAAAAATTAATTATGGGCTAAATTATTTTAAATAAAGGAAGAAAATGAATACATGGTTGTGTATGTTTCTAAATTGAAGAATAATAGGACTTATAGTAACACCCGAAGATTTCATATTATATTATTTATTCAATGTAATTCAATTACTTTCACTACAGGAAACACTGAGTTCATGCGCACCACGACATACCAAACTAGCCGTTCAAAAGTGGTTATGAATATTATTAACTGAATTTTGAACTTTATATAATCCATATAATTTTAGAATCCATATTATGAGTTTTTTAGACATAATGTAAGAAGAAATTCATTTTTTTCAGATGAAAGATGTATTTTCAAAAAATCTAATTTTATCTAATTTTAATGGAAAACCTTTTTTAAATCCAATATTTGAAAATTTTATATATTTAATTTGAAAAAATAAACTTCTTATTTAGAATCGGGACATAATAATTTAGTTTCAATAAATTTTTGTTGTTTTACTGATAACTTTCATATTTTGGGGAATAGTGAAAAACAATGTATTTTAACTGGAAAAAACTTATTTAGTCAAAAAAAATTATAGTTTTGAACTATACATTTTAATGGTTTGGAAGTATAATTAGATTATATTTTTACCATTTAATCCAATGATGGTAATTGAAGGTAATTTTACTTTGAAATTGGACATAAAAAATGTCAATATTTTGCTAGTTATTATTTCCTAAAAATACGCCTTTTGGTTTTGACAATGGGAATTAGTTTTAAATTAATTAATTCAACTTAAATGTTTTGAAATTAGGAAAATAGAATTCATTTTTTAATTTATAATTTCAAAATTAGCTTATGGATAATTTTTGGTATTTTTTTAAAAACATGAGATTTTTGATTAATAGTGAAAGACACTATGTTATTGTTTAAAACCAACTTTTTATTTAAATAATTATTTATTTTATTTAAATTTATATTATGTCAAAATAGATACATAATACCTACATTAATTCAATGTTATTAATTGGAGTCAGTTTATAATAATTATATATGTATATAAATTTTATCGAACTTTTTACCATCTTTTACCCACCTCCTACAAGCATTTGAAAATTTACATAAAACATAATTTTAAAACTTCTTTGTGTTGTATTTAAAAAATCTGAGAGACGCCATTGATATCAGAATGTAAAATGTGGTTCAATAAGATAATTTTTGTTGGTGAATAGTAAATTTTAACTTTTATTTACCATGGTGAAAAGTAAATAGGATAATTAAGGGTAAAAATGATATTATTATTAACCTAACACATGTCCTAATTCTATTGGATAATTGTAATTCGACCATAAACAACCATAGGAATAAAATATGATCCTTTAGGTCTACTTGGATTATATTATGATAGTTATTATTATTTAATTCAAAGAAGATTTAAAAGAGTTATAATCAAAGTTTAATAACAAAAACATTAATTAACCACTTGGGGTTCTCTTGGATGTTTATTGTATGTACATTAACCATATAATATAAAAATACAAGGAGACATTCTAAATGTCAAACTATTTAACTTAGAGTTATGTTTAAAAGATAAAGTTAATATAGTGACCAAAACCTGTCTAAAATCTATTGGTTGAGTGGTTTTCGATCCATCCCCGCCATATGCTTTAAATAATTCATTTTGGAGCAATTAGAAACCGAGCATGATTTTATTATGAAATAATATTTCTAGTTGTCCCTAAGGTGCCCCACACCCCTCTTATAAAATGTCACTTCCACTTCTCTATATTTTACACCTTCAAAGCCATTTGGATCAACCAAAATCTACCCAAATACCATATCAACTGTACTCACTTCATCCTAGAGGCCTTCCATAAGTCCAAAAGCCAACCTAAAAATACCTTTTGATCAAATCAAAATGAAGAACCCAAAGAAGAGGTAAATATATCATCACCACTTTCAAGTTCCTTTCTTCTTCCACATCCTCATTAATTGTTGTTCCCATTATAAAATAATAACTCCAGTATCTTCTATATACTATGTTGTTATTATAAATATGGTATAACTATATTCATTATTCTATCCATCCTATGAATGACATGTGACCATACGTGCGTACATACAGATTACCATCTCCATGCCATGGTGTAATTGTTATTAAATTCATTTTTATTTGGATTGGTATAATAATGATGTGTAATTGATATAAATAATAAATATAACATGATAATGATTCTATATATATAATATACCATCCAAATATATGTTATTTTAATATCCAAAGAATGATATTGTCGCTTGTGTGAACGTATGGATTACCGTCTCCACGAACGCAATGAGATTCATTCCCCATCATATCCATTCAAGACTAATTTTCATTAGATAATTAAAAATAAGGTTTAAATACATAATATCATTCTGAATATGAATAAGATACATCCTATCCATGACAAACATTACTTACATAATAAAGCACATAAATGAAAACAAATCAGTTAACACCCAAAACGACGATAATACTTAGATATTATTAAAAAATCAATGTTAAAAGATCATATATGATATCATATTAATATATATGATTCCATTATAATTTAATAACAATTATTTTACCATTATAACAGAGGTTAACCTACCCTTGACCAAAGAAAAAGTACAAGGTAAGGGTTAATTTCACAATCTCTTTATTATCCGAGGTTGTTTTTTCGTAAGTATCTACTGGGAAATATTTATTATCCATGTCCATTTTCCATGAAATCATTTTTAAGGGATTCTTTTAAGGTACTTTTTTTACTAAGACATCATTTTAAAAGTTTTACATATTTATTCTTCTAATTCATTCGCATTAATGTTCATGTTTTCAAAACGGTTTTCTTAGATTTATCTATATAGACATGAATGTTTTAAAAATGTTATTTCCATTAAAAATTTTCAATGTGGTATGCGACACTTGGATTCCAAAATGACTTTAAATTTTTTCATTTCTAAATCATGTTACTTTTAAATTTTTTCATTAAAAAAGGGATATTTCTCTCAATGAGTTTTATAAATCGTTTTCATATATGTCTACGTCCTTTGATGGATTTTAATCTTGTTTGAAGTTGACTTGTTAGGATAAAAATCTTTCATATTGTATTGAAGGTTTTGTGATATATTTGGATATGGATTATTTATTTTTATACCAGTCATGGTTAATGGTTAAAGTGTTGACATTTCATATGCTAGTTTTAATAAGATGGTTTTTGTTATGTTTAAACCTTTTCATATGAGGAATGTATTGGACTTACTAATTGATGGGTGGAGTCTACTATATCTATTTGATGCATCGGTAGGTCTCATGAGAAAAACAACTGTCTTGGAACAAGGTATTGATAAAATATTATTTGTAGTTTCGGCATTAGGCCTTGACTATGTGGTTATGAAAGTCTTTCATTTTCCATTCCATCATTATAAAAGTGGCTATTGATATTGCATTTGATTATTTTACTAGTATAATATCCATGTGAATAAGTAAATTTAATTATTTGATTGTATCTTTTCCATATTATGGTGTAGTTCTTGTTTAAAAGGATTTTGTTTTTGTTCTATACATTTCCTTAAATTTTTATGATTATTTACGAAAGTCTTCTCTATATAGTTATCCTTACTGAGCATATGAGCTCACCACTTTCTATATTTTATTTTTACTAGGATGCGAATATGTATATTATGGCTGACCAGTAGGGATAGTCTATGGGATCTCAGTGTTGTCTAGGGAAGAAATGTTGTTGTAGTTTTCTATTTTATGATGTAATGTAATCCTTATTATTGTGTATAGTACTTCCAAGGATACTAAACTAAATGGTATTTCGATACATGACCTTTCGTGATCATGCCAATGTTATGTAATAATGCACCGACTCTTGGTAACTAGGGTCAGGGCATTAACGTTGGTTTCAGAGAAAGCTTAGTACAAACCGTTGAAACTATATTGGGAAAAAATCTTATTAGAGAACAAATCCCCAAGATAGATTTTGAGGATTTGTATAGAAGATCATTCTAAAATTTTGGTATTGTAGAGATTTTGGGAGTTTTCCATAAAAAATAGATCCCTATCTAGATATGAGCAGGTAGAGGCGGCTCTGGCACATATGTACCTATGGGTAAAACCCAAAAACACCACTTTGAGCTAGACTTGAACGAGAACTGGTCCATGACAACAAGCCTTGCTCCACTCTTGGTTATGATACTCCTAGGGTATTTTCTTAGTATAATTCACATTTTTATTATAAGCTATTATAAAGGATTTACGAGTAATTACATTCTCAAAGAATTATTTTTATGATTATGGATTATATCCATAAACTGTTCTATTTATGTTATGCATTTTAGAGGATTGAAATTATTCATTGTGATTCAAAAACTGACTTATTGTATTCCATTGTTTAGAAATGGTGCCTAGTAGAAGTAATGAGAACTCCAACAATATGAACGATCCAAAGAGTAAGAATGGTCAAATATTCCATGGTATTGAGCAAATATTTAGAATGGAGATATTATCTAGTGTATTATCAAAATATGAAGAAATAATATCATGTGTTAAATAAGATATATAGAGAATTCTATGAGTACTAATGATTTAAAGGGGATAAAGAAAAGAAAAGGATGGTATAGAGAAGGATGGATAAATGTAATATAGGAAAGAAGGATTTTCCCACATGTGATAACTATGGAATGAATCACATTGGTTAATGTTTAAAGTAAATGGTAGTTTGTTATATGTGTGGAGAAAAAGGACACCAAGTACGTGATTGTAAGGGTGAGAAAAAAGGTTTCAAATGTACAATGATTCATCTTTAAGGAGTGGGGACACTATGTGAATCAATGTCCAAATCATCAGAGTATACCCCAAATGATTCTATTGGATAAGAATCGTGTTATGATATTACCGAAGATTAGGATTAATGATTAAGAGTTCTTATGTAGTTATTAACGTATTGGGTCATTTTTAATGTAGTATCAAGGCAGTATTGGTTATATGAATTATTTAAATAAATAAGGATTGTACTACAGTAGTATTTCATTGGTAATTTGAGATTAGATGGTCCTGATACTAAGTTAGTAATTTTGGAATAAGAGATAGTCAATTTGGATAAATTATATTCGATATTCTTGACTATCATGGAATTGATTAATGGTTTTTTTATTTCATCATTTTTGGAATATTTGAAATTTTTGGATATGAGGAATATATCCAGTATTATATAATGGATAAAGGAGCATGAATGTAATCAATAAGGTTTTATGGTAATTTACGGTGTCACTATGATTTAATGTAATACAAGATGAAGGTGTTCACATGTTATTATGTGGTAAAAATGATCTTCACTATGTTTAAATTCCTTATAAATTTTGGATTGTGATTTTGTACAGAATTATTTTGGACAAGTCTAAAGGTTGGAATGGATTATGTTTGAAATTGGATACTATTGTTAAGGTTATTTTTTGGATTTTTATAAAAAGGACATTACACAGACCACGTGAAAACCCATCACGTCAGACAAAGCTATGGGAATCGAACCCACTACCAAAATGTGATTGGGATTTATTGCCTTCCCATGGACTACATGAAGTCCCTAGATTGTGTAATTTAGTTTATTTTTTTAAAAAAAAAGGGTCTGATAGGTGAATTATAAATTCATTTTTTTGAACTCTATATGATTAGGATAGATAGAATATTTTTTGAAATCTTTTGGAGTTAAAGATGAGTTTGTGGTAGGAATTAGTTGAAGAATGAAACTCTACTTATCAAGAATATATATATATATATATATATTCAACTCTTATTCTATTGGTAAATTAATTCTTAAATATTATGGAAGGTATCTTAAAACAGAAAATGTGTTATCCTAATACCTTCTGTTTTGTTGAACCGATGATAATTCAAATCATCATAGATTGAATGATTTGAGGGACTCAATTTTACATATGTTTGTGATTGATTACCGCAATCACTCCCTAAAAATATTTATGTTTTTCCTCCAATTATTTGTCTCTAATTTCCACCAATGTTCTCTTAATCAAGATCATAATTTGGTGGTGAACCTTTATTTTCCCTTTTCCTCTTATTTAGACTAAATTTTAATAACCCAATTTATGATGTGGGTTTTACGAAAAATGTATTTTCTATTTTAAAACTTTTATTAAAAAAACAATTTAAAATTGTGAGGATGAAATTTTTTTAAAGGTTATAATAATGTGACACCCCAAGATATCATAGTACATTATTTCTTCAAAATAAGTCAATAACATGCACTACACGCAACACTGAGTTCAAGCGTACAATGACTTACCAAACTAGCCATTCTAAAGTGGTTATGAATAATATTAACATAATATGATACTTATAATTTTAGAATCCAAATTATGAGTTTTTTAAATATAATGTAAGAACACGTTCATTTTTTTCAGATGAAAGATGTATTTTTAAAAAAATGCAATTTTACCACCTTTTAATGGAGAACCATTTTTAAATACAATATTTTAAACTTTTATATATTTAATTTTAAAAAATAAAATTATTATTTAGAATTGGGACATTATTATTTTGTTTCAATAAATTTTTGGTGTTTTTCTGATAACTTTCATATTTGGTTGAATAGTGAAAATTATTATATTTTAACTAAAAAAACATTTTTAATCAAAATAATTTATATTTTAAAACTTTACATTTTAATGTTTTGAAAGTATAAATAGATTTTATTTATATAATTTAATCCAATGATGGTCATTCTGAGTAATTTCAGTTTGAAATTGGACATAAACAAGGGTCAATCTTTTGATAGTTATTATTTCATAAAAATACACTTTTTGGTTTTGACAACGGAAAATAATTTTAAATTAATCAATGCATCTTATATGTTTTTAAATTGGTAAAATAGAATTCATTTTTGAATTCTGAATATCAAAATGAGCTTAGGATGAATTTTTGGTATTTTTCTGAAAACATTCAATTTTTGATGAATAATGAAAAATACTTAGTTATTGTTTAAAACCGACTTTTTATTTAAATAATTAATTATTTAATTCAAATTTATTTTAGGTAAAAATATATACATTATACATATATAAATTTAATGTAATACATTGGATTAAGTTTATAATAAATTTAGATATATATAAATTTTATCGAACTTTTTACCGTGTTTTACCCACCTCCTTTGAGCATTTGAAAATTTTCATAAAACATAATTTTATTGCTTTGGTGAGTTGAATTTCAAAAATATGATAGACATAGTTGATATTAGTACGTAAAATTTGGTTCAATAAGAAGATAATAATTTTTGGTGAATAGTAATTTTTACTTTTATTTACCACGGTTAAAATTAAATAGGGTGATTAAGTGTAAATATGATATTATTATTACCCTTAAAACATGTCCTAATTCTATTGGATAATTGTAATTAGACAAAAAACCACATTAGGAATAAAATATGATCCTTTAGGTTCACTTGGATTAGCTTAGTAAATTTATAATTATTTAATTCAAAGAAGAGTAAAAAGAGTTAAAATCAAAGTTTAATAACTAATTTTTTTTGACATATGGTTATAAATAAGATAAATTCAAATATAAATATTCATTATAAATATAAAAAATTTTCCTACATAATGTTATCTTATTTATAATTTTTAACACATTAAATAAATATATTTATTTATGACACAATGATGATGTAGTATTTTCTTTATTAATGAAAGAATCAAATAAATGGTAATATAGATGTTAAAATAAATATAATTTGAATATCATGATGCCATGCATGAATTTTATTAGTTTATTTGACATGATAGGATTGACTAAATGATTTTTATGTAATAATTTAGTAAATAATTTAACAAAAATAAAATAGAAAGTAGTGTAAACATTGACATTAAAGAGATTTTAAAACAAATATTATATTATTAATTGATATTCTATTCCTAAAAATAAGAGGATCAGTCAAAAGACATATATGATGATATGTGTATCATTAATGAACCTCATGGGGTTCTCTTGGAAGTTTATAGAATATATATTAACCATATAATATAAAAATACAAAGAGACATGGTAAATGACATTCTATTTAACTAAGAGTTAAATCCAAAAGATAAAGTTAATATGTTGACCCAAACCTGTCTCAAACCTATTGTTTGAGTGTTTTTCGACCCATACCCACCATAGAATATAAATAATTCACTTTTGATCCATTTAAAAATCAAAATTATTTTTTTATAAAATAATATTTCTTTCTTATCCTAAGGTACCCCACACCCCTCTTATAAAATGGAACTTCCCATTATCTCTAATTCACACCACCAAAGCCATTTTTCTAGGCCAAACTCTGTCCCAATACCATCTAAATTATCATACCTTTATCCTAGAGGACTTCCTTTCATCAAAAATCCAACCTATTCATCCCTTTTGATCAAATCCAACGGAATAACCTGTAGAAGAGGTAAATATTTCATCACCCCTTTCAAGTTTCTTTCTTCTTCCACATCCTCTTTTTTGGTTGTTTCCATTATAAAATAAAAAATTCAGTATCTTATATATACTGTGATGTTATTATAAATATGTTATTACCATATTAAATATTCTAGCCATCTTTTTAATGACATTTCACTATACGTACGTACATACAACTTACCGTCTCCACGTCATGGTGTAATTGTTATTACATAAATTATTATTTTGATGGGTATAATAATGTCATGTAATTGATATCAATAATATGTATAACATGACAATAATTTTTTATATATGATATACCATCCGATTGTATATTAATTTAACATGAAAAGAATTATATTGTCCCTCGTGCGTAAGTACGGATTAGAGTCTCCACAAACGCGATGAGATTCATTCCGCATCATATCAATTCAAGACTAATTTTCAATAGATGATTAAAAATAATGTTTAAAGACTTAATATCATACTGAATATGGATAAGATACATCCTATCTTTAAATAAAATTACATACATAACAAAGAATATAATGGAAAATGAATCAGTTAACTCTTGAAATGACGATAACACTAAGATATCATTAAAAAAGCAATGTTAAAAGACCATATAAGATATCATATTAATATATATGATTCTTGTATAATTAAATAACCATTATATAACCATTATACATGAGGTTAACCTACCCTCAACCATGGTAAAGTACAAGTTATTGGTTAATTTCACAATCTCTTTATTATCTGAGGTTGTTTTTACGTAACTATCTACAGGTACATATTTATTATCAATGTCCATGTTTAATGAATGGGTTTTCAAAAGTATTCTTTTAAGGGAATTTGTTTTAATAAAACATCATTTCAAGTGTTTTTAATATTTATTTTTTAAATCATTCTTATTAATGTTCATGTTTTCGAAATGCTTTTCAAGTATTTATCTATATAGACATGAATGTATTAAAAATTTTAATTCCTTTAAAAAATTTAAATGTGGTATGGGATAATTTGATTCGAAAATGTCGTTAAATGTTTTCCTTAGTAAATTGTGTGACTTTTAAATGTTTTCATGAAAAATGGATATTTCTCTCAAAGAGTTTTACATATCATTTTCATCTATGTCAACATCCTTTAATGGATTTTAAGCATGTTTGAATTTGACTTTTTATGATACTAATCATCCATATTTTACTGAAGGTTTTGTGATATGTTTAACTATGGAAGTGTAATTTTTATACCATTAATGGTTTATGGTTAATTTATTGACATTTTGTAAGCTAGTTTTAATACATATGTTTATGTTATGTTTACACCTTTTCATATGAGGAATTCATTGGACTTAGTAAGTGATGGGTGGAGCACGGTATAGCACCTCAATGCATCGGTAGGTCTCATGATAAAAACTATTGTCTTGGCATAAGGCCTAGAAAAATGTTATTTATAGTCTTGGAACATGGCCTTGACTATGTGTTTATGAAAGTCTGTCATTATTCATTCCATAATTATGAAAGTGGTTATTGATATTGAATGTGATTATTCTACTAGTAGAATATCCATGTGAATAAGTAAGTTCCATTATTTGATTTTATCTTTGCCATATTATGCTAAAGTTCATGTTTAAAAGGATTTTATTATTTCTATACATTGCCTTAAATGTTTATGATTATTTATGAAAGTGTTTGCTATGTTGTTATCCTTATTGTGCATATGAGATCACCCCTTTATATGTTTTATTTTTTCTAGGATGCCAAAAAGTATATTATGACTGACCTACAGAGAGTGTTTATGGGATCTCAGTATTGTCCATGGAAACAATGATGTTGTAGTTTTCCATTTTATGATGTAATGTAAACCATATTAATGTATCTATTACTTACAAGGATACTAAACTAATCAGTCTTTCGAGACTTGATCTTTTGTGATCATTCCAATGTTATGTAAGAATGCACCGAATCTGGGTAAGTAGGGTCGGAGCATTACACTTGTACTGTGAGATCCTAAAAATATAATAACATCAATATTTAGGTGGTTACAAATGGAGTTTCATGAATTATTAATGTCATATATTTATCCATTGTTCTTTATTTTATCATAGAATTATTTTACTATAAATTGTATCTAATTTTTAATGAAATTATTTAATTACTATTAATTTTATTTTATTTAACAGTTTTCATTATTGTTTTTTATTTGATCTGAATATTTTAGTACCTATTTTGATCACTATTGGATGAAATACTAATGTTATGAGTTATTCAGAGAATGTGGTAAGTCAGAAAAGGAATTGGGAATCAACACAAAGTTACATGATAGTTGTACTATGATTTGTGAGAGATAGATTGAGATAATAACATTATACTAAGGATTAATGATTGAAAATTAGCCATCGTGTATAGGATAGAATATATTAGTTACGCTAAATAAATGTCATACTTAAAGGAAAATGTTTTTATAGTAGAAAACTATAGATAAGAAAAAAAAATTATAGATATAGTGATAACAGAAGACCCCACTAAAGTTTTGAATGAAATTTAACAAATTATGGATTAGTAGAAATATTTACGAGGACATTCACAATAATTTTATGTCATAGGGATGTATTAAAAGGGAATCAGGAAGAAAATACTTCTGTTTTCTCAGTAAAATAGCATGAATAATTTTTAGAATTTAATATGTTTTGTTGATCTCTATATCTCTTTTAAGTGTAGGAAAATCCCATCATAAGAGTGAATCTTAATTTATAACTCTATCTTTACAAAGTATATATTATAAAAAAACTTTTATCTGATATATCCTCACTACCAATAATTTACGTATTTCTAATAATGTCATTTATTATTATAAGTGTAATCCAATATCATTCCATGTGGTTTGAACTGGTTACTCACTATAATTATCAATAATATGAGAAACCATTTATCATGTTGAAAATGTGAAGAAAATTAAACATTATGATATGTAATTCACAAATAATTTAAAACATAATTATGTGTATATTACCATTGGATTAATAAACCTTATCAATAAATACAAAACATATCACACTAAACACCATTACAGAAGGTTAATAGGGATAAATTTAAAATAATATGATATGACATCAAACAAAACACTAAAATACAGACCGCAACAATGAATCCTGAATTTCAATTAAAAAAATCCATAACATTTATTTTTTATCTTGTTACACTTTAATGAGGGTTTATTGTTTGATGGACCCACATTTTTTCATTTTTCTTAGTTATCTTGAACATCATCAAAAATTAGTTGTAGCTTAAATGACAATCCAATTGAATTCCCATGCTAATGCCTATGATTTTGGTTCCCAACATTTCATACTCATTTTTATTAGTTATAGAAGTACCAATAAAATGACTATTTATAAATTAATGTATAAAATATTATTTTAGAGAAAAAATTAAAATAATATGATAATGATTAAATGGAAAAATGAATTCTATTTTTTAGGAAAAATGAAAATTTTAAATCCATCATAATTTTTTAAGCTGAATAACTATTACTATCAGTTCCAAAATATTTAATATCTGAAAAATTATCTATAAAAGGTATAAAATGGAACCAAAAAACTAAATATCATGATCATTAATAAAAATGAGTATAATTAAGTATTTTTTTCAAGAGTATACAGTAGCCTAAATGTTAAAAAAATCGACATAATTTCATAAAAAAGATTCCCCATGTACATATTAGTATATGTTCAACATGGTGAGCATGGTATGGGGAGTATAGTTTATGTGATTGTGTAGATCATACATCATCCCTCATGCAACACCAGAATATGTCATACTAACACAATCCACCCATGATCAATTGGATTATATTTTATCATGGGATTCCTTCAATAGGTTATAGTTTCCTCTATTCCATTGTTATGGTTTTCTAGTTGAAAACCCACCATGGAAACAATTCCTTATAGATTTACCAATACTCACTCTTTGTTTTATATTTCTATATAAGTACAATACTGTATTGTTTGGTACAACCTTACACACCAAAATATCTATCCATATATTGAGGAACCTAACCACATAATAATTTTGTTAAATTATTATAATACCATCATTAAATCCCCAAAATTTACCCCCAAATCCCCCATGATCCTTGGTATGATGGACATCATCAGAGGTGCCCCTACCTATTTGGATCTTCAAATTTTTTAAGAATAATTCTTCTAATATGGTAACAATTAATATTGAATCATTACCATATTGTATTTAGACATTAATTATTGTCATAAAATAAAAAAATCATATATTTCTGATCAAAATATGAATTTTGAAAATATATGTGGGGATTCCCTAAACACACGTTACTTAACCTCCTCCTCCAGTACTGGTTTAGAGGATTATAAAATTTCCAATATAGGGTGTATTGAACTTTAATGATTAATGGATTCATTTATTGTGGTGGTGTATAATAATGAGTATGATTTGTAAGGAAACTACCTCCATAATTTAAATACATGCTAAATATATAAATTTTCTTAATGATATTATAATTATTACCATGATTTTTTAATTATATATTCAATATAAAATTTATAACACATGAAAAAATCAGATTTGAAGTCTTAATAATTAAAAATCATCTCATAAATTTTTTTCATTGATGTTAAAAAAGACAATTTCGGTTAAGTGTAAACTAACTAAAATTCAATTTATGGGAAAAATTGACCAAACTAAAATAGGATTCACATTTTATGGTTCATCAAATAATGTGCTATAGTGGGAAAATCCTACAATATCTCTACACCTCATTCATTGTGATATACTCTCCTCTATTAATAAAAGAGTTTCCTAAAAATATATTTCAAAATTATAAAAATCAAGAGTGAAAAAATATAGATATAGAAAAATGAATGTTTTACAAGACCCAATTCTATTCATGATTAAAATTTCCATGATAATAAATTTCATTTCCTATGAAATAATAAACTAATGATATTTATATAAAATATTTTATTTTAATGATTATAATGTTTTATTCCTTGAAACATTATTTATCAGAAATTAATCTTCTATATTTTTTATTCAAAAACCCCATGAAACATAATTAAACCACACTAAATCCAAATTTAAAAAATAATATTGCACATTTAAAAAATATTTTCAAAACCCTTTTGAAATTATGATGAAAATATAACCAATTCCCAATTATATTCATGAAAATAACATCCCCCTTCTCTTTAAAAATTTTATCCTTAAAAAATGAGACATAAGAAGTATGAGAATTAAATGAGCTCATGTATATATTTCATACCATCAAGAACTCAACTAAATTATTTTAAATCATATAAGGATATTATATGAGGCACTCTTAAGTAAAATTATATTATATTGAAAAATTTAATTTCATCATATAATATATAAATATAATTTTAAAATCATCGAGAATCCATCACATAATTATTGAATTATTGAATATTAATATATTAGATAGATCAGTAGGTTGGAATTATACATGCACAAATCACACAATAAAAAATATTTTTATATCATTGAATAAAACTAGAGTATTAATTATTGAGACATTAAGGTAAATTTAAAATATTATTATTGAACATAAATGGACATGTAGTATGTCTTTTTTAATTGAATTGTGAAATGGATACGTCAAAAGTGGAAACTATTAATAACATGATATCCACTTGACCAAAGTAGATATTATATTCTAGTCATAACATGTTGTGAATAGATCAATAAATAATAAACTAGGTCAGTATTCTAGTGATCTAATCAATATTATTATGACCATTTTAAAAATATATTGATGATGTTTCATAATACATCTCACCTCATTATATCACATTTTCCAAAAGTAGTTACATCATAAATTTATAATTATATATATTCATAGATTAATTTGTATACAATTATAGGAATAGAATTTAACAAAAAATTCATAGATAATTTTCAAATTTGATAGATAATTTTTTTATAAAAAATATATTCTTGACTATTAAAAAACCAGGTCTACATTCAATCCAAAAAATATAAAACTCTATCAATAATTATATTTTATAGTCCAACTAACTCAATAAACCATATAAATAAATATATGTAATGCTCTACAACTTTATAGATAAACATTAAGGATTATAGAATTAGAATGTCTAATGACAACGATCATTACCATAAAATCATTCTAAATTATAAAACAATGATTCCAAAATGAGGGATAAAGTCACTAACAAAAATCTAAAATATTTAAAATGTACCTCAAATACCATAATCAAGATCGTATCATCAATTCATGTAATTATTCACACATAATAATGTAAAATATACAACAAAAGGAAAATATTTCCCTTTCCCTTTTTATCTCTACTTGAATAGAAATTTTATTAACAATGAACATTGTAGATTACTATTTCATCATGGTTATGGATGATAAAACTATAGTTACCCAATAATAAATATAGTTTTTAATTTATGGTGATTTGATAATAATATTTAGTAAATGAATCCAATTTTTTAAATTGTTGAAATATATTAAAAAAAATTCACACAATGGAAAATTCCATCCATTATTTTCAGTAAATATAGTTTTTCCTTATAATAATGATTTTTGTGATCAACATACCATCTTAGATCGATAAATAGGTATAAAAAATCATATAGATGATGCTATTTCTTATTGTTAAGAACCATTTCATTGACAACCGAATCTAGATAATGACCATGTTATAATTTCAAACATTCTAAAATATACATCAGGAATATCATATATACAACTAAGAGAAATATCAAATAATGTATCACAATCCCAAATCCTATAACTATAATCTTTAAAGAGTCAACCACATGTTAAAAAATATACCAATATATATAAAGTAGATAGTTCATTCCATTAAAAAATAATAATATAAAATTTCCCTAGTCCTTTAGAAAAAACATACAATATAAAGATACTGAAACCATAAACACAATAAATATCATATTTCAAAATATTTTGATTATTATTATGTATACATTGTTATTTCTTTAATGAGAAAATATGGGTGGTTTAAAATTACCACTAATAATTTATTATTTTATTTTATTTTATATAATAACACCAGTCTAATTCTTTATGAATAAATCACAAGATTCTTCATCCATAATAATCAATTATTATGTTATCCATTTTCTTCTAAATGTAAGTTCAATACTGAAACAAAAAACTATATAACTAGTCTTTATCAAAAGGAATTGGTTTAAAATATATACTAGAATATCTACCATCAAATTAAAATCCCTATCACTTTTGAATCAAAATCATAAAAATATAAATAAATCATTAGTCATAACATGAAAAATTGAAACCTTCAATTAAAATAATTTTAAATATAGTATGATCATAATCATATTAATTATTTAATTTTCCACCACCCTACAATATAGATACCTTTAATATATTATTTTTCTTACTCTAGAAATAAAAAAAGGGCTTCTCAAAAGAACACTATAATTTTTTGAGATCGATTTCATTATAAATAAAATATGTGATACCACTAATCACTCATTATAAAAATGTGATATCTATTAGAATTAGAATTTTAGATAAAATAATATTGGTATTAGCATCATCCATCCAAATTTGGGAACATATTGATGAGTAGTATTTCTTGATATCTTGGTCAGCTCTAAAAATTACCATTACTCTATTTTTTATCGAAGCTATAGAGTGGTTATCTAAAGCCATTTAACTCTCCGTAGAACCATGACAATAGTTGAATGTTCATATAATTATCAACAACTGCTAATATAATAATTTCTTTTATAGATGAGTCCTTATATGATCATAAATTAATACAAGTTTAGAAAAACCAATCCATCAAATCGCGTGGTATGATCTAAAATTGTTGAGAAATGATTCTATGAATCACATAACAAACCCTACCAACCTATAATCATTTCCCATGTTCATAAGAGTTTTAAAAACTATAAGTATAATATTGAATTCATGATTCCTATATATTTATCCATATTTATTATCACACCTAACAGTCCAACCAAAAATTATAGAATATTTTTATTAAATCATGAAATAAAGATAATCATATCCTTAACTAAGTGAAAAATTAACCTATATCATCCTTAAAATATTGTACTACAAGACATTTGGATCGCCCGAACAGGTGGGTAACATCATGTGTCTAAACATATAAAATATATCTCGGTAATATTTATTTAAATATATAAAATAATTTCAATCCTTAGTAAGAAAAAATATTGGCTCCTTTTGATTGGGTTCCTGAATAAAGTGACCATGAATATCATGATCAATATGATGTGAAAATACAATACCTACATACCAAACCATTCTAAAATGATGAATTTATAATAAAATTTCAACATAGATCAATATAAAATTTAAAAGTAAAATAGAAAAAATTATTTATTTTTAGTATAAATTAGAGATAGTTTTAGTAAATACTCTTGAAATTTACCGTTTTTACAACAAAAAATTACCACTTATCAAAATAAGTCATGTATATTAATAATGATATCACTAATATATGATTCTTGTACCATGCTAAATATAAATTATAAATAACTATCTATTTTCTTTGGTTTGACTTATTATAAAAAAGTGTCCTAATATTTGAAATCATGATTTGGAACACCGTATAGAGTGGTTCCCTAGCTCGAAAGATTGAATTTAAATACCTGTAACACCACTGACCTAATGTCCCTATCCAAAAAACTGAAGTTCGAATACCTATAAATCGTTTATAATATAGATCATCCCAAATAGAACTCTGATTTGAACTGGAAGCATTGGGCCTCTACCAAAATATACACTAATTCTAGGTGTGGCTCTATAACATGGACTCTAAAAGGGAAGTGGTTGGTGACCGACACTGAGATGATGAAAAAACAACATGGAATGAATCATCCCATGATCATGAAATAAAAATAATAAATACAACCAATATATTTAATGGATAAGTATGACAAAAACATGTAATATATTAATTAAAATAAACATATAATACCCTATATTAAATATAAAATAATACAAGACCAAAATCATAATATTAGTTAATGATAATAAAAAAATTAATTTAATGTTTGTAAATAAAAATAAAAACTTCCCTAAAATCCATTTAATGTGGACTCTTTAACCAAGATATCTCTAAGAATGATCATATAATAAATTTAAATACATTAGTATTTCTATAACCCAATATTAAGAAACAGATGAAATTTTTCTGGCATCAATACAAGAATGTGTCTATCAATACAGAAAATCCCTTCCATGGGTTAGTACAATTACTAAATAGTACATACACACTATTGAGAAGTAATAAATTAATATTCATTAATGTATAATAATAAATGAATGTGAAAAATTAATATATACCCATGAAATTACAAATTATTAGAACACAATAGTAATCTTGTTCAAACATCACCTAAGAGGTTACAACATCCAAAAGATTCTACTAGATACCACATTTGATTCATGATCATCTAAAATGTTTATAAAATATAATATATAAAAAGTGTACATTAAGAAATACCATTACCATGGTGACCATATTAAATATACTACCATATAATATTGAACAATATGTTATATATTCAAATAATCCACATATACGAAGAAATAAACCATCCCATAACCAAGAATAAATGAATTCAAGTTTAAAACATTGTATTACTATTCCTAATATGTTATAGCCCAAAATAACTATTAATTGATTTCATCAAGGATGAACATTCTAAAATTATATTTTTTTGGGGTCCCATATTCACAGGAATTTCAATAGCATTATCACATAGACAAAAGAAACAAAAAATATCACTATTCTATAATTAGAGTTGATGAACTATCATAAAAATTCTAATGGAATGATGCTCAATACTATATAACCATCCTTGAAATATTTTACATAATAAATTTTGAACCATCCTAAATATTCAAAACACCCAAAACATTACGTTTACAACACAAAATGGTTTTAAATGTAGATCGTAGCTCTTAATTCTCCATATCCTTTTATTAATAGCATCATGGTTATATAACTAATAACCTTATAATAAATTTATAGATATATTGTATTAATTGAAAATATACATCTTGACATCTTGGATAAACTCTGGTGATCATGTATCTTTAAATATTTTAATAGAAATATACAAGCATTAATAAAGAAGTATACAAATACTACATCATCTCATAACATTTCCATTCTATAACAAGAGTCATATCTAATGTTTACCCTAGAAAAATCATATAAATATGAAAATGCATGTCATCTATCTGATATGTATCTCTACTCGTCATCAAATTTTTTATTGTAGATGATTTCATAAATTTATTTATTCATCTTCATCTATAAGACTGGGCATTAGAAAAACATGTAAATTAGCAACATTTGGATGTTAGTTATCCTATTATGGTTTATTTATGAACATTAGATAAATCCCATAATATTTTAAAACATTATCAATATAGAACCAAAGGTTTTATATCCATTTATATGTTTGGTAAATTATTTATTTGTTTGGAAATACTATTTATTCAAAAGATATTTTTTATATGTCCATCTATAAAAAGTAATAAATTTATATTAAGAAACTATTATGAACTGAATTGAAAAAAATAGGAATAATTTTACAATTCAAAATTTCAAAATTTTATTAATGTGAATTTTTTATATTTTTCTATGAAAATTCATTTTTGTGAGTATTGAAAATACTGAATTTTAATTCAAAACTACTTATTATATAATTTAATATATCATTAAATTATTTCATATGTTTTTTTAGAAGTTAAAATAGATTAATTGTAAATTTTTAATCCAATATAGTTCATTTTAATTTTTTTAATATTTAATTTATATATAAAATCATAAATAACTTTATAGACATTATCAATTAAAAAACCTACTTTCTCACCACATATATAGGATTAACATCAAACTTAATATTACAAATTCTGTGAATTGAATTTAAAAAGTAGAAATATATGGTTTTAATTAGTAAAATATTTATATTCTAATAATATCAATTTTTTTTTACCAAAATGTCAAGTGAAAGTGATTTAAATTAATTATAGCTATTAAGGTAATATTAAGCTGAATAAGGAACTAAACCATAATTTAAAGAGTAAATATAAAATATACACTTTTAAAAAATAATTTATTTATATATTTCAGAAAATAAACCTATATAGCTCTAGAATGATCTTTATTTACACTTTTGGAATAAATAATACACAGGGAACACATAATTATTTTTAAAAAAATAACCAATATGCCCTTTTCAACCAATATAAAAGGACATAAAATATTCCCCATCTTCACACCTATCAAAACACATTGGATAGACCAAAATATTACCAATACACTTTACAAAATACCTACCTTTCTCCTTGAATCCTTCATTTTGATATAATTCCAATAAAGGTATCCATTTTGTGAAAATAGAAAGGAGAAAACCGTTACACATGAGCCTCAACCCAGTTAGTGAGGTATTCCTAAGTGCATCTATAAGGCCCCTGCCTCAAACCTTACTTAATCTTGAGTTATTACAAGATTACACATTGAGGATCTTTTCGGGTTTAGAGTTTTAGAGAATTAGATCATAAAACTTGCATTACATTCCACATATAAACAAAGTGGTTACATAAAGATAGTATTCCTCATTCCCATCAATGGAAACACATTTGAATTAAAACATGGATTCTTTTTGACACATCCTTGACCCTATCATCTTATCATGTACCTTTCCCTTGACCTGTGAAAAACATTTCAAAAACTTGGGATGAGCATAAAAACTCAGTATGGGTTATAGAAAACATGAAAAGGAAACATGAGTTCATATGTACATAAGAATGAAATCATACTTTACCCATAAAACATAGGCACTTTAACACGCCTCATAAAATCATGAATAAATCATAGAATCCATAAGACATAAAGGTAACTTGAGGCATTCATAACATTCTTACGTAGGGAGTAACCCTCTTGGTTACGTTTGGAATACCCATCACAGTATATTCCCTGAAAATCTCTTCGGAGAAACCTTAATGTTTCACTCCTTCGTGTTACCCAATGCATTGGAGAGCTATAACGGGCTCACCCGCCCTTAGTTTATCACGGAACCACCCGTTCTTCATAATAATGCCCAAGAACCTCAACATAATCGTATCACATAAAACATGCATAAAGGAAACATAAAATTTCCACCATTCAATCACAAGATATCAATACCACACATTGATATAAAAATATTATGAAAACCATTTTCAATACCAAAATAAAAGAAAAGTAAAACATGGTATTTATTTTTCTTTTAAAAAGAAGGAATGGCTTGTAGAAGAAGCCGAAACTCAAATAACGGTTACGAAGGCAGAGAAGTCGTTGTCGCCGCATACGTATGACAAAAACATTCCCTTTTGTCGTTTGGTAAACGCTTCGTATAAAAAAGATTCCTTTTGAATAAACGTAAAAGTCAAAGGGGTTTATACACCGTATAAAAGAAGGTTGTGTATAAAACAAAATATGCCTCATCGAAAGGAGATTGAGACGAAATCCCATACCTCGTATCTGACTTGACCCGACCGTTCTTTAATCTCCTGAATAATAAACTTGAGTTAATCTCTACTTGATTATGAATCTT
The DNA here is from genome assembly GCA_963277665.1 of Viscum album. Classification (NCBI taxonomy): domain Eukaryota; kingdom Viridiplantae; phylum Streptophyta; class Magnoliopsida; order Santalales; family Viscaceae; genus Viscum; species Viscum album. The sequence goes on from OY728121.1 coordinate 1,316,797,018, forward strand.
TTTCAAGTTCATTATTCCTTTTATACCATGTTATGAACATCATGTAATCAGTTAAGTTAATAATGTTCATTTTGTCTGTATTTGGTTCTTAAGTCAAAAATAGACCTCTTACACTTACGTGTTGTTAATTTGGTCAAAGATTCATTATATTCAGAATGTTATTCATGATGTAGATATCATATATGTCATATATATCCAGTACATTCATGCCTTTATAGTATTACATAATCATTTAGAGGTAAGAAATGAAATGCACCGTTCATGGAGACGGTAAGCCGTACGTACGCATGAACGCCACTTCCATTTCTATTTCATATTTCATGGAATGGATTCATAATGGTATAAGAGTATGTTATAAATCCAGTATAATAACATATATAATATCATTAACTTTATCCTTTACACATCCCACATATGGTATTAACGAATCAAATCACTTTTAGGGGGCGGTAGTCCGCACTTCCTAAAATGAAGATATCGTGTTTACCCATAATGGAAACCATAAAGTATGACCAAAATGAAGAAAAACAGAAGCTTAAGGAAAACATATACATAATATATATCATATATAAAAATAGTGACATCATAATGGCCACCTTTGAAGGTGTTAAATGAGTATTGAACAATCATCGTTTCGGGAGGCATAATTTCGCCATCCACGGAAAACGTATGTTCTTTAACCATTTGATGTAGTTGTGTGAGAGTGTAGTTCAAATAACTCTTATAACAACATCCTAGTATATTGAAGATACTGGTGTTGTTACAAAAGAAGTAAATAAAAAGAGTTTAGGGGGTTGGAGAAGCAAAATAAAACAAATGAGCATGAGAGGATGAATTACCTTAAAAAGTGTAACTCCTTTTGATTTGAGCCTAAAGGCTTCCTTTGAAAGGATTCTGCCCAAGGGGAATCCTCTAGGATGAGGAGAGGGATGTGGAGAGAGCAAATGGGCAGGGGTTGGCCGAGCCAATGGCTTGAAGAGTGTGTGAAATGAGGTAGAGGTGGGGGCCTTTTATAAGAGGAGAGGAGGGGCACTTTTGGAAAGTAAAGAAATATTAATTTATTTGAAAATGTGTTTCGGTTCTAAAAGGTCCCACATTGATAGAATTCGTGGATAAGGTGATAAGGCTTAGAAATCCACTCATCCAATTGGTTTTTGCCATATGTAGGTTTTAGATTTTACATTATCTTTCTGTTTTATTTAAATCGCCAAATAATGATGTCATCGCTGCATCATTATTATGTCATAAATACTTTAATTTATTTAATTTCTAAAAATTATAAAACAAATACTATGATATAGGAAATCTTTTTAGCTTTCCAATGACTATTTATAATCTAAATTTGGACTTGTATAACCCCACTTAAAAATTGTTTTAGTAAAACAATTTATGTTAGTGTCATTTTCACTTTAACATTAAATAAAAAGTAATTTATGTTATTTCCCAACAAAAGTGGATCCATGGGGTCCCCAAGTTAGGCCATGGCTTGTCTTGGTCGGCCATGACACAACCAATGGGGTTGGGACATGTGTCTAGGTCATTTCATATTATTAAAGTATTAATTATACCTTAAACTACACTAATTACCACTAATTGCGATTAAAAACTTAATAAGTTACTATTCACCAAAAAATTATTATAATCTCATTGAACCACATTTTACTCCTTAATGACAACCATGTATGTCGGATTTTCAAAATTCAATACACATTAGTGGTAAACTTCCATTTAACTGGAAAATCAGTTTGCTTGATTACCACTTAGTGGTTTCACTATTCATCAAAAATTGAAGTTTTTCAGAAAATTACCAAAAATTCACCCTAAGCTATATTTGGCATTCTGAATTCAAAAATGAAGTCTATTTTACAAAATTCAAATCATATAAGTCACATTAATTAATTTAATAATTAATTCCCGCTGCCAGAGCAAATAGCGTGTTTTTTACAAAACAATAAGTATCAAAAGATTGACACCAGTTTAAGTCTAATTTCAAAGTGAAATTGATTCCAATGACCACTATTGGATAAAATGGTAAAAATATATTCTAATTCCACTTCAAAACCAAATCAAAACATAATCTAATCATATCAATAAATTAGATTAAAAAGCAGTTTTGATGTAAAATGCAGTATTTTTCACTATTCATTAAAAAAAATGAACATTGTCAGAAAAATACCAAAATTTCACACAAGGTAAATTTTGATGTCCCAATCATAAAGAATAAGTTTATTTTGACAAACATAGTTTATAAAATTGTCAAAATATAGATTCAAAAATGGTTTGCCATCACAAGGCAGTAAAACAATCTTTTAAGAATATTAGTGTATTCCATGCATAAGATTGTATTTATTTTCATTTTAAGCCTCTATAACACTATCTTAATCATTAATAGACATAGATAAAAATATCTATTATTCATTACTTACTTGGGATGTTACATCCTTCCCCCCTTTAGAAAATTGCGTCCCCGCAATTTATTTACTTATCGAATAAATGGGGGTACTTATCCCTCATTGCATTTTCAGATTCCCATGTTGCCTCTTCAATCATGTGGTTTTTCCACAAAACCTTTACCTGCTTAATCACCTTATTCCGTAACACTTGCTCCCTGTGGTCAAGAATCTGGACCGGTTGTTCCTCATAAGATAGGTTCTCTTCCAGCTGAACTACCTCTGGGCTCAAAACATGAGATGGATCTGGCATATACTTTCTCAACATCGAAACGTGAAAAGCATTGTGTACCTGAGATAAAATCGGAGGTAAAGCCACTCGGTATGCAACTGATCCAACTCTTTCCAGAATTTCGTATGGTCCAATAAACCTTGGACTCAACTTTCCTTTCTTACCAAATCTCATCACACTTTTCCAAGGAGAAACCTTGAGAAAAACATGATCACCTACCTCGAAAGATAGATCCTTCCTCCGGTTATCCGCATAACTCTTCTGCCTGCTCTGAGCTGTTCTCATGTGTTTCTGAATCAGCTGAACTTTTTCTGCCATTTCTTCTACCAATTCTGGTCCCATCAACTTCCTTTCACCCACATCATCCCAGAAAGCTGGAGTTCGACACCGCTTCCCATATAATGCCTGAAATGGTGCCATCTGTATACTAGAATGAAAACTGTTATTATATGAAAACTCAACCAAAGAAAGATGCTGGTCCCAACTTCCCTGATAATCCATAGAACAAGCTCGTAGCATATCCTCCAATGTCTGAATTGTTCGTTCTGACTGCCCATCTGATTGAGGATGAAAAGCTGTACTAAAATTTAATTCAGTACCCAACGACTTCTGAAGGCCTTTCCAAAAGTTAGAGGTAAACCTGGGATCACGATCTGATACAATGGAGAGGGGAACTCCATGTAACCTGACTATCTCTTTAAGATACAAACGGGAAAGTTGATCAAGAGAGAAAGTATCTCGTATAGCAAGGAAATGAGCAGATTTGGTCAAGCGATCAACAATAACCCAGATTGCATTATTACCTCGAGATGTCTTCGGTAATCCAACAACAAAGTCCATGGATATATTCTCCCATTTCCACTCTGGCACTGGTAAAGGCTGAAGCATCCCTTTCGGTAACTGCCGCTCAGCTTTAACCTGCTGACAAGTCAAACACTTCACAGTAAAATCAGCAATATCTCTTTTCATTCCATCCCACCAGTAATACTCCCGCAGATCTCTATACATCTTAGTACTGCCCGGATGAACTGAAAACGGAGAACTATGAGCTTCACATAACAACTCTCTCTTTAACTGTGAATCACAAGGCACACACAATCTCTTCCCAAATCTCAAAACACAATCATTATCAATGTTGAATTCAGGCAACTTACCTTTCTGAACCAGCTCTACCTTTTTCTGCAACTCACTGTCTTGCTTCTGTGCATGCTTGATTCTATCTGATAGAGAAGATCTCACTGATACCTGAAACAAAACAGAAGGACTTCCTGCACCAACAACTTCCATGCCAAAGTTCATCAAATCGTTAACCAAAGGATCACGTTCCAACCGCAACATTGTTAAAGAAGAATTACTTTTTCGACTCAAAGCATCAGCCACTTTATTTGCTTTCCCCGGATGGTAATGAATTGTACAATCATAATCCTTGATTAATTCTAGCCATCTCCTCTGTCTCATGTTTAACTCTTTCTGAGTGAATATATACTTTAAACTTTTGTGATCGGTATATATTTCACACTTTACCCCATACAAATGATGCCTCCAAATTTTTAAAGCAAAAACAACAGCAGCTAATTCCAAATCATGTGTAGGGTAATTTACCTCATGAGTTTTCAACTGTCGTGAAGCATAAGCAATTACCTGATCATTCTGCATTAGGACGCAACCAAGTCCTTTCAATGAAGCATCGCTGTATATAACAAAGTCACCATTCCGGGAAGGTAGTGCCAAAACTGGAGCATTCACCAATCTTCTTTTCAATTCCTGAAAACAATCATCACATTCTTTTGTCCAGATAAACTTAACACCCTTCCGAGTTAGCTTAGTCATTGGACTAGATAACCGTGAAAAATTTCTAACAAACCTTCGGTAATAGCCCGCCAAACCAAGGAAGCTACGAATCTCGGTTACATTTGTGGGTCTTGGCCATTCTTCCACAACTTTTGTTTTTGCAGGATCAACAGTTATTCCATCTTTAGAAACAATGTGCCCAAGGAAAGAAATTTGTTGCAACCAAAACTCACACTTGCTGAATTTACCATACAATTTCTTTTCTTTTAAGGTTTGCAAGATAACCCTTAAATGTTTTTCATGCTCCTCTTTACTTTTAGAAAACACCAAAATATCATCAATGAAAACAACCACAAACTTATCCAAGAACTCATGGAAAATTCTATTCATTAAGTCCATGAATACAGCAGGTGCATTGGTTAGCCCAAAAGGCATTACTACAAATTCATAGTGGCCATATCTCGTACGGAACGCGGTCTTCGGAATATCTGCCTCCTTTACCTTCAGCTGATGGTACCCCGATCTCAAGTCAATCTTTGAAAAAAACTGAGCTCCCTGGAGCTGATCAAACAAATCATCGATATGAGGCAAAGGATATTTGTTCTTAACAGTGATATTATTCAAGGCTCTATAATCAATGCAAAGTCTCATAGAACCATCTTTCTTTTTAACAAATAAAACAGGAGCACCCCATGGTGATGTACTAGGTCTAATGAAACCCTTCTCTAATAAATCTTGCAATTTCTCCTTCAACTCTAAAAGTTCGATTTGTGCCATTCGATAAGGGGGTTTTGAAATTGGCTTAGCATCAGGAACTAAGTCAACAGTAAACTCAACTTCCCGATCTGGTATTATTCCAGGCAACTCATCAGGAAAAACATCAGGATACTCATTTACCACTGGCACATCATTAATCTGAACAGTTCCTTTATTTTCAACGACGTGTGCAAGGTAACATTCATTTCCATCTTTTACAAGTTTCTCGGCCTCTTCATATGTTATCAAAAGTAATGGTTCATTCTTGTAAACAAACTGAAAGTCTTTCTGAAAAGAAACTTCTTTAGCTCTACAGTCAATCTTAGCATGGTAAATAGAGAGCCAATCCATACCCAGGATAACATCAAACTCTACTAGAGGTAGAACAATAAGGTTTGCAAGTAGGTTCTTTCCACAGATAAGGATAGGAAGATTCTTATAAATTCTTTTTGCCTCGACACTTCCCCCAGGTGTTTTTACCAAAAGTTCAGGAGTCATTTCTTGAGATGGTATTCCCATTTTACTAGAAAAGGTTTCAGAGATGAAAGAATGTGTAGACCCCGAATCAAACAACACACTGGCATAATCTGAAAAAACAAAGTACCTGATACAACTTCATTCGATGGCCCGACGTCTGCTGAAGTAGTTGCAAAGGATTTTGCCACCCCTTTCTGCTTGTAGTCTAACTGCTTCCCATCACTCAAGCTCCTTGTCGGACACTCGTTTGCATAGTGACCCATCTCATTGCACTTAAAACATTTCACTAACTGTAAATCAAATTTGTTCTTACCTTCACCTTGATCCTTTTCAGTGCAATCACGAGCCTTATGTCCCATCTTACCACATCGGTAGCACTTTCCAGAATTCAGAAGACATTCCCCAGCATGCCTTTTTCCACATTTATCACAAACCGGAAACTTAGTTTTCTTACCATCAGACTTTTTTGAAGAATTCTTACCTTTCTCCTGCCACCTCGGTCTCTTCTTCTGCTGGTTGTTATAGAACACTTGGTCATCGGCAAACTCCATTTCCACCTTCTCAGCACATCGAACAAGCTTTTCATAACTTTTAAACTCACGAGAAGCCAATGCCCTTCGATACTTTGGCTTTAATCCTGAGTAAAAACGATTGATTTTACTATCAAGGTCCCGGATAAAATTTGGAGCATACCTTGCCAATCGAGTGAACCTTTCTTCATAGGCAGCCACTGAGTCTTCCTCTTGCCTCAATTCCAAGAATTGCTTTTCCATCCTAAGTCGAACAGCCTTAGGAAAATACTTCTCAAGAAACATACCTTTGAAATCATCCCAGTCAAGAGCATCAATCTCATCGGCATCCCTGATATTTTTAACCATAGACCACCACTGATCTGCTTCACCCTCCAAACGGTAAATAGCAAGACTAACCTTTTGATTGTCTGAACACCCCATGACATCAAAAATCTTCTCCAGTGCTTTAATCCATCCTTCAACTTGCACAGGGTCAGATGATCCTCTGAATGATGGTGGATGTTGCCTCATGAAATGTTCCACCACTGACATGTTCCTCTGCGGTTGTTCTGGCTGATCTCGTACATGGATACCACCACCATTTATCGCCTGAGTCAACTGCGCCATTACTGCAACAAACTGTTCAGTTCCAATTCCGACCATTTCTGGATGCTGATTCGGAAGGTTATTTCCCTCTGTATGCCTTCCTAGCACAGCTTCCCTGTTTCCTCTGCGGAAAACCATTCTGAACAAACATGTCTTAGATGAAGCAACATGGTAATCTTTAAATGCTATATCTTTTGAAAAAAAAATATATTTGGATAATCATTTTAATAGAATTCTAACTCCTAAAGTTATCTAAACCGACCTCTGATACCAACTATAAGGCCCCTGCCTCAAACCTTACTTAATCTTGAGTTATTACAAGATTACACATTGAGGATCTTTTCGGGTTTAGAGTTTTAGAGAATTAGATCATAAAACTTGCATTACATTCCACATATAAACAAAGTGGTTACATAAAGATAGTATTCCTCATTCCCATCAATGGAAACACATTTGAATTAAAACATGGATTCTTTTTGACACATCCTTGACCCTATCATCTTATCATGTACCTTTCCCTTGACCTGTGAAAAACATTTCAAAAACTTGGTATGAGCATAAAAACTCAGTATGGGTTATAGAAAACATGAAAAGGAAACATGAGTTCATATGTACATAAGAATGAAATCATACTTTACCCATAAAACATAGGCACTTTAACACGCCTCATAAAATCATGAATAAATCATAGAATCCATAAGACATAAAGGTAACTTGAGGCATTCATAACATTCTTACGTAGGGAGTAACCCTCTTGGTTACGTTTGGAATACCCATCACAGTATATTCCCTGAAAATCTCTTCGGAGAAACCTTAATGTTTCACTCCTTCGCGTTACCCAATGCATTGGAGAGCTATAACGGGCTCACCCGCCCTTAGTTTATCACGGAACCACCCGTTCTTCATAATAATGCCCAAGAACCTCAACATAATCGTATCACATAAAACATGCATAAAGGAAACATAAAATTTCCACCATTCAATCACAAGATATCAATACCACACATTGATATAAAAATATTATGAAAACCATTTTCAATACCAAAATAAAAGAAAAGTAAAACATGGTATTTATTTTTCTTTTAAAAAGAAGGAATGGCTTGTAGAAGAAGCCGAAACTCAAATAACGGTTACGACGGCGGAGAAGTCATTGTCGCCGCATACGTATGACAAAAACATTCCCTTTTGTCGTTTGGTAAACGCTTCGTATAAAAAAGATTCCTTTTGAATAAACGTAAAAGTCAAAGGGGTTTATACACCGTATAAAAGAAGGTTGTGTATAAAACAAAATATGCCTCATCGAAAGGAGATTGAGACGAAATCCCATACCTCGTATCTGACTTGACCCGACCGTTCTTTAATCTCCTGAATAATAAACTTGAGTTAATCTCTACTTGATTATGAATCTTTTTCAAGTTCATTATTCCTTTTATACCATGTTATGAACATCATGTAATCAGTTAAGTTAATAATGTTCATTTTGTCGGTATTTGGTTCTTAAGTCAAAAATAGACCTCTTACACTTACGTGTTGTTAATTTGGTCAAAGATTCATTATATTCAGAATGTTATTCATGATGTAGATATCATATATGTCATATATATCCAGTACATTCATGCCTTTATAGTATTACATAATCATTTAGAGGTAAGAAATGAAATGCACCGTTCATGGAGACGGTAAGCCGTACGTACGCATGAACGCCACTTCCATTTCTATTTCATATTTCATGGAATGGATTCATAATGGTATAAGAGTATGTTATAACTCCAGTATAATAACATATATAATATCATTAACTTTATCCTTTACACATCCCACATATGGTATTAACGAATCAAATCACTTTTAGGGGGCGGTAGTCCGCACTTCCTAAAATGAAGATATCGTGTTTACCCATAATGGAAACCATAAAGTATGACCAAAATGAAGAAAAACAGAAGCTTAAGGAAAACATATACATAATATATATCATATATAAAAATAGTGACATCATAATGGCCACCTTTGAAGGTGTTAAATGAGTATTGAACAATCATCGTTTCGGGAGGCATAATTTCGCCATCCACGGAAAACGTATGTTCTTTAACCATTTGATGTAGTTGTGTGAGAGTGTAGTTCAAATAACTCTTATAACAACATCCTAGTATATTGAAGATACTGGTGTTGTTACAAAAGAAGTAAATAAAAAGATTTTAGGGGGTTGGAGAAGCAAAATAAAACAAATGAGCATGAGAGGATGAATTACCTTAAAAAGTGTAACTCCTTTTGATTTGAGCCTAAAGGCTTCCTTTGAAAGGATTATGCCCAAGGGGAATCCTCTAGGATGAGGAGAGGGATGTGGAGAGAGCAAATGGGCAGGGGTTGGCCGAGCCAATGGCTTGAAGAGTGTGTGAAATGAGGTAGAGGTGGGGGCCTTTTATAAGAGGAGAGGAGGGGCACTTTTGGAAAGTAAAGAAATATTAATTTATTTGAAAATGTGTTTCGGTTCTAAAAGGTCCCACATTGATAGAATTCGTGGATAAGGTGATAAGGCTTAGAAATCCACTCATCCAATTGGTTTTTGCCATATGTAGGTTTTAGATTTTACATTATCTTTCTGTTTTATTTAAATCGCCAAATAATGATGTCATCGCTGCATCATTATTATGTCATAAATACTTTAATTTATTTAATTTCTAAAAATTATAAAACAAATACTATGATATAGGAAATCTTTTTAGCTTTCCAATGACTATTTATAATCTAAATTTGGACTTGTATAACCCCACTTAAAAATTGTTTTAGTAAAACAATTTATGTTAGTGTCATTTTCACTTTAACATTAAATAAAAAGTAATTTATGTTATTTCCCAACAAAAGTGGATCCATGGGGTCCCCAAGTTAGGCCATGGCTTGTCTTGGTCGGCCATGACACAACCAATGGGGTTGGGACATGTGTCTAGGTCATTTCATATTATTAAAGTATTAATTATACCTTAAACTACACTAATTACCACTAATTGCGATTAAAAACTTAATAAGTTACTATTCACCAAAAAATTATTATAATCTCATTGAACCACATTTTACTCCTTAATGACAACCATGTATGTCGGATTTTCAAAATTCAATACACATTAGTGGTAAACTTCCATTTAACTGGAAAATCAGTTTGCTTGATTACCACTTAGTGGTTTCACTATTCATCAAAAATTGAAGTTTTTCAGAAAATTACCAAAAATTCACCCTAAGCTATATTTGACATTCTGAATTCAAAAATGAAGTCTATTTTACAAAATTCAAATCATATAAGTCACATTAATTAATTTAATAATTAATTCCCGCTGCCAGAGCAAATAGCGTGTTTTTTACAAAACAATAAGTATCAAAAGATTGACACCAGTTTAAGTCTAATTTCAAAGTGAAATTGATTCCAATGACCACTATTGGATAAAATGGTAAAAATATATTCTAATTCCACTTCAAAACCAAATCAAAACATAATCTAATCATATCAATAAATTAGATTAAAAAGCAGTTTTGATGTAAAATGCAGTATTTTTCACTATTCATTAAAAAAAATGAACATTGTCAGAAAAATACCAAAATTTCACACAAGGTAAATTTTGATGTCCCAATCATAAAGAATAAGTTTATTTTGACAAACATAGTTTATAAAATTGTCAAAATATAGATTCAAAAATGGTTTGCCATCACAAGGCAGTAAAACAATCTTTTAAGAATATTAGTGTATTCCATGCATAAGATTGTATTTATTTTCATTTTAAGCCTCTATAACACTATCATAATCATTAATAGACATAGATAAAAATATCTATTATTCATTACTTACTTGGGATGTTACAGCATCAATGAGACCCAGGTTCAATACCATGAAGATTAATATTTCTGGGGTACTGTAGCAGAACTATAAGAGTACAATAGATTGTGCGGGTACGATAGTTGTTACTGTTTGGTACTGTAGTAGATGTAACAATTCACCTAGGGCCATAGGTTTGGGAGTGAAGTTCATAAGGTCTTCAGGCCACCCAGGTCTTCGGGATAGTAGGGATTTTGGGCCACCATTATGGTTTTCAGGCCACATCAAGGCCTTCGGGCCACACGCAGATTCCTAGACAGACTCTACAAAACAAAGAGTAGCCATAGATAAAGATTCAGAGGAGGTGCACTCACCAAATCATAACCAATGGATCTGGAAAAACGGTAGGGTATGGGTATTCCATCGGTACCAACTTGTGATTTCACATTATTCTTATCTAGACAGCCATGTAAAGTTGGAGAGATACCATCACGATTTAGATGCTAGGAAGGGGAAATTCATTGTAGTTAAACTCTGGTTGAATTCTCTAAGACCATTGGGTAATGTAATGTATTTTAAGCCTATGGTCCATTTAATCACTAAGAAAATTGTCCTTGAAAGGGATCCCCCTCATACATTGAAATTGGGTTTATTATAAATAAATGAAAATGAAGGGCTATGAGCCATTCGGGAAAAATAAATTAACCAAAGAAGAGGTAACATCTTTTCTCAAACTCCATTCATTTATTTTCTTTATAAAACACCTATATTATTATTATTTCATGATCATATAATAAAACAATTATTATCAATATAATATTATTTTTTCAATATAAGGGCCTGAACTACACTTAAACACACTTCCATCTAATGGGTAACAAACTTGCAATTCTTGCGTACGACGAACTACCGCCTCATGAAACATTGTTGTTAATTTTAACATCGCTACCTCTCATGGTTTGGTAATTATGATGGAAAATATGTTTTTATATAATATATATATTATATTTATCATTTATTTATATGATTTTATTTTTTATATAAATCATACCTTCATGATTTCCATTTTGGGTAATTATGATAATTTCATTTCCAGAAGTGTGGACTACCACCTCCACAATGTGATGTGATTCATCCAGACACTGCATGAATCATATTTTAGATATATTTAGTGAACTAATGTGATATAAAAGACAAAATAATTATAATAAATTGTTATATATATACATATGTGTAATTTAAATTTATTTCATTCAATATTACAATAAAAATTGAAACAATGCTCATGTGTACCTTCTCCCAATAGTCTTCATGAACAGGGTATTCGATTTCATAATTATATATTCTATATATTATTATAAATAAATATATAATTAATATAAAATATATTTATATCATTTTTTAAATTCTGTAAATCATCATATAAGTATGAGGACAAAAATATAAAAAATTAACACACATGTGAAAAAAGTGGATATTACACGAAGAAAAACATTAACATGGAAATGTTAATAAGCATGTAATATAATGTAACAAAAAATACATATATAGTATTGGAAATAAAAATATTATTATTTAAAATTTATATATCAATCTGTTTTAATTAGAAAATAGTTTTGTCTGAGTATGAAGAGATCCAGTACATAATTCCAGAGAATATCATCTCACATTTTGTTTCTCTAACATACATGCCATATTCACAACTCACTTATTTTATTGTGGTGTATATAATGAAATATTACATATTATATCATTTATTTAATATATTTAATGATTTTAAAATATTCCAATTGATCTTATCATTTCATGGGTGTATCTATAAAAAAATTACTTAAGTAGTAATGGATTTTCTATCTCAGTTATTTTTTCCATGAGATACAGGTTGTATTCGTTTCATAATTATTATAGTTGGAGTGAATTATTCCCATAAACATACTATATTATTAATATAAATAAATTTATTGGTATTTACATATCCATTTTTTGATCATTATTTTCATAGATTTCATGTTTCCAAAGCAACCAATTGGTAATGTAATTTTGTCTTAATTTGACTACATTGAGAAATATGTCATGTTATGAACCTATGTTATGAACCTAACTTGAGACAAATGTTATGAACCAATGTTATGAACCTAATTTGAGACATAAATTAATTTTTTCTAAATTTTAATGTCATGTTATGAATCTATGTTATGAACCTAATTTGACTACAATGAGACATATGTCATATTATAAAGATATATTATAAAAGCCATTATTATTTGATGGGATCTATAACTATTAATGCTTCTTCTATTCATGGGGTATGATTTGATGAATTTTTTTTAATCCTATATTTTTTCATAGGTTAGTATATGATTAAATTTTTATGACATCCATTTCAATTCATGGCTTATGATATGACTTTTTGTGATCATGTGTCACATGTATGTATGATTTCATTATGAGTATGGTGGGACCTATATATCTATCTAATTCATTGGTTAATGATTTATATATCATGAGATATAATAGACGGTCTTGAGAGTGATCCATGAATACTAATGTGGCCATGGGAGTGAATCGTGACTATGAAGATTCTATAGGGAGTGAACTCATACTACTAATATGGACATGGGTGTGGTCCATGACTACCAAGATGGTATAGGAGTGGACCCAAACTATTAATATGGCCTTGGTTGTGATTCCTAAAATAATATGGAAATAATTTTATATGCTTATGTGTTTTCCACAATTCCATATATAACTCCTATGTTATTATTTTATGTATTAAGATATTTTTTCAAACAATTAATATCTTATGAACTTCCTATCTTTATTCACTTGTTTATTTTTATGAACTTTGATATGCATGTTATAATATTCTAATTTTATGCTCAAGTTCTTTTACCCGTATGCTCATATTATTCTTATGTATTCCCTTTTTTACCCCTCATGATAATTCGATCTCACCCATTTTTATGTTTACATTAAACAAGTTATGAAGAAAGGTTTTTTATTGTAGAATTATATAGGGGGAATACATTTTTTGTAGACACGGAATATCATTCACTGAGTTAGAGGTTTTTTTGTTCTAAGTTCCCAAAGGCACTAAACATACATGGTTGTTGGGAATCAGATTTTGTAATGTTTTATGTATTCTAAAAAATGATTTAATGTTAATGTATTAAAAGAGAGGGTCCCTATAATTGGTTTTAGATAAAGTTATTTGTCAAAATGTGGAATCCATGATGATAAAACACTCGGGACAACCCTAGTTATATTACAATGTATTTTTCTAGTGATGGGTCTTATGAAATGTATAAGGATGAGTTATCTTCGAATAATATGTCTTGAAATTTCGTTAAAGGATAGAGTGTGTGTATTCATAGAAAAAAAATATTGTATATATAATAAATGTTGGCTTGGATTTATAATAGATGTGAATATGGGTAGCAGCTCTGGAAGGGTGTGTCGGGCCTAACTTGGCCTAACCTGGTTTATGATAATGAGCCTTATTATACACATCATTTGACAATGTCTGGGGATATACTTTTGGAATTCACAAACACATAATTAACCATCAAGAGGGATTTGAAAATAAGTTATCTAAAAACATCCTAAGATAAAACTAACGTGTCAATGATTAAAGAAGGTTTCATAATTTATATCTCATATATGTAATACATTTTCTTAACTAATGGGGTTTCCACTCTGATAATAATGCTCAAATGAATCATTCTACTTTTAGTCAATGGTGGGAACTAGAAGTAAAATTATTTAAATTGAATGCAATGTAATTTTTATTGATTTGATGTCAAATAGTATGATGAATAGGGTGAATGATGTTGTGATCATTACTAAACATATTTCACAGAACATGATTAAAAATGTGTATCCTAACCAAATTTCAAACTTCCTAGGGTTGATAATAAATGGGCTAGATAAGACATCGGTTAATGGAAACCATATAAGAAAGAAAGTTATAATTAATTTATTTCATTAATGAAGAAAGATTCACCTAATTTATTATCATAAAAGAAGAAAAAGATATTTTAAATTTAGAAAATAATGACAGAATGACAAAAACATAAAAGTAAAAATGAAGGGTTAGGTTAATGAAATTGATGGAAATATTGGCCTCCATCAAACATCCTGAATCGTTAAATTCTTTATGGGCGGAATATTTGGTCATTATTAAAATCAAAGTAACATATGGAAATATTAATAAGATATTTAGAAAGGTGTTATGAGTATGGGTTATATTACCAATGCTGATGAGACTATAGATGAAATGTGAAATGAAATTATTATAAAGTAATTGGATGAGGTAGAATTTTTCTAGATTATATATAAATTGGAATAATTTACATTTTTATATATTTGGAATAAAAAATTATTTTATATGAATGGTTAAATAGACAAGGTCTTTTCATTTTATGTTTTCTCTCAAGATTTACAGGAATATGTCGAGTGATTCTAATGAACTGGGAAGTTGATTTCATGAAAGATGATATTTTAATTAAGGGAAAACAAAACTGAATATATTCCTAATGATGAGATAATGATGTTTAGTTAAAGATATGTTGGATATGAATCATTAAATTGGATAGTATTGATTACCTCAAAACTAATAATGTTTTTTTTGAAAAGGTAGACTACGTTATCATGGAATGAATTTTCAACTTCTATGATTTAAAGAATATATTCAGTGATATTTGGAATTTAGAGTCATGCATGTTTTCAAAATTTATTTATGGAACTAGTTATTATTAAATTGTTTCAATATAATTTGCAATGGGAATATTTACATGTTTGTAATGTGTCTACTAAGAGATAAATTTTGATATATAGGGGATCAATGATAAGATGATTTCTTGACCATATTTCTAATGTTTCTGATTTTCATTTTTAGGAAGGGTTATATGGGTAATTTTTTTGAAATTTATATCTTATAAATTGTTTGATGTATTTTTTTATTGTGTTTATAATGAATACCTTAGTTTGTAGGCTATTTAGTGATTAACGTAATTTAAGGGATGTCCATAATATTTACATTCGAAATTATATAAAGGTGGTTTTAGAAAAAGAAAAAATATATGTTACGTGACAACACATTAAATATGGATTGGTTGCGGGTCTTAAACCCATGACAAAATGATGATAAGTTTTTCATGCCTGCCACTGGCCTACATAATTTCTTGGTTAATGTGTATTTATTATTATTTTAAATAATTTTATGAATAAATATTAATGAAGAACCAATAGTGTTAATTTTTAATTATTTATTTATTAACCTTATTGACATTCAAGAATATTTAGAGAAAAATAGTATTAATTTTCATTCTTTTATGGTCCATAATTTCTAGTAAAATTGTATTTTACTTCTACATGTATAAGAGTTAATTTCTATTTATCCATTTATTGATGTAATAGATGAATTAAAAACTGATTATGTAAAAACTAGGAATGAAATTATGATTATAAAAATATATCATGATAGTATATTAACCTATATTATTTATTAAAAAAAAATTCATCAACTTTAATAAAATGAACCATTTATTTTGTCTAAATATATTATTTTTTTTGGAACAAATGGCCTTTTTTGTTATCATATATTTATAAATTTGAGGCCCTCAATTTTTCATTGATCATTCACCTACATTTTATTAATAAAATTATTCACAACTTATTAGTTTTATGATTTTACTAAAAGTTCGTGTTTTCACTTACCACTATGTTCTCATATGCGGAAAAACAACTATTAGTTACTCTGGGTAACTATTATGGTTGTGAGTTTCCTTTTTTATGTGATGTGAAAGTGTTAATTTAATTTATGTTGGTTTATAGTAAAGGGATCAAAAAAGAATTAAACCATTGATAATGAAACCAAGTTTAGAGGGAGAATATAACATCCCCCCTTCTCCTAAATAGCTTGAGAAGGTGGGAGAAATGATAGTTGGACACAAGAGAAATCCCCAATGTGCCAAAGGTTGGTATAAAATGGTGATGCGATTCAAAAAATTTCGGGGATTATTTAACCTTTATGAGTAAAAAAATAACATTTAATACATTACATTCCATACCACTATTTGATGAATTATATCCATGAATGTCAACTCAAAATTTCATATATCAAAATCATACTCAAATAAAGAAAATAACATAATACTACAATATAAAAGTATATAATAGAGGATAAACTAATAAAACTAAAATAATACCAAAAGACTGCATGTTCCACAGGCACCATGAAACAACATCATAAAATATCCCAAGTATCATGATATTTTGCTAAAACTGTGATACTTTACCTTTTCCCATGTTCTGGTTGATGAAATTTGTAAAATCACCAAAGTGACAATGTAGGGGTGAGTACTAAAACTCAATTAGTCTTCCACAATGACATTCATACTCACTCCAATATGATATAAGAGTTAAAAAATATTATATAAAAAATTTATAAAAGACTTTATAACTAAATATAAATAAATGTTAAATCATTTTATGTAAAACAACTTCCAAAATTGTTTATAACAAAATACAAAAAACTTCTAAAACAGTGTATTTAAAACATCATCCAAAATAATTTATATCAAAATAATAACAAGTTAAAAATTTATTTTATAACTGAATAAATAAAATTATGTCACCTCATTTTATAGAAAAAATATTTTTTCATGAAAACAACCAAAATACACTTTGAATCCATTTCCCATGATTCATGTGTCATAACCAACCAACATCACATATCAAACCATGCATGCTTCATTATGACAAATCTATACTCTTGAGTGGTATCATGTAGATTTACCATGTAGTCACGTGATAATTATGTCCCATGTTCCATTACACTATTGGAACTGAGGACAATGTTGTATTTCAACCAAGCCTAATAAATGGAAAATGAATACAAACAAAAGTATTCCCAAATCCATTTCGAAAACCAATATGAAAAAAATTTACAATGAAACATCCTTTTATAAGAAATCCATTTTCCCACAATCCATTTCACAAATATAGCGAATCCATATTTTAAAATCATTATTTTAAAATCAAGACACTAAATCACCTTACACAATAACAAGACACAATTTCAGAAAAAACCACAAACCATCTCCAATGAAGATTTATACAATTATTTTCACAACATATAAATAATAAATTCCATGAATAAAAATTTATTTTAAACTAATCCAATAATTTCATGTATGATGAGTCGAGATGGAAGCCACCTACCTCGAGAGTTTTTGGTGAAAACAATAAATAGATGAAGAACGTCACAAAAATGGGTTAAAACTTCCACAACCTCACCTAAGAGCTCATAATCTATTAAAAAAACCAAAATCCTGACTTATTTGGGATACATAACCTTATATATAACCACAATGGGTGTAGATATGATTAAAGGATTGATGGAGTGATGTAGATTTAAGGAAATCGTCAAGAATGTTGACGAACGATGATTTGCCGCAAGAAATCACACCATTTTCACCAATATAAGCCTTTAGGTCAACCCCATATTGATGGAAGAACCTTGCTTGGCCTTGGGAGAAAAAAAAACATGAGTAATGGATGAATAAGAGGAGTAGTGGAGCTTTGAACATTAAAGTGGACCTAGATCCAATTTCGAATGCAGTCTTTTTGACCCGCACATGGTTTAGTCACATAGTAAAACAAACCGTGCACTGACTAGGTGATAGATACCACTTTAAAGTAGAAACTTCACATGTCATCCTTATACATTCTATGAAACCATGATCCAACCATGTCGAAGGAACTAACATAAACTATCCAAACATCATTGTTTCTCTTAGGATGTCTCATGGTTTTGACAAACCAGGTGCAACCCATGTGCCTTCCCTTTAGCCCCATAAACACAGATAAATATCACAAAAAACACCCAAAATTTACAATCATAAATTATAAACATAAAAATCCTATTAAAAGGGTTACCTACCAGAAACTGGAGGTTCTGCACTCTCCCCACCATATTCAATTCCATCCCTGGAAAGTAAAAAATCACCATTTCCCTGAAAGAGTTATGACCATTACTCATTCACTTCCTTCCCACTTTCCCAAGAATCATCCTAAATCTGACAATGTTTCCATAAAACCCTTATTAGAATGATTATTTTAACATTTAAGATGTTCTCTTTCCTATCCAGAATCCACACCAGGATGTGTACAAATGAAGTATCTAGCTATAGGTCAACATGATCCCATCTGATCAAATGGTCAGGATCAGGTTAATACTTTTTCAACTATGATATATGGAGCACATAATTCACCACTCTGATCCACGGTGGAAATTCCAACCGATATAAAACTTCTTAAACCCATTACATTATATAAAAAAGGCTTATGTATCAAGGATATAACATTCCCTACATCCCGAAATGCTAATGACTATGCCTTGGAGAACTCATTATGAACACATAATCAGTCACTGTGAATGAAAATGTTCTTTAATAATGATCGACATCTGTTTTTAAGGGACACTAATCCATGTATATCATTTTTTTATTATCAACTAAATTTTCCCTATTATTTTGTGTACAAGGCTCAAATCTACAGGGTAAGTGTCACTTGTTTCCACAAAACACAGTGGAGAACTACAATGTCAACCATACAATACTTCAAATTGATGCATTTTTATCAAATATTAATAGATTTTATTATATGATAACTCCAACAATGTCAGATGATCATGCTATGAGACAAAAAAACCATTACACAATATTGTAGTATGTATTCCAACATTTTAATAATCCTTTCTATTTCCCCATCCGTTTGATGATTATATGTTGTACTCATGGTCAACTGAGTTCCAAGAGACTTTTGAATGGATTTAAATAAATGATATGTGAAACATTGATCTATTTATAGAAGTATCAAAACTGTTCTTCCATTTCTCTTTACCACTTATTCGATATATATTTCAAACTGATTCTCTGTCGTATGAGCTTCATGAATAGAGATGAAATGAGCTGACTAGGTGATTCGGTCCACTATCACCCATATGAAATCATGTTTCCAAACCATTATCAGGATACCTATAATAAATAAATATTGTCCACTAACCTTTACACACTATGATGGGTAAAGCCTACAACATACCTACTGGTGACTGATACTCTGCCTTAATTTACTGAAATGTTAAGATCATTGAAAAAAATTCATCCACCTTCCATTATATATTGTTGCATCAGAACTGTGTATTCAAAGTTTTATACAGTTTCCATAATCCTAGATGGATATCCCATATTGAATGGTGGTAAGAATAAAGAATTTTTTCATGTAAATCTATAGGAAAACCATCCAATTTCTAAACCATAACACAAAAATCCAATTCGTTTTCCAACTCTCAATAGTTTACCCACCATTGAGGTTGGAACTCATTACCACACATTTTTCATCTGACGTATATTTTTATTTAACAAGAATTAAATTATTTGGAACCAAGGAAAATAAATGAAAAATGAAAACATCTCTTTGGTAACCACATTCCAAATATATGTCGACAACGATTGATATTTACCAGCACATGTCGGAAGCTTCTTTCTCCACCCAAACATATGCCTTTCTTCTTAATTAATCTACCACTATATTGCATTTTTCCAGTGTATACATCAATTAAAAGTCAAAAATGTGTAGATACTCCACCATTTTTTTTTCTCAAATTCAAATCATGTTATGAGAAAATTTGTTTCAAGATATTATGATACGTGAACACAGTTAATTTCTCACCAAATTGATAATGACAACAAGTCTTAAAGTAATGGATTACAATAGATAACTCAAAATCGTGTGATGTATAATTATTTTCATGGAATCTACACTACATTGATCCATTGGAAACAACATTGTATCCTTTCCCGAGAGAACATCCCAACCATATTCTCGAATAATCAAAATACACCACATAACCCTATCCTAATTTTGAAAAAATCAAAATATGTGCTGATGTAAGACAACCATTAATCTCATGGAAAGACATCTGTTATTACTTTGTTTATTAGAATAGGATATTTTTATTTTTCCAAGCTATCATAGTATATTATAGTTATGAAAAGTCATTCAAAAATAATCAATAATAACCATTGAGGCCAAGAAAACATTGTATCTCAATGATATTATTCTGAAATTTCCAAGAGATAACAATTTTTATCATTTAAGGATCAATATAAATTACTTTTTTAGAGATTACATGGCTATGAAAGAATACTTATTATATCCAAAAATCACACATATATTGTTTGTAATACAATGAATGGACTCTCAAGATTAGGAACATTTCTTCCTATGTTTTATCATGTTTAGAATTTGTACTTGAATACAGCAGTATGTCATCCACAAACATCAAAATAAAAAAATCCAGATATAATGAAAATATCTAATTCATCTATTCCATAAAGTCATATAGTTCTTTTTTATGAATGAAAAGCATTTCCAGATATTCATAATGGCCATTTCTCATTCTGAAAGTATTTTTTGGAATATCCTCCTTCCAAACTCGCAATTGATGATATCCAGATCAGTAGTCATTTTTAGAGTACTATTGACCTCCAATATGCTGATCAAACATATCAAAAATTAAAAGAGGTGGAAATCCATTAATTATTGAAACATGGTTAAGCTTATGATTATCCATCCTTTGAATTAGAGTTATGTCAACTTTTGTTATGATCAAGACCTCTGTTGGACACAGAGATGTGCTTGGTTATATGAAATACATTCTTTCTATATATTCCATCCAAACTCTAAGATCTCTAATTATGTTGGTTCTATAATATGATATGAAATTGAAATATTAATGGTTGGTACAATGAAATCAATCATAAACTATACTTCCCATATATGTGATTACCTTAATATGTTAATGGGAAAAATCTAGATATTGATCCATGACTACTGGAAAACTGTTACCCTCAGTCTCTTCCATTAACAACAATGTTAATGCTACCAACTGATAAGGTATCATTACCACTACTAGTGCCAAATAATATGTTTCAACTGTCTTTACAACCATTTATCCTATAACGAGATGCTCCACCTGATCCTTAGTTTTGGAACAAACTATTCTTCTATTACATTCAATGTGAGCATTGAATGTAGTCAACAAATCCATACCCAGAATTGCTTCATAAACATCCATCTTCAACACTGAAAAGATCCATTTTAGTTCAAATCCATCTATAGTTTTAGAATATGATCTAAAAAGAATGGCTCAAAATTTTCTTTTTCCAAGAGTTTTTTTAATGATTTTCCATATTATTCATCATCTCATGTTTTAAAATTATCAAATCAACATAACAAAAAGTAATGAAGTAATGTGTTTGTAGTACCCTCGGTTTATCGTAAGTAACCATTGTTTTATGCTTTTTAAGTACATGAAGCATATTAGAAATGGTTGGTGAGTATTTGGAGACGGTTATAGTGTCAAAGGGAAAATGGTGATGATGCATGTGTTTTGCACGGTTTTCCCAAACCATGCGGAAGCCGTGCAGGTGGTGTCACTTTGGATAGAGGAGACCACACGGTGTGCACACGGTTCAGGAAAACCGTGCGAGGAGATTGTGCGGAGTGCCCCATCCAAGCAGTGACCACCACATGGTTAGTGCACATTTTGACTGACCATGAGGACTAACCGTACACAGAGTCAACTTAGATCCTATTTTGAAAGATATAATCCATTTTATAATTAAACCCACTCGTTTTTTATCCTGGATGACTCTGACATGGGATTTATCTCTGGTGAAGGTTGGAGAACACTTACTAGGAATTTTGGAAGTTATTCGGTGGGATGCCTTGGCGTTTAGAGGACGGTTGGTCATGGTATGTCTCGTTTCCATGAGTTTTTGAGATCTCCTTCTTCCCTCTTCATGGATCCTTAGATCTACGCCCACGGTGGGTAGATATAAGGTAGTGGATGACTATAAAGTCGGGTTTTGATATTTTTGGTGATAGGGGTAGGAATCTAAGGAGGTTTCGTGGTGTTTCGACACGATTCATGGTTGGTTTCGCCAATTTTGTTGAGATAGGGGGATTCAATCTTGATTCATCTTTCTTAGAACTTGAAGGCATAGTTTCAAATTGTTTTCCTGGATTGAAATAGTTTGTTTATCTGCTGTGAAGGAATGGATGAAACCCCTTTTAATTAATAGGTGATAGAAATTTTGTGTTTTTGTAAAGAGTCTATTGATGTGAATTTTAAAAGGGTGTTTTTAAACTGTTTATGGTTTTTATGCTTGAAAGAAACGGTTTTCAATAAAATGTTTGATTCATTATTGAAAGGTTTTGAACAAACTTGGATTTGGCATGGATTTTCATGGGTTGTGGTGTGTGTTCATATTCATTGGGATGGATAAGAGAGAGAATTACCCCCATAAAATGTTGGATGGATAATAGTGAGAAGTACCCCCATAAAAAGGGAAGGATAAGGGCGTGAAGTACCTCCGTCAAGGTAGTCCACTAAGTGACGGCTTAGTGGAAGGATAACTCACAACTCGCGAGTATAGGGAGGTCCAGGTTGCACGCATGGTTGGTTGTGTGGATTTTTGAAATTGAATGAATCTTCCATAATGGAAATGGGAATTTTATTGGAATCATTTCTTGGTTTCTTTTCTTGAGAATGATGGATTTTTTTGGAAAATGGTTTTGACATGGAACAAGTTATATTGTGAACTGTTTTGGAATTTTTTTTATATAACTTGTTTTATATAAATGTGCTAACATGTTTTATCTTAAAGGTATGGGTTTGGAATTTATCGGGAAAAACCTATTGAGTTTCATTACTCACCCCCTTCTTTGGCACATTGGTGCTTTTGCAGATGTCATATACCAGGATGTTGGCAATGGTAAAGTGTCACATGTTTATAGCACTACTTCGTGATACTTGAACTGGTTCTTGATGATTGGATCTTGGAGATTGTGGAGCATGGAGTTGGGTTGTCATCCTGTAGTCCTTTAGTTTTTGTTTCCACTGTTTACTCTGATTTAGTGTTGTTTTCTGCTGTGGTACTCTTGGTTTGTTTATGATAAAAATAATGGTTGAGTTCTCTTAGCTTTTATCATGCATCATTTAGTTGTTTTTTTATCATTGTTGTTGGTTATTTGGTATGTTCTAAAAGTGTAAATCATCCCCCACCCATTGTGATAGTGATGTAAGAGATATTTAAATGCTAAGCCTTTAACTTCTAGGAAGTGAGACTAACGGCGTGCGTTGTTTGTACAGAAAATGGCACCTATTAGACACCGTAGAAACCAAAAGAAAGAGGATGCGGAGAATTTGGTCACACCTGAGCCACAAGTGAACCAGCAGCTAGTCCAAATTATAGTTCAAGCCTTTCAGGCTATGGACACTAGGAATCAGAGGGATGTGTCAAGGAATATAGACCATTCCATCCAGTTCTAGAAGCATAATCCACCCATCTCTCAGGGTGATTCTAAACCAGAATGGGTGGAGGTGTGGCTGAGTAGGATGAATCGTATCATCAGTTTCATTGGCACACTAGTAGACCTAAAATTAATGTTGGATATGTATATGTTGGAGGATCTTGCATGACAGTTCTTGGAGCTAGTGGTGCAGGCTAATGTGGATCAAGGCCTGGGATGGGAGGAATTTGAGGAATTGTTCAATAAACAATTCTATCCTCACACGTTCAAGATCCAGAGGACGACTATATTTTTCATTCTGATGTAGAAGAATATATCTGTCATGGAGTATGCGGCTAAATTCATGAATTTAGTGCACTTTTCAACGGACGTTGCTTCTAGTGCATCACTGAAGGCATGCATATTTTAATCAGGATTGTGACAGAAGATTCACTGGATGCTAGTTCTTCTCTGTATTACAGATTATACAGAGATGGTAAACAGAGTAACAGTAGTAGAAAGAGACATATCATGAGTTATGGGAGGAATACTATGATGATACCCATGGGAAAAAGTG
Organism: Viscum album; assembly: GCA_963277665.1. Taxonomy (NCBI): domain Eukaryota; kingdom Viridiplantae; phylum Streptophyta; class Magnoliopsida; order Santalales; family Viscaceae; genus Viscum; species Viscum album. Next base: position 1,316,821,583 of record OY728121.1, read on the forward strand.
GGAAGTATAATGCTGGGAACAAGCAGAAGAGGGAAACCTACTTCCATGTTGGGAATGCAAATCAAAATCAGACGGCTGGTTCGATGAATCTTCCTCCACAACCCATGACGAAAGTCAGGTTTTTTCAACGAGGCTTGATTGAACATTTGAAACGAGAATGTACAGCACCACCCAGAGCATTCCAGAATTGTAAAAAGATGGGGTACCTTCAGTGATATTGTCGTAATTCTCCACGGTCGGGTGTTCGTGACACTTATCAGGTGTCGAAAGAATCTTATGCTTTGACAGGGTGAGGATAGAAAAATCAGTCTTGCTAGCAGAACAGAGCTAGCTATGGTGATTCCAGGAATACCATGACTCCTTAGGCAGGACAATATCAATAAGGCAATAAGGAGAGAGGTGCAACAATAAAGAAATTTTATGGAGCAGAATAGGTGATTGTGGATGACTAGTCTGGACCGTCTATGGTGAGATGTATGATTATTTTGAATTATACCCTCATGCAAGTGTTTTTTGATACTACTACATTGCATTATTTTCTAGCTTCTCATATTGCTGATTTTCTGAACATAAATACCTGAAATGATGGCTTCTGTGATAAAACATCAAACTCATCTCAATGATAGAGAATATAGAACATTCCTATGTAGAGAATGTTCTATAACTGTTGATGGAGCGAAGATGAAATTGTATTTCTCTGTGTTAGAGATGGATGATTATGATATAATCCTGGGTATGTATTGGTTGATAGAGATCCGGACTCACATTGACTGTTATAGCAGAACAGTCAGTTTCACAACTGAGGATGGCGTCGAGCATCTCTTTAGAGAATAAAGAGTGGTGAAGGCCGGTGCTACGATATTGTTTTCACCAGTAGTGGCAACGATCTCTTACTTTTTGGCTACGTTAAACAAGGAATCTATGGATGAGATCGCGAATAATAGATTTCTAGTAGTTATAGATCAATTTCTAGTTGTTTTTTCTGAAAAATTCTTAGTGTTACCACATATAAGAGAAGTGGATTTTACGATTGATCTCCTGCCAGGGACCTGTCCTATCTCACATCCATCTTATTGTATGGCACTAGTAGAGTTAAATGAATTTAATGTGTAGTTGGAAGAACTAGAAAAAAGGTTTCATTCGGCCAAGTGTGTCTCCGTGGGCAGAACCAGTTTTTTTGTAAAGAAATTAGATATAAATTTTAGGCTCTGTGTGGATTATTGTAAACTTAACCAAGTTATGATAAAGAATAGATATCCACTTCCACACATTGGTGACCTGTTTGATCAATTGATGGGAGATCAGTGGTTCTCTAAGATTGAATTGCGGTCAGGATATCACCAGTTGTGAGTTCAGAAGGAGGATATTCCGAAGACAGCCTTCAGAAGCAGATATGGCCTCTACGAATTTGAATTCTTTCCTTTTGGTCATACGAATTCACTAGTAGTCTTTATGGAATTAATTAATGTGATATTTCAGCGATATCTGGATGTTTTTTTTGTGGTGTTTGTGGATGAAAAATTGGTGTATTCAAGAACAAGGGATGAACATGATCAACACTTAGTGATATTGTTGGAAATATTGAGAGACCATAAGTTGTATGCCAAATTATCGAAGTGAGATTTTTTGAAACAAGAGGTATGCTTTCTAGGCCATGTGGTTTCTAAGAAAGGTGTTTCAGTGGATCTAGAAAAGATAGAAGCTGTTCTTTCTTTACAACCCTTGAATAATGTCTTTGGGATACAAATTTTTCGTGGTCTAACTAGTTATTACTGATGATTCGTGCATGATTTCTCATGACTAGCGTCACCAATGATAGCTCTGAAAAAGAATACTGCTCCATTTCATTGGACATAAAAATGTCAGAAGACTTTCTAGGAACTGATGGTTCGTCTTACATCGGCACCTATCTTGATCTTGCCAGCATCAGGACAGGGGTATGTGGTCTATTTTGATTCTTCAGGATCAAGGTTGGGTTGTGTTCTCATGAAAAGAGATCATTTGGTTACTTATGGTTCAATACAGTTGAGAGTGCATGAGAAAAATTACCCACCACATGATATGGAGTTATCTGCAGTCATCCATGCTTTGAAAACATGGATACATTATCTCTTTGGTGTGAAATTCACTATGTTTATATATCATAAGTGTTTGAAGCATATTTTCTCACAACGAGATTTGAATCTGAGGTAGAGGAGATGGATGGAGTATCTTCAAATTTTCAACATTGTCTTGATGTATACACCGGGTAAGGGAAATTCCGTGGACGATGCATTAAGCAGAAAGTCATATGCTAAGTTGGAAAAAGAAGCTTCACATGTGTGGCATTTGATTTCGATCCTAGACGACACGCATGTGGAATGTGAAGACTGAGCTGATGTTGTGGTTTTCGTTCAATTTGTGTTTGTTCATGATTTGGTGGAGATAGTAAAGGAGGAAAAAGAATCTGATGTAGACTGTGTTTCAATGAGTTGACATCTCAATAGTGGGGAGACCAGTGAAGGATAGGAGATGGATGGGAGTTTAGTTTTATGGTTTTGAGATTGGATGATTGTACCATTAACTACTCTGGAACAACTCATTCATGCTTACCACAATTCAAGATGGGATGTACACCCAGGTACACAGAATATGTATAAGGCATTGAAGGTGCAGTTTTGGTGGAGCAGCATGAAAAGGAATGTGTCTGAGTTCGTCTCGTAGTGCTTAACTTGTTAGAAAGATAAAGTAGAACATCAGCGGCCAACGGGTATGTTGTAGTATTTACCTATCCTTTTGTGGAAATTGTATTAGATAGAAATGTATTTTGTCATAGGTCTTCCAAAAATGGGCTGGAAACACGATGCCATTAGGGTGATAGTGGATTAACTTACCAAGTCGGATCAATTCATCCCTCTTCGTGAAACTTATATGGTGGAAGATCTATCAAAAATCTATATCTGAGAAGTGGTAAAGAGGAATGGTGTACCAATGTCTATCGTCTATGATAGAGATCCAATGTTCACATCTCGTTTCTGGCGATCCTTACAGAAATCCCTGGGAACTCAGTTGAATATGAGTACGACGTATCATCCTCAGACGGATGGACAATCCAAATTGATGATACAGATGTGGGAAGACATGTTGTGGGCCTGTGTAATGGATTTTGGTGGCTCATGGGAGGAGCATGTGCCTTTAGTGGAGTTCTCATATAACAACATTTATCAGGCCACGATACACATGGAACCATTTGAAGCATTTTATGGGTGTCCTTGTCGTTTTCCACATTGTTGGGTGGAAACTTGTGAGACATCCCTAGATGGGCCCAGCCTTGTCCAAGAAACAACGGAGAAGATCCAGTTGATAAAAAAGAGGATGGAGACGACATAGAGTCTCCAGAAATCTTATAAGGATCATCATCGAAGACTATTGTCATTTTCAGTTAGTGATCAAGTCTTTTTAAGAATCGCTCCAAGGCTTGGACATCGTCATTTTAGAATGTAGGGAAAATTATCTCCTCAATATATAGCCCTTTTGAGATACTGGAACAGGTTGGTGAGGTGGCGTATTTGTTGGAATTACCACCACGGTTCAGTGAAGTGCATAATGTGTCCCATGTAACTCAGTTGAAGAAGTATCAGCATGATCCTGACCGTGTGATTAGATGGGATCATGTTAACCTAGAACCGGATGCTTCGTTGATACATATCCCGATACGGATTTTGGATAGGTAAGAGAAAGTCTTTCATGGAAAAAGCTTCAGTCTAGTGGGTGTGTTGTGGTAACATGGTTAGATTTGGGAAGAGACGTGGGAATGTGAGAAAGAAATGAAAGAGTAGTAGCCAGAACACATTCAGGCAAGCGATGGTTTTCTACTTTCTAGGGACGAAAAGGCCAATGGTGGGGAGAATGTAGTTCCCCCAGTTTATGGTAAGTAACCCTTGTTTTATGCTTTTTCGGTATATAAAGCATATGAGAAAAGGTTGGGGAAAGTTTGGATACTTTTAGAGTGTCAAAGGGAAAAATGTGGTGACACACAGAATTTGCACGGTTTTCCCAAACCATTCGGAAGTCGTGAAGGTGGTGTCACATTGTACAGAGGAGACCGCATGGTGTGCGCACAGTTTGGGAAAACCGTGTAAGGAGGTCGTGCGGAGTGCCCCTTCCAAGCAGTGACTACCGAATGGTTAGCGCACGATTTTACTAACCATGCCGACTAACCATGCACAGAGTCAACATAGATCCTATTTTAAGGATCTAAATAATTTTATAATTTATCCCACTCGTTTTATCTCCTAGACGTCCCTAACTTGGGATTTCTCTCTGGTGAAGGTGGGAGAATACTTAACAGGCATTTTGGAACCGATCCGGTGGGTTTCCTTGGCGTTTACAGGCCGGTCGATCAATGTAAGTCTTGTTTCCTTGATATTTCATAGATCTCCTTCTTCCCACTTGATGGATCCTTAGATCTACACCCATTGTGGGTAGATCTAAGGTAGTGGATGACTTTTATGTTGGGTTTTGATCTTTTTTATTATAGGGGGAGGAATCTAAGGAGTTTTCGTTGTGTTTGGACCCAGTTCTTGGTTGGTTTTGCATATTTTGTTGAGGTAGGTGGCTTCACTCTCAATTCATATTTCATAGAACTTTAAGGCTTGGTTTCAAATTGTTTTTCTTTGATTGAAATGGTTTTTTATCTGTTATGAAAGAATTTTTGAAACCCCTTTTAAGTAACGAGTGATTGAAATTGTGTGTTTTTGGAACGTGTTTGTTGAATTGAACTAAACAATGGTGATTTTAAATTGGATATGGTTTTTCTGCTTGAAAAAATGGTTTTCAATAAAATTGAATATGCTTTTTGAAAGGTTATGAATACACTTGGTTTTCGCATGGATTTTCATGGGGTTTGTTGTGTGTTTATATTCATTGGGATGGATAAGAGTGAGAATTACCCCATAAAAAAGGATGGAAAAGGGCGTGAAGTACCCCCATCAAGGTAGTCCACTAAGTGATGACTTAGTGGAAGGATAACTCTCCACTTGTGAGTATAGGGAGTTCCAGGTTGCATGCATGGTGGGTTGTGTGTATTTGTGAAATGGAATTAATGTGCCAAAATCGAAGTGGGAATTTGATTGGAAACATTGCTTGGTTTCTTTTCTGGAGAAATATTGTTTTTTTTTGGAAAATGGTTTTGACACGGAACATGTTATATTGTGAACTGTTTTGGAATTGTTTTATGTAACTTGTTTTATATAAATTTTCTAACATGTTATATTTTAGATTCATGGGTTGGGATGTAATCGGGGAAAACCTCTTGAGATTCATTACTCATTACCTATTTTGGCATGTTGGTGCTTTTACAGATGTCATATACCGGGATGTTTGAAAAGGTAATGTGTCGCATGCTTATAGCACTACTTCGTGATACTTGGACTGGTTTGTGATGATTGGATCTTGGAGCTTGTGGAGCATAGAGTTGGTTGGTCGTCTTGTAGTCCATTATTTTGTCTTTCTACTATTTACTCTGATTTAGAGTTTGTTTCTGTTGTGGTACTATTGGTTGGTTTAGGATAAAAATAATGGTTGAGTTTTCTTAGCTTTTATCATGCATCATATAGTTGATTTTTTTGGTCATGGTTGTTGGTTCTATGGTATGTCCTAAAAGGGTAAATTATCCCCCATTAGTTTTGAAACCATTTCGACATTTATTTATAGCCTTTGTCACATTGGGGATGTCACTTAAGTCCTAGTAATGACTCATTGTACTCTCAAGACAATGAGAATTGGCGGGTCATTACATTGTTTCACCAGTATAAAAACACTTTTATTTGTGTAGAATTCAAATGAATCAGTCCTCTTATTTTGGATGCTCTGACCTAATCATCCATAATAATATTCCTAGATTCATATAATTTCTATGTCATTGCACTCTGATCCTTATTTCCTTGGAGAGATCTCCCTTTTTTAGGAGACATGGTATTCCAAGAATCACCATGGCTACCCCAGTTCTACTAACGAGATTGATTCTATTGTCCACACCCCATCGATGTAAATGATTCTTATGACAAATGAGTAGTGTCCCAATCACATGATCTTGGAGAACATAATAAATATGTCTTAATATACCTACATATTGTTGAAATTATAGAATGATATTGGTGGTGTTGTAAAATCATACTTCATGTGGTCAATGGAACCACATTGGAAACACCCCACCTTTTTCATGGGTCTCAGATGAAGAATCACTAATCCATATTTCTAACATTGATTTTTCTCCCACACTGGATGTAGGTTTCCCTCTTCCCCTTACTCCTTGAATTTTATTTTCCACTATTTCCCATGGGTATCATGATACTTCCTCCTCCCATACCTATTGAGATGTCCCATCAAACCATTGTCGCTCTATTCACAATATCTCTATAGTCGGTAATACAAAGCCAAACTATCTTCCAGAGAATCCCATATCACATTAATAATTCAATGATGTATTCTTAAAAGATGCAATAACTGAAAACATGGGTGAAAATATCCCTAAATTATTTAATTTATCTACATAATCCGTGATATGTAGATTTTATTTCTTCAACCTGAAGAAGTCTATCATCATTTGAATCTTGAATGTGTGAGGATAAGATTATTTGCTGAATAATTCATTAATATATTCCTTAATAATTCCTTGATATACTCGAGAATGCACTACTAGACCCTGCCAGTATAATTCAAGATCATCTTTTATATATGATTATAGCTTTAATTTCAACACTCTAGGCATGTAGATGAAATCATAGATATGATTCATCCCTTTCAACCACACCTCATCCTTTTCTGGTTCAGAATCACCCCATATGATGGGTGGATTGTTTTTCTAGAACAAGAATGAATGATCCACTTGTCTTAGAGCATCCCTATGGTTCCCAATGTCCACATATTATAATGATTTCATGATACTCTGGGCAGCTGTTGGTTCACTTGTTGTTCATGTGCAATCATGTTTTCTGCATCTTCTTCTAACAAGAGTCGACGATGCCTACTAGGATTCATATAATAAAAAACCATGAACTATATAAGGATCACTCTCTAAAAACTAAAGGTTTATCATTTCATAATATGTAGGATCAACTAATCACAACATTTCTTCTGAATAATCAACACTTTTTCACATTCAACAACATTTGAAAACATTCATCTTTCTTTTTAAAATCAAAAAAATTTCAAAATACAACAACTATGATGTTTTCCAGGTATTTTATATGAAAAGAATGAAATAGTTTTAAAAAATAAAAATAGTGTATCGAATAATATATCATTACCCCAAATGAAAAATGAAATCTGTATTGGATTTCATTCCACTAATTCATTCCATGATCGTCTCATTAGCTAAACAGATGATAATGAGATTCCAATATTCTATAAGAGTATATGAAACAATTTTGTACCCAATTCCTTGGAAACATGGAGTTCATCCTAAATATGTAATATATGTATTTTTGTGCTCTACATTTAAATTTCTGACAATACTATTCGCCTCTACTAACCCTACATACGGAATGAAATTGAAGGAATTCAACTTCATGGCTGATAATCATATTCCTATCTACATGACCTTAATAGATATCCCCATGACACTAAATACTAGAAAAAAAATTCATAAATGTGTCCAATTTTTTTGGGGATGATATAACCTTTAAGAATAAAAAATAACCAATAATACATAACCCAATATACCAATATATCATGCATGATAAACATAAAATAAAACACAACATTTCATATATCAAAATCATAGAAAAATAAAGTACCACAGTAGAGGACTACAATATAAAAGTAAAACAGAAAAGGTAAACTAATAAAACTCCCAGATGACCATAAGACTCTATTCTCTACAATCTTTATTCTCTAATATGAAAAATAAAACCCATGTATCATTAATTAGTTCTAAACATGTGATACTTTACATATTCCCATGTCCTAGTAGGTGACATCTGGAAAATCACCAAACTGTCAATGAATGGGTGAGTACTAAAACAGAATAGGTATTCCATAATGACTTCCCTACTCATTCTACTAGGCTATAAGAGTTAGAGACATTTATATTAAATTATTTTGAAAACAATTTATAACTAAATATAAACAACTTCAAAATTAGTATGTGTAAAAAAAACATCAAATGAATTTTTTACCTAAAAAAAATTAAAAATTGTATATGTAAAAAAATTCCAAAATAAATTATAAATAAACAATATGATGTTCAAAAATATGTTAATAAATAAATATAAAAAAAATCTCATGTCTTCGCATTTTCCAGCAAAAGTGATTTTTATGAAACAACCAACCAATACCTTGAATCCATTTCTCAAGTTCCACTTGGCATAACGAATCAACTTCACATATATTAACCTGAATGCTTAAATATAATATTTTTATACTCATGAGTGGTCTCTCATTGATCTACAATGTAATCTGACGATAATTATCTCCCTTGTTCCATTACACTTTTGGCATCGAGGTCAAGGTCATATTTCATCCAATACTCTTATATGCAATATGAATACACACACAGGTATACCCAATACCATTAATAAAATAAATATTCCAAAATCATTCCAATAAAAAAAACTTTTATTTAATTTTTCTTCCAAAAAACCATTAAAAAAATTCAGCATGTCCATATTTTAAAATCTTATTTTTTAGAATCAACAAGCTAAATCACTTTACACAACAATTCACTACAATTTCACAATTTCACCAAAACCATAAATCATCACTGAAGAGGATTTATTACAAAATTTCCAAAACAAATTCATGATAAATTTCATAAACTTAATTAATTTGAATCCAATCCAATCAAGTCTAGAAAGAGGTGTCGTTAGGGAACCCACCTACATCGAGAGTTTGGTCAAAAATGATAACCTGACGATGAAAGTAACCAAAACAGGCTGAAACATCCACAAAGTCACCATAGATCTCTAAACATACCACTATAACTCCAAATATATACTTTTTTAGGATCATTTACCATATATTTTCTGGGAGCAGGCATAGATATGAGAAAATATGAGGAGTGAAGTAGAAATCATCAAGAATGACCAGGAACTATAACTTACCATGAGAAATTTTCTTTTAATACCCAAGGGAAGCCTTTATATAACCTCTAGATTGATGGGATAATAATACTTGGCATTTAAAAGAAAATAATCATGGGTTATGGAAATATAGGAGGAGGAATAAGGAATTAAACATTAAGGAAAACCAAGATCCACTTTCTAAGGATACTGTTTTTAGCCGCCCATAGTTTAGTAGCATGATTAAGAAAACCATGTGTTAACCGTGTGTCAGTTATTTCCTTAAATATGATCTATAAGATAATATCATCACATGTTATCTAAAACCATACTCTAACCATGTTGAAGCCACTAACTCAAACTACCCAAAACAAACATTTTCTCATAGGATGTCTCATGGTGTGGACAAACAGTGTGCTGCCTATGCACCTTCTCTTTAGGCATAAAAACACAAATAAGGATCTACACACTCCACCAACTATCACCATTATACTTAATAAACGTTGAAATCACAACGGAAGGGTTATATACTATAAATCTTGTGTACAACAGATAAATTCATTATAAAGGGAGTGTAATGTATCACCCCGTGTTTTTGTGAAATATTGTTTTTTGAATTAATTTAATCTATTTGATATTTTTTCCCTTCATGAAAAAATAAATATAGATTATTTTATATAAGAGAACCATGTTATTATGAAATTATAATCTAGACCATGAAAATATATTTTTATATGATAACCAAATATATATTTTCACTACAGGAAACACCAACATGGCATGTTTTATATGCAACAATGACTTGGCATACATTACACAAATCACTGAGTTTCTAATATACTAATTTTTTATAATTAATTACAAGTGACAAATAAAACATAACCATTATAAATAATAACATGAATAGTATTAAATTCTTATAATTTATAATTTATAATTTTTTTATAAAAATTAAACATTTTATGAAAAAAAATATAATTTTTGGTAATGTCTTTATATTTTTGGGAAAACTATTTTCTCAATAGACCTTCTGTTTTAGTACTTCTATGAACAACAATAAAATTAGTTTCACAAAATCAATGAAATTTAATTCAATAAACTAAAATTAATTTTTTAATTCAAAATATAAAAATTTTCTTCAGGTGAGTTTTTGGGAATTTTTTGAGAATCCTCATTTTTTTTGAATACTGAAAATAATGAATTTTTACTAAAATATTATTTTTTAAATTTTTATAAATTGTTAAATATTATATTTAGATGTTTTAAAAGTCAAAATAGATCAATTATTCATATATGATTTCAATTTAGTTTATTTTATTATTTTTTATGTTGGATTTAGATAAAAAAACGTAATGGTCTTTTTGAAGATTCTAGGTTTTTAAACCCACTTTCTCTCCACATTGGGGTGATTAGAATTAAATATAATACTTGATCTTATGGGGATTTAATTTTAAAAAATATAAATACATAGCTCTAATTAATATAATATTTATAGTGTAATATTATCAAATTATTTTATTACTAAAATTATTAGTGAAAGGGATAAAAATTTAATAAATTGGTTAATGTAAAATTAAACAAAACAAGGGACTATGCCTTAATAATGAGGGAAAAAATTATCAATAAATATTATAAAAATCTTATTTCATGGACATAAATCATCAAAAAACATTTTAGGTTCCATAATGATCCATTTGGACCCTTTTATAACAACTAATACCCAGGGAACAAAAAATTATTTTTAAAAAATACTATGTGTATCCATTCCCTCCATTATATAACTACATCACATATATACCTTCAAAAAACATATATAAAAACATAGTATTTTCCAATATATACCCAATACGCTTCCCATAATCCCTTAATTCCTTCTGGAAACTTACCATTATTCATAAATCCATCCAAGGAAGACGTTTGTGTAAAGAAAAAATAATTGCCCAAAGAATAGGTAATATCCTTACTAAAACCTCATTCTTTTATTATCTTTCTCAACCACCAAAAATATTTTTATTCTATTCCCATATAATAAATAAATCCAAAATGTAATTCTATTATTTTATTCTATGTGTTCTACACACATTTACATACACATTCATCTAATGGGTAACGAATATACAGTTCTTTTTACGATGAAATACCACCTCGTGAAATGATTTTGTTTCACTAAACTTTACCACCTCAAATGGATTGTATTTTGGATTGAATATAAATTTTTATATGATATTTATAATTTATTGGTAATTATTTATTTATTATATAAATCCAACATTCATTATTTCAATTTTATCTAAATATTATTATTTATTTTGGGGAAGTGTGGACAACTGCCTCCTCAATGCAGTGTTATTCGTTCACACACTATGTGGAACATATTAAGTATGGTTCTAGTGAACCAATATTATATATTTTACATAATAATTATCCTTTTATAATATTACATGTATATATACATATATATTTACTTTTAATTCTTTATTTTATTTTTAAAAAAAATAACAGAAACAATGTTCATGCGTGTGTACGTCCCACCGTCTCTATGACTTGTGTATTCAATATTTTATTATTATATAATATATAGTATTATAAATACATATTTATCAAATATAAATTATATTTATATCATGTTTTAAATTCTATAAATCATTATATAAGATTGGGGAAAAAATATAAAAAATTAACACACATGTGATTAACATTGAGGATATTACTATAGTCGAAACCTTAACCTGGAATCGCTAAAAATTGGGTAATATAATGTCATAATAAAAAAATATGGTATTATTAATAAGACTATGCTTCTATAAAATCTATATTATAAACATATATTTATCGTACGTGAGGTTCTCATTTGTATTTTGAGAGTCAATACAAATGGTGGGGAATTTCATCAGTCCTTTAATTCTATGAGATACATTCCATATTCAGCACTTTATTATTTAGTGTGGTGTCTATACAGACCTATGAAATGTTTTAAAATTAATTCACTTTTTTATTTATATAAAAAAATTTAACTTTTTTTACCATTTCTAAGGGTTCACAACCATAAAGTTACTCAGGTATGATGGTTTTTCCCGTCTCAATATTATTTTTCTCAAGACATAATATGGGTTCACTTCTTAATTCAAATATGTGGTGCATATAAGGAAAATCAATTTATTATATGATTTATATATTAATATTTATTTCTATATAAATATTTATTTTATGATTTTTCTTTCATGGAAATTATGTTTCAAAAAAAATCAAATTAGTAAAGTAGTTTTCTGTCAAACTTCTTTCTTTGAGATATTTGAATTTTATGGAATTATATTTTTCTATGAGGTGTATATAATACCATTGAAATGTTACATCAAGAATATAATTCATTTCCTGTTATTTTAATCCTAATTTTATATATTTTAATAACAAAGATAGTATAATTAAATTTTTCCAAGTGGTAAGAGTTTATTTAAACAATCTGATCATTTAATGATATTATATATGATTGTGCATTGATTGGTGAAATATTATGATCCCTATCCCAAAATAACCCATGAATTTTATTAACCGTTACATATTCATGATATATTCATGTATTGGTACAAATTTTCTAATAATTGACAAATATGATGAATAAGAATTTATTTTATGTAATCATGAATTTACCCCAGTCTTAAGTCAAAAATAAATGTTCCATAAAAACCATGTTTTCTAAAAAGATTTTCAAAATGGGTTTAATAATTTTTTATACATATTCAAAGTGGTTAAAATAAATGGGTTTCAACTATTTTATGAAGGCTTCTTTATATGTTTTAATTTTTTTCTATTTAATGGGTTTCAAAAAGTTTTCAGGTTTTCATTAAATATTTTCAAAGTGTTTTCAATGAAATGGTTTTCAAAAAATATTCAGTAATTCATTATATGATTAAAAAATATCTTCAATGAAATGGTTTTCAAACCATTTTCATGATTTCTCTGTTAATTTATAATTTAATATCAAATATTTTTTTCCAAAACATGTACAAGAATTACATATTTATTTTAAAATTATTTTTAATTAATAAGGGTATTAATTAGTTTTGAATCTTATTTTATAAGTAATCAATAAAAATTTTCAGAATTTTTTCAAGATTATTTCATATGCTATCAGGGAATTGTATTCAATTGATTTGAATCCTTCATTTTATGATTTCAATTCATTTTCAAAGAATGTGTTTTTTCAAGGGCTTGGTGCTTTAAATGATTTTTTTCATAGAATAAGTTATATTTTCCTCACGAAATGTTTGTAAAGGACCATTCAAAATTATTTTCCCTCTATGGTGACCTATTATGTGGATAATCATTCCATTTTATGGAAATTATTCAATATTTCTATTCATAATATTTCTATAAAGTTTTTATGTTTTAATGGAATGATTTTTATGAATGTAATTTCTATTTCATAGGTTACATGTTTATGAAATTAATTCTTATTCAACTAGTTTTATTATTTTGAAAACCACTTTTTAGAGGGTTATGATTTTATGAAATGATTACAAAACCGGAATTTTTCCATATTTTAATATTTGATTACCTATTTATTACCCGCATTTTATTTCATTTGTAATAATATGATTATTTATGATCTTGTGTCACAATTATGTATGCTTTAGTTTTTAGAGTGTTGGGACATATATCTCACTACAATAAATTAGTTAATGATTTATATTTCGTAATATATACTAATATGGTCTACTATGTGAACCTTGACTAGTAAGATAGCCATTGAAGTGAACCATGACTACCATAATTGTATGGGGAGTGATCTCATAGTTCCAAGATGGCCATGGGAGTGAACCATGACTACCAAGATGGCATGGGGTGTGAATCCATACTACAAATATCTCATTGGCAGTGATTCCTTGACTACTATGGAAATCATTTTCTATGCTTATGTGTCTTCCAAAATTCAAATTCTTATTCCTTTATTACAATTTCATAGATTAAGCTCTTATTTACCATATGATTCATGTCTTATAAACTACTAATATTTATTCTATGATTCATGTTCATGTTATTTGATATGCAGTGTATGATGTTCAGATGTTATACTCATGTTCTAATACCCTTATATTCATATAATGACTTTGTATTTCCTATATTTACCCTTATTGATCATTGAATATCTCTAATTTCTTATGATTAATTTCCCCATGTTATAATGAAATATTGTTAAGTATAATTACTAAGGGTGATGGTCTTTATGGGAAATATTGAAGATATTTAACTAAGTAAGAATTTTTTTTGTTCAATTTTTCCAATGGACGAAAAATACCATGGTATTTGGGCGTCTATTTTTGTAATGTTCTAAGTGTTTTGTAAAGATGATGTACTTTTAAAGAATTAAATGAAATGGTCTCTATACTTAATGAACATAATTACTAGAGATATATTAAAAGCTATATTATAATACATTAAAATTACAGATTTATTCCCTATATGTAGTCATAATTCTATCCGAGAATATTGTGAGGCATAATGTCGTTGGTAACTAAGTACACAGAACAATAACTTGAACATGGATACAATGAAATTATTTAATATTCCATAACATGGACTTAAATTCAACTGATCTTATATAAAACATCATGGGATAACATAAAGATATATATAAGAAAGTGGTGATATATAAATCCAAGTATGAGAATAAAAAAAACCCAACAAATGTAAAAATAATACATATGATCTAAGTATCATATCCTGGTAAGATAAGAGGGGTGGTATTTATAATATTAAACTATGATGAGTGATATAACATGATATAATAAAGGGAAAATAGGAATGTGCAAAAAAAATATCCTAAAATCATAAAAATAATTTAGCTATAATAATAGAAAGACCATAACATTGTATTCTTAAAATGACATCTTTTACACCATATATGGTACCAAATATAGAAAAAAATATACACAATTATTTGGAGGGATGTATAATTTGTGGCCCACCAATCACATTTATATCGTGTACATGGAGATGTGTGCAAAATTTGTTATAAAAAAATAAAGATAAATTTCATCAATTTTAATCTGAGGAATAAATATTATGGGATAAATAAATTGAAATACCCATTAAAGTAAGGATATGTATATCTTGGTTAACATAATTAATGTTAAATGGGTATGGTTATTCACTACATAAATGTTTTTAATGGAAAATCATAATATAATTTTAGGAGAATAACATGGGTATATTAGAATTAATTGAAGGGTTTAGTAATAGGGAAAGGGAATATAATTATTTTTCATCGTAAGGAAAATAATAGGGATAATGAAAAAAAATATCTTGGAAAAAAATTGAAAAAAATGAATAATTTTAGGGAATGTGTTTGAATATGGAGGATAATGAGATGACCCCTTACCTTGATAGGCAACTTAAAAAATCTTTAGAGGAGTATACTAATAGCTTGTGGAAAACATATAAGGTCTCTCGGGAAAGAATGGTAGAATAACTATTTTATCCAAGCATTTATTTTGATTTGTAGTGGGAGGATTGATGGTTTTTACAGAAGAAGAGAAGGGAATTTATTATTAATTTTAAAATCTTATTTCTAAAATAAATATGATAATGTAATCAAAACCAAAAACCATAATTGTTTTTTTCCAACGTTTTATACAAAGGAAAAGTTATTTAAGATATTTTATATATCTGTGATCTTCACTCATCAGTATAATACCATTGGTGATGTTCAAGTTAGTAATTTTCATAAATAAATAATATTAAAAACATTAAATATAATATAGGTTTTGGTGGATTCATTAAGGATTTATAAAATTAATCATATAACATTAATAAAATTAAGAAGGAAACCTTATTTTTGCGAGTATACTCTTTATATTATTTAATATATCACTTTTTATATTTTATGATCTGCTAATATATACCTTATATTTATTCAATATTTATTTTTGATCACAAAATTCTTACATCTCAAAATAGTATTAAATATTCACCTTTGTATAATTTCAATGTATTTCTTTCAAAAACATTTTTTTCATTATTGAAATAATATTCTAAATATGAGAATTTAATATTTTTAATCAAAAATACCGATTTACTGAAAAATGAATTGTTTTTTATAAGAGTTTTTATACCATTATAAAAATAAATTTTACGTTACAAAAATATAATTATATATATATTTTAAAAAAATTATTTAATAATAATAGTTTATTAAAATATTATTTTTTAAACGGTTTTGGAATTCATCAAATTGAGTGTCTTGATTGAGAGTATATATTTTTCAAAAATATTTTTTTTATAATCATATCAAAATATGATTATTCTTATAAATTATTATTTAATAGTTATAAATTAATTAATGATAAATAAAATAATTATTTTATAAAAATAAAAATAAAATTTCTAGGAGCAAGATACATTGACCTTTATTTCCCAAGTGATACCCTAGGGGTTATGTCTGTGAAGGTGAGATTTCCATGGGGTGGTTTGGTTAACATGATTTGTTTTGTGATATGGATGATCTTGAATGTCTACCATAAATGGTATCCCTTATGATTTAGTTTTTGAATCATAGAATTATCTTCGTAATAGAAAAGATATATGATTTAATCTATTTTGGAATATCTAATAAAAGGGCCCCATAGTTTATGATCCTACCTATCCAGGCTATTTCATTATTTACATGTGTCAAATGGACTTGTCATAACCCGATATATATATATATATACTAGTCATATTATCACTGTATAAGAAATTTACTATCAAATACTATTATTTTTAGAGATCATTTTTTGACATGATATAATTTTCAATGGAAAAAAATAAGAAAAGTAAATAATCTGTTTTCTATAAAAAAATTACATAATAAGTAATGTATTCTATTGAAAATAGTGTTTAATTTATAAACAATTATTTCATTACATTATTCCTCCATTATAAATATATCCTTTAAAATTTTAATTCGATACACTAAAAAGTGATGCAGCTTTTGTTTCATTGCCTCTCTTGGTAAAGAAGTCGCTTCTTGAAACGTATTGTTATATGAAACCACATTGACCAAGTGAGTTGTATTGTTTCATAGAAAATAGTCTCTACGATCTAAGATCTTCACTACATAATCCTTATATAAATGATTGGTCTCTTGTTGTACCACCTCCACATTCAGCAAATTTGAGGTGTCTTGTATGAACATTCACAAGATGTATTCATGGAATACATTGTGTACTTGACATAGGGATGGATGTAGGGATTGATGTTATCCCAGTGCTCTAATATGAACAGAAATCTCCAATGAGACAATTAATTTTGGACTAAACATTCCATTCATCCAAAACCTCATAAAACACATTCACCTCATTCCCTGAGGGAATAGTTTATCTGAATCCTAAAATTCAAAGTCCATTCGATGATGGTCTTTATAGATTTTTTATAGATTTTTTGATCATTCCATTTGTTGCTAAATGTTTTCAATCCTATTAATTATCTCATGGAATATATTATATCCCTTAAGCTTCTCCTCTCCCACATTTTCCCTTCACGGTGGAGTCCGAAATATCTTCCCACACAGAGCCTTATAAAGTGATATATGAATTCTAGAATTGAAAATATTGTTATTTGAAAACTACACTAGTGGATGTAATTGATACGAATATCCTTATAAATCCATATAACATGATCACATCATATTTAGAGTGTTTTAATTGACCTTTCAAATTGGAAATCTATCTTATGGTGAAATAATGTACATAAACTCATCTTTGTATCCAATAATAATAATATGGAAATTTATTAAAGAGAAAAGAAAACAGTACAAGAAAAATACAAACAAAAAACACCAAAACCATAAAAAAATGGTTAAGGTGAAAAAGAAAGAAACCAAAGCCGACAAACACCCAATAAAAAGGGTGGGATATGGGATGAGGCCACCAATGCTGCCAATGAAGATCAAAGCCGGATTAAGTAAGACATCTCCACGATAGAAGAATCTCCATCAGCCCTGACCTTTATTAGCCAAAAAACAGCAACAAAAAAACCTTCCTTCCACCAAATGAAGCCAGAAACTAAGCCTCCAGCCCGCTCCAAACAACACACTGATTCCCAGAATTTGGGAAACCAAATGAAGCCAACAACTCTGCAGACTCTAACCTGCTCCAGATCAGCACACTGAATCCCAAAATTTGGGAAACCACATCAACTCAACACAGCAAAGCTCTACTTCCATCCTGAAGTAAAAGGAACAAGCCACTCCAAAAAAAAAACAGGCCCCAAAAGAAACTTACAAAAGTCTAAACATGGGGGATTTGTCACGGTCCTTATTAATAAAAATAATGAGATCATCAGGAACTTGATCAAACCAAACAAAATCAACACCATTAACACCTTTATTAGCTAGACCATCAGCAACAGAATGGGCTTCCCTATAAACATGAGTGATAATATGATTCAAAGAAAAAAGAGTCTCCAAACAATTAATCCAGCGATTAGTAAGCTTCCAGGACAAGTGATAAAAACCCATCCTAATTGCAGAAACAACAACAGAAGAATCACTCTCAAACCATAAATTATCCCAACCACGCTGCACAGCTTGATCGACAGCAACAATAATGCCAAGCATTTCGGCCTCAAGTGAAGAGGCAAAGCCACACGAACCATGAAAACAACCAAGGACATCCCCTTTATGATTCCTGAAAACAGCACCATAACCAGAATGCCGCAGATTACCCCTATAATCACCATCTGAATTTACTGTTATCCAAACACAAAAAGGTTCCTTCAAGAGAACTTCTAAAGTACCACACGGAGGCTTGAAATTACCCTTAACACCTATCCTGTTCAGAACGGACAAATCATGAACCGAGTTAAAGCAAAAATGCTTCCTTGGAATAACAACATTACGCATAGCACCAAGAATAGCGGATAAAACCCCACTAACCGAGAAGGAAAATTTATCATGAATCATCTTATTTCGAGCAAACCAAATAAAATGAAGGAGTTCAGAAGCAGCGACTCTAAAAAGATCCAACAATTGGGGAGAGAGCGAAATAGAATTCCAGCTTTGAAGGAAATGATGAATTCAAGAAATATTAGGAATGGGAATTTCAAAGATATCAAAAACAGCCTTCCACATTGAAGAGGCATTGACACAACTAATAAACAAATGATCAATGATTATAGAAGGCTTCTCGAGAACCTTGAGTTCTACCTCAGATCATGATCAAATATAATATAGAGTGGAACTACATGAATTATTACCACTTCTCTTATGTATATCATTGATATTTAATAAATAGTGAAATATTTGTTGATAAAAATGAAAATTTTAGACCTTATAAGGCAATCAACTACCAAACAGATGGTGTTATTTCATTTATCTATCAGGGGGAGTCCTATGATGAAATACATGGTTATGTTTTCCCATTTTCATTCATGTATGGGAAATATTTTTCATCAAACTATTTTACTTCTATAATTCCCCGTTTCCTTGTGGGCATACCATGTAAAAGATTCAAATTATACAATCTCTATATTCTTGTTAAACCATATAAGTTTTTCTTCAGATCCATAAAATTTTTAGTGCTTCATATATCATTAGAGATATTGGAGTTATTAACATCATATAGGAGTCACCACTATAGTTACATTATTTATGGGACACATATCTAGGTTTCAAACAATATATCTCCATTTTTATAATTATTGGGCTCCAAAAAATTTGGTATAATTTTCGGTAACACATCATTATCTTTCTGGGGGCCCTTGACCCTCTAATAAATAAATGGTTGAGTAGCTATTTGACCAAGATAAGTTGAGGATACATTTATTAATTCCATTTCAATTCTATTTACGTATATTAATATTGAATCCATAAAATTCCTTATAGTTGATATTATTGTATAACCCATTTTAATCATAGATTGTACCACATTGTTTTCCTTCTAAAGATAGTAATGGATTGAATAATCAGAATCCTTGAGTAGCTCTAAGACACATCATTGTAGAATATCATGCTCATTTTTAGGACTATATACTTTATTATTTTATATTACATATACATTTCACACATCTTCCCAGAGAGGAAATACATAAAAAAATTTAATATATAGATCATTACTTCCAATTATACATAATGGTTGTGGCAGTTTTTTCTAATGGATCGTTAATTGGTGGGAGGAATAAGCTTTCATGTTTTCTTATTTTATGAGTACATAAACCAAAACTTTTTGGATATATCACTATATATCAAAATTCCTTTAACAGTAGTGGGTAATGAGAGATTAAGTGAAGTGATTAGAATTTTTTACAACTATATAATATTCCCATCACATTTATCAGTTTGGAAAGACGTGACTCATTTCTGAGTAAACTTATTTAGTAGAATAGGAAATAAATAGATGATTATAAAAAATAAAAAATATTTCCAAAATTATCCTTGGAAACTATGGATTTTTTGAATATTTTTTTGTTATGTATATCATTCAATATACATTTTTATTGAATTATAAATTAATATCCCTTTACCGGTGATAACATGCATTGGGATATTTACATTTCCAATTTAAGACATAAACTAACAATACACTTAAAATAAATTTTTCTTTCAAAATGGTGTTAGAACATATTTCAAATACCCCTTATCTTCCTCCTTGATTTTGGTGTATATAAAAATATAATCTATGATTACTGTATATTTATTTTTGAGTTAATCACTCAAGACATTATTAATCATGTCCATGATAATTGATAGATCATTAAGGAGTCAAAATGAAATAATTATAATATAAACCGTACCTTATAAAAGAAGAAAACATAGGGATGACCACTTTAATAACATTTTCTTGATAATATTTTGTCCAAGAATCAACTAAGGAGAAGTACTAGTATCCACATAGCTGATTGAACTAGTCATCAATCTATACAAGGGGATAATTTAAATTTATCATGATCTTATTATGAAAATTATAATCAATACACAGGAGCATTGAACAATAATTATTCATGGTGAAGACGACTATGGAACCCCATAGTGATGTAATAGGTCATATAATCCAATTATATGGGTTTTAATATTGTTTATTATGCATCCCCTTAAGTTCAAAAAATGGTATTTCATTACAGAGTCTTGGATATCTGAAAATATCTAGGTAAAAGATCTTTTGAGAAATAAATCTCATGGATTGATAGAACACCAAATAGTTTTTTGGGAAATTCATCAACATATTCACTTAAAATGAGAGTTACATCAGGGATGATATTTTCTTCAGTATCATTCATTTGAGCATGATACCATTTCTTATGAAGTAATAATATCAATTACTAAGATGATGATACCAAGGTAGATTCATCCTCCTCATTTCACTTATACATAATCATATAGTAATTTGGAATAAAAAGGTATATTTCTTTCTCTTATAAATTTACATTGGATCTACATAAATAATGTTGATCCATACAAATAATGGAATAAAATTCTACTAAAAAAGGTATCACAAGGATTGATGGGAAGTTCTTCTGCAAATTTACACATGGTAAGAGTTAAATAACTATGATGAAATAATTTCAACATTTTATATCTATTTATATATCATGATTTTTATGTTTTTTTTGGTGTTTTAATATTTCTAATAAATATCCATGATTTAAAATAATTCATAGATCAAGAATTGAATTGTAACACCCCAAGTTAATTTGAACCATTTTTCTCTTGATTAATTTAATTATCATGGATTTATTTCATTACATACTACAATGAGTCAATCATTATTTATACATAATACCATGTCAATATTACAAAACATGAAATATTGACATGGCATGTGCTACACGGAACACTGAGTTTCTAGGAAACCAAATTTTATTAATATATTTATTTAAACTAGGAAATTATAACATAATCATTAAACATAGTAATATGAATAGAAATAACTATTTTTTAAATATTATTTATAATAAGATTATATTAATAAAACTCACTACTGGAAAATGGACCTATCCCCACGGTTTTCCCCCAAACCATGGGGATAGGTTTTGGATAAAATACGTATACGCACGGTTATGAGAAGCCATGGTTATAGGTTTCCCGTGTGTGCAGGGGAATTTTTTTCCTGTGGGACGGAATTTGTTTTGGTGGGAGTCCTATACCAACGGTTCTTCCCTCTATACCCATTATTTATATAACTATATTTGACTAAATATATATACACACATAGGTGATGTTAGGGAAGTGGTAACAGTGTGTGTTTGCAGCAAAGAGGTTGTGAGATCGAAACCCGCCGCCTGCATTCTTATAGGATTTATACTCATATTTTTAGAACAGTTGGTAAAAGACTTTGACAGTGTGGAAATTGTGTACGATGCTTCGACACGGTGGCAGAACAACTATACCCATTGTTTTGGAACCTGTGGATATAGGCTGAGGACCTATACCGATTACACCAACGACCACGGTTCCCAAAACCATGGTTATTGGCTATACCCACAGTTTTAGGGGATATACCCATGGTTTTGAACCGTGGGTATAGGCTATTTTTTAGTAGTGACTTATTGATAAAAATACATATCTTTTATTAAAGTATTTATATGTCTGAAAATGCTATTTTATTAAAACTAATGTTTCATATGTCCTTTTGTGAATAATAAAGATATTAATTGTTGACTCCTTCAGATTTTTTATTTGATAAAATAAGCTTAATTTTTTTATTTATAATTTAAAAATTAACACCGAGTGATTTTTATGTGTATTTCTAAAAATATTCATTTTTATAAGAAGAGTGAAAAAATACAAAATTTTAATTCAAAAATGCATTTTCATATAATTTATTCAAATTGAAAAAATATATTTTAATTTTTTTTCAAATTGTAATGAAAAATAAATAAATAAATAAATACAATACATGTCATTAGAACAAATTTAAAATTGAAATTTGATATCAAAACATTGAAAATTTTAAACATTTTTCATAAAAAAAATTTGGTGTGCCCTAACTCAAGTGTGAAATTTAAATTAATTTCTTCAACTTCAACGATTACAATTTTGAAAAAAAAATTGAATTAGAATAATTTATAATTTATAATTTCTTAAAATTATTTTTTGAGATAAAATATTATTTAATTTTATAAAAAATGATTATAGTGATTATGGTAAAACCATGATTGATTAATTACTAAACATATAAAATAGGGTGATAAATGTCCCTATACTTGTCTAAAAATCATTGGATATCTATAGATTGACCATTCAACCTCTAAGGACCCATAAGGATCCATTGGAACCCATGGAAGACAATTACAATAAAGGGACATCTCATAGATTTTCAAGAATAAAAAATATTCCATTTCCCCACTTATAATTTTCCTCGTCTCCATCCCATATTTTTATACATCTCAACCTACATTTTCTATGAAAAACTATAGCTAAATATCCTTCCAACATCCCCACCATCATCCTAAAATCCTTTCTTTGGGATGAAAACAATACAAGAAATACCTTTGGTGTAAATCAAAATGTGTTTCCCAAATAAGAAAATGTTTAATCAAATACGACGAGAGTCAAGACATAAGGTAAGGGTATTTCTTCTTTAACATTTAGTTTTATGAGATTAATGCCTTATTATCCTATAATTTTATTTCTTTGGTGTATATAATTATCATGAATATATTCTATGATAATTATCCTTAAATCTATGGGTATTTTCATATATATTTGATGATCTCTCTTTCATTTTGTTTACTGTTCAAGAGTTACCAAAGTGGTAAAGTATTTTTTTCTCAATATTCTATCATTGTGGAAAAATCAACAATTAAAAAAATGTTTTCAAAAACGTGTTAAAAAAAATTCAACTTTTTTTAGAAATGTTTTTAAAGATGGTCATTTAAGCTCATTTTCAAATAATGAGGACTGTATAAATTTAATCGTTTCCACGAATCCTTATTTGATTTCAAAGATATTTTCAATTAAAAATAATGTCGAATATGTTTTATGTTTACAAAAAATTGAAAGTAGAAAGGATATTTTCCTCACTGATTTTTTTAAATGATCTTCCCAAATTATTTTCAATCTAATATAACATCCATTATGGTTAATCAATCCTTTATTGGTAAATAATCAAAAGTTTGCATCCATATTCTTTCATTGAATTGTATTGTTGTGATATAATGATATTTTTCATGAAACCCAATTGTGTTTAAAAAATTATATTCTTATTATTCCCCCTTTTCATCAGAAAATATTCTTTTAGGAAATGATTATGATATGTGCATTTGTATAGATTTTATGACCTAAAAACATTTTTATGACACTGATTTCATTTCATGGGTTATAATATTATTTCTTATGATTTTGGGGCACATGTATGTATGTTTTCTTTTGGATTTGGGTTATAAATATATCTCCCTATAATGTATTGTGTAAGTATTTATATCTAATTATAGGATTATGGGATTCAAGTAGAAGATATTAATCCACTATTAAATATGGGGAAACCAGATCCATGACGGGAAGATGGAGAAACCTGGTCCACTATATAAAAGATGGGGAAATCCTCTCCCTTACAGAGAAAGTACTATGATTGGGGAGGGTGGTGTGTCCCACCAAGTAGGTATTGTCCATATGTAGTTCCATATTATGTTTTTACGATTCACCATGAATTATCAAGAATTATATTTCATGTTTTTGTGTCTTCTACAATTCCCTTCCTTTTTTCAATGTCACGATTTCTTATCTTATACTCCTGATTAACCTATGATCCATTTCTTATGAACATCCAATATTTTTTCCATGATTCATGTCTATGAAATTGTATCTGTATGGTATAATCATTTAATGTAATTATCTTTTTGTGATACTCTTATGTTGATGTTAATGCTTATATATCCCAATTGTTTACCCTCCTATGCATCATAGATCTGACATTTTTATTCTTTCCATTAATAATTTTATGAAGATATGTATTATGTATATTGTGTCTATGAAAGGTTCTAGTCATGTAGAACCTAGTGGGTTATAATTTAGCTAATTTATATGAAAATTGATGGTCTCTATACATTATATCAGAGAAAATTTTTTGATATCCATTGGAAACTAGGATGAGGAAACCTAATTGAGAACCCTAAAGACAAGTCTTCCCATAAGTCTAAGGATATGAAAAATTATTGGAAAATATACTAGAATTTTGGTAAATGATAGAGTGTGTGGTAACGTATGAGTAAATCCATGTCTAGATACTACATGTAAATTTGGATGTAGAATAGATGTAAATAGTGGAAACAACCTAAAAAAATATTGATATAAGATCACTCTAGAACTGATGCTTGATAATGGGCCTTAGTACACTCTTTGTTTGACACTCCTTGGGGATATGCTTTGGGAATTCACAAACTCTTCATAAACCATCATGAAGACTTCATATATGTGTTTCATATGAATAACATAAGATAAAATTATGGTGTCAATGTAATGTGGTTCCTCAAAATGAAATAATTTTATTAATATATCATTTCTATTTTTATTCAATGGATGAAACCAAATAGACCACATTATATCTGATTTCAAATATCAATGAAAATATTTCCTTCCTAAGAATTTGAATAATATGAGAGATGGAATGAAAAATATCATCGCTATGATTACCAATATTTTTGATGAAATGAGACATGTTGAGACTCTGAATGTGAAAATGGGGGAATAATGTTCTGTTGAGTCCATAATGTGGAAACATCATCATTCTATCAGAGGGTCTTCTAATCCACATTTTGGAAAAAATGGATTAATTCCACAGAAAGGATATTATCTATTCACCAGTGTTTGAAACATAAAAAATTCATTCTGATTTTTATCTTGTATATGGTTATTCCAACTAACGATGGACTCTAATCCAAAATACAAGGAAGAAATATGAAATTTAATAGTGTTGTAGATGAGGGACTTTAGTATCTATAATTATATTGTGAATTTATTAATCAAAGTATTACTACGGTTTGGATTTACACATCAATCTCATTTTTTATCAAGAAAATGAAATGAGAGATAAAATGAAAATATAAAACCAATAATGAGAGGTAGTGAAGACATATTTTATTCTCTAAGTGTATATGGAATCATGTTGTAGATATTATTATGGGGTATAATAATTTTTTTGGGTTGAAAATACATCATTTAAATGAATGCCAAAATGATTGGAAGAATTTTTCAATTGATAAAAATAGAGGTAATGATGTATAGAATAAATATCCCACACTTCAACGATTCAAGTGAAAAGAGGATTGGATTTAATATAACGAGTTCCCAAACCTGAGGGTTAATGATTATGTTTTCAATCAACAACATCTTAAAATAAGAGATAGGGGAAATGTCTTATGATAATCGTATTTTATGGGGGTGCAATAATGATGTTGTAAAAGGTACACTTACCATCAAGTATAGAGCTTCTAAGGACTTTATGATTTTGGATCTACCCACTCATTCATACCTATTGAATATTATAATATTATTAAGATTCCATCAAAATAATTATATGAGGAATTAGTAGTGAAACCTCTAATGGTACGATGATTGAATCTGACATCTATTATTCATATTTTGTTGATATTTTAAGGGAATTTACTTCTTGAAAATTTTGTCATTCTTCCTTTGGTTGACGTTGATGTCATATTAGGCATGTGTAGTCTTTCACATAGTAAATCACAAAAAATTATCATGGAAGGGATGTTATCTTTTATATTTAGAATCCATCAATTATTTTCTATCAATGTGATGTTATTTGTGAAATTCCTATAGATATTACGTCTATTCTATGGGTCTTAATTCTCATTCAATAGGTGTGTTTTTCTCAATTGGTTAAGAATAATGTAATTATCAATGATATTAATATTGTTTGGGAATTTTTGGATGTGTTCACAAATTATTTTCCTAGTATTCCAAAAAAAAGTGTTAAGTTGAGTTCTTAATATAACTAATACTTGATACCACACCAATTTCAGCGAATTCATATAGAATATACCCATTATTTATAAAAGAATTAAAAGAGGGACTCCAAGAAAACCTTGATGAAGGATTCATTCATCCACGTCATTCACCTTGAGGTGAACCTATTCTCATTGTGTTAAATAAATACGGATAAATTTTACAATTCATTGTTTATTAGGATTCTACCAAGATCACGATCAAGAATAAGAATCCTTTTTTCTTTTTTTGAGGAATTTTTTTTCAACTAAGTGGATATCAATAATTTTCCAACTTTGAAATTTGTTCTGGACAACAAGAACTGATGGTCAGTAATGAGGATATACCCAATATGGAATTCCATACAAGGAATAGACACTATGAATATATAGTGATTCCATTTGGTCATACAAATTCCTATAATATCTTTATAATTTTGATTTACAATGAGTTTAATGATTAACTTGATCAATTTGTGGCTGTCTTTATAAATGATATTATTATCAATTCAAAGTGAAAGAAAGAGCATGAGGATCACTTTAGAATTTTACTAATGACCCCAAGGAAAAAAAATAATCAATATGAATAGTTTCAAAAACATGAATTTTGGATGAAAAATGTTTCATTTTTTTGACACATAATCTCATGAGATAGTATAACAGTTGATCCCTCAATAATAGAGGTTGTTGAATGTTGTCCTAGTCCAACCATGGGAACTAATATCCATTGTTTTTATCAATTATCTAGATGTTATTGATAGTTTATGGAGCATTTATCATCACCATAAAATACTTATACCAATTTTACATGGAAGGGTGTCATGTTCCTCTGGATAGACGAATATGAAGAAAATTTCAAGGATCTAAGGATATGGTTGGTTAGCAAAACAATGATTATAATCTATAGGGATTGGTCCTCGAATAGATTGAGATCATTTAATATGAATAATAACATGTTTATATATTTTTACTCATGAAATATAAATATGCACTAGAAAAACTTCCCAACTCGTGATTTGGAGTTAGCAATAGTTATCTTTTCATTAAATATATGGTGGTATTAACTTTTTAGGTTAAATTTTGACATATATTCTGATAATAAATTACTTACATATATATTCCCAATTAAAGACATGATGATGCATAATAGAATATAGTTATATCAAGTAATTGATTATGAATATTCAATACATTACCATCATAGGAATGTGAGAAGGGTGGACGATGCATTAAGTCGAAAGGATCATGTTATCCTATCTAGGAAATGGATCTCAAAATATCAAATATTTATAGATTTGAAAATTATCTTTATAGAAATCCTGATGGAAGAGGATAAATCATATCTGGAGCAATTTAATATTCAAACGTCTATCTGAGTGAATGTTAATAAGGCACATAATGAAGATATAGAGCATGAATATTAGTATAGAAATTTACTTAAGTTTATCCTTGATCATGATGAAATGATATATTTTAAGATCCATGTATGTGTTCCTTCCATACCAAATTTAAATAATATATTATTTGAATATCATAGTTTATCATTATATATTCATCCGGGAAGTAAGAAAATGTGTATATATTTGATGGAATACTTATGGGGGGATTTCATGAAGAAGGATATCATAGAGCTTGTATCATGGTGTTTGGTATGAAAGGAAGTTAAGGTAGAAAGATAAAATTCTAAATGTATGTTCCAACCAATATCCATAACAAAATGTAAATTGGAGAAAATAACTATGGATTTTTTCATTGAACTCCCCATAACCTCTATAAAGATTAATGGTATACTGGTGATTGTCTATTTCTTTATATTGTCATCCTACATTATTTTTATTTGAGAAGTCTTCTATCTGGATCATCATTCTAGGATATAAATTATTTAATTGGTATGTTTTTATTGAGTACCACATTCCATTGTATTTGATTGGGATGCAAGGATTACCTAAAAGTTGTAGGGAAGTGTCTAGAAATCACTAGATACAAAATTCGGTTTCATCCCAATATATCGTCCTTAGACAGATGGTCATTTTGACAGAATAATTAATACCCTAGAGGATATGTTGAGACCTTGTTTTTTGAATTTCAACAGTTTTTGGGAAAACATTCCTCTAGTCGATTTTTTTTACAATAATAACATCAAATAAAGTATTCATATAGATTTTTATAAGGACCTATATGGCATGAAATGAATATATCGATCTTTCTGGGATGAAGTTGGAGAAATAATGCTCTTGGGGCTTGAGATGACTGAAGAAATGGAAGAAAATGTTATCACAATTCAGCAGTATATTATAGAAACAAGAAAATTGGAACAAAATTTATATGGATAACAATCATCATGAAATTAAATTTGAGGTTTGTGAGAATGTGTTTCCACAAATATTTACCAGGAATAAACTAAAGAGGTATAAGAGGAAATAGAAACTACACCCAAATTATATAGGTCAATTTGAAATTATTGATCATATCAGAACAATATCCTATCTCGTGGAACTTCCTCCTAATATTTCTCAGTTCCATGATGTGTTCCATGTAAATCATGGATGTAAGTAACATAATTGAACTTTTACTTGTAAAAAACTTATAATATATACCACTGGAGAGTGGTCTTTCTTATGAGGAACAACTAATAGAAATTATGGACTATGCATAGAATGTTCTAAGAAAGAAGACCACTAACCTGGTCATTATTTTGTTTATAAATCACCAATTAGAGGGTGAAACATGTGAACATGAGGATATGGTAAATGAGTATTTTCCCCATTTTTTGTATAATAATGATGAATTTTGAGGGTGAATATCATTTTAAAGGTGGTATAATGTAACACCTTGAGTGTCTATGGTACTTTTTTACATGAAAAAATTAATTTTATATGATTTATTACATACATGATACACTAACCCAAACATTATTTATACACAATACAATGTTAGGAATGTGATACACTGAACACTTGGTTGCATTTCAAGCCACACTAATTGTCTTTCAAATAAAATTTCATTTTTATAATTATTTAAAATAGACATCTATAACATACTAATTAAACCTAGTAATATGAATAGTAATAAATTATTTTAAAATTTGTATTTATAGTGGTTTTATATAATTAAAAAAATGAATAATCTGGCTTATATTTTTTTAGTAATGTGCTAATTTGTGTGAAAATACTATTTTTATAAAAGAATTGATTTTTAGGTCATTTTCTGAAGTATAATAAAATTTAATTTTGAAATTTTCATAAATTTAATTTGATGAAATAAATATAATTTTTGAATATATATAGTCAAAATTATCATTGGGTTAATTTTTGAGGTTTTTATGAAAAAACATTATTTTTGTATGAATAGTGAAATATTAATGAATTTTAATTCAAAACTATGTTTTCAACTTTTTCATTTAAATAGTTAATTATATTTTAATTTTTTATTAAATTTTAAATAGAATAATAGTATATAATGTAATCAAATTTTGGAAATTGGAACCAATTTCAGCTGGAAATTTGATATAAAATCATTATAATCAATTTAAAAAGTTCTTAAAAATCCCACTATTGTGACCTGTATGTGGGATTAAATTATAATAAATGTCTTCCTATTACAAAATAAAAATTTGGAGAATTAAATTATTATAATTTTGAATCAGAATAATTTATATTTTAATAAGGTTTACTTATATATTGACACAAAATAATAGTGAATGTGATTAAAATTAATTATAGTGATTAACAGAAAAAATTCTTAATTAAAGACTAAACATGGAAAATATAGCGTAAAAATTTCTGTATAATAGTTTAAAATTACTATATGGCCATAGTTTGACCATTAATCATATAAGGATATATAATTATCCATTGAAACACTTTTGGGAAAAGTAATACATATGTATCACAAAATTCATTTCAATAATATGAAATGTTCCATTTTCCCCATTTTCAAAATACCTCTTCTCATCCCTCTCTCTATACACCTCTCAAACCCTTTACGCTTGGAAAACCCTTGAAAAAATATTCTAAAAATATTAGTATAGTCATCTTAGAATCCACCTTTCATTTTAAATCCATCCATGGAGTCCCTTTAGTGAAAAAAAGGAGTTACCTAGAGAAAAGCATGTCTAAATGAGTATGAAAAGAGTCAAGACATAAAGATACCAGATTCCATGTATTACTTTGATTTATGTGATATTTGTGCCTCATTAACCAGTTATTTATTTTGGGTGGGGTATATACTTCCTAGGAATTTATTCTATGAGTACAATATTTAAATATATGATTAGTTACAAATCTATTTCATGATATCTCTTTAATGTGGTTTATGTATCAAAAGTTACTGAAGTAGTAAATTAGCTTGGTCTCGATTATCCTTATTTAAGACATATTACATATGTTTCAGAAACATTTTTTTTTTAAAAATCAAATAATATTTGAGAACTATCGTCCAAAATGTTTATATATATGATATTTTAATCTCACCTTCAAGGAACATGGAATATAAAAATTATTTTTTTGTTTCCATTATTATATTATATGTTTTCAAAAATATTTTCAATGAAATAGGTTTTTGAAAATGTTTTATGTTTTAAAAAAATATTTTTATATAATAAAGGATATTTTCTTCAATAAATGTTTTTAAAATATATTCCAAAATAATTATCTATGTATAATTACATCCATTGGTGTTACTCATTCATTTATGGGAAAGTATTCCAAATATTGCATTCATATTATTTCGATGAATGGTTTTGGTTGTATGGGTTGATTTTTTTGTGAAACCCATTTCATTTTCATGGTTTATATGATTATAAAACCTATTTCATCTACAGGTTATGAATGGATGAAATATTTGTTAAACTTGTCCTTTTCCACATGACATAATATTATTACATGTTTATAACACCCATTCCATTCAATGAGTTATGATATGATTGTTTATGATTTTTTAGAACATGTATGTACGATTTCAATATGAGAATTTTGAGACCTATATCTCCCCCCCAATTAATTTATTAATGATTTATATCTTATATGATACTGATGGGTTTATGTTAATGAGCACGATCCACAATGGAAGATGGGGAAAATCAGTCCACTATGTGATGATGGGGAAACATGATCCTTTACGAGGAAAGGATTGTTCCCGAGGAAGGTGGTGTGTCCTTCCTCCTTGGTGTAGTACACATGATGTTCCCAATTATAATTTTTTTTCTATTCTTCTTGACTTATAGGGATTGATATTTCATTTTTTTGTTTCTGATGCAATTTAATATCTCATTATGTGCTTATGATTTCATGGATTATTCTCTTCATTTCATAATGACTCATGTTTTAATAAATTCAAAATTTTATTCCATGATTCTTGTTTATGATATTTTATATATATGGTATGGCTAATAATTTCATTATCTTATTCTCATAACATTATTCTCTTGTTTATACTTAAATATCTCCCATATTTACCCTTACTAAGCATCTAAGCTCACCCCTTTATGTATTTCCATTCCCTTGTTTATAAAGATATATATATTGAATAATGTGTCTAAGAATGGTTTTACTAATAATGAAGCATGTGGGATATAATTTATCCCACTTATGTTCCAGTGTTTATTTTTCAATGTTTCAAATGGCACTATATTTTTAAAATCTATGGCCATTTTTGTAATGTATTAAGTATTCTAAAATAATGATGTAACATTAGTGTATGGAAATATAATATCACAAAAAAATATTCCATATCCTTTAATGAAAAACTAGAATACCTATAACCATGTGTTTGTTTGGATCCACTTCAATATTTGTGATAGAATAAGCCATCCTTTTCTATCTAGATATTGGATTTTTTTCATCATCAATTTTTGAAAATTATAAACATAGTGCATTGATTTTCTTTATTTAGTTGTTTGTTGTAGTAGAATCATTGGATAGTGGGATGATATTTGATATTATCATTCCATTATTCCATCATAATTGTTTGGATTCCCATATGAAATTCACTATCTATGTTCCCATCCTTCCCAAACATATATAATTTCATTTTCCTCTCCATGTAGTTTCCATGATAATTCTTCCCACACTTTTGACAAGTGGTTTATTCAACTTTATTTCCACCTTGATTACTCTCCATCTTACCCAAATCATTAAAATACATTCTCTAATTATTATCTATAGAACCATGAGATCTAAGAGATTCACCAATCTCTATTTCTACATCGAGCGAACATCGAAAAATTTAATCACAACAGTCAATGTGTCATGTCTCCAATGATTTTCATGGGGATGGATTTATCCCACAAAGGAAGTGACCAAATTTAATTTTGGGGATTCAAAATCCCTAGATCTAAAACCAAAAGATTTCTTAGTACGTTATTTCTTCAAAGTAATTCAATAACATGCACTACACGCAACACCATGTTTTAGCGCACCATGACTTACCAAACTAGTCGTTCAAAATCAGTTATCAATAGTATAAACTGAATTTTGAACTTTATATAATCCTTATAAATTTAGAATCAATATTACAAGTTTCTTAGACATAATGTAAGAACAAAAACATTTTTTTTCAGATAAAAGAAGTATTTTTCAAAAATGAAATTTTACCACCTTTTGATGGTGAATCCTTTTTAAATCCAATATTTGAAACTTTTATATATTCAATTATAAAAAATAAACATATTCTTTTGAATCAGGACATAAGAATTTAGTTTCAATAAATTTTTGGTGTTTTTCTGATAACATTCATATTTGGGTGAATATTGAAAAATACTATATTTTAAATAAAAACAACTTTTTTAATCAAAATATTTTATAGTGTTAAATTTTACATTTTAATGTCTTGTAAGTATAAATACATTATGTTTTTACCATTTAATCCAATTCTGGTCATTGTATGTAATTTCAATTTGAAACCGGACATAAACAAGTGTCAAACTTTTGATAGTTATTATTTCATAAAAATACACCTTTTGGTTTTGACAGCGGGAATTAATTTAAAATTAATAAATTAAACATATATTTTTTAATTGGTAAAATAGAATTCATTTTTGAATTCTGAATATTTAAATTAGCTTTGGGTGAATTTTCGGTATTTTTCTAAAAACATTCCATTTTAGATGAATAGTAAGAAACATCGAGTTATAGATTAAAACAAAATTTTTATTTAAATAATTATTTATTTTATTTAAATATATTTTAGGTCAAAATAGATACATAATACCTATATATGTTTAGTTTAATTAATTGGAGTTATTTCATATTGAATTTTAGATATATAAAAATTTTATTGAACTTTTCACAGTGTTTTACCCATCTCCAATGAGAATTTGAAAATTCATATAAAACATAATTTTTCCACTTTTTATAGTGGAATTTAAAAAATCAAAGAGACACGGTTAATATGAAGTAGTAAAATGTCGTTCAATTAGATGAATTTTTTTTGGTGAATAGTAACGTTTTACTTTTATTTACCATGGTTAAAAGTAAATAGGGTAATTAATTCTAAAAATGATGTCATTATTACCCTAACACATGACTTAATTATATTGGTTAAGTGTAATTAGAACAAAACAACCTTAGAATAAAATTTTAACCTCTTTGGTCCACTTGAATTAGATTAGGAAATTTATTATTATTTAATTCAATGAAGAGTTAAAAGTGTTAAAATCAATGTTTAATAACTAAATTTTTTTTATTATAGGGTTACACATAAGATAAATTCGAATATAAATATTCATTAGAAATAATAAAATATTTCCTACATAATGGTATTTTATTTATAATTTTTAGAGATAAATAATTAGATTTATTACTAATACAATGATGACGTAGTAATTCCCTTATTAATGAAAGAATCAATAAAACGGTATTATAAATATTAAAATAAATATAATTTCGATGTTTTTATGACATCCAAAAATTTTATAGGTTAATAGGCCATGATATAGATGATTCAATGTATCTTTTTCTAAGTAATCAAGTTTTGATGACTTTCACACACAAAAAATACCAAATAGTGTCAAAATTGACATAAAATAATATTTAAAACAAATACTATATTATTGGTTGATATATATTCTTAAAAATGTAAGGTTCATAAAAAGAGAATAAATAATATTATATATGTCATTAATTATCCTCTTGAGGTTCTCTTGGTAGTTTATATAACGTTTATTAACCTTGTAATGTAAGAATACAAGAAGACACGGTAAAAGTTAAACTATTTAACTAAGAGTTAAATCTAAATGATAAGGTTAAAATGTTAACCTAAACTTCTATAAAATCTATTGGTTGAGATTATTTATACCCATAACCACCTAAGGCTCGAAATAAATTCATTTCTATCCATTAAAAATTAAATATAAATTTTTTATAAAATATTACTTTAAGTTTTTCCTAAAGAGATCGTCCCCCCTTATAAAAGGATGTCAATTCTAACCAATAATTCATACCTTAAATGCCTTTTTGTTCAGAAAAACCCTACAAAAATATCCTAAAGACATCACTCACTTCAACCTAGAGGCCTTAGTTTGATCAGAAAGCCATCCTAAAGGAGCACTTTTGATCAAATCAAATAGAAGAACCTGAAGAAGAGGTAATGATTTCAACACTCTCTTCCAAGTTCCTTTCTTCTTCCACTTCCTTTTTGTCTGTTGTTTCCATTATAAAATAATAACTCCAGTATCTTCTATATACAGTTATGTTATTACAATTATGGTACACCCAAATTCATTATTCCGTCCACCCTTTTAATGACATGTCACCATACGTGCGTACATACAGCTTACCGTCTCCATGTCATGGTGTAATTGTTATTCATTACATTATTATTTGGATAGGTATAATAATGATTTTTATTTTTTGTAAATAATAAATATAACATGATAAAGATTATGTATTTATGATATAATATCCAATTATATATTATTTTAATATCAAAAGAATGATATTTTCGCTCATGAGTACGTACGGATTACCGTCTCCACGATGCGATGAGATTCATTTCCCAGTTCACCATTCATTGACGATTATAAAAATATATATTACTAATAAATATGTAATATATGAAATAATTACGCTACTAGAGATATATATATTTATATATTTAATTATTTATGTACTTAAATATATCTTATTCACTTACTTCCGTTCAATACTGTATGAAAATGGAAACTGCGTTTATGCGTACAGACGGACAACTGTCTCCATAAATGTTTTTTTGCATTTCATATATATGTCTATTATTCATATTTATATTCTAAATATATATGATATATAGATAATGTTTTTTATTCTGGATGTATTTAATTCATTATCTGAGTGATACAATCAAGAGTAACAAGTTAAAACACATACGATAAAGAAAGTGATTATTACCCGAAATATTAATATAACATGGAAATTATTATTAAATGGGTAGTATGAAGTCATAAATGAATAATGTATGATATTATAAATATTATTATGGTTCTGGTATAATTTAATAACATACTATAGTATTCATACAGAAGGTTAAACGTATCCTCGACTAAATGAAAGTGCAAGGTAAGGGGTTTTCATCTCACTCTTTATTCCTGTGAGATTCATGCCATATTTCCACTATTACCTTTTGTGTGATGTATGTACTACCCATAATTTTATTATTTGTGTAATAAACTTTAATTTATGTTTATTTACATATTCATTGTATGATACCTCTTTCAGGGCGTGTATGTTTCATAATTTACCAAATTGGTAAGGGTTAATTTCACGATCTCTTCATCATCCGAGGTTGTTTTTACATAAGTATCTACTGGGACATTTATATTATCCATGTTAATGTTTCATAAAAGTGTTTTCAAATGGATTCTTTTTAAGGGAATATTACTAAAACATCATTTTAAATGTTTTAAATATTTATTCTACTAAATCTTTCTCATTAATATCCATGTTTTCAAAATGGTTTTAAGGATTTATTTATATGGAAATGAATGTTTTAAAAATGTTTATTCCTTTCAAAAGCATCAATGTGGTATGCGAAACTTTGATTCATAATTTCTTTAAGTGTCTTCTTTTCTAAATTGTGTAACTTTTAAATGTTTTCATGAAAAAGGGATATTTTTCTTTTGAAAAGTGGAGCCTTGGTCAAAGACCCAGGAGCAATTTATTAATGAAAGAAATAAAGGAGGCTACAACAATCTGAAAGAGGGAGACTTATTACAATATTTCTCATAATGAGGAATCGAGTCGTCAGGCCAAACATCCAACTAGGTAATGTCTTGATTGACTCCTATATTGTCTAGACTATCCACAACCATGATTCCTTCACGGAACACATGTGTAGCAATGCTGGAGAGATCCGCAAGCAAGGTAAGGCATTTCATACAACTAGAGGTAAGTGGCCATGTGAGGTGCACCACCCATTTCCAAATAGCTTGGACCACAGTGGTAGAGTCGCATTCAATCCAGATCTTGTTCCATCCTTTTTTTCTTGGCATAATCCACATCATGTATGACGCCCAACATTTCAGCTTCCAAGATCGAAGCAGTACCGCATCCGCTGAAGAAGCAGCCAAGGCATCTGCCAAGAAAGTCTCTGAAAATGGCGCCGCATCCTGCCGGTCCCGGGTTACCCCTAGAAGCTCCGTCAACATTTACTTTGATCCAACATGGAAACGGGGCTTGCGAGAAGACCTCAAAGGTACGTCGAGGTTGTCTATAGGACCCCGCAATCCGAAGGTGGCGATGGATATCGAAATCACCAACAGAATTGTCACAATGATCCTTCTGAAGCAAGGCGGCATCCTTGATTGCAGTAAGAATACATATTTTACCTGCATTGAGATTGAAAGAGAAGTTATTGTAAATAAAATTATTACGGCCAAACCAGATGACATGTAAAATCTCTGCCACCATAGCCAAATAGAGGTTCCTGATTTGTTTGGAAAAATCCAAATTCACACATTGTTGGAGTTGACAGCTTATAGTTCTAGGGAGAGTCCACCTGCAACCAAAAATGTTAGAAATGTAATTCCAGAGAGCTGTAGCTGTAGCACAAGACAAAAACAGATGATTAGCATCCTCACGGTGTTGATTGCACATATAACATTTAGAACATAGAGAAATACCAAAAGTTTGAAGGCATATATCAGAAGGGATTCTATTATGCCCAACTCTCCAAATGAGGGTGAGGCGCGAGGGCCTAATCCAAGGCTTGTTAAAAGTTTTCAACCAATCAATATTAGAGACAGAATCATTAAAATTTTTATTGTAGAAACATTTCGAATCAAGGACACCATTAGAAGCAGGTTCCCAGATAAGAAAATCATCAGTGATAGAGAAAGAATATTTGCCAATAATGTGCATGATATTGTCCGGAAGGGTGATTTCATTAGAGTTGACAACCTCTCTTATAGTAGAATTGGTGTTCTCAGGAAGACTGGTGGGCGTAAGCATAGAGATTAAAGGAATACCTGTCCAGCTATCTATCCAAAAATTCAAGGAGGAATCATCACTAATAATCCACCTAGAGTTATTCATGATTTTGATAAAAGAGCGTCTAATGGAAGGCCATATGGAAGAAGTGATGTAGCCCAGGTAACCATTTTGAAGTTTGGTAACAAATCTCTTCTTAAGAAAGACTAAGGAGTCATAGTTTCTATGAATCAGGTTCCAAGACATTCTAACTTGTAAAGAGTCATTAAAAAGCTTAAGATTCTTGATACCAAGGCCACCTTTATCCAGAGGTTTACAAGAAGTGGGCCATGGTATGGTGACAAGATTTCTTTCAATCGTAATGCCTGTCCAGACCAAATTTTTGATGCAAACATTGATTTTTTTGAGAAGGCTGGCAGACCAACTATAGACCATCATCGAGTAAACCATCTTGGAAACAATAGTTGACTTAACAAGTCAGACTCTACCAGCCATAGAGATAGATTTACCCTTCCAAGAAGATAATTGATTGATAATTTGGTCAACAATCTCATGAAAATAGCTGGATTTAGGTCTCCCCCAGAAGATAGGGACCCCAAGATAAGTGAAGGGGAAAGAGCCTTCTTTTATTCCTAGGTAGTTAATGATATGTTTTTTTCTATTGTAGTTGAAGTTTTTTCCAAAGAAAACAAATGATTTATTTCATACCATCGCTTGTCCCGAAACATCCTCATAATGTGCCAGCGCACCTTTGAGGTTTTGAATGCTCCTCATAGCACCCTTTACGAATAAGATAATATCATCAGCATATAAAAGATGAGTAGGGAAATTATTATTTATAGAATCCTGGATAGTATTAATTTTGTTTTGATTAACGAGGCTCGTTAGAAGTCTACTTAAGTAATCCTCAGCAATAGAAAAAATAATGGCAGAAAGGGGGTCACCTTGCCTAACCCCTTTGGAGCATTTGAAGTATCCTTTAGGAGACCCATTGACTAGCACCGATATTGTAGCAGAGCCAAGTAAGGTATGGATCATGTTAATAAAAGAGTCATTAAACCCAATTCTTTTGAGAACCTTTAGAATAAAGATCCAATCCAATGTGTCGAAAGCTTTCCTGATGTCATGCTTAATGGATACACTGCCTCCTCTAGTGACTTTGTTCAGTGGATTAGTACATTCCGAGTCAAGGTAGATACAATCTTGAATGGTTCTCCCTTTGATAAAACCGAATTGGTTCCAAGAAACAATTCTATTTTTAATGAGAGAGAGCCTGTTGGCAATCAGCTTAGAAATCACATTATAGAGAGTGTTGATGAGAGCAATAGGGCGGAAGAGATGAATCTCAGCACCATTTTCCACTTTAGGAATAAGTGTGAGGAATTTGGCATTAATCCCAAGACGAAGAACACCGTTGGAGAAGATGGATTTGACCAGATTACAAACGTCTAATTGGATGATATCCTAGTACTGCTGGAAAAACCCATTGTTAAAACCATCAGGACCTGGGGCACTGTCAGGATTGAGATTGAAAATAGTGGATTTGATTTCATGGTCCATAGGAATGCTTAAGAGATGATTATTATCCTCAATCGTGACCAAATTGGGGATGATGTCAGGAAGAAGATCTTTACACATCATCGGACCATTAAAAAGATTTTGATAATAATCAACAACATGATTCGCAATGGCATCCTCTGTGTCAAGGAGAATGTCATCCACCCTGAGGAAGTTGAGGGGTCTACAGATTTTTCTGATTCTTTGAAGATAATTGTAGAATTTTGTATTTATATCTCCATCTGAAAGCCATTTGGTTTTAAAAATCTGTTTTCTCATGTTATCTTTGAGTTTCAGAAGAGAGATAAGCTTCAAGGAAATAGAAGTTTCCTCTTGAGAGGCAAGAGAAAAATCAGAGTAGGTATTGGAGCTCTGCATACTACTGAGATTGGTCTCCAAAGTGGAAATTTCCACATCATGTTGTTTAGTTCTAGTTAGGCACCAGCTCTTGAGTAGTTGTTTGAGATGTTTTAATTTAGCAATGCAGGAAAAATGATCTATTTGATTCCTCATACCATCCCAGGAGTCTTTAATCAAGTTAGTACATTCTGGGACCGCAGTCCAAGCATTATTAAATTTAAAGGGGAGGGGAGAAAAAGAGCCCTTGGAAAGAAGCCTGACAAGAACAGGATGGTGATCCGAGTTGATCTTGGGTAAGGTAATGCTAGAAATGGAATCCCATTTATCAAGGGCATCAACGTTAGTGAAGGCTCTGTCATGTTTACGAGCAACGTGAAACTATTCTATTGAGGAACTTCCTATACCAAGTGCACTTAGCACTAGAAAGACTAATTTCAATAAGATTACAATCCTCAATGATAGCATTGATCTCTCTAGAGGAGATGTTCGAGTGTGACGTGCCAATCTTCTCCCCTGGGAGGAGAATGGCATTAAAATCCCAGAGCACAATCCAGGGATCCTGTATAGAAGTAGAAGGGGATCAAATGTTATTCCAAAGGGATATACGATCTCGATATCAATTTTTAGCATAAACCATAGTGCAAACTAGCTGAATAGCAGAAAAAGAGAAGGTACAAGTAGACATTTGAGTAGAATTTTTTACAACATTGATAGACTACAGCGAAGAATGATAAAAGATCCAGAGAGAGTCTGTGGAAGAACCATCCTTGCAATATTCAAGGAAATTATAACCTAAAGGGCACAAGTGCAAGTGTTTTGAAGATAAATTGATTTTCGGTTCAGCAATGGCAAAAAGTTTAGGTTTATGAGTAGAAATAAATCTTTTAAGGACAATAAAAGTGTCAGAGTTGGCTATACCCTGACAGTTCCAAAACAGACAATTCATTTGAACCTGTGTTTGGAGTTAGAGATCCCTTTTTTTGATCCGCTCGATCCCTTATTCCTTGCTGACCTTCTAGGTCCATGAGAGGGTGACGAGTTGAGTTTTTTACCCTGCTTTTTCTTAGCAGGTAAAATGGAGTCATTTTGAAAAGAATCAGCAATAGGATTTGTAGTCAAGTGAGGCATTAAGCAGCCTTTTTGAGTCTGAGCAGGTGCGAGGGAATCATGGGTGCTTGCAGGGGAAGTTATAGTGTTCACTGCCACTGGTTGATCATTTAAGACTAACATAGAATCTGCCTGCACCTGCTCTGAGGAAACAAAAATTGATTTGTTGGAGTTGGAGTCTGAATGTAACAAGGACTACGTTGAATGAGAAACTGGTTGTTCAAATTGGGATTTTGGTTCTGTTAGTTGAACCATGGAACTAGGAATTGATCCCACTGGAATTAAAGGATCCATGTCAGTAGTTCTAGGGGTAAATGGGTACCTATAACTGGAAAACTGATGCCTGCAACCTCATTTACCTTGTAAAACTCGGTCTGGATACCCTCAATTGCATGGCTGACAACCTGTGTTTCACCCTGCTTCATGTCCTGGCGCTCATCAGACGTAGCAGATGGTTTCATATTCGGTTCCAAGTCAACTACTTCACAGTCCGAGTGCATTCTATTTTTATTTTCCAGAACAGCAATGTCATCGCCTAAGGCGCAGCTAGTGTCATTACTATTCGGAGGCTGCGAGCAATCCCGAGGATTCTCGGCCAAAGGCGCTGCATCTTCTTCATCAACTAGATCGGACCACTTGATACCTGAGGACTATGCCATATGCGGTTGTTTTTTAACCCATTTCTCCGCCTTTTTCATGGGATTTTCTTTCATTCCAGCGACGATGGGTTGGTCTCTTCTGTTTCGTCGAACTTGAGTCCACCTATCCTCTCTTGGCTGTTTATCACGAGATGGTGCCTTCATCACGTGTCAATTCATAAGTGTATGGCCGATGATTTTACAGAGATCACAGAAAGGCGGGCACCATTCATACTCCATCCAAACCATAGATTTGAAGTCATTTGTGATAAAATAAATTGAATCAGGGAGTTTATTCTGTATATCAACTTCAACCATCACTCTTGCGTAAAGACCGAACTCAGCATTAACCGTCCGATGTTCAATTTTCAGAGGAGTCCCGATGCAAGAGGCGATGTCATTTAAGATTTTAGGGTGACAAAAGAATAAATTCAAACCATGAAAGCATACCCAGATATGAGCCGATGTGTTTCTGTGAGTATGAGGATTAAAAGAAACATCCCATTCTGAGATACGAAGGAGCCCCGGTTTCAGCTAAATATGGCCGGTACTCCAGACTCGATCAATCTCCTCTTGCAAGCTGAGAAGCATATATAAATAGCCATGCCCAATCAGAACAAGTTTCTAGGTATTAAAGCCCCATACGTGCGAGATTATCGATTTGAGTTCCGACGTTGGCCATGGCTTGTCACCTTTCAGGTAAGCAATTCGTCCCAGCACCGAAAGTTTAAAAATTTGTGAACGTTGCTTCAAAGCTTCTGGATCCGCCTCCACCATGAGTCAGCCATCATCCAACTTCTTGCAGAAGGGTGATTTCTTCGCGATTGCCGAGCATAGCTCCGTGCCTTTTAACTCATCAAGGAAGGAAATGGGTTTAGGTGTTCTCGGAATTTCTTCCTTCTGTGCAACGCCTTCTTTGTCCCCGGTGGAGGAAAAGTATGAATTAAAACGTCCAGGCACAAGAAATGAATCCGCCATGAGATCAGAGTTGGGGGAACAGGGTTAGGAAAACCCTAGGTGTCCGCAATTCTAGAGAGAGAAAATCCCACATCGCTCCTCCTTCCGAAGAGACACCGAAAAAGGGATATATATCACAAAGAGTTTTACAAAACATTTTCATCTATGTAAAAATCATTTGATGGATTTAAGCTTATTTGAAGTTGATTTGTTATGATACAAAACATCCATATTTTATTGAGTATTTTGTGATATGTTTGACTGTGGATCTATTATTTTTACACCATTCATGGTTTATGGATAAATTATCGACATTTCATTAGATATTTTTAATTCAAATTTTTATGTTATGTTTAAACCTTTTCATAGGAGGAATGCATTGTACTTAGTAAGTGACGAGTGGAGCCCGCTATAGCTCCTCGATGCATCGATAGGTCTCTTGAGACAAACTAGTGACTTGGCATGAGGCCTCGATAAAATCATATTTGTAGTCTCGGAAAGATGCCTTGACTATGTGGTTATGATAGTCTGGCACTATGCATTCCAACATTATGAAAGTGGTTAGTGATATTGAATGTGATTGTTCGACTAGTAGAATATCCATGTGAATAAGTAAATGGAATTACTTAATTTTATTTTTTTCTATATTATGATGAAGTTCATGTTTAAGTGGATTTTTTTTAGTTATACATTTCCTTAAATCTTTATGCTTATTTATGAATATTTTCTCTATATTGTTATCCTTACTGAGCATCTGAGCTCACCACTTTCTATGTTTTATTTTTCCCAGGATTCCAAGAAGTTTATTGTGATTGATATGCAGGGTTAAGACAATGGAATAATGGTTTTCATAAAGGATTATTTATGTTGTTTTGTATGTTATAAAGTTTAATGTAACATTATTGTATGTAATCTATTTTCTAGGACTGCTAAACTGATCTGTCCTTAAGGAAGTGATTTCTTGTAATCATGCCAATTTATTAAAATAATGCATTGACTCTAGGTAACTGGGGTCAGGTCGTTATAGTTGGTATCATAGGATGTTTAGAAATAACCTTGGAAACTATATTTATATAAACTCTGATTAGAGCACATTACCGTAAGATAGAGTTTGAATATTAGTATAGAAGAGCATCCTAGAATTTTGGTAATGTATAGA
This sequence comes from Viscum album, assembly GCA_963277665.1. Taxonomy (NCBI): domain Eukaryota; kingdom Viridiplantae; phylum Streptophyta; class Magnoliopsida; order Santalales; family Viscaceae; genus Viscum; species Viscum album. The sequence goes on from OY728121.1 coordinate 1,316,865,720, forward strand.
TTTTGTGAGTTTTCCAAGAAAATACATCCATGTCCGGATACGAACAGGTAGAGGTGGCTCTGGTACAAATGTACCTCCGGGTAAAACCAGAAAACACCACTTTGAGGTAGACTCAAACGGGAACTGGTGCACGACAACGGTCCTTACTGTAGTCTTGGTTACAACACTCCCAGGGGATATGCTTTGGATAATTCTCATTTTCTTTACAAACCACTATGAAGGTTTTATGAGTATATACCTCATTAATGAAATCATTTTTGTGATTATGGATTATATCCATAAACTATTCAATTTACGTTAGGTATTTTACATATTTGAAATTATGAATTTTGATTCATAAACAGACCTAGTGTATGCCATTATTTAGAAATGGAACCCAACAGAAGGAATGTGAAATCCAGTAATACGTAGGATCCAAAGAGTAAAAAGGAACATACCTTTCACGGTATTAAGCCAACATTTAGAAGATATATAGTCTCCCATGTATTATCATCATATGAATAAATAGTATCATGTATTAATAAGATCAGTAAAGAATTCTCGGAATCCTATGGCTTTGAAGGGAAGCCAGAGAAGAAAATGATGGTAGAAAGAAAGATGGACAAGGTGAACAAGGGAAATAATGATTTTCTGATATGTGATAAATGTGGAATGAATCACCTTGGTAAATTCATGAAGGGAATGGGAGTTTGTTATATGTGTGGAGAAAAATAACACCAAGTACATGATTTCAAGGGTAAGAAAAAGTTTTCAGATGTATAATTCTTCATCTGTAAGGCAGGGAGACTCTATGTAAATCAATGTCCCAGTCATTAGAGTATACCGAAAATGATGTTATTGGATAATAATCAAGTAATGATACTACCATAGATGAGGAGGAATGATTATTGTTCTTATGTAGTTATTAAAAGATTATGTCATTTTATTGTTGTATCAATAATACACTAGTTATAATAATTATGGAGTATATAAGGATTGTAATATAGTACTATTTCATTAAGGACATGAGATTGTGTGGAACAAAGAAAAGTGACTCAATAGTAGGTTAAATTTTGGGAAAATAAATGGTTAATATAAAGATAAACCATAATATGATTATGATAATGAGGTAATGATTTTTGAATAATACATGATTGAATTGGATAAATTATATTAGATATTTTTGACTACCTTGAAACTGATTAATGATTTGTATAATCCATCATTGTTGGAGTTTAAAAAAAATTTGTATAGAAGGAATATATCCATAATTCTATAAGTAATAAGGGATCATGAATGTAATCAAAAAGTTTTTATGGTAATTCAGGATGTTACCATGTTTTAAAAGAATACATGATGATGTTGTTCACATGTTATTACGTGAAAAAAGGATCTTTGTTGGGTTTAAATTCCTTATAAATTTTGAACTGTGAGTTTGGATAGAAGTATTTTGGATAAGTTTAAATGTTGGAATGGATTATGGATAAAATTGTGAAGGTAATTTTTGGATTGTCATAAAAAGGACAACCCAGAGGTCAGGCGACAACCAGTCGCATCCAGCAAGGTCGCGAGACTTGAACCCGCAACCGAAGGGAGGCAAGGGTGTATCACCTATCACTGACCCAAGTGATATCCTGGATTGAATAATGTAGTTTTTTAAAGGGTCTGATATGTGAATCATAAATTCATTTATTTTGGTACCCTATACGATTAGGATATGTAGAATATATATATATATATATATATATATATATATTAAATCTTTTAGAGTGAATGGTGAGTTTGTGGTAGGATGAAGCTCTACTTGTCATGTATATATATAGACACAGACACACACAAACACACAAATATATATATATATATATATATATATTTCCCTCTTATTTTATTGATAAATAAATTATTAAAATTTATGGAACGCATCTTAAAACCAAAAATGTTCTATCCAAATACCTTACGTTTTGTTAAACCGATGATATTTTAAATCATCAGAGATTGGTGGCATTGAGGCCCACAATTCTACAATTGTTTGTGATTGATGACCATAATCACTCCCTATAAATATTTAGGCATTTCCTCTAATTTTGTGTCTCTAATTTCCACCAATGTTCTCCTAATCTAGATCACAATTTGGTGGTGTCTTTTTTATTCCCCTTTTCCTCTTATTTAGACTAAATTTTATTATCCCAATTTTCGATGTGGGTTTTCCCACAAAGGTATTTTTTGTTTTCAACCTTTTATTTTCAAAGAATTATTTCAAATTGAGAAGATTAAATTTATTGAAGGGGGTAATAATGTAACACCCCAATATTTCATAGTACGTTATTTCTTTAAGGTAATTCATTTACATGAACGACACACAACACCATGATTTAGCACACCATGACTTACCAAACTAGTCGTTCAAAAACAGTTATCAATAGTATTAACTGAATTTTTTACTTTATATAATCCTTATAATTTTATAATCAATATTACGTGTTTCTTAGACATAATTTAAGAACAAGTACATTTTTTCAGATAAATGAAGTATTTTTCAAAAATGCAATTTTACCACCTTTTAATGGAAAAGACTTTTTACATCAAATATTTGAAACATTTCTATATTCAATTTTACAAACTAAACATATTCTTTAGAATCGGGACATAATAATTTACTTTCAATAAATTTTTGGTGTTGTTTTGATAACTTTCTTATTTGGGTGAATAGTGACAAATAGTATATTTTAACTAAAAACAACTTTTTTAATAAAAATATTTTATAGTGTTGGATTATATATATTAATGGATTGGAAGTATAAATACATTATATTTTATGAATTTAATACAAGGCTGGTCATTGTAAGTAATTTCAATTTGAAACTGGACAGAAACAAGTGTCAAACTTTTGATAGTTATTATTTCCTAAAAATACGTCTTTTGGTTTTGACAGTGGGATTAATTTTAAATTAATAAATTTAACTTATATGTATTTAGTTTGGAAAAATATACATCATTTTTGACTTTGGAATATCGAAATTAGCATAGGGTGAATTTTCGGTTTTTTCTGAAAACTTTCAATTTTAAATGAATAGTTAAAAACACTGAGTTATAGATTAAAACCGAATTTCTATTTAAATAATTATTTATTTTATTTAAATATATTTTAGGTCAAAATAGATACATAATACCTTTATAATTTCAGTTTAATTCATTGAAGTCATTTTATTTTAATTTTAGATATATAAAAATGTTATTGAACTTTTCACTGTCTTTTAAACATCTCCTAGGAGAATTAGCAAATACATATAAAACATAATTTTACCGCTTTTGTGATTGGAATTTCAAAAATTCGAGAGACACGGTTAATATAAAAAATTAATATGTGGTTCAATAAGATGAAAATAATTTTTGGTGAATAGTAAATGTTTTCTTTTATTTTACATGGTTAAAAGTAAATAGGGTAATTATGGGTAAAAATGATGTCATTATTATCCTAACACATGTCTCAATTCTATTTTATAAGTGTAATTAAACAAAAAACAACCTTATAAAAAAATATGAACCTATTTGGTCCACTTGAATAAGATTAGGACATTTATTAGTAATTAATTCAAGGAAGAGTTAAAAGTGTTAAATTCAATGTTTAATAACTAAAACATTTTTAATATAGGGATACACATAAGATAAATTCGACTATAAATATACTTTAGAAAGAAAAAAATATTTCCTATATAATGATATTTTATTTAAAATTTTTAGATATTAAATAATTAAATTTATTAATGATACAATTATGATGCAGTAATTACCTTATTATCAAATAAATGGTATTGTAAATATTAAAATAAATATAATTTCAAAGTTTTTATGACATGAACTAATTTTATAGGTGAATAGTACATGTTAGGGATGATTCAATGTATCTTGTTCTATTTAATAAAGTTGTTATTACTTTCACAAAAACAAAATACCAAATACAGTCAAAATTGACATAAATTAATATTTAAAACAAATACTATATTATTGGTTTATATAATATTCCTAAAAATGTAAGGTTAGGCCAAAGAGCATAAATAATATTATATATGTAATTAATGATCCACTTTTGGTTCTCTTGGAAGTTTACAGTAAAATTTTTAACCATGTAAAGTTAGAATACAAGAAAACACGGTAAAAGTTAAACTATTTAATTTAAAGTTATATCTAAAAGATAAGGTTAAAAAGGTAACCTAAACTGGTTTAAAATCTATTGGTTGATATTATTTAGACCCATAACCACCTAAGGATCGAAATAAATTTATTTGGAGCCATTATAAAACGAATATAAATTTATTATAAAATAATACTTTATGTTTTTTCTAAAGAGCCCCTCCTCCCCCTTATAAAAGGACATCACTTCTATCCAATTATTCATACCATCAAAGCCTTTTGGATCGGCCAACCCTGCCCAAATATCCTCCCAACATCCCTAAATTAAACCAAGAGGCCTTATTTTGACCATAAATCCATCATATGGAGCCATTTTGATCAAAATCAAAAGGAAGAACCCGAAGAAGTGGTAATGATTTCACCACCATCTTTCAAGTTCCTTTCTTCTTCCATTTCCTTTTTCTTTGTTGTTTCTATTCTAAAATAATAAATCCAGTATCATATATATAATGTTATGTTATTATTATTATGGTACAACCAAATTCATTATTCTATCCTCCCTTTGAATGACATGTCACCATACGTGTGTAAGTACGGCTTGCCGTCTCCATGTTGTGGTGTAATTGTTATTCAATACATTATTATTTGGATGGGTATAATAATCAAGTGTATTTGATGTAAAAATAAATATAACATTATAAAGATTCATTATTTATGATATAAAATCCAATTATATATTATTTAAATATCAAAAGATTTCTATTTTCGCTCGTGGGTACGTATGGATTACTGTCTCCACGACGCGATGAGATTCATTTCCAAGTTCACCATTCATCGACGATTATAAAAATATATATTACTAATAAGTATGTAATATATGACATAATAATGATATTGGAGATATACGTATTTATATATATAAGTATTTACGTAATTACATATATCTTATTCACTTACTTCTGTTCAATACTGAATGAAAACGGAAACATCGTTTATGCGTACGTACGGACTACCGTCTCCATAAACCGTGTTTTCCATTTCATATATGTGTCTATTAGAAAAATTTATATTCTAAATATATATGATATATAGATCAATTTTTATATTCAGTAAGTATTTAAATCATTATCTAAGTTATACAATCAAGAGTAACAAGTTAAAACACGTACGATGAAGATAAAGATTATTACCCAAAATATTAATATAACATGGAAATTATTATTAAATGGGTAGTATAAAGTCATAAATGAATAATGTATGGTATTATAAATATTAATATGGTTCTGTTATAATTTAATAACATTATATAGTCTTCATACATGAGGTTAAAAGTATCACCGACTAAAGGAAAGTGCATGGCAAAGGGTTTTCATGTCACTCTTTATTCCTGTGAGATTCATGCCATATTTCCACTATTACCTTTTGTGTGGTGTATATACTGACCATAATTGTATTCATTGTGTAATATATTTTAATTATTCTGTATTTACATATTCATTGTATGATACCTCTTTCCTTGGGAGTATGTTTCGTATGCTACCAAATTGGTAAGGGTAAATTTCACAATCTCTTTATTATCCGAGGTTGTTTTTAAATAAGTATCTACTGGGAAATATTTATTATCCATGTACATGATTCATAATAGTGTTTTCAAAGGGATTATTTTTAAGTGAATTTTTACAAAAAAATAAATTTAAATGTTTTAAATCTTTATTCTTCTAAATCAATCTCATTAATGTCCTTGTTTTCAAAATGGTTTTAAAGGATTTATTTATATGGACATTAATGTTTTAAAAATGATAATTCCTTTCAAAAGTTTCAAAGTGGTATGGGAAACTTTGATTAAAAAATTTGTTTATATGTCTTACTTTATAAATTGTGTAACTTATAAATGTTTTCATGAAAAAGGGATATTTCTCTCAAAGAGTTTAACAAAACATATTCATCTATGTCAAAATACTTTGATGTATATAAGCTTATTTGAAGTTGATTTATTATGATAGAAAACTTCCATATTTTATTCAGGGTTTTGTGATAGGTTTGATTGTGGATGTTTTATTTTTACACCATTCATGGTTTATGGATAAAGTACGAACATTTCGTATGATATTTCTAATACGAATGTTTATGTTATGTTTAAACCATTTCATATGTGGAATGAATTGGACTTAGTAAGTGACGGATCGAGCCCGCTATAGCTCCTTGATGCATCAATAGGTATCATAAGAAAAACTAGTGTCTTGGAATGAGGCCTTGAGTATGTGGTAATGATATTTTGACATTATGAATTCCATCATTATGAAAGTGGGTAGTGATATTGCATGTGATTATTCGACTAGTAGAATATCCATGTGAATAAGTAAATGACATTACTTAATTCTATTTTTTTCCATATTATGTTGAAGTTCAAGTTTAAAAGGCTTTTGTTTTAGTTATAGATTTCCTTAAATGTTTACGCTTATTTATGAATTTTTTCGCTATATTGTTATCCTTACTGAGCATCTCATCTCACCCATTTCTATGTTTTATTTTTCCCAGGATTCCAAGAAGTGTATTGTGATTGATATGCAGGGTTATGCTAAGGGAATAATGGCATTCATAAAGGATTATTTATGTTGTTTTGTATGTTATAAAGTATAATGTAACATTCTTGTATGTAATCTATTTTCCTGGACTACTAAACTGATCAGTCATTCGGGACATGATTTCTTGTAATCATGCCAATGTATTAAAATAATGCACTAACTCTAGGTAACTAGGGTCGGGGCGTTACACTAGAGGCATATTTTGCATTTCCTGTGATGTTCATTTCATACGCACCGATGGATTCATCAACCATTCGAATGAGACAAAGTAAATTATTATCCAATTTATGTTGAAATGTGTGAGATATATATTTAATAAAAAATATTTTATAGTATTCACTCTAATACATCACATTGATGTCCTCCTCATGCTACATATTTTTGACCAAAATCAAAAATTTATTAGTTTCCCCTACAATATAATAAACAGATGATGTGAAATTATTTGGACCAAAGTATTAAAAGAAAAACAATTTCATTTTAATGGTTCTGATCAATTATTCCATTATTAATTGATCAAAAAATTCACTAAAATTTGTATTCATTTTTTACATTAATTTCTAAATTACAACATTCTCTTTATTTGGGGATATGTTAGGTTTTCCCATGATTTTGGATTCTCTTCAAAATTGAGTTAATTGAGAAATTATTTTTAGGAAGTTCCCTAATACTACTCAAATATTGTTATAATGATAATATTGACAATCCCAAATTTCTCATCACACTAATTATTGACTCTGTTTAAATTTTTTGTGCCATTGACAAAAATAAAGGAAATTTAGGGTTGAATATTTATAACTATTAAAAAGATAAATAAGAAACCATGAAAATTAAAGATATAAACCATAAATGAAATATATTATATAACACTATAATATTTATAAAAATAATAACATAATATTTGATATCCGTTGAGACACACAAAACTAATATTAAATAAACCATGAAATATATTTTTTAAAATTTATTGTCTTTGATAGATTATATTATAAGGCAGCCCAGGTCAAAATAAACCATAATATTGTTTACTGATAAAAATGAGATGGTAAATTTTCAGTTATAAATAATTATTATTAAATCACGAAAATTAATTTCATATATGTATTTTAAACAATATAAGAAGCATTTAAAAGAAATATATTTATTTTTGAGACTATATTTTTTTAGAAGAAGGTTTAGTCATTTTTTGAACACATTATTTGAAATTAGTTTCTACCACATTTTGAAACATTATTTTATAAAATATAATTCATTTTCAAAATTTTCATATCAATATTTTATTAGGATTAATTATTTTTATTTTTTTGAAATGTTTCATTTGTGATGAATAGTGAAATATACTTATATTTATTGAAAACAACTTTTTTTTTGTAATATTTTATGATATTAAATTACATTATAAAATTGTGATAAGGTAAAATTAATTCACTTTTATTTCAATTTAACAAATTTATAGCCTTAGAATCAATTTAATATTTATTTTTTATATTAAAACCTTCTATACTTATGATAATTTTCTCCATCAAAATAATATTTATTGTTGTATCTATTTGTATAATTTTAATGTAGATTCTACCAAATCTATAAACTGTAATGGGAAAATATAAATAAATATTTTCAATTAGAAAATTGTATATTATTTAATATGTTTAATTTATTTTTTGACAATTATGAATAGTAAAATCATAAAAAAATTAAAGACCATGGATAAGGGAAAAAATGATTTATTTGGTGGTTAAAATAAATATATAAGAGATGAAATTACCTACCAACTAGTCCATCACTGTTTTTTTGGAAATACATCCTCCTCATCAACATTAATTTTATATGATTATTAATTTTTAGGATTTTTATCATTGTAAAAACCTGGTTATAATTTATTACTTCCAAAAATATCCATGTATTCCATCTCCCAATTTATAAAAGGCCACCCGCTCTCCACCCATCTTCATTAATAAAAATGTATTTTTATTTCCCAATAAATCCCCAATCACCGTCATTAATACAATAAAAATATCATATCAATATTGTATTCATAATTATATCGTAGGATATCTTTTGGAGAAAACATAATTATGTTATCCAAAAGTAGAGGTAATGTTATAATACTTTCATTTTTATATTGTTTCTTCATACATCACTTTAAAATATATTAAAACCATGATTATATAACAGAATAAAAACCTTCCGTGTAATTATATGTTGTTATGATAAGTTAATGACCTATATAAATATCCACTTCTGTCAAATGGTAAATAAATCCATTAATTGTGTGTACTGCAGACTACTGAATTGGGAACAGATATAATTCATTTTACATCACTACCATTCATGGATAGATATAATGATGGGTTTATACATTTAAATTATATTTATTAGATTATTATACTTCTCTATCCAATATATTTATATACCATATTATGTTTTTTCATGTTTAATATATAAAAACATTTATCATGTTAATGGAAGACAATAACCTCACGAAGCGACGTTATTCATTTTCCTCTTACAATTTTTTGAGATGGTAAAGAGGATAAATTAAATAAATATATGTGATATATATGAGGTGATATTCAATATATAATATTAATATATCACTAAATCCATTATCATCTCACTCTTTAATGGAATTATATCATCACTCGTGTGTACGTATAACCTATAATCACTATGAAGCGATGTAATTAATTTTCCATGTACAAACATGAAAATGGTAATAAAAATTTAAATAATGAGTAAATATAATATTTTTAATATTAATATAAGTATATATAGGATGGATATATTCCGTTTACTAGTGATCATGAACTTTCATGAAAAATCATTTATGAGAAAATAAGACAATTAACACCTGAAATAATGAAAATAATAAAATATTATTAAAAAATGGTAATTTAAATGTTATAAGAGAATCCTATAAAAATTATAAAAACTAATATGGTTCTGATATAAATTAATAAAATTATTTAAACCATTATATAGAATATTAAATCATGTTCATCCAAAATGGAACATGAGGTAAGGGACATCGTCTCAATTCCCATCATTAAGGAATGTTTTATAGTGGTTCACCATGATTCCTTTTGATGGTGAACATATTGAAATTTTAAATTTAAATTTATTTTTCCTTAATAATTTATGGCATTTTATTTTTTAATTTGAATTATTTAATACAAGAGGGTTTGACTGGAAAATTACCATGAGGTAATGAATTTAATAACTTAGTTTCATTTTATTTTTTTATATTTCTTATTCATTGCATTTGATATTATTTGATTTTGTGTGTAATTAAAATTTAATATCTTATGTTTTATTTTGACATTTTTTATGTCAAATTAAATTTGATGCACATAATTGATTAATTTATTAAATATCACTTCAAATTTTTTATATTTCTAATGGTTTATTTTATGAAAACATTTTAACAGTGATTTTTTACACTTGAATTTCAATTGAAAGAGACTATTAAACCATTATATAAAAAACTCCATTAAGTTTCTTATTATATGGTTATCAATGATGCTTTCATGTAATATTAACATTTCCCAATCTTTAGTTCTTAAAATAGTTAGTAATTTTTTTAATAAAATGTAGCATCATTTATCTCTTTAGCTGAAAATGTTTTTTTTCAAATCCATTTTTCTAGAAAATGCTTGCATAAATGGTTTAGAATTCTCAAAAGGATTTATCAATGAAATTTTTACCCCTGGTATACTTTGAATAAAATATTTTGAAAAAATATTCATTTTCAATTTCCAAACAAGGGTCTTTATTCCCTTTTTACAATAGAGTGAAAGGAATGTTTTTTTACTTTAATATCATGAATGAGATTTCATTCTTTTGATGACCTCACATTGTTCAAAATCAACAATTAATCATTTTAAAAAAATATTTAAATTAATTTTTCTGCTAAAATTAGGGAACAATTTAGTTTTATAAATTGATTTTTATTGTAAAAGGATATTTTCGTCTAGAATGATTTAAATGATATTTTTATGGTATTTATATTCATCAACAACCATTACCATTTATTTTACATAAACAAAACAAGGGATATTTTGTGTTGACACTGTCCTTATTATTTTTATGATTGTTTCATGTTCTTTTTTACCAAGGCATGTAATGGAATTTGTTTTCATGATTCATTATTATAGTCATTAATATTACATTGAAATAACCTTTATCGTGTGATAATTAGACATTATATATTCCCATAAATATGAATGTTATTTATCATGTATATACATATTTATTAAAACATATATCATTTCCTCATGGGTTTTTTCACAATTAATGATATTTTATTTACTCGGGAAATACCGGTTAATCTATATTCATTAACAAATATAGATATTTGTTGATGAGGAATAATTTTAATGAGTTAAATAAAATATTAAAAATATGAATAATGACTTTGAGATAATTATATGATCAGGTTTATACTAAAGATATCCCTTGAATGAATCGATATTCTCATGTCGTGAATCAGTTGGATATCCATAGTTTAATAGATTTCTGTAGTATACATACCCATCCATTTAAAAATTTACTGAGAAAGATATTGATTACAGAGGTATCATGATGTCTGCTATCATGAACTATAATAATTAAGAATTTTATTCATTGATAATTTAGTTATTACTATCCATGGTATTTTTAAAATGATATTATCTATGGATACATTTTAATCTCATTTTATTAGTCGAATGGAATGTTTTATTATTTATTTAATTTCAAATATAGTTAATGCTTTATCAACTTATGATAGTCGTCTTATTGATTAAATGAAATGTGTTTTAATTTATTTATGTTTCCATAATTATTATTTTATTAAAATTAATTACATGTTATGACTGTCTTGTTATTTACCTTGATATATTTATTATTCCATTCAAAAAAATTTAAATTTCATGTGTCCTCAGTTATTTATCTTTCCATATTGATTATAATTATTTATTTATGATTGATTATACTTTACATAAATCTTAAATAGATTATGATCTCAACAAATTTTTTTATTTGTATTAGGAATCATGGATATTTAATAATAATGATATGTAAGAATGTGGCAGTTGGAATAATGATATTGTCAAAAAAGTGTTGTAAATTTTTTTAAATGTAATACAGGGATCATGTTGGTTTTTATTTTACAAATACTACTAAACTATTCTGTATGTTGAGATGTGACTGCATGTTTCTTATGGCAATGGAATAATGAAAATAGGTGGCTATGGGTTACTACTATGTGCGGAATTATAGTTGGAATTATATGATAATTAGTAGAGACGATGGATGTAGGATTAGGAAAACATAGACTAAAGAACATAAACCTTTGATAGACATAAGGCATAAGCATAGAAGAATATCATAAATCTTGTAAACTAAATAATTATTAATGGCCTTCATATGTATAAATAAATATTTTTAATTAAACAATAAATAATAATAAATTATATATATAATATAAAAATATAAATTCATAAATATGAAATAATTAAACATATAAATTTTAATAATTTTTAAATTAAACAAAAATATTAAAAAATATTTTTTCAAAAAAAAAAATTAATATACCTAAAATAAAAAATAAAAAATATTGATAAATATTTTGTAATAAATATTGATACATTAAATGAATAAATTATAATAATTTTAAAAAATTAAAAATTAATAAATTACCAAATTACATAAATTTTTTTTATGAAATAATAAATAATAATAATTAATTAATTCAATATATATAATAATAAATAATTACACATACATTAAATGAGTCATATATTTAGGGAAATATGGGTTATAGTTTAAAAATAATATTAAATAAGAAAATTGATGAAATTTATCGAGTAAAAGAAATTTTATCGAATATCATTTGAATTTTCAATTTATAATATTTCAAAAGTGTGATACATTGATGTCACACATTGATATATGTAATACTTTTATATTTATATTTAATGAACATACCCACAATATTTTTGTAATTTATAAAATGTTTAATATATAATTTAGAATTTTATTTATTAATTTAATATATTTAATATATATTAATTTTGTAATCAGAAATGTAATATTTTTTTAATTTTTTTCAATATATTCTTTTCATTACTCTTCATTATTATTTTTCAAATAGATTCATTTTTTATATTATCTATTCATTAATAATATTAATTATAATTTTAATAATATAATTTTTTTTTTGATTTTATGTTTATCGTTGTGCCATATGTTTTTAATTTAAAAAAATTTCAATTTTTCTTTATCCACGTTAATTCATGAATTTTAGTTTTTTAAATAATATTTTATTTTAAATATTTTATATGTATACATTTACAAAATTAAATATTCTTTTTTATTTTTTAAAATTAACAATATAATTAATTTTTGTTAATCGTTATTAAAATTTATTCATTCATATTATAATATATTTCATTATTAGATACTTGATATTATATAATGTCAATTTTTAATTTAACATAAACCAACCCTGTATATATATATATATATACTAATTTTATACCAAAAAATATTTACACCATTAATGAAATTTTATATTGAAAAACATACACCTAAAAATTATTCAGTTGATTCAAAATTAATATTAGTTTTGGAATTGAATTGTGTAATATAATATATTTATTATATTATGTTATAATGAGTAAATTTTTATATTTATTTTTAAAATTATTACAATTTTTATTATTTATTCTTGTTTAAAACTCTTTAATTTTTTTTAGAATTTATTCTTTTTTTAATATTTATTTTATACATATATATATATATATATTTACTATTTTTTAATATTTTTAATATTTATTAATCTTAAATTAAAAATAAATTCTAATATTTTTCAATAATTAGTATTATTAATATAATATAAAAACTATTCATATTTTTAATTTTTCTAATTTTTAATATTTCAATTTCACTCTTTTTAACATTCATTCATTTATGATTATATATAACTTAATAAAGATAACAATATATTTGTAAATAATCATATATAAATAAATAATATCAAAAATGTGTATTTAATATATATATATATATATACAATTATAAGTAAAAAATAAATTTTTTTAAAAGGTATTGATAAAATTATAAATCAATAGTTATATTTTTATTTAATTATAACAATATAATAAATATATTTCAATTATTGATATATTTACAATGTTTATATATATTTATTGTATATATATATATATTAATATATAATGATATAAATGTATAAATAATTACAAAATTAAAATAATTATTTCATAATAATGTAAATATTATCTATATTTATAATTAAACTTATTTATTAAGTTTTTTATTTACATAAATATATTTATAAATATAATTAAATAAATATAATTTTTTCTAAAAAACTAATATTATTATAAATATATAATTGATTATTTAAATAATTATAAAACTATAATTAAATTATATAAAAGATAATTATATTTAATATATTAGAATTTATATTTACATATATTTGTTTAAAATATATAATTATATAAATATATTTAAGGATATATAGGAAGTAAAAATTATATACCAGTTTTTATAAATGTATATATATATATATATATTTATAATTATAATTATAAATATTTATTGAAAATCCATATTTATCATCTAAAGTATTTTCATACTCATAAATATGGATTTTAATGGTTCTAATAACAATCTAATAAAGAGTTATTTTGTCACTGCATAATAATCTCACACTAATAAAACCCCTCTTTGTCAACCCATTTTTTGTTGCGATGATAAACCCTTCGTAATATTTTTAAAAGAACCCTAATAGAAATGATTTTAGTCTCGCCTGTAAATCTCTTACAGAACTCCATTACAATCGACCCTCCCCCTCATCCATTTCATAGATAAATCGGTCCTAAAATCTATGTTCTCTTATTTTTTATCCTCCTCACTCATTGATTTCCTACTCAGGTTCCATAATGTGCGTTATTGAGGGAATTTCATAGATCAGTGATCTCCTTGGTTTCATAGTTTCCTTGTCCTTCATGTAATTTATTATCCATGTTTTAATTTCCCCCCTTCACTAATATAGGCTTTTTTCCAAACACTAGTTTTGTTCAGGTTCTAAATTTTTAATGTCTCAAACCTTCAACTGTTCAGATTCTATTTGGAAATAATCATATCATCATTTTGATGGAATTTCTTTATTTTTTAAAAGATTATTATATGTGATTCATTATTTACTCTTTTTTTAAAACCATCATTGGATGCTTGAAAAATCCTAAATTTTGAATTCCTCCATGAAATAAATTTCTTTGTTGGAATCTTTTTCTACTTTGATATTCCTGTTGGTAATAAATTAGTTTCTGTGTAAAATCATATTTGTGTGGATCTGTGAGGGACATAGTTTTTGTGTTTTTTTATAAAACCATATAATAGTTAAATTTATTGTTCAAAAAGTATATCTATATGAGATCTTCATGAACCCTATAAATAAAAGCCTTTAATATCTTTCTATGTTTTATTTTTGTTCCCCAACTTCCACAATAAGTGGTATTATAGATGAGATATGATTTGAGGGATAGCAATTTACAGATGAATAATGAAAATGGATGAAAAAGTGAATATTGTTTTACATTAGAGACAAATTATAGGATCTAGTATCCCACGTTTGACATTCCAATGATAATGGTGGAGAATTGGAATCCTTGTTCCAAAATATCGTCCATGTATTTGGATGATTATGAATCAACTGATCATGTAAAAAAATGGATGTATATGATGATTAGAACACATGGAGGTAATTGTAAGGAGTTTGGATATAATAAAGGTAGTAAAGGAATGTAAATATATTCAAGAGAATAAAAATATATTTCCAAGGTTGAGTTTCTTAGACTTTTTATAGAATATATGAATATGTATTTAATTGAATAAATACAATTTAGCATTGTTTTTAAGTGGAGAAAGTATTCATATTGTTATATAATGATAAAAAAATATAAATAAAACATTTATTAGAGTTATTTTTACATCATTCCCCTAAAAAGATATTGAATGGTACCATCAAGAGAGGTGAAGGCAGAGATGTATCCTCTTGAAGAATGATATAAAAACGTTTTGTTTCCCATGTGGTATCTCAGATGTTGTGTCATGAAGTTAAATAAAGAATTTAAAATAATCATTAAATTATGGGATAATTCGACACTTGTAGAATTCATTATCACATCATATAAAGAAAAATCATTTATGCAAAAAATCATTAGAGTGAATGTAACTATTTGTGAGAAATCTATAGTGTGAAAAATAATTAATGAGAACAATAATTAGAGTAATGATGTAGAGACTTTTTTTCACCGTATAATAAATTGAAATATTTATATATATATTTCTAGAGTTTGGTGCGGAGACGATGTGAAATTTCTTGGGCTAGTGTGCACAGAATTAATTTTATAAATATAATATGTATATATTTCTATATACACGAAATAGAAAAAAGATATCTCTTAAATGGTAGATAGAATTTTAAATATGAGGACATGAGTGAGTCTGAAATGCGGTGTTTACCATATGAGGGGCATAACTTTCATTGGCATAAGACTTTTGTGGAAAAAGAAATCTAGAGGAAAATCATAATTAAATTTATTAATCTAAATTTTTCTACCAATGAATTCATACAAATAACATTCAAATAGAGACTCAGATTATAAATCGGAGACCACGGTAGAGTAAAGAATTGGGTGTTTTTCCTATGTCCGACATAAAATGAGGGGGCATAGATGTTTTCAATTCCACGATCATTGGAAGAGGTTTCATTGTTTTTATATAAATGTTTGTTTATTGTTTTTTGATTAGGGTTATCCCCTAATCTCTTCCAATACCTATTCTATATATAACTCTCTACCTCTCATCCGTTCATTGAGGGATCAATAATGAATCTACTCCCCAATTTTGGTGGATCACAACGGAAGAAAGGCACCCAGATTAGCAAGGGTGATCATATTGTTTTGATGTTGGATTCCTAAACTTTTTTAGATTGTAATTGATGTTTACGTTAAATTTTTTTATCTTCTCATTTGTTTCTTCATAATTTTATCAATCATAAATTGACTCCCTAATATGGAACTCAATCCAAGTTTTAATGTTTATAATTTTATCTATGTTTCTCATCCGTTCATCACATTTGTTCCCTTTTTCTTTTCAGCACTCCAAATCACTGGCAGATCATCAATTAGAGGATGGTGTTGTAAATCACTAAACTCATGGGTCTATGATCGGCTGGTGGA
This sequence comes from Viscum album, assembly GCA_963277665.1. Taxonomy (NCBI): domain Eukaryota; kingdom Viridiplantae; phylum Streptophyta; class Magnoliopsida; order Santalales; family Viscaceae; genus Viscum; species Viscum album. Next base: position 1,316,882,668 of record OY728121.1, read on the forward strand.
TTCATGATTGTGTGACCGGGTGGAGTCTGGTGGTCTGCAAAACAGACTACTAGAGCCCCACCGATGGCTATGTGGAGTAGGGTATCTGAATGAGGCCGACCATCATCGACATCAGGATGGTGGAACAGAGCACGGGGGATGGATGGAGGTGAGTCTAGAATAGATAGGGGAATTTTGCTACATCAGGATGATGTTTTATCGAGAAAATCATGACACAAGGTGGAGTATTGGAGTATGACTTTAGTGGATGTGACCCACATGATGTGAGTGTCTTGTTTATGTGGGGACAATTGGGGATCCCAGGTGCTGCTGGGCCGCGAGAGGAGGGGAGAGGGCCGCTGGGACTACGCTGGGATGGTGGTTGGAAGGCAGAGAAGATTGAATAATGGGCCGCACCACATGCTAGTGAAGTGGACTGAGCCAGTTGGGGAAAGCCAGCTCAGGCGGATGGGTCTAGCCATCAGGGACAAGACTAGCCTTGTTTTGGCCAAGGCAACTTTAAACACCCATTTCGTCTAAATCAGGCCTCTGATTTGACATGAATTCTATGGCCATGAGATCCTATATTTAAGAAGAATAGTTTTAGGTTGATTAAGTAATATTAAGATTTTGTTTTGTGACATGGTTCCACCAAATTCATGAGTTTAATAAAAACAAAAATATTATTATTATTATTATTCATGTTTTTTTGTCTATGGGGCCTTCATGTGATATCTGATTAAAGTCTAATCAGTAGTTGTGTGACCTTGGTCCATGGAATGAATTTTCGAGATGAATAATATGTGATTTAAAGTTATTTTGAGGTAAGGGTCACTCGAGATAACTTTAGAGCATAATGCGGGTCCTTAAAATTTTTTCAATAGATGCGTGATTGGAGCAAGTTGATAGTCTAGTTTATGTGTTCTTCAATAAAGATCAAAATGATGTGATATGTTTGGATTTGTGGTGCCATATTTATGATCCCATTTAGCTTGTTATCATAAAGGAATATTGGTGGATGATCTTTTTTTTTGTGTTCCGAGCCAAATGCTCAGACTAGTAGTGTTCGACAACTACATCGATGAGACGATCTATCAGTTATATCTAAGTGGAATCCCCGACCTGGTTGGGTGCGGGTCCTCGATTATATATAGTGTAACTACCCTGATGGATCAGGTCATGGTTCTTCTATGATGACAATAAGAGTAGAATCCCCCTTTATCATGGGTGTGGGTCCTCTATCAACTACTTCCAGGTGAAAGTTTCCTAATGCATTAGGGAGAGGGTCCCCGATGAACAAGAGTGGAATCCCCCAACCATAATAGTGTACGGGTCATCTAAACTGGGTTTTCTCTTTCACGATAGGGATAAGTAGAGAGGCATATATTAACATTACATTAGACTCATGAGTTAAAGGGGAAATTTCCCCTCTGAGACGCGTGCATATGACGTGATCAAAAACCATGTCAGCAAGAGAGAACCACCCAATGTTGATAGTATTGAGGTGTGGTGCTTGATCCTCTTTGTCTTGAGTTTTATCAAGGATTGGGGGAATATTTGGCATCTATGGTGGTTACATATGGATCTTATGGAGACACATTTCTCTATTTTGATTTATTAAATGGAGATCCCCTTACACTCTAATTTGGGTTTTAATGTCTGTTTATATATATATATTATCTTTCCAGTTCCCACTCCTTGGGTACATGTTACACTAATTTTAGGAGAGGTGAAGACACATATGTTATTCCACATTCATTCCATGTCTATATTTTCATGGTTGGATGAGTCTACTCCACTACTACATGTAGCAATGACTCGATAATAAGATGAACTTTTCGTAGTTTCCAGCTACTTGTGTTGGGATTAGCTTACTCTACTCACTTGTTAGGTTGACCAGCACTACTTTTATTGTACCTTGTCATATCTACTAATTTCATTTTTCTGAGTATCTATTATGGCTCCCCCTTCTCCTTTTCTAGGAATCTCACTGAGTATTTGTATACTCACCACTACATTGGATTTCCCGACACAAGTCATGCCTTATGATGATGATAGATAGGTTGATCATGACTTCATAAGAGCATAGGGATATGGGTTCTTGGATTATGTTTGAGGGATAGAACTCCATGTGGAGGAACTGACATAATAAATTTTTCTCAAGGATCCCACAAAAATCATTTATTCAGTATCATTCATTTGTAAGTTGTGTAAGAACTCATTTGGATGAGAAATGTTCATGTGGGACATACTGGTCTTCATGATGGAACCTTATGACATTATCTTTAGCATGGAATGGATTTTCAGGGTTCGTTCCTAGATTTACTATCACTGTAGGCTGGTTGGATATAAACACACTAATGGGATGAGTTTTTCCATTCTCAATAAATGAGACCTCATTTCAGGGTAGATAGGTTATGCGAACATGAGGCTACTTCCTTTTACCCATTAGTTAGTGATTGAGACCCTTGGTGTAGGAGATTATTTAGGCACATGGGATCCTATATTCATCACAGATTACATGGAAGTCTCCTCTTAAGATGTCTCGTGACAACCTCTGAGGTTTGAGTTAGAGTTTCTCATTGAATTAAAACCATTTTATGCATCGATATCTTCTACAAAATATCGGATGGCACCCACTGAGCTTTGGGATATATGTTTTCAATTGGAGTAATGTGTCAAGAAGGGTTTCATCAGGCCCACTATGTCCCCCTAGGAAGCTATAGTTCTGTTTGTGAAGAATGACGATGAGAGAATAGCGATTTTTATAGATTATCGTCGCCTGAACTAGGCTATGATAAAGAAAAATTACCACTTACCGAGAATTGATAACCTCTCTGACTAGTTGAATAGTGTGAGCTAGTTCTCCATGATTGATCTTAGTTCCTGATACCACCAGTTATGGGTTTTCGAGGAAGATATTTGGAATTTTCTATTTCTTTGTCACTATTTTCATTTCGAGTTCCTAGAGATGTGCATAGGTGTGATAAACATCCCCATGGTTTTATTAGATTTGATGAACCATGTCTTATATCCATACATGGAGTGGTTTTTTGTTATCTTTAAGGAAAAAATTATCATTTTCTTGGATTTAGAAGAGGATCCCACAAAGCATTGTAGGATGGTCTTTGATTTACATTGAGATCACCGATATTATAGAGTGCACATGAAGTGATAGATATGGATACATGAGGTTTAATTTTTTTGGAATGCCATCTCTGAAGATGGTTTATCTATTGATATAGTCATAGTCAGAGCTATTATTTCATGGGAGACACCCAAGAATGCATCAGAGGTGGAAATATTCCTTGGTTCGACTGGGTACTACCAGAGATTTCTAGCAGACATCTCAAAGATCGCACCCCCTTTGACCACACAATCATATAAGGGAAAACCGTTTACCTTGTATGAGCAGTGCTAGAAGGAATTATAGTAGATTAGGAAGAGGCTAATGAACACATTAGTTATTAGACTACCAGAATATGGTTTTTAGTTCATAGTGTATTGTGATGCCTGATGAGAAGGGATCAATTTCATCTTGATGAAATGATAAGTATCCATCAGTTACGGGTTGCGTTAGTTGAGACCCCGTGAACATAACTATGTAACTACATACTTATAGATCATATCAGTAGTGTTCTCCATAGGGATGTAGAGACAATATCTTCTGGGAGAAAGATTCATGGTTTACTCAGACCACCATAGCCTCAGGTATATATTTACCTTGAGAGATTTGTATCTTGAGGTAGTGATGATGGTTGGTATTCCTATAGGACTACGACTTCAAGATTATCTATACTACGGGGAAGGGGTATATTGTAGAATATTCCCTTAATAAGAATATCTAGGATTTCCTAGTGTAGGAGGCATCAGACTAGTCATCTTACCTATAGCTGACCCTAGTGGAGAAAGAGGGTACACATTTTCTACATTCAATGGTTCTTACTCGTTCTCTCTTTCAAGGAGTGAGACAATCCCAACAGGGAGATATTGACTGTGAAGTTATGTGGGACTAGATATCCATCGTTGATTCACCCAATAAATATTATGATGTTGGGAATCATGAGATCTGGTTCTAGGGGTGAATGGTCATTCTAGACATGATGTGTGAGGATGTGAGACTAGGGTTCCATACATATCCTTTAGTATTACATAATGCTGTCAGGAAGATATTTTGGGATCTGCATTGACAATTTTGGTGGTCCGACATGAGATGAGGTGTTGCAGAGTTCATATCATGATGCCTTTTATTTTAGCAGGAGGATGGTGAGCACCATGTTCTAGTGGGGTTTTTATATCCCCTCAACATCCTATAGTGTAAATGGGATGAAATATCGTTGGAATACTTAACCATCCATGTAAGCACGGTGATGAACCATGATGCCATATGGGTGATAGTGGATCGACTCACCATGTCGATGCACTTACTTACAATTAGGGAGTAGAGTTCGGTGAAGTGTTTAGGGTTGTTTTACTTATGGGAGATTGTCTACATTCACATGGTACCGAAGATAATTTTATCCAATCATGACGTATGGTTTACGTCATAGTTGCGGAGAGGCCTAAAGGAGGAATTCATAACCTTGTTATGGATGAGTGTATCCTTTAAACCCCATACCGATGAGAATATTGAGAACACATTCCGAGAGATGGATGATATGATGAGGGTTTTCAAGCAAGATTTTGGCCAAATTTAGAAGGATCACCTACCTTTGTAAGCGTTTACTTATGATAACAAATACCACTATACTATCAAAAAAAACTTTTGATTCCCTATATGGTAGATCCTGTAGGTCACCTCTGTGCTATACAAAGGTTGGTGGATTACCCATGGTGGTCCAATATTTGGAAAGAGCTCTGAGAGAGAAGGTGCGGGTCATCCTTGAAATGATGATAATGACCCAAAGAAGATAGAAATTTTACGCAGACTACTGTCAAACACCATTGAAGTTTAGGCAAGGAGACCACATCTTCATGAGAGTCTACCCATGATGTAGAATGTGGTGGTTCTTCTAGGGATGTGAGCTATCCTCATGGTTCATAGGTCTATTCAAGATTATGATTATTGTTGGTGAAGTTTCCTACCACCTTTCCCTACCCTTACAGCTGGAGTGAGTGCATGATGTCTTCCATTGGTCATAGCTGAGTAAATACATGAATGATCCTACAAAATTGATCTATTGGGGAATGATGAACATTGATGATGGACCCACATTTTCAGATCACTCAGTGGTCATCAATGATTTACAAGATTGACCCTAACATGGATAGGATATTCCATGGGATCACGATCCATGGAAGTATAAAAATGTGAAGAATATTTCTTTGGAATTGGGAGCCAAATACGGATCAGTATCCAAAGTTAATTTTCTGGTTTATTCTTTTGGTCATCAAAAACAAGAACTAGGAATTTATTTAGAGTCTAATTTTTCATCTAGGAATAATTTGAAATATTTCTATATATATTTCTTGATATTGGAATTGAGACAGCATGCACATCCAAGTCCTGGTGTACCTAGAATTAATTTTATAAAAAATATTATGTTTATTTTATACTTTGATTGAAAATGAAATGGGATATATCTTAAAATAAAACTTAAATAAAAAATTTAAGGCTGCAGATGAGTCTGTAACGTGATATTTATCATAGGCGAGGCATAACATTCTTCAAGGAAAGACTCCAATGTAAAAAAATAAATCCATGGGAAAATTTAAACTAAAATAATTAATCACAATTATTTTACCCCTAATGTCATATCGATATCATTTGACTGGGAAAAAATGTGAAATATGAGACCACTGTTGAGTTCGGAATGAGGTGTTTTCCTAGGTGCAACATAAAAGGAGATGTTTTAGACGTTTTGGTTTCCACAACCATTGCCGGAGGATTCAATGTTTTTCTATAAATGTGTGTTTAAGGGGGTTTGATTATGGTTATCCTGTAATATTTAACAATACCTATTATCACTTTCAATCTTTCCATCTCATCTGTTCTTCAACTTATCGATGAAAAACCACGGCCGAAACATCATCAGATTAAAACAGAAGTAAGGAACCAAGATCATCAATGAAGATAGGATCATTTCAAGGTATAATTCCTTCCATTTTTAATTTATTTATGATGATTCCATTAAATTTTTTCTTTGATCATCCAGTTCCTCAATTATTTGTCAATCTTCGAAGGTTTCACTAACATGACCACCATTCAATTTTTTGAAGCGTATAATTTTATCCACATTCCTTGTTCATTCACCTGAGTTGATTCCTTTTTATTTTTGGAAAAGAAAAATCACCATAAGATCATAAATTAGAGGTTGGAAATGTGATTCCCTCAACAAAAGGTCACTGATCTGCTGGAGGATTCATGATTGGGTGACCAGATGGAGCCCGGTGGTCTGTAGAAAAGACCACCAGAGCACTGCCGGTGCAGCAGGCGGTTACCCATAGTGGTGATGACCATGAGGGGTAGGGAGACCAGAACAGTCTGGTGAGTGGAAGTATCATGATGGTGGATTGGAGTGTGAGTCACAGATGGAGGTGAGACTGATTAGTTATTCTACGAGCATGGCTATTGGGAGATGACCAAGATAAATAGACTGACACGACTGGGGAATCCGATGGTGTGAGGACAACGATGTGTCGGGTGGAGAAAGATGTGAGGTCGCGTCACTACATGAAACTCTAGGTGGATGAAGCCCACACAACATGGGTTTCACATTAACGATGGGAAAACATGGGATCTGAGGTGCTGTTAGCTTGATGGACGAGGGGATCGGGGCACATAGATCAGGTCAGGCTGATGATAGGTGGGCAGTGTTGGTGGCAGAATTAGCTAGGAAAGATGGAATGGCCATTTCTTGACGAAACAGACAATCCCAACTTGGGTAGGCTATACTAAGTGCAGGGGTCCATCCAGAATTATCCTGATCTGCCCAATTTGTTTTGAGGCTCCATCAACCCCCCTTTTCTTCCAAACCAGGCATTTGATTGAATTTCCATCAAGGGAAACGAGTACCTATCTTTGAGAAGGTCCTTTTTGGAACTCCTGGGGAATTTTTAGACTATGTTTCTTGATGGGGTTGCACTAAAATCATTATTTTAATAAAAAAAGTTTAATTATTATTATTTGGCCTTCTAGTTTCGCACATGTCACCTATACATGGTATCCGATAAATGCAAAGTTAGGGGAAACAAGACTCTGGTCATTGGGAAAATCATTCAAGATTAATATTGGTCGTTTAAAATAATGTCGATGTTTTATGACCCATGAGATAACTTTCATAAATAATGTTTAATTGTACAAATTTTTCATCACATGTCTATTTGGAGCTACTAGATAGTCTACCTAACATTTTTTCCACATGGATCACAACAGTGGGATACAGTTGGTTTTGTGGTGCCTAATTCGTGATCCCATTAAATGTGGAATCATTAATGTAATATCTGTGAAACATAATTTTGATGTGTTCTGAGCCTGATACTCAGACTAGAAGTGTTTGACGACAATAGTGATGAGACGATCTATCTATTACATCTGATTAGAATCGGCCTACCCGGTAAAGTGCTTGTCCTCGAGGAACTAGATTAGAATACCCCAAACTCATTAGAGTGTGGGTCCTCTACAATGACAATAAGAGTGTAATCCCCCATTTACTTGGGTGTGGGTCCCTTATTAGGTACATTCTAGTGGCATCCCATAGACACACTATTCTGAGGGTCCTTGATGAATAAGAGTGGAATCCAGTAGACATTCTAGGATTAGGGTCATCTACTTTGGGTTTACTCCTTATAGATATGGATGAGTGATTATATTTACATTAATTTTACTTTTCACTCTTGAGTATGAGGGAATAATTCAACACAAAGACAAGCCCTTATGATGCTACCTAAAACTATACAGGAGCGATAGACCATACCCAGGAGGATAGTATTGAGGTGTGGTGTTTGAGACCATTTGACTTGCGGTTCAAGTGGGGGATGTGAGGAATACAATGTATCGATGTTATTTACTTATAGAACTGTTAGAGAAACTTTTCATGGGTTGATATATGATATTGAGATCCAATAACTATATCCTTTGGATTTCTTTGACTTAATATATATATATAAATATTACATTTCCAATTCCCACTCCTTCTATTTTGGTTACTCTACTTCTTGGAGAGGTGAAGATGCATGAGTAATTACATGTGCTTTATATTTATAGCTTCTCATGGATGGAAGTGTTTACTCATATACTATATATATCAAAGAATCGACGATATGTTCATGTTATCACAATTTCATGCTTCTTATGTTTTTATTATCTTACTTCACTCTTGTTGGGTTGAGCAACACTCATTTTTATATACCTTTTCATATCTACTGCTTTCCTTTTTCTGAGTATCAATTAAGGCCCCCATCATCTTTTCTGGGAATCCTACTATGTATTTTTATACTCACCCCTGCATGGGCTTTGCCCACTTGTGTCGTGACTAATGTAGACAACACAAAGGTTGATATTTACTTCATAGGAGCATATGTATATGGGATCATAGACTGCATATGATGGTAATAGCTTGGGATTTCAGATCATGACACTCCAACCTATTTTTCCTTTTTAGTTACTACTAGGTTGTAGAACTTTTCTGTTTAGGAATGTATTTCCACCTTTTTCATATTCATTTTACTCTACTATACTTTTAATATTTAGTGGTTCAAGAATAAATGTTTTATTTATATAGCGGTTTGATCTGTTTTCATTTCCCTCTACACATTTTTATTGAGTTTTCCATGTGTGAACATGTTCTTATGAAAAGGACTCATTTCATTTGTGGTGCCTTTGGCACTAGTCTCCATTCAATGGCCTATGGTGGTGGGTATGGGTAGTTGTGGCTGGATCCCAAACCTGGGTTGGGTCATGAAAGAAAACCACTATGGGTGACTAATTCATTTAGGTCTAACATCCATAGGGTATAGTTTTTAGAAAGCCTTTGAATTTTTATTAATTTAAAAATTAATGAATTATTAATATAGCCCAAATTATTTAAGTGAATATTAAAAAATTTCTAATCTATTTAAATATCTCTATTTGATAGCCTTTTATGTTTTATTATTTCCATAATTTCTATAATAGATCCCATTTTTAATATTTATATTTATTTTGAATTCCCTCCCATGTATTCTGACTAGTTAAAATGACAATTAATAACATTAAAAAAAATATAATCATTTTACTCCATAATTAATTAAATTAAAAACCCATTTTCTAGGGAACCAAAAAACAATTATATATTTAAGCAGTTTCTTAAAATATCTAATAGTACAAACACTTAAAATGTTTAAAAACATACTACATGGAATAATTCAAGAAATATTTTTACATATGTCACATGTTTTAAAATATCTTCAAGATGATGTGTTAAGATACATGATAGGATTATTTTCATTATGAGAATTATATACGATATTATTTTAAATTTATCAGATATAAAACAATATGTACAATGATTTGATATTTACTATTATATGAGAATGATAGGAAAATATTGAATAAAACATGGGGAATTATGTGTAGTAGTAATAAAAATATTATGATAGTACTATATAATGTTTGAAGGATGATGTCCCTATAATCAAGGAAACAAGAATTCTAATTTCCAAGGGAGTACAAAATTGGGTTTTTGTCAGATAAATTTAACTAAATATATCATTATAAGATTAATGAAATAATTACATGATTTTTTTTTTGGATTTTTTGATTTCCATATCTAAAAAGAACTAAGTATGTTGTGGATTTTGATGCAGTTTTCAATATGAATAAAATATATACTTATTTTATGTATATTTCTAAATTGTAAAAAGGTAATAAATTATTACCACAATATACATAATTATTAATGTATTACTATGGTGTTTGATAATATTTTAATTTTATGATAGAGGATAAGAGAGAAACACTCTGGGATATCCCATCTTATGAGTTTTAATCCAATAATTAATGTAATATGAAGTATAATATTGATAGAAGAATGTGGATTTTCTAACATATATATTCATACTAATGTTTATGAATGTTTATCATGTGAGAGGTACAAGTTATTAGTTTGTTGATGTTTTTACTATAAGTGAGCATTTGTTGGAGCTGGTCCCATAAAAAAATCTATATTTCTTATTTAGATTACTTGGATATTAATGAACATCTCATCATATGATGATTATTATTCTACATAAAATTAATTTGATAATTTTTTTGTACAATTTTTCATATCAAGAGGTTTGTATTAGTTCCCTAATTAATATGAGTAGTGTGCATGAAATAGATCTCATTTTTCCTCAAACCTCACTAATTACTTACCCAATCTCTCTTTCCTCATAACATTGTTCATTCACCCTCTACATTTCATTCAATTTTGTCAAAAATAAAAATATTATCCATTTTTTCATGAAATTCAACTTTCCATGACCTTGTGTCATTATCAAATGATTACATGACCCATTTTATTTAAAGGATATGTATTATTAAACTATTTTTGGAATTCATGTCATAATTAAATGGAATGAAAGGAGATGTATTTCCATGGAAATTCATCTATACATTAATAAATAAATTTTTTAAAACATATTTTTTATTTATGATTCAATTCATATATGTCAATAAGTGATTCAATTGAGTAATACATCCATCTTATTGACATTGTCAATATGATATTTTATAATTATAGTTGATATAATGATTCAAAATTTATGAATAGATGATGAAATGTATATCATTAAATGGTAAATGGGAATAAATGTTAGAGGAATAATATAATTGTGAATTGGTTTCCAATCATTGGTAAGACATTATATTTAATTTAAATTAGGAACAGGGGTTGATCGATAAATTTCCATGGTTAGCTATCACATATGATCTCAATTTATAAGAAGTTCTTTTATCCTCCAATTAATCAAATGTGACATGATTCCATTGACAAGTGACAGTCACCTAAACTTTATCACTACTTGAAAGCTCCACTCAATATTTTAATGAAACACAACATGGAACAGAAAATACCATGTGATAAAATGAATAGAAATTAAATCCTCCCTCATTTTTCAGTCCCACCATGAAATTTTTTAGAAATTATTCATGTTCTAATAACTTTTTGTCATGGTAGGAAAAGTTTTCTGAAATTCTCTTATTGTGATAAATTTCTTTTCCTTTTCATGGTGTAATTAATGGTTTTCATTGAATTTTGAAGATTAAGTACCTGTCTCCACATGAGTGTGTGTGAGGACATCAAGATGAGCCTTCTCATAGTCACACCAAACATATATCCTCTTAAAAAGATCATAAATGTAATGATGACATTTTCATATTTACAAAAAAAACTAAGAAATGTTTTAAGAAGAATCTCCAACTCATAGCCCAAGAAAATTTATATTAATGTAAATAACATCCAACATTATTAACTTCATCTCATGAATAATTATTTTTGTATGTTATTTCTGGATATTAATGACTCATTGATTTTGAACATGAACTTATTTTTCTTAAACTACCTCGAGCAGTAGTCGTCACATATCGGGTACCCATGAACATTTTGGATGAATTAATAGGACAACACCTACTACATGTGGAGTAATTATTTTTTAAAATTTCATTTCCAAATTCCATGAATGAAAAATGAATTTATTTGAAATAATGAAATGTTTGGTTTCCCTTATTACTATTTATTATTACTACATTATTTGATTATGAATATAAGATTTGAATTTATTTAATCATTTTAAAATTGAATATTTTATGAACATAATTATATGGAAATGAATTCAAAATGGATTCTTGATAATTGTTTTAAAAAAGAGTTAAACTATGGAGTTAAACAGTTCATCATGTTTTCTATTGGGCATGAATACAACACTTATTGAATCCTATCTACGTTTTTTCAGTTATTTTATTCATGGATAATCTTACTGGAAGAGTTACATGAGAATTTTTTTTGTTTTTATAGAATATATCATTGATATATATGTTAGATTAAACACAGTTATATTGAACATTCACGCTGATTGGTATGAAACTATGGTTTATGGAACATTTGATTTGAATAATAGTGTAAATGATGATGGATATTGTATGGAAGAATTGAAAATTCCAATTTAAGATTACCTTCATTAATATAAACATTAGTTTGACAAGATAGATATATTTTTTATGAGTCCAACATTTACTAGTTGTATTCAATAGAAAATAATTTCATATTTATTGAAGTTATATAATTATAAAGATGGTAGTGGATGGAGCGACATCGGCTTTACATAGCTTCTCATTCTCATGAATGATACGATTTTACATGAAATTGATCTTCCATATTGAAAACATGATTCTAAATTAATTATATATTCAATGGCCATGATAACTAAAAAAATACATTCTTTTACAAATGATTTTATGATTCTTTTGAATGAGTATGAATGAATCATAAAATGAAATGAGTGTTAAATATATCAATACAAGACATATGAATTAATTCCTTATAATTATATATGGTAAATTCATATCATTCCATTGTTTAGTAAGATATATTGGTGATGGGAAATAGTGAGACTATTGACATGGAATATAGATTCAATAATTAATGATGAGAAAGTATGTCATCCTGAAGACTATACGCAGTTGATGAAAAAGGATTATTTGAATCCTAAATTTTATAATGAGCTGAGAAACATATATCTTGTGTTATCTATAAATAGAATCACACATTTTGGGTCATATAGTAGCACTCACAATACATGTTCAACCATGATAGTAAATTATAACTTTCTTTAATGGTTATGCATAATGAAAAAACAAATTGTGTGTCCTTTTATTATATAGAGATAGAAAATACCAATGAATGATGTCGTTGTTTATTGGTATCATTTGATGAATGATCTGAAATTGATGTTTTATACATGTGTGACATTTTATGATTCTCATAGAAGTGAATAACTCACCTCGAAAAACATGTTTTATGGGATGATAAATTAATTTCATGCATATGGAAATTTATAATCCAATAGAATTAAAGGATTTTTTGGGTGTTCGATTTGTGACTGATTCACTCTCAGTTCAGTTGAAATATTCTTTAGAGTCTAAGATTGTAGAAATTATAAATTTTTATCTCAAAGAACAGAATAAAGATCCTGCACAACAATATTCCATTGCAAACTGAATAAAGGTTAAACACTGTCTCCACTAATAGGTGATCGACAGCTTGATAATGTAAAATACCTTGAAACTACTTCGATAAAACATTTAAAAAAACATATAAATTCATGTTGAAAAAAGAGAGTAATATTCCTTAAACTACAGTGTCATAATTTTTTGTATGTCAAACTTGTTATTGATTTCAACCATGAAGAAATCAATTTATATGATATTGTTATTAGAATGTAACTAATTGTTCTTAGAAAAACATAAGATTCCATAAAGTCAAGGATAGACAGGATTGACCAGGGGATAAGGGGGGATTTAGCCCCAGTGAATGGTAATTGATTAACATTTCATCCTCTAACAACATACACTATATCCATATATTAAAATATATATATATTTCATTTTCCTTAATGGTGAGAAAGTTCCATGTGACTATTAATCCTATATAATGAATGTAATTTCAAGGGATAACATAATTTTTTAAAGACCCAAATCACCAAAATACAATGTTTTTGGATATAATATTTGATGTATAATTCTTTACACTAAATTATTCTTAAAAATGAATGACATATAATAACCATGCTGTTATTCTTTTTAAAACCCATATATTGTAATGTTATGGATCAGGAGAAACTTCCAATCATGAATAATGGGGGTGAAACCATATTCTGTTAATTTGATTTGGTCTTCCCACCATTATTCAATGATATAATGGCCCATCTGATGGTTTACGTTGTTTTAGAGGTTCAATGTTGTGGTCTAGTAAATTATAGATGGATGGACCCCATTGAATGATATATGATGATTTTGCAAAGTTATGTCCTGAATTAAATTAAATCATAAAGTTTTACTATGTAATAATAAATTTCTGAATAATATATTGAATTTTGTATTAATTTCCTTTTGTATGACGAGAAAATTGATCTAAAAAAGTCTTGTTATAGTGAAAACAACATGGAAAATGGGATTTAGGGATGTTATGATTTTAAAATTACCTCTAAAGAGTGGGAGAAACAACACCATTTCATTTTATATAATAGTGAATTATTTATCCATATATTGATTCCAAAAAATAAATTTATAGATATTTGAATACATATATTGATGAAGGATGGATATAAAATACCAAAAATCCATAATTTATAGGGTTTTGATGAGGTCATATTTATAGAAAGTTACCTTCAAATCTGAATTTAAATTCCAAATGACAATGATGGCTTTCCATGGGACCAAATGAAAACGTTATGTCTTACAATGGTTTAGTAATAAATGATTATACATTCTATACAATATAATATGATGAATACCACGTGATGAGGAATAATAGAGCTATGATTATGGAGAATGATATGCCCATATATTGTTCTAGGGATACAATTCAAATTTATGTGAATATGTCATTTTTTTAAATTATCAAATAGATATATGATTTGGATTATAAAACATTTCATGTGATGATTTTCCATTAATAAAGGGTAGAAAATAGAAGTGTAGTGAAACATAATGAAATGTGTTTTGTGAAGGGGAATATCATTGTGGAAGGGGAAAATAAAGATCTATTCATAACAGAATTACATGAAGTGCAGGTATTTTATATCCTAGATCAAAAAAATAGTTGGTCAATTATCTTACTAGAGGCTAAAAAAATGTAGTGTAAAATGAAAATTCCCCTGAGGATGACCCTTTCATTGAGAAATCACAATTAGCTCATGGAAATCCCAGTGTATAAAATGTATTATACCATTGAGGGGACCAAAAAGTGTTGATTTAGATTATCGATAAAGGATCAAAATAACATAATTCATTAATGAATATGTTTAAATGAGAAGGTAAGTTTTATAATATATAATTATTTTCATCATAATATTATGTGTGTTGTACTATATTAAAATAATCAAAATTAAATGCTTGACTACTCTTGAATAAAATGTATACTTCATAAAATGATGTTACCAATATCCTGGAATAACAAGTGGTTGATTCTGAAACCAAAAAATTATTCAGTGATCAGTTACATGTTGATGAGAAAACATGAATGGAAATACATTATAATATTTACTATAATTATCAAACAAATAATTAATTCAATAAAATTTGATGTTGGTTGGAATAAATGAAGACAAACTCCTGACCCCAAAAATTTAACATTCATTAGTTATGTTAGGGTAACAATGGGGATGAATATACCGATTAACATAAATTCATGGATCCTATTACAACTTGTAAAGAACAAAACACATTGGGATGATGTAATGTAAATCTAAAGATATAATTTCTCTATTTTACAAAAAAACTATATAATAAAACACTTATTTAATTATCATTATTCTCTGACTCCCCACGATTTAATGAGATAGATTACTAATAATTTCTTTGATGTATTTTTTTATGTTATACCCATATTTTCTTGTTCTATACGCAACATTGTATTAGGTTAAAGTATATGAAACACTATTCTTGGCATGTTTTCACATAATTTTAAATTCCTTAGAGAGAAATTATTTCACGTGACAATGTAACACCCTGAGATTTTATGAGAAATATTATTTTTAATTACTTTGATGTTTTTTGTTGCACCCTACACCAATATTAGATTTCACTATACGCAACACCGTATTAGCTTACAGTATACAAAAACACTATTCTAGGCTTGTGTTGCACGCCTGAGCAGCCTTCCTCGATAGCATGTGTTGTATGCAATATTGAGTTTCACTAAACGAGATATTATTATAATATTATTATGAACTAGCCGGTATGAATAGTAAAACCCAATTTTTGAAATTTTATAAATTTTATCTTTCAACATTGACTTCATATTTGGATTTGGAATATCGAAATTAGCCTAAGGTAAATTTTTGGTATTTTTCTGAAAATATTCATTTTTTGATAAATTGTGAAAACACTCAGTTACTATTTAAAAACCGATTTTTTTAAAATATTCATTAATTTTATTTAAATTTATTTTAGGTCTAAATAGATACATAATACTTATATAAGTTCAATGTAATTCATTGGAGTTATTTTATAATAATTTTAGATATATAAAATTTTTAATGAACTTTTCACCGTCTTTTACCCACCTCCTAGGAGAATTTGCAATTATACATAAAACACAGCTTTACCACTTTTGTGAGTTAAATTTCTAAAATCTGAGAGACACAGTTAATATGAAGGATTAAAATTTGGTTCAATAAGATAAAAATATTTTTTTAATATTTTTTTTACTTTTATTTACCATAGTTAAAAGTAAATATAGTAATTAAGGGTAAAAATGGTATTATTATTACCCTAACACATGTACTAATTTGATTGTATAAGTTTAATTCGACCAAAAACAACCTTTGTAATAAAATATTACCATTTAGGTCCACTGGAATTAGATTAGGACATTACTTTTTTTTAAGAAGAGTTAAAATAGTTAAAATCAAAGTTTAATAACTAAAATATTTTTAATATAGGGTTATAAATAAGATAAATTATACTATAAATATTAATTAGAAATATAAAATAATTTCCTACCAAATGGTATTTTATTTATAATTTTTATTCAATAAATAACTTAATTTATTTATGACACAATGGCGATGCAGTAATTACATAATTAACGAAATATTAAAATAATTGATATTATAGATACCTAAATAAATGTAATTTGAGACTTTTTATGAATTAAAATAATTTTATAGATTAATATGACATGTTAGTATTGATTTAATTAACTTTTTTTTAGAAATAATCTGGATGATATTATTTTCAAAAAAATCAATTACCAAATAGTTTCAAAATTTAAATAAAATAGTTTTTTAAAAAATATTATATTTTTAATTGATATTATATTCGTAAAAATATAAGGATCGGCCAAATGACTTATATAAGGTTATATATATTAATAATTAACCACTTGGGGTTCGTTTGGAATGTTATAGTATCCTTATTAACCATATAGGGTAAGAAAACAAGAAGACACGGTAAAAGTTAAATTATTTAACATACAGTTAAATCTAAATGATAAAGTTAAAATAGTAACCTAAACTTGTCTAAAACCAATTGTTTGAAATTATTTCGACCCATCTGCACTTTATCTTAGAAATAAATCAATTTGGAGATATTATAAACTTAATATGACTTTATTATAAAATAATATTTTAAGTTTTTCCTAAGGTGCCCCTCTCCTCCTTTATAAAAGGGCACCACCTCCCTATTCTATTTACACAATTTTGAGCTTTCAAGCTCGGCCAAACACTGCCAATTACTCTTCTAAACTTCCCTAGAAACATTATTGGGTTTCAGTTCTCCTCAAAAGACCAAATCTAGTTCCATAAGAGGAATCTTAAAAGATGTGTGTCAAAGAAGAGGTAATCTTTTCTACCGATTATTTTAGGTTTTCATTCTTCTTCAACTTATTCTTATTTAGTTGTTTCATTATAAAGTAATAACATAATTATAACTAATATACTGATATGTTATTATAAATATTAAACAACCCCATTTTACCTTATATCCATCCTATTGAAAAAATAAACCACTGTGCGTGCGTACCTACAGAATACCTTCTTCACGCTGTGGTGTAATCTGTTTTTCCACCACCACCTTACTTGGATGGGTATAATCATGTAAATAATAACTATATAAAGTTATTATAACATCATACTGATTATGAGATATTATATAATCCACTCCAATTAAATTCAATATTTTGGGGAACGATATCATTGCTCGTGCGTACGTACGGATTACCGTCTCCATGAGGTGATGAGATTCATTCTCCATGTTTACCATTCAAGAATGATTATAAAGTATATATAATGAATAATAATGAAATATATGACATGATAAATCTACTGGATTTATTTATTTAGATATATAAATATTTGTGTGTGTCATCTACTTACTTCAATTCAAGTCAATAAGGAAAGGAAAACAGCGTTCATGCGTACGTACGACCTAACGTCTCCATGGACGGTGTATTTCATTTCATTTATTTATATTATATATATATATATACTGAATATATATGATATATATATTATGATTTACATTCTGGAAGTAAGTAAAAAATTATATAAGTAAAAATAATATTAAGAACAACAAGTCCAAACACGTATGATAAATAAAATGATTTTACCCAAAATGTTACTTTAAAATTGAATTTAAAAAATAACGGGTAATATAAATTCATAATTGAATCATATATGATATAATAACAATGGATATGATTCATTAATATTTAAATTAAAATATTTAAATCATTATACAGGAGGTTCGAATATGTACGAAGCATATCAGACCTAAGGTAAGGGATAATTTTGCAAATCTCATTTTTATCCAAGATTGCTTATACGTAAGTATTTACTGGGGTATATTTTTTATCCATGTCCAAAAAATGTTTTTCATAAAGTTTTTAGTATTCATCCATTTATTTTTAATGTCATTTTTACCCCTCTTTGACTTTTACTTTCTGTTATGGAAGGAATTTTTATTTTTTTACCATACATGGTACTTTTTGACTTTTCCGTTAGAAGTACGAGGATAATGTTTTTTTAACTTATAAGGAATGAAATGATTTTTACGGTTTCATAACACCATATTTTCATGAAGCATCCTCTACAATTTTCATGGTTATTTTCAATAAAATCAGTTCCTTTTATAATTGTGAGGAATTTTGTGAAAAAAAATGATTTTGAAGATGAAAGGATATTTTCCTCAAGAATTCATTTCAAGTGTTTTATCAAAACCATTTTCCATCTAATTTTCCATTATTTCATTTGTGTATGTTTCAAGTATAATATAACTATTATTTACATGGTTTCAATTTTCTTATGATGAAATGATATCCACTTGTTTTATATGGAATATGTTATAATGGGATGATGTTTATGAATCCCATTTTTATTCTTTGGGTTATGATGACTGATTTATGTTTATGTTGTGGAAGAAGTAAGAATAATTTCATTATGAGATGGGTGGGACCTATATCTCCCAACATTTCATTTGGTAAAGATTTATATCTAATGAGATAGACATGGCTGGAACAGAAAGTTAATCCGATTTAGTGATACATGACTGGAACGAGTAGTGAACTCGATTCAATAAAGGACTTTGTCCACTAAGATGGTCTTAGATGAAATACCTTGGATACTATGGAAATAATATAATGTGATTAATAGTTTTCCACAATTACATGTTTTATTTCCATGATATTTTATCATGATTGATGTTCCTTTGTGATATATGCCTTATGTACTACCACGATTTTTGTCTTTTCTCAAGATTTTGATGTTTATATTTTATGTATTAGTTTTTTCTTTCAAATGATTATGGATTGTTTTATGTTCTCTATGATTACCCTTACTGAGAATTTGATATCACCCGTTTTATGTTTTCTTTTCCCCTGGATATAAAGAAAGGTTTTAGGTAAGATAAAAAGGGACGATATTTACGGGAGATGTTGAAGATCATTTACCAAGATTAGAAGATTATGTTCCATGTTTCCAAAGGCACTAAACTATTATGGTCCTTTGGAGTTTTTTTGTATGTATTTGGGATTCTGTAAAAGTAATGTAATGTCTATGTATGTCATGATTGGGTCTCTACATTTGGTATCAGAGGAAAGGTTTAGATAACCTTTGGAAACTACGATGCAAAAAACATTAGTGAGATCCCTAGATATATTTATAAGGTATGTCTAGGGATGTCCCTAAGGTTACGTATAAGTATAGGTTATAGTCCTAGAATTACGGTAACGATATTAAAATTAAACCTAAGATGTTATATATTGAAGGTACTCCCCCTTGATTATGTTTTTTTCATCTCACACTATTCTTTTTGGGTTTTAGACGATGGTTGGAACCCGATGAAACCGTGTTGATGAATGTAATGGACAATGCAATGATTTTCCTCCTGAACAGACTAATGTTATGGGTGATGGAGTGAAAAATATTACTGTTATACTTACACAAGATATGAATCATATTGGACTTTCAAATGAGGAGAGAAAGGAACAATATTCTATTGAGTCCTTCATGACGAAACACCCACCTTCTTTCATTGGGTCTTTTGATCCACCTGTTTCTGAAAAACGAATTAGTACAATTGAAAAGGTGTTTTCTATACTTTTCTATTCATAACATGAAAAGGTAATTTTGGTTGTTTACTAGTTAATGGTGAAGCAGACCAGTAGTGGACTCTAATTAAGAATACAAGGCCCCAAGATGAAATTGAATCTATAGAATGGGATGAGATCAAGAACTTATTTTTCAATAAGTACACCCCTCGTATTCTTCAAAAAAATATGGAAAGGAGTTACTTGAGCTTAAGAAAAAGGATGATGAATCTTTTGGTATATACGAAGATAATTTTACAAGGCTTTCAAGGTATGTATCTGGCTTTATCATCCAACCTGAAAGTAATGTTGATCGATTCTTCAGTGGCTTAAAACCAATTCTTAGAATGGAATTATCTATAAGAGACTTCAGTACCTATGATGAAATTGTTCATTGTGCTATCATGGATGAATTGGAAGTTGGTTTTACATATCAATCTTATGGTTTTGACAAGAATCGAAAGATGGAGTTCAAGGAAATATATCAGAACAACAGTGAAAAGAAGGTGAATGTTTCTTTATGCTCAATGTGTGGGAAGAATCATGGTGGAGATTGTCTAAAAGGTACAAGAAATGTTTCAAGTGTGGAAAAGAATGTCATTGAGTAGCTGAGTGCCGATGTAATGGGAAAATGGTTTCTAATGACATGGATAGTGAAAAGACTACGAATAATGCTCCACCAACACTTTAATGCTACAAGTTCAAGTAAATGGGGCATTATGCTAATCAGTTCCCCAATCCAAGGGTTAATTATGATCGACCTCAACAACCTCTTAAGGAAAAGGACAATGGGAAGTCACATGAGATCACTATTGGTGATGTTGAATATGACATGAATGTGATGGAAGGATAAAGTGTTTATCTAACGGGATTAGAAAATAATGTTTAAGTATCATGGAATAGTTTAATATTTATGTATTGGTCTATTGTTGATTTTAATAATTTTATTATACCGGTAACCATGAAAAGTAATTGAAATATTTTCGGAAAACAAATGATATGCACATAATGAATGGATAATGAGAAAATAACATGTTTGATAGTATTCAGGATCTCATCATTGGTACAAGGACAAAGTGATATCATGATTTGAGTATATTGAATTTGGGGATTTTGGTATGTGGAAAGAGTTATCTTTTGACATAATTCATGTTTTCACTAAGGTTATATGGTAATACATGATTATGGTATTCACATGATTGAAATTTGACCAACAAGATATACCGTATGATATATGGGGGATAAATGATGGTATTCACATTCTTATTATGTGACCTTTCAAGTAATATTTTTCCTTTATACTATGAGCTTGGACCAAAGTATTTTGGATAAGCCTAAAGATTAGAATGAATTAAGTTAGAGATAAGATAGTATTGTTTAAGGTGAGAAATTTTTTCGATATTATTGAAGGAATCTTATAATAATGTAGATTTAGAAAAAAGGACAACCCACAGGACAGGCGAAACCCCGTCATGTCAGACAAGGATGTGGGAATCGAACCCACAACCAAAGTGCGACATGCCTTTATCGCCTACCACTAGCCTAAATGTTGTCCCTGGTTAGTAGACACTAGTTTTATTTTATTAATTGCTATGATATATGATTTATAAGTATATTTTAGAAACTATATATGATTAATCTCATCATATATGGACTTATGTATATTTAATAAATTGTGCTAAACATTTTGCGATAGAAACAGATGGAATGACCTATCATTATTTCACATGATCTGCTAACACTTCACAAATGAAAAATTAAACTAAATTTAATTATGAGATGAAGTGGTAATTGTTCAAGGCATGAAAAATAGTGACATTTTCCCAAAATCATGTAAATATTTTTTTTGATTCACAATTCCTCAACGTTAGGGAAATGATCATGAAAATGAAAAATATTTTCTTAATACACTCATATCTGATGAATCAGATGGTACCTTGGATCATCACAAATTTATGGATTTGTGATTGTTGGCTTTTTTCATAGCCATGTTCTCTACCACTCTCCATCAGAACCTGAAGGTTAGATTTCTCTTCCATGTCCATATTTTCACCTATGTTCTCCTACATCGAAACCTAGGGATATGTTAATTGGGGTAACTATTACATTTCATACATTAGTTTTGAAAATTAACTTTTAGTATTTCTTTTTACGATGTGGGATTCTATGAAAGAAACTTTCAATTAGTAAACCACTTATAAACCCTACGAATTTCAAGGGTAAAATGCATTTTACGGGGGGTAAAATGTAACACCTTGAGATTTTATGAGAAATATTATTTTTAATTACTTTGATTTCTTGTGTTGTACGCTACACCTATATTAGATTGCGCTATATAAAAAACCTTATTAGAATACAGTACACACAATCACTATTCTAGGCATCTGTTGCACGCTAGAGAAACCTTCCTTGATAGCGTGTGTTGTACGCAATACTGAGTTTCACTAAACGAGATATTATTATAATCTTATTATGAACTAGCTATTATGAATAGTAATAACCACTTTTTGAAATTTAATAAATTTTATCTTTCAAAATAGACTTCATTTTTGGATTCAGATTTTTGAAATTATCTTAAGGATAATATTTGGTATTTTTCTGAAAACTTTCAATTTTTGATGAATAGTGAAAACACTAGGTTACTATTTAAAAAATGACTTTTTATTTAAATAATAATATTTTTTATTTAAATTTATTTTAGGTAAAAATAGATACATAATACTTATATAAGTTCAATTTAATTCTTTTGAGTCATTTTATAATAATTTTAGATATATAAAAATTTTATTGAACTTTTCACTGTCTTTTACCCACCTCCTAGGAGCATTTGCAATTGTACGTAAAACATACTTTTACCGCTTCTGTGAGTTAAATTTCAAAAATACGAGAAAAACTATTAATATTAAAGAGTAAAATGTGGTTCAATAAGAAGAAAATAATTTTTGATGAATAGTAACTTCTTACTTTTATCTACCACGGTTAAAAGTAAATAGTGTAATTAAGGGTAAAAATAATATTATTATTACCCTATCACATGTCCTAATTCTATTGGATAAGTTTAATTTGAAGAAAAACAACCTTAGGAATAAAATATTACCGTTTAGGTCCACTTGGATTAGATTAGGACATTTCTTATTATTTTATTTAAAGAAGAGTTAAAATATTTAAAATCAATGGTAAATAAATAAAACATTTTTAATATACGGTTATACATAAGATAAATTATACTATTAATATTCATTATAAAGATAAAAAAATTTACAATCTAATGGTATTTTATTTTTTAATTTTTAGACATTAAATAATTTAATTTATTTATGACACAATGGTGATGAAGTAATTACCTAATTAATGATGTATTAAAATAATTGATATTATAAATACCCAAATAAATGTAATTTGAGACTTTATAAGAATTACACTAATTTTCAAGGTTAATATGACATGATAGTATTGATTTAATTAACTTTTTTCTAACTAATAATGATGTTATGATTTTCAAAAAATCGAATTCCAATTAGTTTCAAAATTGACATAAAATAGATTTTAAAAAAATATTATATTATTAATTGTTATTCTATTTAAAAATATACGGTTTGTCAAAATGACTTAAATAAGGATATATATATATATATTAATAATTAAATAAATGGGGTTCTTTTGACTTGTTATAGTATGTTTATTAATCTTATAGTGTAAGAAAACAAGAAGACGCAGAAAAAGTTAAATTATTTAACTTAGAGTTAAATGTAAATGATAAGGTTTAAATAGTAACCTAAACTTGTCTAAAACCTATTAGTTGAAATTATTTCGACCCATAAACATTTTTTCATAGAAATAAATCAAATTGGAGCTATTATGAACAGAATATCACTTTATTATAATATAATATTTTATGTTTTTTCCTAAGGTGCCCCTCTCCCCCTTATAAAAGGGAACCTCCTTTATCTTCTCGTTACACAATTTTGAGATTTCATGATTGTCCAACACCAACCCATTTCCCATATAAACTTCCCTAGAACCATTATAGAGGGTCTTGTCTCCTCAAAAGACCAAATCTAGTGCCTTAAGGGAAAGCATAAAAGAGGTGCATCGAAGAAGAGGTAATCTCTTCTACCGATTCTTTAAAGTTTTCTTTCTTCTTCAACATATTCTTCTTTAGTTGATTCATTATAAAATAATAAAATCAGTTTCACTAATATACTAATATGTTATTATAAATATGAAACAACCAAATATCACCTTCTATCCATCATACAGAAAATGAAATCACCGAGCGTGCATACGTACGGAATAC
The DNA here is from genome assembly GCA_963277665.1 of Viscum album. NCBI lineage: Eukaryota > Viridiplantae > Streptophyta > Magnoliopsida > Santalales > Viscaceae > Viscum > Viscum album. Next base: position 1,316,907,211 of record OY728121.1, read on the forward strand.
CGTCTCCACGCCGTGGTTTAATCTATTTTTCCACACCCACCATACTTGGATGGGTATAATGGTGTAAGGAATAAATGTATATAGTTATTATAACATCATACTGATTCTGAGATATTATATCATCCACTCCAATTCAATTCAATAATTATGGGAATGATATCATTGCTCGTTCATACGTACGGATTACCGTCTCCACGACGTGATGAGATTCATCCTCCATGTTTACCATTCAAGAATAATTATAAAGTATATATAATGAATAATAAAGGAATATATGACTTGATAAAGCTACTGTATTTTTTTATATATATATTTCATCTACTTACTTCAATTCAAGTCAATAAGGAACGGAAAATGGCGTTCATGCGTACGTATGGCCTACCGTCTCCATGAACGGTGTATTTCATTTCATTTATCTATCTATTATATATATACTGAATATATATGATTTATAAATCATGATTTACATTATTGAAGTATGTAAAACATGATATAAGTAATAATAATATCAAAAACAACAATTCCAAATAGGTACGATAAATAAAATGATTTTACGCAAAACACTGATTTAACATGGAATTTACAAAAGAATGGGTAATATAAAGTCATAACTGAATCATATATGATATCATAACAATGAATATGATTCTGTAATAAGTAAATGAAATTATTTAAATCATTATATAAGAGGTTCAAATATGTACTATGCATATCGGACCACAGTTAAGGGATAATTTTTCAAATCCCATTTTCATCTGAGATTGCTTATACCACAAATCATTTTTTTATTTTATCGATGCCAGTTTAAGGAAAAACGGTAACCATACAGAAACTCATACTCCAAGATTTAAACATTCAACATCAACTTCAAATTCAAATTTCAAATAACCACTCCCCCTCCATCAACACCTTGAGCCACGAGCCCCAACACGCTGTCTCACGCGCCGACCACGAAAACTGAGGCAAATCGATTACTGCATCACCATCAGACGCATCTCGATCCTATACGCACCACCCTCAAGATGCGAGCCTTCGCGAATCCCCATTTCACCTCCCGTCATATCGCTGGCAAGACACACCGGACCTGCACCATCCGGAGAAACGCAGGAAAGAACCCGTCGTCTCCTTCATAGCATCAAGGAACCGCAAAAAAAAAAGAAGTCTTCCACAGATTTTCACAACCAGCGACGAATCATCTGTCGCACACCACTTCCATCGGCGATCCTCGCCGAACAAATCATAACACTGACGAACAACATCGACGACCGTCATCAGCAGCACCATCCAGCACCAAAGCATAACTTCGGCGAACCACATCGTCGACCTTCATCATCATCTTCGTTGGAGGAAACACGACCCAGAACATCACCACTCCAAACCAAAACCACAAGTAAACACAAGCGGACAGGGACCAGAACCCCCTCGCAGAGCCTTACATCAACGAGGCAGAAAACCTCAGCACATCACACAATCATCACCAGAAAACCAACAGAACCGGTGAAAAAAAGAAGAAGATAAAAAAACGAACACCAGAAAACAATCCACAAAACATTAGCAACGCAAACCCGCTGCCTGCGAACCCCACTGTCCTGGACAAGAATTTATTCTGCAAATCTCCCGCTGTCGACCTCTTCTACAAAAAACAAAACCATCTCCCAACGCGCCATCCAAAAAGACCACAGATCAACAATCAACCTCCAAATCACCCAGATGTAAGGCCAAAGTGCCTATCTCAATCCTCCAGACCAGGAGCTCAGGCACAGAATCAACATCAAGTCGTGAAGACGTCGATGCACACAAGATGAGCCAATACAAGGTTGTGATAGGAAGTAGGACACCACCTCAACCTCCGAACTATGGAAGAAGGAGATTATCTCCGAGCCAGAGGAGGTGGCGTGAGAGAACCCTAGCGGAAAGCAAAGCCCCTTACAGGCTCATTAAAGTCCGATTTCTTATACATAAGTATTTACTGGGGTATATTTTTCATCCATGTACATAAAATGTTTTTTATAAAGTGTTTAATATTCTTCCATGTATGTTTAAAGTCATTTTTACCCCACTTTTACTTTTACTTTGTGTTATGGATGGAATCTTTATTTTGTTTACTATACATGGTACTTTTTCTAATTTTCCGTTAAAAGTACGAGGAGAATGTTTATTTATCTTATAAGGCATGAACGAATTTTTACGGTTTCATAACACCTCATTTTCATGAAGAATCCTATACAAGGTTTCATTGTTATTTTCAATAAAATTATTTTCTTTTAAAATTGTGAGGAATTTTGTGAAAAGAAAATTATTTTGAAGAAGAAAGGATATTTTCCTCAAGAATTCATTTCAAGTGTTTTATCAAAACCATTTTCCATATAATATAACATTATTTCATATGTTTATTTTTCATGTATAATATCTCTATTATTTACATGGTTTCACTTTTCTTATGATGAAAAGATATCCATTTGTTTTATATGGAATATGTTATGATGGGATGATGTCTATGAAATGCATTTTTATTATATGGGTTATGATGAATGTGTTTTGTTTATGTTGTGGGAAAAGTAATAATTATTTCATTATAAGATGGGTGGGGCCTATATATTCTTGCAATGCATTGGGTAATGATTTATATCTCATGAGATAGACACGGCTAGAATGGTATGTTAATCTAATTCAGTGATACAGGACTGCAACAATGAGTGAACTCGATTTAGAAAGGTACTTTATCCACTAAGATGGTCATGGCAGAAATGTCTTGGCTACTATGGAAATCACATCATGTGCTTAATGGTTTTCCACAATTACATGTTTTATTCCCATAATATTTTGTCATGATTGATGTTCCTTTATGATATATGCCTTACGTAATCCCATGATTTTTGTCTTTTCTCAAAATTCTGATGTTTAGATTTTATGTACATGTTTTGCTTTCAAATGTTTATGGATTTTTTATGTTCTCTATGTTTACCCTTACATAGAATTTTAGATCACCATTTTTATATTTTCTTTTCCCTGGATATAATGACAGGTTTTAGGTGTGAAAAAAGGGATGATCTTTATGGGAGATGTTGAAGATATTTCACCACGAATAGAATATTATGATCCATGTTTCCAAAGGAACTAAACTATTACGGTCCTTTGGTGTTTGTTTTTGTTATGTATTTGGTATTCCGCAAAAGTAATGTAATTTCTATGTATGAAAATATTGGGTCCCTACAGACAATGTGTATTGATTTATTTGAATGTCTTTATGAACTAATTTTGAATTAGGTTATAAGAAACACCAAAGGAATATTGAACAACACACAATACTGACTTGGTTGCATTACACACAATAGAGACCTTCCTCGATAGCTTTCATTGTACACGATACCAAGTTTCACTAAACAAAGATATATAATTAAAATATTATTATTTAATGGGATATAAAATAGTCTTTATGAATAGTATTAACCAAAATTTTTATTTCATATAACATTAGCATTCATCTTAATCAATTTCCAGAATATTATATGATATCATAATCAATTTTTTGCATAAAAGAAATATTATTCAAAATACGTAGTTTTATAGCCTTTTGACGGTGCATCCATTTAAAATATAGTTTTTGACAAATTTAGAAGTAAAATTTGAAAAAATTTACTTCTTTTTTGGAGGCAAGACATAACTTTTTACTTATGTTGATTTTTTAAAATTTTTCTAACAAAATTAAAATTTTAATGAATAGTGACAATACTGTATTTTAATTCGAATCTACCTTTTTATCTAACTTATTTATATATATATATTTTATCTATTTAATTTGTTTTATTCTGTAATTGGGTTATTTTTTTACTATTTAATCCAATTTTGGTCATTGGAAGTAATTTCACATTTAAATTGGAGAAAAACACGTGTAAATCTTTTGATAGTTAATACTTCTACAAACTCGGTTTTATTGTTTTGACACGGGTAAAAAAATTTAAATTAATTTCTGAAACATTCGTTTTTTGAATTTAGAAAATTGGATTCCATATTTTATCTCATAAGGATCAAATTCTTTAACTAGAGACGTTTATTTTTTAGACATTATGAATTGTAACATCAGTTATTATTTTATTTAGCATGGTTAAATGGTATATTTGGTAAATAAAGGTAAAAAAATAATATTATTATAATATTAAAAAACCCTAACTCTTTTATTAATACTATTGGATGAGATATTTCAGACTTTTGGAATCCATTGGTTTATTTTGAGAACCCATGGATTCAGTTGGATTTGGAAATGACATTTTATAAGAATTAATTTAATGTAAAGATAATTATATCCTAAACATATATCTTTTCCTAAATCGATTTTAATACAGGGGTATATAATGGATCACTAATTTTATAAATATTCATTCAAAATAAAAAGGGATTTCCTAAATCATGGGATTTTAATTATATTTTTGCACATTTGATTAATGTATTTATTTATAACACAATTATGCTATAGTGATTACCTCATTAATGAATATTTCAAATAAATGAATTTACAAATAATAAAATAATTTTAATTTTAACATTTTTATGCCATAAAAGAATTTTTTGTATGACATTGACATACTTGGGATGATTTAATTCCTTTTTTAGAAGGAATCTAGTTTTTTTATTTTTTTATACAAGTCATCTATGATTAGTGTCCAAAAATGACATAATTCCAAACATAAAACATAAAATAGTTTGTTAAGTGATATTAAATTTTAAAAATATAATATTCTTACAAATGGTTAATATCAGTCCAAATATGTGTTAAATATTTTTTTTTTGTGTTTTTTGACATGATATGGTAATTACATTAACTCACAATGTCTAAATAACATGATATCGTAGTTATATTTAAAATGGTAAAATAAGGGTTAAACCAAAAAAGTTAAGGAAAAAAAGCTTAAAATATTGTATAAAAATTATTTTATGATTGGTATTATATCCCAAATCATCTTATTTCCGAATCAAATATGATTTGATCAAGTTTTCGTCAAATTTGTATTTGTAATAAATTAATATTTTGACTGTCTCCTAAATTTCCCCCTCCTCTCTTATAAAATGGAACATACTCCCTTTACTCATAACACAATTTTGATACTTCATTAATGTAAAAAACTACCAATTTATACTATAAACTTCCCTAGTTACATTATAGAGGTTCTGGTATTCTTAAAAGTCCAACTCTAGTGCCCAAAAGGTCATTTAAAGGAGGAACTTTTTGGAAGAGGTAATCTCTTCTACTTATTCATTCAAATTTCATTCTTCTTATACTTCATCTTCATTAGTTTTTTCCCTTATATATTGATAACATCATTTTAAATAATATTATTATTTTTTATTATAAAAATTAAACAACACTAGTTTACCTTTTATCCATCCTACAAAAAAAAATCACAACATGTTCGTACGTACGACTTACCGTCTCCACGCTGTGGTGTCATCTGTTTTTCACCACAACCTTATTTGGATGGTTATAATGGTGGAACTAATAACTATATATGATTATTATACAATTAAAGATTTTTTAGATATTATACACCATCCATTGTAACACCATTCAACATTTATAAATACGATATTTTTGCTCGTGCATACATAGGGCATATCGTCTCCAGGACGCGATGAGATTCATTATCGATGTTCATAATTAAAGAATGATTATAATGTATATATAATAAATAATATTAAAATAGATGAAATAATAATTATACTTGATTTATTTTTGTGTGTATATATATATATATAATTTACTTAAATCCATTCAATTAAATAAGGAAATGAAAATAGAATTCATCCGTACGTACGACATACCATCTCCTTGAACGGTGTATTTCATTTCATTTATCTATATATATATATATATTATAAATATATATAACATATAAATAAATTCTTAGGTTCTAGAAATAATTAAATCTTGATATATGTAATAATATCATGAATAACAGTTGGAAACACGTAAGAAAAATAGAACGATTACATCCCAAAACGTTGCATTAACATAAAATTGACAAATGAATAAGTAATATAAAGTCATAATTGAATCATATATAATATAATAAATATTATTATGGTTTTTTAAACCGTAAAAATATTTTTAATCCCTCTATATAGGAGTTTTAGACTAATACAAAAGAAATCAGACTTATGGTACGAGATCATTTTGCAATCTCATTTTTATCCAAGATTGTTTATACATAAGTATTTTCTAGGGATATATTTATCATCCTTGTGAATGTTTAATAATTTTTTCGATAAATGTTTTACTAATATTCTCTCTATTTTTAGAGTTATTTCATCCCATTTTTTACTTTTACTATATTTTATGGAAGGAATCTTTCTTTTTCATACCATACGAGGTACTTTTTGACTTTTTTGACAAAAGTACGATGAGAATGTTTTTTAACATATATGTCATGAATGGATTATTATGGATTCATGACACATTATTTCCACAAAGTTTCCAATACATAATTTCATTATTATTTTTACCTTATTTCATTTCATTTATGATTGGGTGGAATTTTGAGAAAAGAAAACGTTTTTGAAGAAGAAAGGATATTTCACTCAAGAACTAAGTTCAAGTGTTTCATCAAAATTTATTTTCCATCTAATATGACTCTCTTAAAATGGATATGTTTATATAACTATTATTAATATGATTTTATTGTTTTAATTATGGAATGATCTTCTATATAGATTATGTCACGATAAAATGATATTTAAGAAACCCATTTTATTTCTTAGGTTATGTTAGGATGAATGTTTTATATATTGTGGAACATATAATAATGATTTCATTATGGGATGGGTGGGACTTATATCTCTATCCAATACATTGGTTAATGATTTATATATCATTAAATATATATTAGTGAAATGGCATGTAAATTCAGTTTAGTAATACATAGATGGAATGAAAAGTAAACCCAGTGCAATAATAGACTTTGTCCACTATAATGGTTTCGGTAGTACTGCCTTGGCTACTATAAAAATAATATTATTTTCATATTAGTATTTAAAAAATAAAGGTTTTATTCCAATTATATTCTATCTTGGTTAATGTTTATCTATAACCCATGCCTAACATACTGCCATGATTTATTTAATGACTTATGATTTTTATGTTTAAACTATATGATCATGTTTTTTTACATTGAAATGTTTATGGTTTTTTTATATTCTCAATTTTTACCCTTACTCAACATTTGAGCTCTTATTTTTATATTTTTTCCCACAGGATATAATTAAATATTTTAGGTACGAAAACAAAAGATAAAGATCTTTATGGGAGATGATGAAGATAATTCTCTATAATTAGAAGATTATGATCTGAGATTAAAAAGGCACTAAAATAAAATGCTCTTTGGGCGTCTATTTGTGTCATGTTTTATGTATTCCCCAAAAGATATGTAATGTCCATGTATATCATGCATGGGTCACTACAGTTGGTATAACAGATAGGTTTAGTCAACCATAGGAAACTAGGGTGTGAAAACTTTAGTGAAATACCTTTAGGTATTTCTATAGATACGTCTAAGGATGTCCTAAGGATACATCATGTATTGGTTACAATCATAGGGTTTTTTTGATAATCATGAATAACGTATGGTTAAAACGAAGATATCATAGATTATAATATTATAAGTAATTTAACATACTGTTGTGTTTCTAATCTATGATATATATCTCTCACACTTTGATTTCTAATAATAGTCAACATCCCAAATTACATAGAACATAGTTAACCAATGAATTTTTAGATGTGAAAAGTATGGGAATTATGATGATGAATTTCCAAATGTGGAAATATAGTGATGGGAATCATGACCACATTATGAGTATTATACATACTGCTAAGGATAAAGAGATTTTAAATGATATGTTAAAGGTATGTGATGTTTTTAGAGTATGGTTTACATTAAACCTAAAATTTTTCTGGTTGAGAAACCATATGACATGATTCATATATTAAGAATGATTAATATGATGGATCATGAGTAATGGTTTAGGAATAATGTTGGAGATTGCGGTGTATATGTTTCGGATTCAAAATATTATGTTATATGAATTCTAAAATATATAATTGTTTTCTACATAAGTATTTAATTATGGATTGGAATGGAAATAATGAAAATTCTATGTAGACAAAAACTAATTTATGCGTAAAGTGATTCATTTGGAGAACACATGAATAAGAGAAAGATAACCCTTATTTTGTCTCTTATATTAAAATAATGATGTTTTTATATAGATTTTTTTTATTTGAATAAGTAAATTGGATTATTCTAGTTTCATGGGATGTAATTATGGAGTTATTGATAAGTGGGTTATGCTATCATGGATGAAGTGTACAAATGTTTGGGACTTAAAGAAATATATGCAATAAGATTTGGAATAAGGAAACATGCATGTTTTCTATAAGGATATATGATAATTCAGGTTGGTTCCATGACTCAAAATAATATATGATGGAAGTGCTCAAATTTTTGGAATGTGACCATAAAGGGATATATCATATGATTTATAGGAGATGAATGTATTTACATGTGTGTTATATGACATTTCTTTGAACGGCTTCCTTTTTTAATTTTAGTTTGGAAAAAAGTACTTTTTATAAGACTAAAGGTTAGAATGGATTATGTTGGACATCAAATAGTGTCATTTAGGGTTAAAACATCTTTTTATATTATTTTTGGAATGTTATAATTGTTTAGTTTTTGAAAAAGGATAACCCTCAAGATGGCCGACAACCTATCGCGTAAGACAAGGTTGTGGGAATCGAACCCACAACTGAAATGTGACATGCCTTTATCGCCTAAAACTGGTCTAAGGGAAGTCCTTGGTTAGTATAAATTAGTTTTTTTTATTTGGGAATTATGATATATGATGTATAAGTCCGTATATAAAACAATATATGATTAATCTCAATATAGGTGGCCTTATAAAGATCGAATGTCCTATCATTCGATTTTATGATTTGATAACACTTAAAGAATGAAAAATAAAACTTCATTTAAATAAATTAAATATTAAGTGGAAATTGATCAAGGTGAAAACAACATAAATATTGTACAAAAATCAAGTAATTTTTATTCTCATTAAAATTTATTCAAATTTTGGAAAATGATATTGAAAACTAATAATTTTATCATAGAACCTCATTATCCAGTGAATTAGATGGTCCTTTAAATAATCGTATATTTATGGGGTTATGGTAGTTAACTTTCCCTAAACATTTTTCTAAATCACTATCCATCAGAACAAGGTGGTTAGATTTCTCTTCCAAATCCATGTTTTCACTTCTCACTTAGGTTCTCCTTTGTGGAAACCAAGTGATGAGTTAATTTGTGTAAACTTTATGTTTCTGATGTTCCTTTTCAAAAATAAGTATTATTATTCCTCATTATGATGTGGGTTTTCATGAAATAATCTTTCAAGAAGTAAACCATTTATAACCTTGAATAATTTCTGGGGCGAAATTAATTTAAGGGGGGTTGAATGTGATAGCCGAGATATTATGAGATAGATTATTCTTAATATCTTTGATTTCGTTTTTTTATACTATACCATGATTAGATTCCACTATACTCAACACCATATTAGCTTTCAGTATAAACAACACAATTCATGGCTTGTGTTGCACATTATTTAATGCTATTTTTATAGAAATTATTTAATGCAATAGTGAGTACAGATTTTATTCAATGTATAAATGAACTATGTTTGGATTATGTTATGCACATACCCAATGTAATCTTTCACTACATGCATCACTAAATTGTCTTGCATTACACTCAAGGGAGAACTTCCTTAATAGATTTCATTGTACGTAATATCAAATTTCATTAAATAATGAAAAATTATTCAAATATTATTATTTAATGGGATATAAAATAGTCTTAATGAATATTATTCACCATATATTGAATTTTATATAAAATTAGAATTCATCTTACACATTTTATGGGACATGATATGAGAACAAAAACAATTTATCAGATAAAAGAAGAATTATTCAATAATATACAGTTTTATGGCCTTTTGATGGCCCACCAATTATATATATATATATTTTTATGCTTTTATAAGATATATTTGACAAACTAATCTTCATCTTTGAAAGCGGAAAGTAATTGTTTTTGGTTTTTAAATTTTTTGGTATTTTTCCATTAAAATAAATTTTTTAATGAATAGTGAAAAAATGTATTTTAATTCGAAAATAAATTCCTATAAAATTAATTTATATAGATAGATTGTCTTTGTAATTTCTTTTAAATTACAAATGGATTATATTTTAATAATTTGATCTTGTAATGGTAATTGGAGGTAATTTCACACTACTACAAAAATGGGTTTTCGCAGCTCCACCCTTTAAGAGCGCTAAAAAAGCACTGATAAAGGGGTGTCATTATCTGTGATAAAAATTTAATGCTAAAGTGAACTTTCAGCAATGAAAAAAAATCTCAATTAATAGTGACCCGTTTCCATTGCTTTTTTTAGCACTGATAAAGGCATCCCATTTATCAGCGCTTTTTTTAGTGTTGTTAATGGGCCCCCTTTATCTGAATTTTTTTAGTAGCGCTGATAAAGGGGAGGATTTATCAGTGCTTCTTTCCTAGCATTGATAAAGTGTATATATATATATATATTTTAAAATATAATATTATGAATTATACGTATATTTATATTGATAAAAATATAATAAATATTTTTTAAATATGATTTAGATCGATTGTGGTAGAAGATGAATGGACACCCGGAGCAGATATTATGGCTTTTTTGGAGGGGATAAGGAACATTTTTGGCCTTAAAGAATATAAAACGGTTTTCTAGTAGTAATAAAAGTGTAGTTTTATTCGAATACTTCGATTTGATATGTGTAAAAGGAAAAAGTGACACACATAGGAGAAGTTATGGAAAAACGGACTTCTGGAGGAGAACTTATGACTATTGGGAGGAGTTATAGGACATTATTGTTCATGAAGAACACGATAAGGGGTTTTATTGGACAATAGAGTGTATATCGTTTCAAAATAATAGATTTTATGGGTGGTAGAGTATAAATGTACAGCTATAGGAGACGTTATGATTTTTTTAAATTGAGAAACCCTCATAGCGCCTAATATGTTAGAAACCCATACCTCACTAAAACATCTATAAGTTCTGATCCAGGTGCCCGTTTGAGTGCCAAAACTAGTAAAATAAAATATAATGATATGGGTGAGGACCATGTCCAATCAAAACCATGAGAAGATAAAATAAACAGAATATATATTAATTATACCACTCTAAAAAAACTCTAACTTCAAAACGCCAAAATGTTTACTTCAGGTGTCCATTTGGGATATACCGCGTATGAAATTGAAAGAAATTAATATATCTACACAATAGGAAAAATTGAATGATATTATTTCCATGTTATTGACCCTAAAAACCCAAGGAACCATCATAAGGATCCCAAAACCCAGTTTTTGTGTCCGGTGAGATGTTAATTTTTACCTGTTTTTAGTTTTTCATGGAATTTTATCCTTTTTTCATAATGTATTTATATTTATAATCAAATAAATAACAATATATACATATTTTTTATATATTAAAAATGAAAAATTTAATTTTATAAATAAATAATTATTTATATTTACATATAAAATATATTTATCAATATATAAGCCTTATCTAAAAAAAATATCCATTGAATTTAAAATAAAAATATTTGAATTTTAATTTACCTATATATTGTGTACTTGTGTATATAAATATATATATTTGTGTGTGTGAGCATCTATATTGACAAATTGACATATATTATATATAAATTCTAAACATATGTATATCAATATAAATATATAATATTTGAAAATATATATATCTATATCTATTTATTTATATATCCATTTAAGAGATGAGAAGAGGGAACTTTATCAGCACTTTTTAGGGATGATAAAAGGGACCCCTATATCTTTGCTGAGATTAGAAACACTTTTTAGTGGTGTAAACTGACTTTTATAGCACCGATAATGGCCACATTTTCATTAGTGTCACTTTTAAATTGGACATAAACATATGAAAATCTTTTGATAGTAATTATTTATTAAAACCACACTTTTTGGTATTAACAATGATAATTAAATATAAATTAATTACTGAAACTTATATGTTTTGAATTTGGAAAAATGGATTCCATATTTGGAATCAGAAGGTTCAAATTGTGTAAATTGTTACCTTTAATTTTTAGATAGTATGAATAGTAACTGTGGTTATTATTTTATTTACCATTATTAAAGGGTAAAAATAATATTAAAATAATATTAAAATACCCTATGATAAATTATAATCCAATTAGAAGAGATATCTATGACGATGGTCATCCTTGGGTCGATTTTGTGACCCCATGGATTCACATGGAAGTGAAAATGACATTTTATAAGAATTAATATAATGTAATGATAATTATTACCTAAACATATATCTTTAAATAAATCAATTTTAATGTATGTTTATACAACATATATATATGTATATAAATATTCATTTGTAAGTTAAAAATATTTATACATCATGGTATTTTATTTCTATTTTTTTGACATTAGATAAATTTATTTTTTATGTAACAATTACGATGTAGTGATTGCATCATTAATGAAAGATTCAAATAAATTAATTTATATATATTAAAATAATCTTAAATTTAACATTTTGATGACATCGAAAAATTTTATGGATGAAATTGAAAACATAGAGATGGTTTAATGAATTTTGTTCGATTTAATCAGGTTGTTATGATTTTTTTTAAAAACATTGATGTATGAATAGTCTCTAAAATTTACATAATTCATTACAAAAAACATAAAATAGTTTATTAAATGGAATTAAATTCCTAAAAATAATATATTCTTCCAAATTGTTAATATAAGTCCAAATATTTCAAAAAGAACTTTTTGTGGGTTGTTTGAAATGATAGAGTAATTAAGTTATCCCGCAATGTGTAAATTACATGATATTACAGTAAGATTAATGAGGGTAAAATAAGGGTTAATCCAAAAATCTTATAAAAAAATATATTCAAAACTTGTCTAAAAATTATCGGATGATGGGTATTCAAACCAAAATCATCTTAACTTCTAATTAAATAATTTTTGGAACATTTTTGATTATATTAAATTTATAATAAATTAATATTTTGATACTTTCCTAATGTGTCCCTCCTCTCTTATAAAAGGGGACATCCTCCCTCTCCCCATCACTCCATTTTTAGGCTACATGCAAGCCAAACCCTACCCATTTCTCTTCTCAGCTTCCATAGTTACATTCTAGAGTTTCTATTCTTATCAATATGCCATCTCTAGTGCCCTATGTGAAAATTTAAAAGAGGCACGTCGAGGAATAGGTAATCTCTTCTACTGATTCTTTCAAATTTGTTTTTTCTTATAAATCCTCTTTATTATTTGATTAATTATAAATTAATAACATCAGTATCAAATATATGATGATATTTTATATGAAATGACACTATTTCACATTCCAACCATCCTATGGAAAATGAAATCACAATACCTGCGTACGTACAACTTGCCGTCTCCATGCTATTGTGTAATATTTTTTTCACCCCCACCTTAATTGGATGTGTATAATGGTTGAAATAATCACAATATATGATTATTATAACATGATACTAATTCTATTATATTATAGACCATCCACTCTAATACCTTTCAACAATTATGGGAACAATATCGTCCCTCGTGCGTACGTATGACTTACCTTCTCCACGACTCTATGAGATTCATATACACATTAACCATTCAAGAATTATTATGAAGTATATATAATAAATAATCATGAAATATTTGAAATAATAATTAAATTGGATTTATGTATATATATTGTTTATTTAATTACTTCCATTCAATTAAATAAGAAAATGAAAACAGAGTTCATGCATACGTACAACATATTGTCTCCACGAATGGTGTATTCCATTTCATTTGTCGATCTATTATATATATATATTTATATCCTAAATATATATAATATATAAATATTTTTTTATAATCTATAATTAAATCATGATATGTGTAATAATATCAATAATAACAACTCAAAACACCTACGATAAATAAAATCATTATTACGTAGAACGTTGCTTTAACCTGGAATAGACAAATGAACGGGCCATATAACGTCATAAGTGAATCGTATATTATATTTTAAATATTATTATGGTTCTTTAAAAAGTTAATAATATATTTAATAAAACTAAAATAGAGTTTATGACACATATATATGCAATCAGACCAAAGGTAAGAGACAATTTTTCAATCTCATTTGTATCCGAGATTATTTACTCATAATTACTTACTAGGGATATATTTATCATCCATGTGTATGTTTCCTAAAATTTATTTCATAAAATGTTTAATATTTATATTTGTATGTTTAGAGTCATTTTTACCCATTTTGTTCTTTTACTACATGGTATAGAATGAATCTTTTTTTTACCATATGATGTAATTTTTGACTTTTTCAACAAAAGTATGATGAGAATGTATTTTTAACTTATACAAAATGAATTGAATTTTATTGTTTCACAAATCCTTGTTAAAAAAAGGAATAGTTCACACCACTTTATGTTTACTTTAAACTAAATTATTTTCTTAATAAATAGCTAGACATTTTGAGAAAAGAAAACATTTTGGAACAAAAATAGATATTATCCTCAATAACTAAGTTCAAGTGTTTTATCAAAATTAACTTCCATCTCAGATGACTCTCTTAAATATGGATATATTTAAATACCTATTTTTACTATGATTTTATTGTGTTAATTATAGAATGATCTTATATATATATTATGTTATGATTGAATGATATTTAAGAAACCCATTTTATTTATTAGGTTATGCTGTGATGACTGATTTATATTTTGTGTCACATGTAAGAATAATTTCATAATGAGTTGGGTGGGACCAATATCTCCCTAAAATGCATTGTTTAAATATTTATATCTCATTAGATAGAAATAAATGAAATGGGATGTAAATCTTGTTCATTAATAGATGGCTGGAATGACTAGTAAACCTGGTTCAGTAATGGACCTTGTCCACTATGATGGTCTTGGAAGTAATGCCTTGGCCACTATGGAAATCATATTATGTTATTTTAGTACTCTATAATTACATTTTTTATTTCTATGATATTATATCATAGTTAATGTTCCATTATGATCCATAAATTACATACTTCAATGATTTATTTCATGACTCAATATTTTGATGATTAAATTATATGTTCTTATTTTTATTACATTAAAATTATTATCATCTGTTTTATGTTTCCATGTCTACACTTACTGAGCAGTTAAGCTCACCCTTATTATGTTTTCCATTTCCCAGGATATAGGGAAAGGTTGTAGGAAGGAAAAAAAAAGGTGAATATCTTTATCGGAGGTGTTGAATCTTTCACCATGATTAAAATATTTTGTTCCAAGTTTCCAAATGAACTAAACAAATATGGTCTTTGGGCATCTATTTGTTTCATGTGTTATGTATTTCACAAATGAAATTTAATGCCTTTGTTTGTCTGGTATTGAACATTAAATATTCCTTGTATAATTCATTTGTTTTAGATATCTTACATAATAAATATTTCCTGATGGATAATAGAAAATTCCATAGAGGTTTCTATACAATTATTAAGAATTTAAATAAAAGGGTTTTTTTAGGGATGTAAATTATTATACACCAACTTCTTGTGCACATATTATAGAGTAGTAAATATGAGTTTCTGTCATTGTTTTTCATATTAAAAAATCATTTAAATTGAATTTTAGTGAATAATATGTTGTTTAACATTATTTATTTTATTCAATTTTATTCAAAATAGTTAATTTATAAAACAACAATGTAGTGATGAAAAGGAAGAATAGGTATTATAACAATTATACACCTATCAGAAAATAATGATGGTGTATGATTTACGAGGGAAGAAATTGGTTTGTATATTAAATCAATAATAAATGTATTATGTGATATGAGAAAAAATTTGATTCTTTTTTATATTTATACTGATGAATCAAAATATAAAGAAAATTCCAACCCATGTTATGTTATATGGATGGAAAAATGTGTGAAAAATGAAAATTAACTACTTGATGAAAACACAATAAAATAATGGGAATCATGAGTATGTTTAACATAATAATTACTATCTATAATTTAGTTAATTATTATATTAAAATATATATATATTTTTTATACTTTTTTATAAGGTTTATATATAAGAATATGGGGAGACAAATGAAAAGAAAAAAATTTCAGTAGCTTTAATGAGGAAAGAAAAATATGGGCACATTAGAGGTGTATTTTTTGAGTATATCATAGAATATATTTTGAGAAGATAAAACCATAATAAGATACATATAAAATAATTAATGTATTTATTGGATAAATAAATTCATTATAAGATTTTAATTTTCAATATGGTTTTGTATACAAATACATGTGTAAGGATAAAAGTGAATCGATGGTGGAAAAAAGGACATCACATGAACAAAAATATGACCCCACTAGATTTGAGTCTAAATATTCCAATAAACCACATAAATAACATGAGGTTATAAAATTTTTCATTACTCTTTCACATAATTATGAACCACACAACATTTGATTACTTTATATTAGTTATATTATGTTGGTTAAGTTTAATGTCTTTTCTATCAATCCACACACACATCACATTACTGAAAATGGGTAAGAATTATAATATTCCCTAAGACATGCTATACAAACAAATTACTCCATAATGATCACATGAGCATGTGGATTGATGTAGAAAAATATTTCTCCAAGTATTATAATGTTTCCCTTGATTTTCTGAATATTATTGTATTTAACTATGCTATTGGATTATTCAAAGAATGGTCCTCTAATCATATAATGATACAATATTTATATAATCAATAATCATTTTCAAATATAAAACATGTAATAGTTGATTAAGAAAGGAATAAATTGAAGTATATTACTATATAAGGAAAAATGATTTTCAAATGGATGTATAGATTTTGAAAATCTAGTCAATTGATAGAGAAATCAAAAAGACCATTCATGAGTTCCTTCTCCCTGCCAGTTCCACTGAAATATATATTATCATAAGAAATTCATGAAGAGACCACATTCAATGATTTATATTTTACCAAAATTTCATATTAAGAAGAAATATTTTCAACTAAAATTACAAATGATGTATATCTTGAGATTATAAATTAGATTCTAGAGATATAATTTATATGTGTATTAGCTATAAATATAAAAATAATGTACATTTTCATCAGAATTAATTCCAAAAAGTTATATAATGTTATAACTAATGTTTAAAACTATTAAAATTTTCAATAGGTGATTAAATTGATGCATCATAAATTCCAAACCCTACAAATCATGATTTAGAATCATTAATCCTTGTATATTTTCTAATGTGGAATTTAAATTAGAGTTTAAAAAATATAATATGAAAAAAGCACTAAACGAGGCATTTGAGAATAAAATTAAAAATAGAAACTTTTTTATTCCATCAATATAGTTGTAAAACCCCTGTAATATAATCTTAGTATATATATTTTTATTTATTACAGTACATATTTTTTTGTGTTTTTATGAGGCACTGAATGTTTATAAAAAACAATCGTGATATTGTAATGTGATTTTTAATGAAATGAAATCATTATTTTATAGATTAAATAAGAATTATATGTTTTAGTCTATCTTATAACACGATTTATGTTATGATAGGGAATTTTATAAATAATGTCCAAATCATTGTATGAAGTCATTAAATGAAAATATGAAGCCTGTGGATTACATCAAATAAAACTAGATTGGAGAAATATATTGAAATTTTTATCTTTGAAAACATATTTCGTGACAATTTACTTATTTTGTTTAATCTTTAAATAGTTTTTGTAGTTTGATTATAATAATAATTTAGATTATTATGTTTATATATTTATGAAATAAATCATTAACCATCAATAGGAATGTTTCCCTAAATAGGTAATTTTCAATGTTAGTTATATTTTCATTAAAAATATTAAATAATAATTTTTATTCTAAATTTTTTATGTACAACGATGATTTCATACAATCCCTATACTAAAAAGGAGAATTAATTTTTTTACATGAGTGGGAAGTTTAAAAATTTTAAAAATGTTTTCTAACATAATATTTCGGCGATTACCTATTATTTTTGTGATATAGTATGTCCTATGGACATAGAAATATATTTGGGGTGTGAGGAATTAATTTTAGATTGCATATATATTATATTTGATATATTAATAAAGGATAATTATAATAGAGTAAATCGTTTTTTATAGAGTTGAATGTGAATAAAATATTGTGTGAGAACGTATACAGACACCATGATGTGGTGACTTACTAATACTAATTTATTATACATTTTCAAAACTTTTCCAATTTTTGTATTTAATTTACATTTCATTTTACGTGGTAATTATTTTTTAAATGATCACATTAGTTAGAAACACACATCAGATTATAAATACTGAGAAAAAAAGCTTGTATTATTTCGAAAAGTTAGAAAAATGATCCATAATTCATTTTTCATGTATATTAAATGACCACATATCAGTAAAACACATGATGTGGTTGGTATGACTCGAAGTACATGTTATTTGTAGAAAAAAGTAATTTTTTATTAAAACCTAAAAGAAATAGTCAAAGCTATGAAAACTAGCTCAAAATGATTTCATAATTTAGAATAATTATCTCTAAGTAATTTTTCATGTGTAGGAATTGATCAAATGTCAATCCTAGACATGATGTGGATGGTATGACTCAAAGTATGTGTTTTCAACAAAAAAATAAAATTTTAGTTTAACACATACATCAAATAGTAAAAACCAATAAAATTTTCTCATATTGTTTAAAAACATTAGGAAAAAATCCATAATTCATTTTTCATGTTTTGGTTATAACCACACGTCATTCTGAGACATAATGTGGTTGATGTTACCCAATGTATGTGTTTTCAATAGAATGATTCCATTTCAGTTAAAAATATGTGTTAAATAGCCAACAACCATTAATATAAGCATTTTTTAATATAGGAAAATAATTTAAATTCATTTTTCATGTGTAGAAATTGACATCATGTAAAACTAAAATATGATGTCGGTGATATGACATGATGTGAATTTTTTTCAACTAAAAGGAATCATTTAAGTTAAAACACATATCAAATTTACAAAACCATGAAAATGTGTCTGGATTATTTTTAAATTTCATGAAAATGATCATTAATCCATTTTTCAATTGAAGTAAGTAGCCTCACATAAATCAAAGAGCTTATGTGTTTTATAAAACCCGCAGTGTGATTTTTCAATAAACTGGTCGCATTTTAGTTTAAAACACGCATGTAATAGAAAAATCTATTAAAAAGTGCTCTATTATTTTTAAAACATTAAAAAACTAATATATATTTAGTTTTTCACATGAAGAAATTGACCACACATCAATAAAACACACAATGGGGTTGATATGACTAGATGTACATATTTTTAATAGAATATTTAAATTTTGGATTAGGATGCACATAAAATAAAAGAAAGATTAAACATGATCTTATTGATTTTAAAGCATAGAAAAATGATGTAGAATTTATTTTTTATGTGTAAAGATGACTATTTATACATCCAGGAACCAATGTTGTCAATATGATACCAAATTAGAAGTTTTTAATAGAAATGTTCCATTTTAGTTTAAAACACACATTAGGTATCCAAAACAAAAAACAATATCATATTATTTTAAAAAATTTGGAAAATGATCAATAAATCATTTTTCACTTAATGAAATTGATCGCATATCAATCTAACACACGATATGGTTGATATAACACAATATAAGGGTTTTTAAAAAAAATTCAGTTTACGTTAAAAACATCAAATATAAAAAACAAAGAAAATGAGCATGTATTTTCATAAAAAAATTTAGGGAAAAGATCCATAATTATATTTTCATGTATATTAATTGGCCAAAAATCAATATGAGGCACAATATGGTCAATATTACTTGAAGTGAATGTTTTCAAAAGAAGGATTCCATTTTAGATTAAAATGCACATAAAATAGCTAAAACTAAGAAAAAAATATCTGATTTTTCTAATTCATTAGGAATGTAAAAAAATCATTTTTCATGTGTATTAACTTGATCCACATCAATTTGAGAAACGATGTGGTTGATATGAAGCGAAGTATCTGTTCTCAGTAAGAGGGTTCAATTTTATTTTAAAACATCATTTTGATATATGATGTGTTCAATATGGCTTGAATATATTTTTTCTAATAGAGCGGTTCCATTTTTTTTATTTTTCAAATCTAATATCCAAAAAATAAGAAGAAAAGGAAGGGATATTATTTCAATAATTAGGAGTAATATCCTTAATTAATTTTTCATATATATGCTCAAGTCAATCCAACATATGTTGTGGTTGGTATTAATTTTAGTGTGTGTCTTCAATATAAAAGTTCCATTTTAGTTTAAAACACTAATAAAATATACATAACTATGAAAGTAGATAGTATTGTTTTCTAATTATTGGATAATGATCCAATAAATATTTCTAACATATATAAGTTATTAAACATAAATCCAACACATGATATGTTCGGTATGAAAAAAATATTTGTTTTCAATATAAAAGTGTAATTTTATCCATATATCCAATTTTGAGAAAAAAGAAGTTTGAATATTTTGAAACATTAGAAAAAATATCCATAACATATTACTGAAAAGGTGGAATCTGCCACAAATAAATCTAATAGATGATGGGGTCGGTGTGACTCAAACTACGTGTTTCCAATATATGTTTAATTTTTTGTTTTACATGGTCCTAATATAGTCAAAATTGATAAAATGAGAACATATTATTTTAAAAGTTTATTACAAATATCTATATATCATTTAGGACATGTAGGAATTGACAACATGTCAATATATTACACAATGTGGTCGATATGACTCAATGTGTGTGTTATCATTATAAAAATGTCATCTTAGTTTAAAACACATATCACATTGATAAACATATTAAAATTATATCCAATTGTTTTCAAACATTAGGACAATGAAACATAATTCATATGTGAAATGTTGGAATTTCTAGCACACCAATCCGTTATATGATTTAAATGATATGAATATAACTGTGTATTTTCAATATTAGTTTCATTTATGTTTAAAACATTCCTCACATAGGAATAACTGATTTAATTAGCTCTTATTTGTTTCAAATAATAGGAAAAGTATTCGTAATACGTTTCAAATAGATAGGAAGATTATTCACGTTAATCCATCACCCAATTAAGTCATTATGTTAATTATATATATAGTAAATAACATTATATTATATCACCTATGTATTATATAAATATCAAATAATTATTAAACATTTCTTTTCCTACATGACAGTATATGATTACAAGTTTATAACACCCATTCCATTCAATGGGTTATGATATTATTTTTTATGATTTTTTATAACATTAATGTACAATTTCAATATGAGATTGGTGGGACAAATATATCCCCCCAATTCATTGGGTAATGATTTATATCTCATGCGATAATGATGGGTTTTTGGTAATGATCTTGGCCCACTATAGAAGACGGGGAAACCTGATCCACTAAGTGAAGATGGGGAAACATGATCCCTTACAAGGAAAGGATTGTTACTGGGTGTGGTGGTTTGTCATTCCCCATAGGTGTAGTACACATGAAGTTCCTAGCTATTTTTTTCTATTCTCCTTGATTAATAGGGATTGATTTTTCATTTTTACGTGTCTAACAGAATTAAATCTCTTATTCTGTTGTTATGATTTCATGAATTATTCACTTTATTCAATAATGACTCATGTTTTATTAAATTCAAAATTTTATTACATGATTCTTGTATTTGATAATTTATATACAGGGTATGACTTATAAAGTCATTATCAAAACCCTATACAATTATTCTCTTGTTTATGCTTAAATATCTCTCATATTTACCCTTACTAAGCATCTAAGCTCACCCCTTTTTATATTTTCATTCTCTAGTTTAACAAGATATATATTATGAATAATTTATCTAAGAATGGTCCAACTAATAATGAAGCTAGTGGGATATAATTAGTCCCACTTATGTACCATTTTATATGTTTCAATGTTTCCAATAGAACTAAATTAATACCTTCTATGTCCATTTTCTTGTAATGTATTATGTATTCAAAAAGAATGATATATTATTAGTGTATGAAAAGATAGTATCCCTAAAAAAATAAATTCCATATCTGTTGATGAAAAAATATAATACCAGTCACCACATGTTTGTTTGGATCCACTTCAATAGTTGTGATAGAATAAAACATCCTTTTCTATCAAGATATTGGATTTTGTTTTCATCGTCTATTTTTGATAATTCCAAATGTAGTGAATTTTTTTTCTTTATTTAGTTGTTCCTAGTAGTAGAATCATTAGATAGTGGGTTGATCTTTGATTTAAGAATTCCATTATTCCTTTATAATGGTTATATTCCTAGATGATATTCACTAGCTATATTCAAAGCCTCTGCACACATAAACCATTTCATTTTCCTCCCCATGTAGTTTCCAAGATAATTCTTCCCACACATTTGAACAAAGGGTTATTTGACTTTATTACCACCTTGATTATTATCCATCTTACCCAAATAAATAAAATCCATTCTCTAATTATTATCATTAGAACCATGAGATCAAATAGATTCTCCAACCTCTATTTCAACATTGGGGGAACATCGAAAAATTTACTCACAGCACTCAAAGTCTCATGTTTCCAATGATTTTCATTGGATTAATTTATCCCACCAAGGAAGTGGCCAAATTTAATTTTGGGGAGTTAAAAACCCAAGAGGCATATTGTGAATATCATGTGATGTTCATTTCATACGCACTGATGGATTCATCAACCATGTTAATGAGGATAAAGAAAATTACTATCCAATTTATGTTGAAATGTGTGCGATATATATTTAATAACAAATGTTTTATAGTATTCACTCTACTACATCACTTTGATATCCCCCTCATGCTTCATATTTTTTCCAATATCATCTATTTATTACTTTCTATTTCTATATAATAAACAAACTACATGAAATTATTTGGATCAAAGTATTAACGAAAAAATGTCATTTTAATGGTTCTTATCAATTATTCCATTATTAATTGATCAAATTATTCATTAAAATTTGTAATCATTTTTCACATTAACTTCTCAATTACAATATTCTCTTTATTTGGGGATATGTGAGGTTTATCCATGATTTAGGATTCTCTTCAAAATTGAGTTAATTGAGAAATTATTTTTAGGATGTTCCCTATTACTATTAAAATCATGTTATAAAGATAATTTTGACAGTCCCAAATTTCCCATCACACTATTTATTACCTCTGTTTCCATTATTTTGTGTCATTTACTAAAATAAAGGAAATTTAGGGATGAAAATTTATAAATATTTAATAGATAAACAAGAAACCATGAAAATTAAAGGACTAAACCATAAAGGAAATATATTATATAACACCATAAAATTTAAATAAATAAGAACATCATATTTTATATC
Source organism: Viscum album (assembly GCA_963277665.1). NCBI lineage: Eukaryota > Viridiplantae > Streptophyta > Magnoliopsida > Santalales > Viscaceae > Viscum > Viscum album. The sequence goes on from OY728121.1 coordinate 1,316,930,881, forward strand.
TGGTGAGATACACACAAAAAATATTAAATAACCCAAGAAATATATTTTTTAAATTTATTCTCTTTGATAGATTGTATAAAACACAAACCCAAGCCTAAATAAACCATAATATAGTATACTGATATAATTGAGCTGTTAAATTTTCAGGTTTAAATATTAATTAATAAATTATAAAAATTAATTTCATATATGTATTTTAAACAAAATAAGAATAAATTAAAAACAATTTATTTCTTTTTAAGACTATTTTTTTAAATTAAGGATTAGTCGTGTTTTGAACTCATAATTTGAAATTAGTTACTACCGAATTTTGAAACATTAATTGATAAAATTGAATTAATTTTCAAAATATTTATATCAAAATATTATTAGGTTTAATTATTGTTATTTTTTTGTAATATTTCATTTGTGATGAACAGTGAAATAAACTTATATTCAATGAAAACAACCTTTTTGTTTTAAAATTTTATGATGTTAAATTAAACTATAAAATTATGCTAAGGTAAAATTAATTCAATGTTATTACAATTTAATAAAATTATATCATGTAAATCAATTTAATATTTATTTTTTATATTAAAAACTTCTATACTTATGAGAATTTTATCCTTGGAAATGATGTTTTTTGTTGTGTCTCTGTGTATAAATTTAAATTATATTCTACCAAATCTATTAATTATAATTGATTAATAATGTTTAAAATATGAATAAAGTTTATTTAAAATTTATTTTTTGGTTAAACTAAACATATAAGAGATGAAATTACCTACTAACTAGTCAATCACCCATTTTTTGGAAATATATCATCCTTATCACAATTAATGTTTTATAATTATTCATGTTGAGGATTTTTTCCATTGTAAAAACTTGGTTATAATTGATTCTTTCCACACAAATAAGCACATGTATGCCCTCTCCCCATTTATAAAAGGCCACCTTCTCTCCTCCCATCTTCATTAACAGAAATTTCTTTTTATTTTCCAATAAATCCTTAATAATCATTATTAATCCATTAAATATATCATATAAATTTTTTTTCTTAATTATATCCTATAATTTCTTTGGGTTAATACATAATGAAGTTATCCAAAAGAATAGGTAATGTTATAAAACTATAATTTTTATATTGTTTCTTCATACATCACCTTAAAATATTTTGAAACCAAGATTATATAACAGAATAAACACGTTCCATGTAATTTGATGTCATTATGAATAGTTAATGACCTATATCAATATCCACTTCCACCAATTGGTAAATAAAACCGTCGATTGTGTGTACTAAAAATTACTACATTGTGAACAGATGTAATTCATTTTACATCAATACCATTCATGGATAGATATAATGATGGTTTTATACATTTAAATTATATTTATTATATAATTATACTTCCCTATCCAATATATCTATATACTGACTTATGTTCTGTCATGTTTAAATATAACAACATTTTTAGTGCGTATGGAAGACAACAACATCACGAAGCAAGGTTATTCATTTTCCACTTACGATTTATACAGATAGTAATGAGGTTAAATTAAATAAATATATGTGATATATATGAGGTGATATTTATTTTATAATATTAATATATCACTAAATCCATTATCATCTCACTCGTTAATGGAATGATATCATCACTTGTGCGTACATACGACCTATAGTCTTTACAAAGCGATGCAATTATTTTTCCATGCACAAACATGAAAATGGTTATAAAAATTTATATAATGAGAAAATTTTATATTTTTAATTTTAATATAATTCTATATAGGATGGATATATGTCTTCTACTAGTGAATGTGATCTTGCATGAAAAAACATGTAAGATAAAATATGATAATTGACACCTGAAACAATGAAAATAATGAAAAATAATTAACAGATGAGATTGAAATGTTTTAAGATGATGCAATATAAAATTATATAAATTAATATGGATCTGGTATAAATTAATAAAATTATTTATACCATTATATAGGATGTTAAATCGAGTTTATCCAAAAGAGAGCATGAGTTAAGGGACTTCGTCTCAATTTTCCTCATTAAGGCATGTTTTATAGTTGTTCACTAGGATTACATTTTATGGTGAATATAATGAAATTTTAAATTTATTATCATTATTTTTTAATAATTTATGGTATTTAATGTTTTAATTTTGATTAATTAATTCAAGAGGTTTTGACTGGAAAATTACCATGTGGTAATGAATTTCATAAATGATTTTTTTATTCTATTATATTACTTCTTCATTATATTTGATATTCTTAGATTTTGTGTGTAATTAAATTTTAATATATAATGTTTTATTTTAACATTTTTTATTGGTATTTAAATTTGATGTACATTATTGATTAATTTATTAATTATCACTTAAAAATTACTATATTTATATGGGTTTAGTTTATAATAACATTTTAACAGGGAGTGTTTACACTTTAATTTCAATGAAGGAATCTATTGAACCATTATATAAGAAAACCCATTACGTTTCTTATTACATCGTTATTTATGATGATATCAACAAATAATACCATTTTTTCAATCATTAGTTCTTAAAACAATTTGGAAAATGTCTTCAATAAAATCTATCATTATTTCTATCATTAGTTGAAAATGATTTATTTCCAAATCCATGTTTCAAGAAAATTTTTTCATAATTGGTTTAGAATTATAAAAATAATTTATTAATGAAATTTTTACCCATGGTATACATTTAAGAAAATATTTTGTAAAATATTCCTTCCTCTTTCCAAAATGGATCTTTATTACCTTTTTACAATAGAGTGAAAGGAATATTTTTAACCTTAATAACATGTATGGAATTTATTTTTTTCATGACTCACATTATTCAAAATATTCTATTAATCATTTTAAAAACAATATTTAAATAATTTTTTCCTCTAAAATTATGGAGCATTTTAGTTTTGTAAATTGATTTTTATGGTAAAAATATATTTTCCTATAGAATGATTTTAAAGATATTTATATCATATTTATATTCATCAACGACTATAACCATTGATTTTACATAAACAAAACTCGGGATATGTTGTCTTGACACCATTCTTATTCTCTTTATGAATGTTTTATGTTCTTTTTTACCAAGTAATATAATTAAATTCATTTTCATGATTCATTATTGTAACCACTAAAAATACTTTAAAATAACCATTATCATGTGATAATTTGATATTATATTTTCCCATGAATATGAATGTAATTTATCATGTATATACATATTTATTTAACCATATATCATTTCTTCACATGTTTTTTCACATTTAATTATATTTTATTTACATGGGAAATACTGATTAATCTCTATTCTATTCCCAATATAGATATTCGTTGATGAGGATTATTTTTCATGAGTTAAATAAAATATTAAATATATTAATAGTAAATTTGAGATAATGATATGAGTACGGTTATACTAAAGATATCCCATGGATGCATTGGTATTCTCATGTGGTGAATTAGTTGGATATCCTTAGTTAAATGGATTTTTGTAGTATACATACCCATCTATTTTAAAATTTATTGAGAAAGATATTAATAATAGAAGTGTCATGATGTCTGCTATCATGAAATATAATAATTAATAATTTCATTCATTGATAATTTTGTTATTATTATGCATGTTATTTTCAAAATGATATTATATGTGGATATATTTCATTCTCATTTTACTTGTCAAATGGTGTGTTTTTTAGTTATTTAATTTGAAATATAGATTATGAATTATCATGTTATGATAGTCTTCTTATTGATTAAATGAAATGTGTTTTAATTTATTTGTGTTTCCATAATTATTGATCTATTAAATTTTTTTACATGTTATGAGTTCTTAGTTTTTTACCTTGATATATTTATTATTCTAGTCAAAAAAATTTAAATGTCACGTGTCATCAGTCATTTACCATTACCTATTGATTATCATTACTTATTTTTGATAGATTATACTTTACATAATTCTTAATTAGATTATGATCCCAACAATATTTTTTTATATGCATTAGGAATCAAGGATGTTTAATAATAATGATATATAAGAATGCGATAGTGGGGTTAATGATATTTTCAAAAAAGTGTTATAATTTTTGGTTTAAAAGGTAGTATAGGGATCATGTCAGTTTTTAGTTTACCAAGACTACTAAATTATTCAATACATTGATATGTGAATCCCGGTATCTTATTTCAATCGAATAAAGTAAGTAGGTGGACTTAGGTTACTGATGTGTGGGTAATTATATTTTGAATTAAAAGACAATTAGAAGAATCTAGGGAAGTAGGATTAGGAAAACATACACTAGGGAACATAACCCCTTGATAGAATTTGAGTATAATCATAGAAGAATATCATGAATATTGTAAAATAAATAATTATTAATAGCCTTAATATAAATAAATAAATATTTTACTGTAATATATAAATAATAATAAATTATATATGTATATATTATAAAAATATAATATCATAAATAAGATATAATTAAAAAATAAATATAAAGAATTATTAAATTTAACCAAAATATTAAAAAATATTTACTCACAAAAAATATTTATATACCTAATTTGAAAATTTAAAATATTGATAAATAGCATGTAATAAATTTTGATTCATTAAATGAATAATGTATATTAATTATAAAAAATTTAACATTAATAAATTACCAAATTACATAAAAATTTATTAATGAAATAATTATTAATACGAATTTATATATTTAATATATATATATATATACTAATAATAAATATTAATAAATAAAATATATTAATTATAAATGTAGAGAATGAATAAAATTTAAAAAAATTTAAAAAATAAACTATTAATTTTTTTAATGTTATATATATATAATTATTGAATAATATGATTAATATTTTTAATATTTCTATACATTCACACACACACATATATATATATATATCCATATATACATTATTTTTCAAAATATGAATTATATAATAAAAAATAATTACACATACATTAAATGAGTCAAATATTTATTGAAATATGGTTGATAATTTAAAAATAATATTAATTAAAAATATTGACTAAATTATTTGAGTAAAAGAAATTTTATTGAATATCATTTAATTTTACATTATAACATTTTGCAAAAGAGTGATACATTGATCTCACACATAGATATATGTAATATTGCATATTTATATTTAATGAAGATACCCATAATATTTTTTTAATTTATTCAATTTTTAATATTTATTTTAGAAATATATTTATTAAAATAATATATTTAATATATATAAATTTTCTAATCAGAAATATTATATATTTTTATAATTTTATTCTATATATTCAATTCATTCATTTTCAGAATTTTTTTCAAATAGATTTATTTTTTATATTAATTATTCAATAATATAATTAATTTTAAATTTAATTTTTCTAAATATATTCATTTTATGATTATTTATTAGCCATATGTTATTAATTTTAAAAACATTCAATGTTTCATTATGCATGTTTATTCATGAATTTTTTTTAAATATTATTTTATTTTAAATATATTATATGTATCCATTAACAAAAATAAATATTCTTTTTTTAAATGAATAAAATAATACATTTATGTTAATAATTATTAAAATTTATTAATTAATTTTATAATTTATTTCAATATTAGATTCTTCATATTATATAATGTCAATTTTAAATTTAACAAAAAACAACCTTATATATATATATTAATTTTATACCAAAAAATATTTACGGAATTAATGAAATTTTATATTGAAAAACATAAACCTAGTAATTATTCAGTTGAATCAAATTTTATATTAGTATTGTAAATAAATTTGGTAAAATAATATATTTATTATATTATTTTATATTGATTAATATTTTATATTGTTTTTAATATTATTAGAGTTATTATTATTTAATCAATTTTAGTACTATTTAATTATATTTTTTTATAATTTATTCATTTTTTAATATTTATTTATACATATATATATTTACTGTGTCATAATATTTTTAGTATGTATTCATCTTCATTTAAATATATATCCTTATTTTTTCAATAATTTGTATTTTTAATAAAATATATGATCATTTCAATATATTCAATTTTACTCATTTTTAATATTTCAATTTCACTCATTTTTAACATTAATTCATTTAAGATTATATATTACTTAATAAAGTTAACAATATATTTGTAATTATTCATATATAAATAAATAAAATCATAAATGTATATTTCATATTTATATATATATAATTATAAGTAATATATATATATTTTTTAAAAGGTATTGATAAAATTATAAATCCATATTTATATTTTTATTTAATTATAAAAATATAATAAAAATATTTTAATTATAGATATATTTTTTGTGTTTATATATATTTATTATATATATCTTAATATATAAAGATATAACTATATAAATAATTATAAAATTAGAATAATTATATTTTAATAATGAATATATTAACTACATTTATATTTATACTTATCTATTACATTTATTTATTAAATTTATTTATTAAAATAAATATACATATAATTATAAATAAATATATATAATTTTATATAAAAAAACTAATATTATTATAAATAGATAATTAATTATTTAAATAATTATTAAACAATAATTAATTATTTAAATAATTATAAAACTATAATTAATTTATCTAAATGATAAATATATTTAATATATTCGTATTTATATTTATATATATTTGTTAAATATATATAATTATATAAATATATTTAAGGATATATATATATATACAATACTAATAATATACCATTTTTTATTAATTAATTTACAAAAAAAATCGATAATTATAATTATAAGTATTTATCAAAAATATATATTTATCATCTCAAATATTTTAATGCTGATAAATATGGATTTTAATAGTGCTAATAACAATCTAATAAAGAGGTATTTTATCACTGCATAATAATTTCAAACTAAAAAAAACCTTCTGTGTCAACACATTATTGAATGTGATGATAATCCCATCATAATATTTTTAAAAGAACCCTAATAGAAATGATTTCAATCATGCCTGTAAATCACTTACAGAACTCCATTACGATCATCCCTCCCCCTCAATCGTTTCTTGGAGAAATCAATCCTAAAATATATGTTATCTTATTTTTTTTATACTTCTCATCCATTGCATTATTACTTAGGTTCCACAGTGTACGTTAGTGTGGAAATTTCTTGGATCAGTGATCTCATCGATTTCATAGTTTCCATGTCCTTTATTAAATCAAATTTTCTTTATTTAATTTCTCCCCTTTACTAATTTAGGCTATTTTCCAAACCCGTGTTTTTTTAAGGTTCTAAATTTTTAATGTCTCAATCCTTCGATTGTTCATATTCAATTTTGAAATAATCATATAGTCATTTTGAGGGGCTTTACATTATTTGAATGTTTATTATATGTGATTCTTTATTTCCTCAATTTTTAAAACCATCGTTGGAAGCTTGAATAATCCTCAATGTTGAATTCCTCCATGTGATAAATTCCTTTGTGTGAAATTTTTTCTAGCTTGATGTTCCTCTTGGTAATAAATTAGTTCGAGTGAAAATCATATCAGTGTGGAGCTTATAGAGAGTGAGTTTTTGTATTGTTTTATAAAACCATATATTAGTTAAATTTATTTTTCAACAACTATATCTATATAAACACTTCAAGAACCATAAAAATATTGATGTTTAATCTCCTTATATATTTTATTTTTGTTCCCTAAATTCCACAATAAGTGGTATTAGAGCCAAGATATGATTTGAGGGATAGAAATTTACCAATTAATATTGTAAATTGATGAAAAATTGAATAGTTTTTTATATTAGAGATAAATTATGGGATCTAATATCCCAGGTTTGACATTCCAGTGATAATAGTGGAAAATTGGAATCATAGTTTCAAATATTTTCCTTGTATTGTGATGATAAGGAATCAAGTGATGATGTTAAAAAAAATAGAAGTAGAAGATGATTAGACATGTGGAGTTAGTGGTAATGAGTTTGGATATAATAGAGGTAGTATATGAATGTAAATAGATTAAAGAGAATTATAATATAATACCAAGGTGGAGTTTTATGGATTTTTACTTAATATATGAATATGTATATAATTGAATAAAAAAAATTTTAACAGTGTTTTTGATTGGAGAAAATTTTCATAGTATTAAATAAAGATAAACAATATAAATAAACCATTCATTAGAGATATTTTTACATTACTCCCCTAAATAAAGATTGAATAGTTTCATCAAGAGAGGTGGAGGTATAGAACTAGACTCTTGAAAGAATTGTAGAAAAAGGGTTTTTACAATGTACTATCTCATATGATGTGTCATTAAGTTAAATAAATAATTTAAAATATTCATTAAAATATGATATAATTCCACACTTGGAGAATTAATTATCACATCCTATAGAGAAAAAACATTTATTATAAAATCATTAGAGTGAAAGTACCAGTTTGTGAGAAATCCTTATATTGATAAATAATTAATGACAAAAATACTTAGAGTAAATATGCAGATACTTTTTTCACCATGTAATACATTGAAATATTTGTATATAAATTTCTAGAGTTTGGTGAAGAGACAGCGTGGAATTTCATTGGACGATGTTCTTGGAATTAATTTTATAAATATATTATGTATATATTACACTATTCATTAAATAGAAATGAGATAACTCTTAAATGATAGATAGAATTTGAAATACGAGGCCACGAGTGAGTCTGAATATGGCGCTTACCATATGAGGGTCACAACTTTCAGTGGCACATGACTTTTGTGGAAAAGGAAATCTTGGGGAATATTATAATTAAATTGATTAATATTAATTTTTTTCCCATTAATTCACAACAATAACATTCAAACAGAGACTTATATTAGAAATCTGAGACCATTGTAGAGTAAGGAATGGGGTGTTTTTCTTATGTTCGATATAAAATGGGTGGGCATAGATGTTTTGGATTCCGTGATCATTGGTAGATGTTTCTGTATTTTTATATAAATGTGTTCTTATTATTTTTTTATTAGAGTTGGCCCCTAATCTCCACCAAAACCTATTCTATATGTATTCTCTCCCTCTCATCCATACTTTGAGTGATCAACAAAGAATCTACTCCCCAATGTCAGTGGATCACAACAGAATAAAGGGACCCACATTAGCAATAATGATCAGATCATTTTGATGTAGGATTCCTTAATGTTTTACATTCTAATTGATTTTTCCCTTAAATTTTTTATCTTCTCATCTATTTCTTCACAATGTTATTAGTTTTAAATTGGCTCTATAGTATGGTCCTCGATCCATGTTTTATGGTTTATAATTTTATATGTGTTCCTCATCTGATCTTCAAGGTCGTTGCATTTTTCTTTTCAGCACTCTAAATCACTGGAAGATCATCAATTAGAGGTTGGCACTATGATTCCCTAAATGCAAGGGTCCATGATTCGTTGATGGATTCATGATTGAGTGATCAGCTGGAGAGTGTTGGTCTACAAAACAGACTACTAGTTCCCCACCGGCAGCTACATGGAGTAGGGTAGCCGAATGAAGCTGACCAGCATCGGCATCAGGATGGTGGAGCGGAGCGCGGGGGGCAGAGGGAGGTGAGTTCGGAACAGCTAGGGAAATCTAGAAACATCATGAAGATGGTGTATCAATAAAATAACGATACAAGGTGGAGTATTAGAGTGCAACCCTAGGTGGAAGTGACCCACACAATGTGGGTACCTTGTTAATGAAAGGACAAATGAGGAGCCCAGGCATTCCTGGGCAGTGAGAGGAGGGGAGAGGGCCACAGATACCGGGACATGATGGTGGTAGGAAGACAGAGAAGATGGAAGGATGGGCCATTCCACACGACTGGGCAACACGCTAGTGAAGCATACTGAGCCAGCTGGGGCAAGCCATCTCAGGCAGATGGGTCCAACCAAAATGGGAAAGACCAACCTTGTTTGGGCCGAGGCAACTTTAAACGCCAATTTCGCCTAAATCAAGCATCTGATTTGATGATAAGTCTATGTTCACGAGTACATATTTTTAACAATAATACTTTTAGACTGCTTCAGTAATAATAAGACATGGTTTTGTGACACGGTTCCACGAAATTCTTGAGTTTAATAATAATAATAATATTTTTTTTATTCAGGTTTCGTTTTTTTCGTGGGGCCTACATGTAGTATCCGATTAATGTCTCTTTAGTAGCAGTGTGACCCTAGTCCATTGAATGAATTTTTGAGATGACTACTATGTGTTTAAAAATTATTTTTAGGCATGGGTCACTCGAGATAACTTTACAACATAATGCAGGTCCTTACATACTTGTCAATAGATGCCTGATTAGAGTCGATGATATTATATCTCATGTGTTCTTCAGTTAGGATCAAAATGAGGTGATATGTTTGGATTTGTGGTTCCATATTTATGATATCATTAAACATGTTATCATGAAAGGAATATTGGTGGATGATATTTTTGTTCTTTTCTGAGCCCGATGCCCAGACTAGCAGTGGTCGAAAACTACATCGATGAGATGATCTATTAGGTACATCTATGTGGAATTCCCTGACCTGGTTGAGTGCAGGTCCTCGATTATATAGAGCGTAACTACCCAGATGCATCAGTAAATGAGTCTTCTATTATGATAATAATAGTGGAATCCCCCGTTATCATGGGTGTGGGTTCACTATCTACTACTTCCATGTGAAATTCACCTGATGCACTAGGGAGAGTGTCCTCGATGAACAGGAGTGGAATCCCCCAGACATAATAGTTTACAAGTCATCGACATTGGGTTTTTTATTTCAATATAGGGATATGTGAGGAGTCATACATTAACATTTTATTGGACTCACGAGTTAGAGGGGACTTTCCCCTCTGAGACGCAGACATATAATGTGAGCTAAAACCATGTTGGCAAGATAGATCCACCCAATGTGAATAGTATTAATGTGTGGTGTTTTATCCCCTATGAATTTCATTTTAGTAAGGATTAGGGGAATATTTGGTATCGATGGTGGTTACTTAGGGAACTTATGGAGATAAATTTCATGGGCTGATCTATAAGATAGAGATCCCATTACTATCTCATTTGGACTTCAATGACTGAGTAAATATATATTATCTTATCAGTTCCCACTCCTTGGGACTTAGTAAGTATCTTCTTATAAGAGGTGAAGACTCATGAGTTATTCAAAATTCATTCCATGTCTATATTCTAGTGGTTTGATGAGTCTACCCCACTACTATATGTAGCAATGACTCGACAAAAAGGTTCATCTTTTCACAGTTTCTAGCTACTTGTGTTTGGATGAGTTTACTTCAGTCACTTGTTAGGTTGACCATCACTCTTTTTATTGTACCTTGTCTTATCTACTAATTTATTTGTTTTAGTATCTATTATGGCTCCCCCTTCTCCTTTTCAGGGAATCTCCCTAATTATTTTTATACTCACCCCTACGTTGGATTTCCCGAAAAACGTTTTGCCTTATGAAGATGACATGAAGGTTTACCCTGACTTCATAAGAGCATAGGGTTATGAGTTCTTGGATTTCTTTTGAGAGATAGAACTCCATGTGGAGGAACTATCATAACATCTTTTCCTCAAGGTTACCATAGAAAGAATTTATTCTGTATCTTTCATCTATCAGTAGTGGAAGTAGTCATTTCAATAATCAATGTTCTTGTGGGACATACTGGTCATCACAATGGAACCTTTTGACATTATCTTTGGAATGGAATGGATTTTCAGGGTTCATTCATTGATTGACTATCACCATAGGATAGTTGGATGAAAGCACACTAATGGGATGAGGTTTTCCATTCTCAATAAATGACACCTCATTTTAGGGTAGATTGGTGTTGTGAAAATGTGCCTACTACATTTTACCCATTAGCTAGTGAGTGTGACCCTTTGAGTATGAGATTATTCCGGCATTTGGGCTCCTTACGACATGGAGGATTAAATGGAAGTTTCTTTGGAAGATGTCCCATGACTACCTATGAGGTGGGATTTGGATTTTTTCATTGAATTACTACCATGTACTGCGTCGATATCTTATACAACATATTGGATGGAACCCACCAACATTTAGGATCTATGTTTACAATTAGAGTACCTTCTCAAGAAGGGTTTTATTAGGCCCATGTTGTACCCCTAGGAAGCTATAGTTCTGTTTGTAAAGAATGAAGATGAGATCATAATGATATTTTTTGATTATCATCACATGAACTAGGCTATGATAAAGAAAATTTACCACTTATAGAGAATCACTAACCTCTCTAAATTATTTCATAGTGTGAGGTGGTTCTATATGATTGATTTTAGTTTTACATACCACCTGCTATGAGTTTTTGAGGCTGATATTTTGATGTTGTAGTTTAGTTATCTCTTTTGTCATTCCTAGTTCATAGGGATGCGCATCAGTGTGAAAAACACCACCATGTTTTCTTAGATTTGATGAACTGTGTTTTCTAGCCATACATCGACTGGTTTTTTTGCTATCTTTATGGAATACATTATTGTTTACTCGGATTTAGAGGAGGATCACACAAGACACATTAGGATGGTCCTAGATTTACATTGAGAGCACCGACATTATAGAATGATCGTAAAGTGTTAGTTATGGATACATGAGGTTCTATTTTTTGCGAATTTCATCTCTATGGATGGTTTAGATATTGATCTAGTAATGGTCAGATATTATTGCTTGGGAGACACATAGGAATGCTTCAGAGGTGAAAATATTCCATGGTTTGGCTAGGTAATACCGGAGATTTGTGGAAGACTTCTCCATGATCTCAAGCCCTTTGACCACCCTAACATATATGGGAAAACCATTTACTAGGAATGACCAGTTTTAGAAGGAATTATAGGAGTTCAGGAAGAGGCTGATAAACACACTAGTTTTGAGACTACAGAAAGATGGTTTTTACTTCATAGTGTATTGTGATGCCTCGTGAGATGGGATCAATTTTATTTTGATAAAATGTAAAGTAGTTATCCTATACAGGACAAGTTAGTTGATACCCCATGAAAAAAACTATGCAACTGCAAACTTATAGATCACATCAATAGTTTCTCCATAGGGATGTGGAAACAACATATTCTTGTCAAAATATTCATGGTTTACTCAGACCACCATAGCCTCATGTATATATTTACCTTGGAAGAATTATATCTTGCGGTAGTGATGATGTTTTGTTTCCCTCTAGGACTACGACTTCAATATTATATATACTATGGGGAAGGGGTACATTGTAGAAGATTCCCTTAGTAGGAATTCCTAGGATTCCTAGTGTAGGAAGAATCAGAATAGTCTGCTTCCCGGCAGTTGACCCTAGTGGAGAAGGAGGGTACACATTTTCTATAGTAAATGGATCTTAATCTTTCCATATTAGAAGGTATTAGAGAGTCCCAACTAGGAGATATTGGCTGTGAAGTTATGTGTGACTAGATTTCAATCGGTGATTCACCCAATGGATATTATGAAGGAGGGAATCATGAGATCTAGTTCTAGGGGTGAACGGTTATTCTAGACGTGATGCATTAGAATGTGATACTAGAGTTCCATACATATCCTTTAGTTTTACATTGTGTTGTGGGGATGATATTTAGGGATCTTCAACATCAATTTTGGTAGTCTTACATGAGATGAGGTGTTGTAGAGTTCATATCATGATGCCTTTCCTGTTAAAAGGAGAATACAGAGCACCATGTTCAAGTGTGTTTGTCGTAGCCCCTCCACACCCCGTAGAGGAAATGGGATGAAATATTGTTGGAATTCATCACTAGCCTTCCATACACGGTGATGATCCATGATGACCTATGGGTGATAGTGGATCGACTCACTGTGTTGATGCACATACTTATTATTAGGGAGTAATTTTCAGTAAAGTGTTTGGGGCTGTTGTACATATTGGGGATTGTCCACATTCACACGGTACCCTAGATAATTTTCTCCAATCATGTCATATGGTTTATATCATAGTTTTGGAGAGGCCTAAAAGAGGCATTCATGACCTAGATATGGAAGAGTGTATCCTTTAAACCCCATACCTAAGGACATAGTGTGAACACAATCCAGGAGATGGATGATATGATGAGGGTCTTCAGGATAGATTTTTGCCAGAGATGGAGGATCAACTGCCTTTTGTAGTGTTTTCTTATGATAGCAAATACCACTATACAATTAAGAGAACACATTTTTAGGCCCTATAAGGTAGACCCTGCAGGTCACCTCTGTGCTAGAAAAAGGTTAGTGGATCACACCATGTGGTACAAGATCTGGAATGAGCCATGAAAGAGAAGGTGTAGGTCATAAATGAAATGATGAGGATGACCTAGAGTATAAAGAAATTGTATGCATACTACTATCAAATACCTTTTAAATTCATTCAAGGACACCACATCTTCATGAGAGTCAACCCATGATGCGGAATGCGTAGGTTTTTCAGGGAGGTTAGCTATCGTCAAGGTTCATCAGTCCATTCCTGATTGAGAGGAGTGTTGGTTATGTTTACGACCACCTTGACCTAACATTAAAACAAGATCGAGGGAACGATGTCTTCCATGTGTCATAGGTGAGGCAATACATTAATGATCCTTCACAATTGATCTATTGGGGAATGATGGACATTGAAGATAGAACAAAATTTCTAGATCACTCAGTGGTGGTCAATGATCGAAAAGAATGATCCTAAAGCGGATGGGATATCCCCTTGGTTCTTGAGAAATGACAGTATAGAAATGTGCAGGAGAGTTCTTTGGAATGGAGAGCCAACTGCGGGCTCAGTATCCCAAGTTATTTTCCTAGTTTATTGTTTTGGTGATCAAATAAAAGAAGTAGGGAATTATTTAGAGTCTTATTTTTCATCTTGTAATACTTAGAAATATTTATATATATATTTCTAGATATGTGAATTAAGATAGCATGCACATCTGAGTCCTGGTGTAACCAAAAATAATTTTATAATAGTTATTATGTTCGTTTTATACTATGCATGAAAATGAAATAGGATATAACTTAAAATATAACTTGAATAAAAAATTGAAGGCCACAGATGAGTCTATAACGTGATATTTATCTTAGGCTGGGCATAACATTCATCAAGGCAAGACTCCAATGTAAAAAAACAATACATGTAAAAAATTGTAACTAAAATAATTAATCATAATTATTTTACCCATAATGTCATATCAATATCATTTGAATGGGGACAAAAATGTGAATTCCGAGACCACTGTTGAGTTCAGAATGAGGTTTCTTCATAGGTGCAACATAAAATGAGTGGGTGCAGATGTTTTATTTTCCACAACCACCAGCATAGGATTCAATGTTTATCTATAAATGTGTATTTAATGGGTTTTGACTATGGTTATCCTTTAATATTTACCAATACCTATTATCACTCTCATTATATCCATCTCATCCATTCTTCAATATATCAATGAAAAATCTCCGCTGAAACATCATCGATTCAAAACAAAAGTAAGGAACCCAGATTAGAAACGAAGATATGATCATTTCGAGGTATAATTCCTTCCCTTTTAAATTTATTAATGACATTTCCATTAAAGTTTTTCTTTGATCATCCATCTCTTCAATTATTTATCAATCACTGATGGATGCACTGACATGACAATCAATCAATGTTTTAAAGGCTATATTTTTATCTACATTCCTTGTTCATTCATCGCAGTTGATTCCTTTTTCTTTTTGGGACAAAAAATAACCATAGGATCATCAATTAGAGATTGGAACTGTGATTCCCCCAACAAAAGGGTCATCGATCTGCTAGAGGATTCATGATTGGGTTACTGGATGGAGCCCGGTGGACTACCGAAAAGGCCACCGGAGCACCGCCGGTGCTATAGGTGGAAACCCATGGCGGTGATGACTGTGTAGGGTAGGGATACCAGACCAGTCTGGTGATTGGGACTATCAAGATGGTGGAGTGGAGTGTGAGTCCCAGATGGAGGTGCTACCGGTGAGTTATTCAGCAAGTAGGGCGGTTGGGAGATGACCGAGATGATGAGACCGACATGATTGGGTAATCCGATGGTGTCTGGAAAACAATGTTTCGGGTGGAGAAATATGTGAGGTGGGGTCATGAAATGAAACTATAGGTGGTAGAATCCAATACAACATGGGTTCCACATTAACTAGGGGACAACGTGGGAGCCTAGGCACTGCTAGCCAGCTGGAAAAGGGGATCGGGGTGGGCAGACCAGGTCAGGATAAGGATAGGTCAGTAGTCTTGGTTTTATAATAGGGTACATCAGATGGAATGACCATGGACTGACGAAATGGAGCAGCCCGAATGGGGTAGGCTAGAACAAGTAGAGTGGTCCATACAAAATTATCCTGATTGGACCAATTTGGTCTAAGGCTCCATGAACCACTATTTTCTTCTAAATCAGGCATTTGATTGACCTTCCATCTGTGGCCATGAGTACCTGTCTTTGGAGAAGGATATTTTAGGACCTCCTGGGGAATTTTTAGGCTTTTTTTAATGACTAGGTTCCACAAAATGCATTATTTTACTAAAAATATTTTTTTGGCTTCTTGTTTCGCACGTGGCACATAATCCTGGTATCTGATAAACACAATGTTAGTGGAAACAAGACCCCAATCTTTGGGAAAACATTTCCACATGAATAATGGTTATTTAAAATAATTTTGTGGTTTGTGACCCATGATATAGATTTCGTACATAATGTATAGGTGTATAAATTTTTCATCAGATGTATGATTGGAGCTACTAGATAGTCTACCTCGCAATTTTTTTCCACATTGATAACAGTAGTAGGATCCATTTTGATGTGTGGTTCCTTATTTTTGATCCCAATAAATATGAAAGAATTAATGTAATATCAATGAAAGATAATTTGTATGTGTTCTGATCCAGTCACTCAGACTACCTGTGTTTTATGACTACAGTGATGAGATGGTCTATCAGTTACATCTGAGTGGAATCCGTCTACCGGGTAAGGTGCTTGTCCTCGATGAACAAGATTGGAATAACCCTTACTCATTAGAGTGTGGGTCCTCTATGATGTTAATAAGAGTGTTATCCACTAGAGGTTCTAGGGTGTGGGTCATCAACATTGGGTTTACTCATTATGGATATGGAAAAGTGATTAGATTTACTTTAATGTTGTTTTTCACTCATGAGTATGAGGGGAGAATTCCCCACTATGACAAGTCCTTGTGATGCTACCTAAAAATATACAAGAGAGACAGAACACCCCCATGAGGATAGTAATTAGGTGTGGTGTTTGACACGATTTGACATGCAGTTTAGGTGGGGGATGTGAGAAATATAGGGTATCGATTTTGTTTACTTATGGAACTATTGGAGACACTTTTTGGGGGTTGGTCTATGATATTGAAATCTCATCACTATATCTTTTGGATTTAATTGACTTAATATATATATATATATATATATTCTATTTCCAATTCCTACTCCTTCGGTTTTGTTTACTATATTTCTAGGATATGAGATGAGGCATGTGTAATTCCATGTGCTTTCTCTGTATAGCTTATCATGGTTGGAAGAGTTTACTCCCATAATATGTGTATCGAAGAATCAATTACATGTTCATTTTATCACCATTTCTAGATCCTTGTGTTTATATTAACATATGTCACTCTTATTGGGTTAAGCTACACTCATTTTTCAGTACCTTCTCATATCTTCTAGTTTCATTTTCATAAGTTTCTATTATAGACCCCATCACCTTTTCTGGAAATCCTACTATGTATTTCTATACTCACCCCCACATGGGCTTTTCCCCTTTGTGTCATGCCTAATGTAGACGACAAAAAGGTTCATCTTTACTTTAGAGGAGAATATGTATATAGGTGATTGGACTACATATGCTGGTCATAACTTGGGATTTATAAGCATGACACTCCAAACTATTTTCCATTTTTAGTTACTACTATTATGATGAACTTTTCTGGTTAGGAATGTATTTCCCCCTTTTGATATTCATTTTACATTACTATACTGGTAATATTCAGTGGTTCACAAATTGATGGTTTATTTATATATAGATTTCATTTTTTCCATTCCCTCTACTCATTCTCATTGAGTTGTCCATGTGTTAAAATGTTCTTAGCGAAAAGACTCCTTGATTTTGCATTTCCTTCGACACTATTCTCCACCCTATGGCCTATGAAGGTGGGTATGGGGTAGTTCCAGCTCGAGCACTAACCCAGGTTGGGTCATGAAAGAAAATCCCTATGGGTGATAAATTCATTTGGGTCTAAAATGCATAGGGTATAGATGTTATAGAGCTTTTGATTTTTTTTAATTTGAAAATGAATACATTATTATAATTCCAAAATTACCTCAGTGAATATCAAAATAATTCTATACTATTTAAATATATATGTTAGATATAATTTTGTGTACTATTATTTCCCTAATTTCAATAATAGATCTCATTTGGAATATTTAGATTTATTTTTGAATTCCCACAAGAGGATTCTGACTAGGTAAAATGTCAATTAATAACATTAAAAATATAATATTTTAACTCCATAATTAATTAAATTAGAAACCCAGATTCTAGGGAACCAAAAAAATGAATGATTTATGCAATTTCTTAAAATATATAATAGTACAAACACTTACAATATTTAAAAAAAAACTAGATGGAATAAATCATGAATTTTTTTACTTATGTTAGATGTTTTAAAATATCCTTAATATGATGTGTTAAGAGAGATGATATCATTATTATCATTATGAGAATTATATAAAATATTATTTTAAATTTATTATATATAAAACAATATTTAAAATGAATTTATATTTTCTATTAGTTTCAAATTATAGGAAAATATTGAATAGAAAATGAGGAATTATGTGTCGTAGTAATAAAAATATTCTGACAGTACTTGATAATGTTTGAAGAATGAGTTCCCCATAATCAAGGAAAAAAATTCTAGTTTTCAAGGGAGTACAAAGTTGGGGTTTTTCAGATAGATTTATCTAAATATATCATTATAAGGTTAGGGAAAGAATTAAAATAATTTTTATGGATTTTTTGATTTCCATAGCTAAATATAACTAGTATGTTGTGGATTTTGAAGCATTTTTCAATATGTATAAAATATATACTTATTTTTTATATTTTTAAATTGTAAGAAGTTAATAAATTAATACCATAATATACAGTATGATTAATTTATTACTATGGTGTTTGATAATATTTTTATTTTATGATAGAGGATAAATGTTAAATACTCAGAGATGTCACATCTTATTAGTTTTAATCCAAGAAGTAATTTAATTGAAAGTATAATATTCATAGTAGAATGTGAATTTTCCATCATATATATTCATAATATAGTTTCAGAATGTTTATCATGCAAGAGGTACTGGTTGTTAGTTAGTTGATGTTTTTACTGTAAGAGAGATTTTGTTGAATTGGTTCCATAAAACTACCTATCTTTCTTATTTAGATTACTTGAATATTAATGAACGCCTCATCATATGATGATTATTAATCTACATAACATTAATTTGATAATTTCTATGTAGTATTTTTCACATCATGAGGTTATATTAGTTCTCCTACATAATATGAATACTGTATATGCAATGTATATCATTTTTTCTCAAACCTCACTGATTACTTAGCCATTATCTCTTCCCTCATAACATTGTTTGTTAGCCCTCTACATTTCATTCACTTTGGTCAAAAATATCAATATAATCGATTTATTAATGAAATTAAACATTCCATGACCCAATTTCAATATCAAATGATTACACAAACTTGTAAATTTAAAGGATATATATCACTGCACTAATTTAGTAAGTTGTATTGCAATTAAATGGAATGAAAGGACATGGATTTCCATGTAAATTCATCTATCCATTAATAAATAAATTTTTTCCAACATATTTTTTATTTATGATTCGATTCATATATATCTATAAGTGATTCAATTGACTAATAAATCCATATTATTTACATTGTTAATATTATATTTTATAATTATAGTCGAAATAATGATTCAAAATTTATGAATAGATTATGAAATGTGTATCATTACATAGTAAATGGGAATAAATTCTAGAGGAATCGTTTACTCTTGAATTGGTTACCAATCATTGGTAAGATATTATATTTAATTTAAATTAGGAACAAGGTTTTGTTGATACATTTCAATGGTCAGCTATCACATATGATCTCAATTTATCAGAAGTTCTTTTATCTTTGAATTAATCATACGTGACATGTTTCCATTGACAAGTGATAGTCATCTAAACATTATCACTCATTGAAATCTCCACTCAATATTTAATGTAACACCACTTGGACCACCAAATATCATGTGATTAAATGAATTGAAATTAAATCCTCCCACATTATTCAATCCCACCGAGAAATGTTTTAGAAATTTTCCTAGATTTACTAAATTTTTATCATTGTAAGCTATGTGTTCTGAAATTAACTCATTGTACTAAAGTAATTTTCTTTTTCCTGGGGTAATTTATTGTTTTCGTTGAATTGTAATGATGAAGTACTTGTCTCAACATGAGTGTGTGTAAGGACATCTAGATGAGCCTTCTCATAGTCACAAAAAAAATATCCCCTTAAAAGGACCATAAATTTAATAAAGGTATTTTCATCAATAGGAAAAAAAACTAGGAAATGTTTTGAGAAGATTATCTAACTCCTAGACCAAGAAAATTTATATTTATGTAGATAACATCCAACCTCATTTGATTTATCATAAGAATAATTATTTTTGTATTTTATTTCTTGATTTTAATCCCCCATCTATTTTTAACACGAACTTATGTTTCATAAACTACCTTGAGCAGTAGTCATCACATATCGGGTACCAGTGAACATTTTGGATGAATTCATATGATAACACCTACGACATGTGGTGTAATTATTTTTTCAAATTCAATTACCAATTTCCATGAATGAAAAATTAATTTATTTTAAATAGACAAATGTTTGGTTCCCTTTATTACTATTAACTATTAACACATTATTTGATTAAAAATATCATATGTGAATTTATTTAATCATTGTAAAAATTGAATATTTTATGAACATAATAAGATGGATATGAATTCAAAATGTATGCAGGCTAATTGTTAGAAAAAAGAGTTAAAATATGGAGTTAAATATTTTTTCATGTGTTCAATTGAGAATGCATACAACACTTATTGAATCTTGTGTATGTTTTTCAATTATTATATATAAGGAAAATTTTTCTAGAAGAGTTATATGAGAATTTTAGTTTTCCTAGAATATATCATAGATATAAATGTTAGATTAAAGTTAGTGATATTGAACATTCATGCTGATTGGAATGAAACTGTGGTTTATGGATCATTTTATATGAATACAAGTGTAAATGATGATGGATATTGTATTGAAGAATTGAAAATTCCAATTGAAGATAACCTTCATGAATATAAACATTAGTTTGATAAGATAGATATATTTTTTATGAGTCCAATATATAATATTTGTTCTAAAAAGTAACTACTTTAATCTTAATTGAAGTTATATAATTATGAAGATGGTAGAGGATGGAGTGACATCAGGTTTGCATAGCTTCTCATTCATTTGAATGATAGGACAGTACATGAAATTTATCTTCCTTATTGAACACATGATTATAATTTAATTTTACATTCAATGGCCATGATAAAAAAATACATTTTATTACAATTGATTTTAGGTTTATTTTGAATGACTTTGAATGAATCATAAAATCAAATGAGGGTGGAAAAGATTGATATAAGACATATGAATTAATTAAATATAATTATATATGGTACATTCATATCATTCCATGGTTTAGTAAACTATATGGATGCTGGGAAGAAGTGAGACAATTGACGTGAAGTATAGATTCAATAATTAATGATGAGAATGTATGACATCCTGAAGACTCTCCATAGTTGATGAAAATTGATTATTTGAATCATAAATTTTGAAATGAGCTCAAAAACATCTATCTTGTGTTATCTATATATGGAATAACACATTTTGGTTTATATAGTAGTACTCATAGTACATTTCTCATCATGTTAGTAAATTATAACATTATGTAATGGTTATGTATAAAGTAAAAAAAAAATTGTATCCTCTTATTATATCTGGACAGAAAATACATATTAATGATACTGATGTTTGTTGGTATCCTTTTATGAAAGATCGGAAACTGATGTTGTATACATGTGTGAAATTTTATGATTATCATGGAAGTGAATTATTCACCTTGAAAAACTTGTTTTATGGGATGATAAATGAATATCATGCATGTAGAAATTTTTAATCCAATAGAATTAATGGATTTTTGGTGTGTTCAGTTTGTGACTGTTTATCTATCAATTTAGTTGAAATTTTCCTTAAATAATAAAATTGTAGGAAATTATAAATTTTTATCTCGATGAAAAAAAATAAAGATCACGAAATATAGTATTTATTTGGAATACTGAATATGGTTAACCACCGTATCCACTAACAGGTGATCAACTGCTTGATAATATAAAATACCTTGAAACTGTTTCAAAAAAACTATTTAAAAAAACATATGGATTCATTTTGGAAAAAGTGGTCAATTTTCATTAAACTACATCGTTTTAATGTTTTGTATGTCAATAGTTTTCTTGATTTCATGCCTGGAAAAAAATATGATATTGTTATTGGAATGTTACCAATTGTTCTTAGAGAAAAAAAGATTCCATAATGTCAAGGATAGACATGATTGGCCTAGGGATAAGAGGGATTTTGAACCAGTGAAGAGTAATGGATGAACATTTCTTCCACTAAAAATTTACATTGTTTCCATATAGTAAAAAATTCTATATTTCATTTTCTTAAAAATGGAAAATTTCAATATGATTATTAATCCTATATAATGAATGTTTTTTCAATGGATAATATGAAGTTTTATAGGCATAAATCACAAAAATACAATGTTTTTTGATGTAATATTTGATGTATAATTTTTTACTGTTCATTCTTCCAAAAAAATGACATTTACTAACCAGGATCTGTTTCTTTTTAAAAACCATAGATTGTAATGTTATGGATTAGGGGTTATTTACAATCATGAATACGGAGGTTGAAACCATATTTTGTTAATTTGATATGTTCTTACCACCTTTATTCAATGATATAATGGCCCACCCGATGGTTCACATTGTTAGAGAGCTTCAACATTGTGGTCCAGTCAATTATAGATAGATGGACCCCATTGAATAGTACATGATGATTTTGAAATGGTATGTCATGAATTGAAGTCAGTCAAAATTATTTACTGTTGAATAATATATTTATGAATAATTTATTGAATAATTTATTTATTTCCTTTTATATGATGATAGAATTGATCTCCCAAAGTCTCGTTATATTGAAAAAAACATAGAAAATGGGATTTATGGATGTTATTATTTTAAAATTACCACTAATGAGTGGGAGAAACCACTCCATTTCATTTTACATAATAGTGAATTTTTTATCCGTAAATTGATTCCTAAAAATATCTTCATAGAGATTTGAATACATCCATGGATGAAGGATGGATATAAAATACCCAAATTGAATAATTTATATGGTTTTGAAGAGAAAATATTTATAAAGAGTTAACTTCAAATCTGAATTTAAATGCCAAATGACATTGATGGCTAGCCAAGGGGCCAAATGAAAACATTATTTCTTATAATGGTTTAGTAATCAATGTTTATACTCTCTATAAAATATAAAAGGATGACTACCACATGTTGAGTAATAGTGGAGCTATGATTGTGGAGAAAGATATGCACATATATGGTTCATGAGATAAAATTCAAATTTATGTGAATCTGTCTTATTTTAAAATTATCAAATAGATATATGAGTTGGATTATAAAACATTTCAAGTGATGAATTTCTTTTGAAAATGGGTAGACAACAGAAGTGCAGTGAATGTTAATGAAATGGGTTTTGTAAATGAGAATTTCATTGTGGAACGGGGAAATGAATATACATTCATAATGGAATTACATGAAGTGCATGTATTTTATATCTTAGATAGAATAAAAAAATAGTTTGTCAATCATCTTACTAGAGGCTAAAACAAATGTAGGGTCATATGAAAATTCCACTAAGGATGACTCTTTCATTGAGAGATCACAATTATCACATGAAAATCCCAATGTATAAAATGTATTACACTACAAATGGGACCAAAAAATGTTGATTTGGATTATCTATAAATGAATCGAATCACATATTTCATTAAAGAAAATGTTTAAATGAGAAGGCAATTTTTATAATATACTATTATTTTCATCATAATATTATGTGTCTTGTACTTTATTAAAATAATCCAAATTAAATTCTTGACTACTCTTGAAGAAAATTTAGTCTTCATAAAATGATGTTTCAAATATCCTGGATTAATAGGTTGTTGATTCTAGACCAAAAAAATTATTCAGCGATCAAAAACATGTTGATGAAAATACATGAATAGAAATACATGATAATATTTACTATAATTATCAATGAAATAAGTAATTATATAAAACTTGTTATTGGTTGGAAGAAATGAAGCCAAACTCTTGACCCCAAAAATTTAATATTCATTAGTTATGTTAGGGAAAAAATGAGGATAAATAAGCCGATTAATATAAACTAATGGTTACTTTTACAACATGTAAAGAAAAAATCATATTGGGATGAAGTAATGGAAATTTGAAGATATAATTTCTCTATTTTACAAAAAATTTATATAATGAAACATTGATTTAATTTTCATTATTCTGTGACTCCCCAAGATTTTATGAGATACATTATTTATTATTTCTTTCATGTATTGTGTTTTATGCTACAACCATATTTTCTTGTGATACATGTAACACTGTATTATCTTACAGTATACGAGACACTATTCTTGCCTTGTTTTTCACAAAATTTTAAATTCTATTGATAGAAATTAATTCACACCACACTGCATGTTGATTTTTTTCAATGTATAAATGCACTAATTTTGGATTATGTTATAATCAATACCAAATGATGCTTTCACAACACACAACACTGAATTGGATTGCATTACACGCAAGAGAGACCTTCCTTGATAGCTTGCATTGTACGCAATACCAATTTTCACTAAAAAATGATATATTATTAAAATATTGTTATTTAATGGGATATAAAATTGTCATTGTGAATATTATTAACCAAAATTTTAATTTTATATAACATTAGAATTCATATTACTCATTTTCTAAAATATTATATGACAACATAATAATTTTTTGGGGAAAATGTTTTTTTTTAACAAATGTAGTTTTACAACCGTTTGATGGCACACCCATTTTAAATCTAGTTTTTGAAACCATTATAAGTTTAATTTGTCCAAATATACATCTTAATTGGATGTAATAAATAACTATTTACTTATGTTGATTTTTTGGCATTTTTCTAACAAAAATAATATTTTAATAAATAGTGAAAAATACTGTATTTTAATTCGAAAGTACCATTTTATCTAACTTATATATATATATATATTTTCTATTTAGTTGGTTTTTGTTTGTAATTTTATTTTTTTACCATTTAATTCAATTCTGGTCTTTGGAAGTAATTTCACATTTAAATTGGACATAAACACATATCAATCTTTTGATTATAATTACTTCTTAAAAACCCGATTTTTGTTTTGACAAGGAGAATTTATTTTAAATTAATTACTAAAACATTTTAGTTTTGAATTTGGAAAAATGGATTCCATATTTGGACTCATAAGGTTATTTTTTTAAAATATATACCTTTTATATTTAGACATTATGATTAGTAACATTGGTAATTATTTTATTTAGCATGGTTAAATGGTATATTTGGTAAATAATGGTAAACAAATAACATTTTAATAATATTATACTAACTTAACAAATTTATTAATACTATTTGATGAGATATTTTTTACCATTGGCATCCTTTGGTCTATTTTGAGACTCCATTTATTCACTTAGATTCGAAAATGAAATTTTATAAGAAATAATTTAAAGTAAAGATAATTATATCCTAATCATATATCTTTTGCTAAATAGATTTTAATATTGGGGTATATAATTGATAAAAATTTCTATAAATATTTATTCTAAATAAAAATCTATTTCCTACATCATGAAATTTTATTTATATTTTATACATTAAATAAATATTTTTATTTTTGACACAATTATGCTATAGTGATTACCACATTAATAAAATATTCAAATAAATGAATTTACAAATATTAAAATAAATTTAATTTTCACATTTTTATGCCATCCATAATTTTTTTGATGACATTGAGTTACTATGTATGAGTTAATTCCTTTTTTTCAAAGGAATATAGTTTTATTGAATTTTTAAAAAAATTCATGTATTATTTGTGTCCAAAATTGACATTATTCATAACATAAAACATAAAATTGTTTTTTAACTGATATTAAATGTTAAAAATATAAATTTCATTCCAAATGTTTAATAAAAGTCAACATTTGTGGTAAATAAATTATTTGGGTTGTTTGACACGATATGGTAATTATATTAAACCACAATGTCTAAATAACATGATATCACAGTTAGATTAAAAATGGTAAAATAAGGGTTAAACTAAAAAGTTAAGGACAAAAAAAAATTAAAAAAATTTATAAAAATTATTTTATGATTGTTATTATAACAAAAATAACCTTATCTTCTAATTTTATATGTTTTGGACAAGTTTTAATTGAATTTTTATTTATAATAAATTAATATTTTTAATGTTTCTTAAAGTGACCCCTCCTCTCTTATAAATGTGAACACACTCCCTCTAATCTTAACTCCATTTTGAGCCTTCATAATTGTAAAAACACTTCCCATTTCTCTTATAATATTTCCTAGTTACATTCTAGAGGTACTGGTATTCTTAAAAGACATATTCTCATGCCCTAAGAGGTCATTTAAAGGAGGAACTTTGGGGAAGAGGTAATCTATTCTACTGATTCTTTGAAATTTCTTTCTACTTATACTTCCTCTTCATTAGTTGTTTCATTATAACAAAATAACATCATTATAAATAATAATATTATTTGTTATCATAAATTTGAAACAACACAATTTCACCTTCTATCCATCCTATGAATATTGAAATCACCGCGAGTGTCTACCTATAACTTAGCGTCTCCATGTTATGGTGTAATATGTTTTTCAACACAACCTTGTTTGGATGGGTATAATGGTGGAAATAATAACTATATATTATTATAATAAAATGATACAAATTTTTAGATTTTATACACCATCAACTCCAATACCATTTAAAACTTACAGTAATGATATTGTAGCTCGTGCATACGTAGGGATTACCGTCTCCATGACGCAATGAGATTCGTTATATAGGTTCACCATTATTGACTGATTATAATATATATATATAATAAATAATCATGAAATTTATGAAATTATAGTTCTAATGGATATATATATATATATATTTTTTTTTTCATTTACTTACATCCATTCAATTAAATAAGGAAATAAAAACAACATTCATGCGTACGTACGACATACCGTCTCCTTGAACGGTGTAAAACATTTCATTTATCTATCAAATTATATATATATATTTATATATTAAATATTTATATAATATATAAATCATTTTTTACATTCTAGATTTAATTATATCATGATATAAGTAATAATATCATGAATAACAATTCAAAACACATATGATAAATAAAATTATTATTAACCGAAATGTTGGTGGCTCAATTAACAATGCTAAGGATCTATGCAAACATACCATGGTGGCTCGATTTCATTCACATCGAACTTCAGTGGAAGTCTTTAATCAGTTTTCCTCTGATTCCTGGAATATTCATGAGCACGCGGTCGTAGGGTTGCTTGACTGGAGACACATAATGGTCTGATTTGGATCAGAGGAAGACATGATTGATGCTTGGTCCAGGGCTTCACAGAGGTACGGTGGATCATCGTTTTATTTGTTTCACTTGAGATTTTAATTTCATAGGTGGCGTGACCCTCCATCGATTTCAACATGGGTAAGACTTCTTGGTCTTCTTCTTTTGTTTCTAAATCCCTCTATTCCTTGTGTTGTTGGTAATTTTATTGGAAGATACTTATGCTCGGATCAACGGACTGAGTATGTGTCACACCCGATTTTCCCATGGATCTGTGTTGAGGATGAAATTTCAAAGCCTCTGGTGTATTGTGTCTGGATCACTGATGGAAATGAGTTCCGATGGATTAAAGAAGATGTCTTTGAATCATGGATGCAGTTCTGTGTGGGGTTCAAAAGGTTTGGGAATCTGGAGGCTGTCTGCCGCAGTGGAAGGCTGGGTAGTGCCTCACGAGTTGTAGAGCGGTACTACAGTGGTGGATGTGATGGTAGTAATGCCAGAAGTCCAGCTGCGACAGTGATGGACTATGGCCTTGGAGTGGCTCTGTCAGATTCGGGAAAGATGAATGGGGGCCTATGTTCTTCTGTGGAACCTCTTGTGTGTACCACTACAGGAGAGTCTTCTGGGCAGGGAGTCCAGCTGGAAGCCTCTTGCACTGATTTTGCATTAGTGTATGATAAACCTGATGGGGTTGTGGAGGATGGGGGCGAGGTAGGACCTTCTTGTTGCTGCGTGGGACCTTGCTTGCAATCTGAAGACAGTTCAGGTGCTGATAAATCCAATTGTGTTGACTGTTTGTGACAGGTTGAGGGATGATCTTGGAGTAGGGTCTCAGACTGAGGAGGATGGGATATGTCATCTACAGTTGGTTCCTCTCGTTGAGGTGCCCATAGGGAATCCAGATGGGATCTTTGAAGCTAATAACTTGAGTACCCACGGCCCTGATGGAGTGGTGACCTACAACCAATTTGAGTTTTTGGAGAATGAGGAGATATTATTGTTGATGGATGGTATACAAGGAATTGAAGGTGCTGATTTGTAGGATGTTGTCAGTAAATATGGAGGATTTGTGGAGGATGCAAAGGATAGGGAGTTTTCTGTTGGACCCAGTAATCCTAAACATGGGGAACATGCACAATGTTTATCCATGATCGACTCGAACAATCAATTTGAGAAAGAACAGGGGGGATTGGTGGTCATCAGAAGGTACACGCCTCTGGAAAATGGGGTGACCTCTCCGATAGTGAAAAGGAGAATGATGGTAGTATGACTCAAATCTCTTATAGTGATATTGTTCAGGGTGGAAAGAGGAATGCGTCTAGGAATGAGAAAGTTGTGATTGATCTACCAAGGACAAAGTGGAGGAAATATTACTCTTCTATGCCTAAGTCGATGACTACTAGGTCCTCTGGCCTGTAGTCCTCTAAGGAGCTTTTGTATTTGGAAAAGTTAAATCTCATAAGGAAATATGACAAGATTATGACGCAAGTTGACAAATCGGAGTGGGAGTAGGCTACTGCGGATGAAGAAATAGATCATGATTATGGATAAAGGTATGAATGTTATGAATTATAGTTGTTTATATGGTTTGTGATGTTTATTTTGCTGTTATGGTTGTACTTTTCCTTTAATTTAATAAATGGTCAGAGACGTTGTCTCTGGATGACCTTTCAGGTAATTGAATCATATATAATATAATAAATATTATTAAGATTTTTACAAGTTCATAATATTATTATACCCACTTTATAGTAGTTTCGGACTAATACACAAGAAACCAGACTTAAGGTAAGGGATAATTTTTCAATCTCATTTTTATTTGATATTGTTTATACATATATATTTTCTAAGGATATATTTATCATCAATGTGAATGTTTCCTAAATTTTTTTAATAAATTTTTAACTAATATAATATTTATTTTTAGAGTCATTTCATCTCATTTTTGGCTTTTACTATATTTTATGGAAGAAATCTTTCTTTTTCATACCATACGAGGTACTTTTTGACTTTTTCGACAAATGTACGAGGAGAATGTTTTTTCACATATAAGGCATGAATGGATTTTTATGGTTTCACTACACCTTATTTCCCGAACCTTCTTACACACAATTTCTTTATTATTTTTACCTTATTTACTTTATATTAAAATTGGGCTGAATTTTGAGAAAAGAAAAAGTTTTTGAAGAAGAAAGGATATTTTCTTCAAGAAATATGCTCAAGTGTTTTATCATAAATTATATTCCATCTAAGATGATTTTATTAAATATGGTTATGTTTCTATAACTATTATTATTATGATTTCATTGTTTTAATGATGGAATGATCTTTTACATAGATTATGTTATGATAGAATGATATTTAAGAATCCCATTTTATTTATTAGGTTATGGTAGGATGAATGTTTTATATTTTGTGGCACATATAAGAATTTTCTCATTATGAGATGGGTGGGACTTATATCACTCTCCAATGCATTGGGAAAAGATTTATATATCATAATATGGAATTGACTGGAATGGCATGTAAATCTAGTTTAATAATACATGGCAGGAATGACAAGTAAACCGGTTGTACAAATAGACATTATCCACTATAATGGTTTTGGTAGTAATGCCTTGGATACTATGGAAATCATATTATTTTCATATTAGTTTTATAAAATTAAACATTTTAATCCAATTTTATTCTATCTTGGTTAATGTTTATCTATGATCCATGCCTTGCATACTACCATGATTTATTTCTAACTCAAGATTTGGTTGTTTGAACTACATGTTCATGTTTTCATACATTTAAATGTTTTTGTTTTTTATGTTCTCAATGTTTACCCTTACTGAGAATTTGAGCTCACCCTTTTTATGTTTTCTTTTCCCAATGTGATAAAGAAATATTTTAGGTAGGAAAAAAAATAGAGGAAGATCTTTATGGGAGATATTGAAGATCATTCACATTAATTAGAAGATTATGATCGTAGTTTAAAAAGGAACAAAACTAATATGCTCTTTGGGAGTATATTTGTGACATGTTTTAAGTATTCCACAAAATAAATGTAATGTCCATGTACGTCAATCACGGGTCACTACAGTTGGAATTAGAGACAGGTTTAGCCAAACATAGGAAACGTTGATGTGAAAACATTATTTATATCCCTTTAGATATTTATTTGGATACATCTAGGGATTTCCAAACGATACGTCAAATATTGGTTACAATCATAGGGTCTTTTTGATGATCATGAATAACAAAGGGTTAAACTGAAGATATCATAGACTGAAATAATATATGTAATTTATCTTACTATTGTGTTTCTAATCTAAGATATATATTTCTCAAACATTGATTTCTAATAATAGTCATTATCCAGAAACACATAGAACATGGTTAACCAATGAATTTTTCAGATGTGAAATGTATGTGAATTTTGATGATCTATTTCTAAACGTGGAAATATTGTGATGGGAATCATGACCACATTATGAGTATTGTTCATACCGCTGAGGATAAATAGATTGTTAATGATATGTTAATGGTATATGATGTTCTTCTAGTATGGTTTACATTAATCCTAACATGTTTGTCATTGAGAAACCTTACGAAATGATTCATATTTTAGGAATCACGGAGATGGTGGATCATGAATAATTTTTTAATAATAAAGTTGGATATTGAGGTGTATATGTTTCAGATTCCCAATATTATGTTATATGAATCCTGAAATATATAACTATTTTATGTATAAGTATTTATTTATGGATTGGAATGGATATGATGAATAGTTCTATAGAGACCAATAACTAATTTACGGGTAAGGTGATTCATATGTAGAACTCAAGAATATGGTAAAGATAACACTAAATAAGTCCTTTGTTTTCAGATAATGATGTTTGGATATTTTTTTATTTGAATAAGTAAATTAAATGATGGTAGTTTCTTAGGATGTAATTATGGAGTTAGAAAAAAGTGGGTTATGCAATCATGGAAGAAGTGTAAATCCATTTGGGACATAAGGAAATATATCAAATATGTTTTGGAATAATGAAACATGTGTGTTTTCAATAAGGATATATGATAATTTAGGTTGTTACGATGACTCAAATGAATACATAATGAAGGTGTTCACATTTTTGGAAGGTGACCATAAAGAGATATATCTTATGATTTATAGGGGATAAATGAAGGTATTCACATGTGTGTAATATGACCATTCTTTTAATAGCTTTATTTTGTAATGTCATTTTGGAAAAAAGTACATTGGATAAGACTAAAGGTTGGAATGGATTAAGTTGGACATCAGAAAGTGTTATTTTTGGTTAAAAAATAATTTTATATTATTTTGGAATGTTATAATATAATAGTTTTTGAAAATGGATAACCCACAAGAAGGTCGACAACCTATCACATTGGACAAAGCTGCAAGAATCCAACCCCCAACTAAAATGTGACATGCCTTTATTGCCTACCACTGCCCTAAGGGAAGTCTCTGGTTAGTGTAGATTAGTTTTATTTTATTTAAGTGGTACAATAGATAAAGTATAAGTCCTTTTTTGAAACCATGATGGATTAATCTCAATTTAGGTGGAATTATATATATGGAATGCCATATAATTCTGTTGCATGTTTTGATAACACTTAAAGACTGAAAAATTCAACTTCATTTCATTAAGTTTGAGATGTAGTGGAAATTGTTTAAGGTGCAAACAAAATAAATATTGTAAAAAAACTAGTACTATTTTATTCTCATGAAAATTATTCAAATTTAGGAAAAGGATCTTGAAAAATAACAATGGAATCCTAGTACCTTCTTATCCAGTTAATTAGATGGTCCCTTAAATCCTCGTAGATTTATGTGTTTCTGGTAATTAAATTTCTCTAAACCTTATTCTCAATCACTATCCATTTGAACATGATGGTTAGATTTCTCTTCCAAATCCATGTTTTCACTCTTCACTAATATTCTCTTTTTTGGAAACCTATTGATGAGTTAATTTGTGAAAACGTTATGTTTCTAAATATTTTTTTTTCAAAAATAAGTGTTAGTATTCCTCATTACGATGTGGGTATTCATGAATGAAACGTTCATGCATTAAAACATTTATAACCTTGTTGAATTTCGAGTTTGAAATTCATTTAAGGGGGATTGAATGTGACAACATGAGAATTTATGAAGTAGATTTTTTTAATATCTTTGATGTCGTATTTTTTATGTTACACCAAGACTAGCATGCACTATACACAACACCGTATTAGCTTTCAGTACACACCAAACTATTCATGGCTTGTGATGTGCATTATTTAATGTTATTTAGCTATAATTCATTTCAGGAAACAATGAGTATAGATTTTGTTCAATGTATAAATGAACAATGTTTGGATTATTTTATACAACAAACCAAATGAATCTTTCACTACATGTATCACTAACTTGTCTTGCATTGCACGCAAGGGAGACCTTCCTCAATAGATTGCATTGTACGCAATATCAAATTTCACTAAATAATGATAATTTATTCAAATATTATTATTTAATGGGATATAAAATATTCATAATGAATATATTTCACTATATATTGAATTTTATATAACATTATCATTCATCTTACACATTTTATAGGTCATGATATGAGAACAAAATCAGTTTCTCAAATAAAAGATGAATTTTTAAAAAAATGCACTTTTACGGACTTTTGATGTAACCTCATTATAAAATATATTTTTGATACTTTTATAATGTAATTTTGAATAAATAAACTTCATATTAGTAATAAGGAAATAATTTGTTGTTGTTTTTAAATTTTTTTTAATTTTTCTATTAAAATTAAAATTTTAATGCATATTAAATAAATGCATTTAAATTCGAAACTACCATTTTATTTAATTTATTTATATAGATAGATCATAATTTAAATTTAATTTAAATTATAAATGGATTATAGTTTTATAATTTAATCCATTTTTGGTCAGAAGAAGGAATTTCACACAACCACAAAATTGGGTTTTCACAACTCCACCATTTAAGAGCGCAATAAAGTACAAATTAAAGGGGTCCCTTTATCTGTTCTAAACAAGTGATGATAAAGGGAACATTTAACAATGATAAAAAACTCTATTAAAAGATACCCTTTACCAATGCTTTTTTTAGCACTGATAAAGGCACTCCTTTTATCAGTGTTTTTTTAGCATTGTTAAAGGGCCCCCCTTTATCAGAACTTTTTTTAGTAGTGCTGATAAAGGGGCAGCTTTAACAACATTGTTTTTTCATGAATTGATAAATGTATATATATATAATAATTAAAAAATGTTATATTGACATATATGTATATTTATATTGATAAAAATGTAATATGTATTTTTTAAATATGATTTAGATAGATTGTCGTAGAAGAAAAACAGACACCTGGATCCGATGTTATGGACTTTTGGAGGGATTAAGGACCATTTTTTTCCTTTAAGAATATAAAATAGTTTTCCTGTGTTCATAAAATTGTATTTTCATTCGAATTTTTTGATTTGATATGTGGAAAAGGAAAAAGTGACACCCAGAACAGAAGTTATGGAAAAACGGACTCCTAGACTAGAACTTATGACTATAGGGAGGAGTTATGGGACATTGTTGGCCATGAATAACATTAGAAGGGTCTCCATTGGTCACCATAGTGTATATCATTTCGAAATATTAGATTCGATATGTGTTAGATAAAAAGTGGACACCTAGAGCAGAAGTTATGATATTTTGAAATTGAGAAACCCTCATAGAGCCTAAAAACATAAGAAACCTATAACTCACTAAAACATCAATAAGTTCTGATCTAAGAGTCTATTTGAGTGAAAATACTAGTTAAATATAATCTCATGAGATGGGTAAGGACCATTTACAATCAAAATCACGAGAAGATAAAATAAACACAATATATATCAGTTATACTACTCTAAAAAACTCTAACATCAAGTGGCCATAACGTTTGCTCTGGGTCTCCATTTGGACTCGACGACAAATAAAATTGAAGGAAGTAAAAATATAAACAAAATATGATGAATTGAACACTATTATTTCTCGGTTATTGACACAATATCCCCAAAAAACCATCATAAGGCACCCAAAACACTTTTTTTCATGTCCGATGCCATGTTAATTTTTTCTTAGTGCTGTAAAAAATCTTGATTTGGGTGTCTTTTTTACCACCTCCACCTTTTATATTGTATTTTGTACCATGATCTTCGATTAGACTATTCACGGAGCTCAAATAGACACCCAGATCAAAGGTTATGACTATTTCAGTGTCTCTATGGTTTGTTAGGTTTTTCAAGCCCCCATTTCTAGCAATTTTGTCCTATCTGATATTTTTTCGAACAACTGTAACATATTATATGTCTCTCGATTAGTGATCCAACACCTATCATATCAACGTTCATTTATTGATATTTTATTTTAATGGTCACAGTGTTGGAATGGACACTCGGATCAGAAGTTTTTGTCAATACCCTGAGTTTGGGGTTTATTTATATTTCTGATTGTGTTTACGGGTTTTGAGGGTTTCTCTATTCTTTTACCTACTTTTAGTTTTTCATGGAATGTTATCAATTATTTATAATGTAATGTTATTTATAATCAAACAAATAACAATATTTACATATTTTTTATATATTCCAACATAAAAATAAAATTTTATATAAAAATAATTAATCATATTTACATATAAAATATATTTATCAATATATAAGCCATATCTAAATAAAAATAAATATCCATTTTATTTAAAATACAAATATTTGATTATTTATTAACATATATATTGTGTACTTGTATATATATATATATATTTATGTGTGTGTGTGCGTCTATATTGAAAAATTGATATATATTATCTATATATTCTAAACATACGTATATAAATATAAATATATATAATTTGTAAATATATTTTAATATGTATAATTGTACTTACAAATATGAATATATTATATATGTTTCTGTGTGTTTTTCTGTGGTATATATATATTTAATTATTTATTAAAACTCAAAAAAATTTCTATTTTATAAATATATTTAAGACATATCTTATAAATTTATATTAGTATAAGAATAAATATATTAACATATAAATATAACTATATAATAAAATATAAATATATGGATATATATATATATTAATTTAACTATATATATATATATTAATACAACTAAATATATATATATATTAATATGAATATATATATATATGTTGATATTAATATATATTAATATATAGTAAATATATCTAAATGTATTTTTAAATAAATATATATATTAATAAATGAATAGAAAATCAATATGCGTAATGTACTGGACCTCTCCGGCCCATTCCTTTGTCAAAAAGAAGGTCACGAAGTGTTCTTGAGGGTAAAATGGACTTTTCCCACACTTTCCGGAATTTTGTAAGTACATGCCGTGTAGTGAGAGCACACGCCGTGTACCCTCCTCACTGGGTATACACCATGATCAAGGTCATGTCCTTGCCGTGTGAAATAAACGGGTACACGCCATGTATCCGATACTACATGCCATTTAGTCCCTCCCCGCGTACGTGTTACCTTCAAACCGTGCGTTGATCAGTCAACGACCATGTGCCGTGTTGGAGCAGTGTCCTTACCGTGTGAAATAAATGAGTACATTCCGTGTAACCAATAATACAGCCGTGTAGTCCCTCCCCGCGTACGCGTTACCTTCAAACCATGTGTTGACCAGTCAACAGCCGCGTGATGCGTTGAAGGCCGTGTTGGAAGCCACGTGGTGACTGTGTGAAATGGACAAGTACACACCGTATACCATAAAGTACACACCGTGTACTTTTGTTTTTCACGCCTATAAAAGGAGGGGTCCCCTCCTCTTTTTCAACTCACCCCTCTCCTCCCCATTCCTCTGATCAGAGCTCTCCCAAGATACTTCAATGCTCTTTTTCTTCAATAACTTCTTCGTCTTAGCTCCGATTTAGGATTCGTCAGTGGCCACAGGATTGTAACAATGAGACGGAACTTCTGAGCTTGGATCCGTTGTCTTTCCTTCGACCTTTCCTTCCCAGCTTCCATCTGAGGAGGTTTTTCCGGGTTTTTATAGAAGTGACGGATGCCAGCGAACGTCTTCTAATGTTGATCCGGGGGAGTGTTGTGATCAGAACCTGTTGAGGTAGGGATCTTACCATCGTCTCTCTAATTTTGTGCATCATGCGGGGTGGGTATCCTCTTGTTTTTCATGAGAACCAGTTGAACCATTAAATTAAGATAATCAGTGGTTAAAGAACAGGGTTGGGGAAGTTGTTATATTTATCTTTATATCCTATGATATTATGTTGTGAATTGAATAAGCCTATGCCTACTGAAAATAACGGTTGTTGGGGGCCTTTGCTTGTGAAAATAAATGTTGACCTATCTTTATATACCGTTTTTATGAATGGAACTTGTTGAATGTGGATTTTTGGTTAATCAACTAAAGTTGGCTGATTTAAAATCTGAAACACTTGTGTGATCACCCTAGTTGATAAAAATGGAATAATGAACATGTGGGTGTTGGCTTAGATATGTGGTATGTGATGGGGTGATTTTGCGGGTTGTTCTGGTTCAGGTGACCAGTGGGGTTGCGGTTGGCTTGGTTGTGGGTTAGTGTGAATGCTATATTGGTGATGGGCAGCGGGGCTGCGATAAATGGTATTAAAGGGGTGATGATGTACGATGTGGTTGTGGTTATGGTGGTTGGCAGAAGGGCTGTAGGGTTCAGTTTGAATGTGAATGAACTATTGGTTGAAAATAATAAATAAATATTGGAAGAGTTATTGATTGGTGGGTCTTGGTAATGGAATAGAAATAATAATCAACGGGGTTGGTTGGTTGACTAGTAGGGACTTGTTTGTGTTTCATGTGTTAACCTAACTTGATTTGTGGATGGCAGGGATATGTTTTACGAATGATTGACATGGTTGGTTGCGGTTGTTTTCCCAGTAGTTATGGAACTAATAAATTGATTCTGTTGAAACATGAAAACCTAAATGGGATTTCAGTATTGTTTATTGTATGTATGATTCGTAGTAGCGGTGCTGAACCACGTGCTTAGTTATCTCATTAGAAGCCATAGGTTGGGTTGAGTGTTTGGTATATATATATATATCTGTATATTTGTGTTTTATCGAACCCCACCCATGTTGAGCTCTTAGTTTCGAACGCTCCCATTTCATGGGAGAGGGTGTTTTCCCCATAGTTACGAGCTCTTTTCTGTTCCTTCATCTCTAGGCTGTGATGGCTTGAGGCGACCTTACACCCAAGACTCCCCGGGTTGGTTTCGATTGGGGTGGTTTATCCCAAGACTCATTGGGCAGGTTTTACTATTTCACAAGAAACTTCGGGATGATTCCTAGGTTTGTGCGGGCAGGATACGCCGTTGTGAGGCCCAGGTGTGTGCGGGCGGGATATGCGGTAGTGAGGCCCAGGTGTGTATGGGAGGGATACGTGGTTGTGAGTCCCAGGTGGGTGCGGGCTGGATGTGTGGTTCTTGAGGCCAAGGTATGTGCGGGCGGGAAGAGTGTGGTAGCGTCATGACGTTCTCCGTTAGGAAGTGTAGTTAACTAGTGGGAAATGGTGTGGGGTACCCAATATTCTTGTTCTTATATACTACTATGTGTTGTGATTGTGTTTTGGTGAATGTGGCTAGTGAGGTTGGGTGGATAGAATTCCTTTCTATTTTCTTATGTTGTTCTCACGGGACAATAGGATGTCTCCCGACTTGTGCACGAGGGCTTTAGGTTTCCATATTGAGTATATTTGTATGCTCACCCTGCGTTTACTTTTAGGTTTCCAGGAGGACTACTAGGGCCGTGAGGGACCCTACTAGTCGGGAAAGTTGGAGTTGTTGCAGTTTCTGTACTCTTGTTTCTTTTGGTATTGTACTTTTGAGCTTTCTTGTACTTTTACCTTGTTTCATAACTATTTAAACATGCATGTGGTATTGGTTTGGGTTTATTTCTATACACTTATTCATTTTCATTTTGGTGGTTGACTTGTCCTATTTCCGGATCTTAAATAATAAAAAGGGTAATGCCTCCCATATTTTTGAAAACTCATACCCTTGGTGCTAGTCACCACCCTGGGGCCTACTGGAGGCAGGACTCGGG
This sequence comes from Viscum album, assembly GCA_963277665.1. NCBI lineage: Eukaryota > Viridiplantae > Streptophyta > Magnoliopsida > Santalales > Viscaceae > Viscum > Viscum album. Next base: position 1,316,969,983 of record OY728121.1, read on the forward strand.
GGACATTATCTCCCTTTCACCATTTCCAGCTCAGGAGGGGCATCTTTGGTTGGAGGGGGTAGTGATAGAATGGTATCTGAGCTGATGTTTGAGAGATATGATGATGTCTAGAGTTAGGCACGGTTAGGATTGCATGGGATGGTAGGGAAACTGTGTTGGCTGATATTGGTTCATGACATAGGCCAGGGAAGACTAGCTAGGACATAAGATTTTAGGGCCCCCCATGATCTGACGCAAGGACTCTGAGCTTTCCGAATGACCAAGTACGACTAAATTGATTGCAGGGTAAAAACCCTAGGAAAGGTACATGCATCATCATGACTTGGGTTTTTACTTGATTTGGGTGTTCTGGGAACGAAATTGAAAATGATAAAATGGTCTTTAAAAATAATTTCATTACTACTCGGGCTTAAGAGTTCCATGTTCTACGTACAGTTATGGTGCATGGACGTCATCCCTGGGTGACTCGGGCCGTCGAGGCCCAGTAGATTTCGGAGGTCGATCTGCAAAGGATTGATCGAGAGGAGGAAGATGACTTGTGATAGCGCACATTTCGTGCTTTCCAGCGATAGGGCTTGAAAAAGTATGAAGGTAACACTTCAGATACAGAATCAGAGAGTTGGTTGGAGGAACTTGAGATAACCTTTGGGCTGATCAGGGCTCCACCTGATTATTGGCTTCCACTGACAGTAACCCAGCTGCGAGGAGTAGCGCGTCAGTGGTGGATGCTCTACCTTGGGGAAGGGAAGGAGACATAAGTTCTATGGGCCAACTATGAGAAGAATTTCTGAGAAGAATTTCTTTCCTCAGCGAGGAAGGCCGAGAATAGGAAGGTGTTTCTGACCCTCCAATAAGGAAGCATAATAATGCGAGAGCTAGGGTTCATGTTCAATTATCTCGTCCGTTTTTCCCGAATCTCATTCCAAATGATGATTCCCGAGCCAGACATTTAGAGGAGGCACTTCACCCCTCTATTCATTGCGCGGTGAACCCTTTCACCTTACCAACGTACCAAGAAGTGTAGAATAAGGTGAAGATAATCGAGAGGATGCACTCACAAGTTGTTCCACTGTAAGAGAGGAGTCACCCAAGTTCGTCCAAGAAGGAGGCAGTCATCAGTAGATCCCCAGCAACAGGACCTTCCATGTTTCGACTGGAAGGGAGCAGACTTCAGCAGGTCCCATACCAATCTCACAATTTCTGCCCATTTTCCATGGGTCAAGGACCAATGTTCTTTGCATGTGGGGATCATGGGCATATAAGCAGACATTGACCTTTCCATACTCGGTACGGTGGGACTGACCAGGTTTAGCCCCATCCCCAATAGCATTTCTCAGCCGGACCCTTCCAGCAGCAACAGGCTCCAGTCCCTCTGAGGGGAGATGGAGTAGGTGGTGGCCAGCAACAAGGAGTTCCTCAAGGATCCCAACCAGGACGTGGTCAAGGAAGAAGAAGTCAATAGAGGGGTAGAGGAGGTGGGCGTGGATTGTTGCATGTAGGAGAGGCGGCATCTCTAGAAGGACCAGGGATAGATAGAGAGGTGTTTTGGTTTTCTTGAATACTCTCACTTCTTTTTTGTTTGGGATCATTACACTCCATTGTTGGAACTCTTTTTTTGCTCATTCTTTGGACCTAGACCTTGTTTTTGTGAGTTTTTAATGCTATGTTGTTTCCCTCTTTTCGTTAAATGTATGTGAAGATCCCTATCATGTGGGGAGGGTAAGACCTAATCCATAATCATGATGCATTAATGTGGATGCGATTAATCCCGTGCAGTTGAGTTAGTGCTTCCTAAAGAGGATAATATCTCGACATGGGAGGAAGATTTACCCAATCCATGTGTTCGGCGATGTGTTTTTTATTGCTTGTGCGGTGTTGGGGGCAGTGTGACTTGAAAAATCCTAATGTATGGAAGTGGGATGACCCGATTCTTAATCGAGACACATTAATGAGGATTCGATTAAACCCATGCATGCGACTCAATGCCGCACAAAGTAGATAATATCTCTACATAGGAGAATGCATTCCTAACACCTATAATTTGGGTTGATGGTTGGGTTCCTGTTATCACGAAATCCCTAAGAGGTATCTTGTTGGGTTCCTCTAGGTTGGTTTTGAATTATTTGGGACTATAATGTTTTAAAAGGTATCTTATGTAATGTTCCGGACCTCTCTGGCGCATTCCTTTATCAAAACGATGGTCACGAAGTGTTCTGGAGGGTAAAATGGACTTCTCCCACACTTTCCAGAATTTTGTAAGTACAGGCTGTGTAGTGAGAGCACATGCTGTGTACCCCCCATGCTGGGTATACCCCGTGTTATATTTTGTTTCCTTTCCATGTGAAATTAATGGGTACACACCATCTATCCAATACTACAGGCTGTGTAGTCCCACCCCGCATACGTGTTACCTTCAAACCGTGTGTTGACCAGTCAATGGTTGTGTTCCGTGTTGGAGTCGTGTCCTTTCCGTGTAAAATAAATGAATACATGTCGTGTAACCAATATTACTTGTCATGTAGTCCCTCCCTGTGTATGCATTACCTTCAAACCGTGTGTTAACCAGTTAACGGCCGCATGCCGCGTTGAAGGCTGTGTTGGAAGCCGTGTGGTGATCGTGTGAAATGGCCGAGTACACGCCATGTACCATAAAGTACACGTCGTGTACTTTTGTTTTTCACGCCTATAAAAGGATGGGTCCCCTCCTCATTTTCAGCTCACCCCTCTCCTCCCCATTCCTCTGAGGAGAGCTCTCCCAAGAGACTGAAAGGCTCTTTTCCTTCCATAACTTCTTCATCCGAGCTCTGATTTAGGATCCGTCAGTGACCATAGGATCATAACGACGAGGTGGAACTTCTGAGCTTGGATCCATTGACTTCCCTTCGACATTTCCTTCCCAGCTTCCACCCGAGGAGGTTTTTCCGAGATTTGACAGAAGTGACGGATGCCGACGAATGTCTTCTAAAGTTGATCTAGTGGAGCGTTGTGATCAGAACCTGTTGAGGTAGGGATCTTACCTTCGTCTCTCTAATTTTGTGCATCATGTAGGGTGGGTATCCTCTTATTTTTCTTGAGAACCGGTTGAACCATTAAACTAAGATAATAACTAGTTAAAAATGGGGAAGGGGAATTTGTTATGTTTTTCTTTATATCCTGTGATATTATGCTGTGAATTGAATAGGATTATGGCTACTAAAAATAAAGGTTGATGGGGGCCTTTTCTTGCGCAATTAAATGTTTCCCTATCTTTCTAGAACGTTTTTGTGAATGGAACTTTTTGAATGTGGAATTTTGGTTAATCACGTAAATTTGGATGATTTAAAATCTAAAACACTTGTGTAATCACCCCAGTTGAACAAAATGGAATAATGAACATGTGGATGTTGGCTTGGATACATGGCATGTGATGGGGGTGTTTTTGTGGGTTGTTGTAGATCAGGTGAGCAGCGGGGCTGCAGTTCGCTTGGATATGGGTTGGGGTGAATGCTATGTTGGGGATGGGCAGCGGGGCTACGATAAATGGTATTGAAGGGGTGATGATGTACGGTGTGGTTGTGGTTATGGTTGTTGGCAGTGGGGTTGCAGGGTTGGGTTTTAATGTGTACGAACAATGGGTTGTAAATAATAAATAAAAATTGGAAGAGTTAATGATTGGCGGGGCTTGGTAATGGAACAGAAATAATAATCAACGGGGTTGGTTGGTTGACATGTAGGGACTTGTTTATGTTGCTTGTTTTTCCTAAGTTGATTTCTGGATGGCAGGGATATGTTTTACGAACGATTGACAGGGTTGGTTGCGGTTGTTTTACCAGTAGTTAAGGAACTAATAAATTGATTCTGTTGAAACATGAAAACCTAAATGGGGTTTCAAGATTTGTTTGTTGTATGTCTGCTTCATAGTAACAGTGTCGAGTCACGTACTCAGTTCTCTTATTAGAATCCATAAGCTGGGATGAGTTTTTGATCTATATATATATATATGTATGTATCTTTTTGTTTTATCGCACCCCACCCATGTTGAGCACTTAGTGCCGAACACTCCCATTTCATGGGAGAGGGTGTTTTCCCCGTAGTTAGATGATCCTTCCTGATTCCTCTTCCCTAGGCTGTGATGGCTTGAGGATACCTTACACCCAAGACTCTACGGGTAGGCCTCGATTGGGGTGGTTTAGCCCAAGACTCTTCGAGAAGGTTTTACTATTTTCCAAGAACCTTCGGGACGAGGCCCAGGTGTGTGCGGGAAGGATACATGTTTGTGAGGCCCAAGTGTGTGCGGGTGGGATATGTGGTTCTTGAGGCCTAGGTGTGTGAGGGTGGGATACATGGTTGTGAGGCCCAGGTGCGTGCAGGTGGTATACATGGTTGTGAAGCCTAGGTGTGTGCGGGCGGGATGTGTGGTTCTTGAGGCCTAGGTGTGTGCAAGCGGGAAGAGTATGGCAGCGTCGGGACTTTCACTGTTAGGAAGAGCAGTTAAGTAGTGGGAAATGGTGCGGGGAACCTAATACTCTTGTTCTCATATACTACTACCTGTTGTGATTGTGTTTTGGTGAGTGTGGATGGTGAGGTTGGGTGGATAGAATTCCTTGCTAGGTTTCTTCTGTTGTTCTCACGGGCCATTAGGATGTCTCCCCACTTCTGCACGAGTGCTTTAGGTTTCCCTACTGAGTATACCTGTATGCTTACCCTACGTTTACTTTCAGGTTTCTAGAAGGACTATCAGGGTCTTACGGGACCCTACTAGTTGGGACAGTTGGAGTTGTTGCAGTTGTTGTACTTTTGTTTCTTTTGGTATTGTACTTTTGAGATTTCTTGTACTTGTACCTTGTTTCAGAACTATTTAAACGTGCATGTGGGATTGGTTTGGGTTTATTTCTATGCAGTTTTGCTTTTCATTTTTGGTGGTTGAATTGTCCTATTTCCCTATCTTAAACAATAAAAAGGGTAATGCCTCGCATATTTGTGAAAACTCATACCCTTGGTGTTAGTCGCCACCCTAGGGCCTACAGGAGGCGGGACTCGTGGGTCATTATCTCCTTTTCAACATTGCCAGCTCAAGATGGGAATATTTGGTGTGAGGGGTCATGACAATATGATGTAGTGGTAATGGTTTAGGTGTGTAGGAAATATTCCCTGAGATTGAATCTAGGTGGAGGTAGGTCGTGGGTGCAGGAGGAATAATGGCTAGTGTTGTTAAAGGATTGGCTATCACTATGCGGTGGGGGAGCTGTTGAAGGTGTGGTTCAAGTACTATTAAAGGCCCTCCCCGAATTATAGAAATATTTTTTATATTTTTATATTTTTGACACATTTATCAGCACTTCTAAAAAAGAACTTATAGAGGACCCAATTAGCAGCGCTTTTTTTTAGAGTGGAAAAAAGTCCACTTTTATCTGTGCATTTTTTAAGCGCTAAGAAGAGGGAACTTTATCAGTTCTTTTTATAGATGAAAAAATGGAACCCCCTATAACTTCGCTGAGATTAAAAACACATTTTTAGTGGTATAAATTACTTTTCACAGCACGGATAATGGCCATATTTGTATTAGTTCCACTTTTAAATTTTACATAAACACATTTAAATCATTTGATAGTAATTATTTCTTAAACACCATTATTTTGTTTTGAAAATGATAAATAAATTTAAATTATTTACTGAAATTATACGTTTTTAATTTGGAAAAATGGATTCCATATTTTGAATCAAAAGGATCAAATAGTGTATTTAGTTACCTTTAATATTTAGACTGAATGAATAGTAACTTTAGTAATTATTTTATTTACCATGGTTAAAGGGTAAAAAAATATTACAATAATTTTAAAATACTCTATGAAATGTTCTAATCCAATTAAATGAGATATATCCAACCATGTTCATCCATGAGACCATTTTGGGACCCCATAGATTGACATGGATGTGAAAATGAAATCTTATAAGAATTAATAAAATGTAATGATAATTAAAACCTAAACATATATCTTAAACTAAATCTATTTTAATGTATAGTTATATAACTAATATATTTGTCAATAAATATTCATTTGTAAGGAAAACATACTTTATACATCATTGTATTTTATTTCTATTTTTTTTACATTGCATAAATAATTTTTTATGTCACCATTAGGATGTAGTGATTACATCATTAATGAAAGATTCAAATATATTAATTTATATGTATTAAAATAAACCTAATTTGAATTTTTTTATGACATCCAAATTTTTCTTGGAAGACAATTAAAAACTATAGATGAGTTAATGCATTTGTTTCTATGTAATCAGGCTGTTATAGTCTTTTTTTAAAAATTGATGTATGAATGGTGTTGAAAACTGATATAATTCATAACATAAAACATAAACTAGTTTATAAAATGGTATTAAATTTCTAAAAATAATATATTCTTCCAAATGGATAATATAAGTCCAAATATTTTATAAATAACTTTTCTTGGTTATTTGACAAGATATGGTAACTAAATTAAACCAAAATGTGTAAATTACAAGACATCGCAGTAAGATTAATGACGGTAAAATATGTGTCAATCCAAAAAGATTAGAAAAAAAAAATATCATAAAAACATTTCTAAAAATTATTGGATGATAGGTATTCAAACCAACATAATGATAACATCAAATTAAATATTTTTGGACCATTTTTAATCTAAATTAAATTTAAAATAAATTAATATTTTGAGAGTTTTCTAAAGTGCCACCTCCTCTCTTATAAAAGGGGACCTCCTCCCTCACATCATCACTCCATTTTGTGCCTACATGCTATCCAATACCTACCTATTTCTCTTCTCAACTTTCATAGTTACATTCTAGAGGTTCTATCCTTCTCAATAGGCAAACTCTAGTGCCCTAAGTAGAAATTTAAAAGAGGCATGTCGAGAAGAGGTAATCTCTTATACCGATTCATTCAAATTTGTTTCTTCTTATACTTCATATTTATTATTTGATTCATTATAAATTAATAAAATCCATTTAAAATATTTTATTATATATTAATTTAAATAGGAAATTACATTATTTCTCATTCTATCCATTCTACGGAAAATGAAATCACCAGGCATGCGTACGTACAACTTAGAGTCTCCACACAGTTCTGTAATATTTTTTTCACCACCACAATAATTGGATGAGTATAATGGTTAGAATAACTACAATATATCATTATTATAACATGATACTAATTTTTAGATATTATACACCATCCACTATAATACCTTTGAATAATTATGGGAATAATATCATCCCTCATGCGTGCGTACGAGATACCTTCTCCACGACGCTATGAGATTCACTCTACACATTAACTGTTCAAGAATTATTATAAAGTTTATATAATAATTAATCATGAAATATTTGAAATAATAATTCCAATATATATATATATATATATGTCATTTAATTACTTCCATTCAATTAAATAAGGAAATGAAAATAGAGTTCATGCGTATGTGCAACCTACCGTCTCTATGAACGGTGTATTCCATTTCATTTATCTATCTATTATATATATATATATATAAATTTATATCATGAATATATATAATATATAAATATTGTTTTATAATATATAATTAAATCATTATATATGTAATAATATCATGAAAAACAATTCAAACAAACTACGATAAATAAAATCATTATTACGCAGAACGTTGCTTTAACCTGGAATAGAAAAATTAATGGGTAATATAAAGTCATAAGTGAATAATATATAATATCATAAAAAATATTATGGTTTTTACAGGTTAATAAAATTTTTAAACATACTAAAATGAGTTTATGACACATATCGATGCAATCAGACCTATGGTAAGAGATAATTTTTCAATCTAATTTTTATCTGAGATTATTTATTCAAAAGTATTTACTAGGGATATATTTATCATCCATGTGAATGTTTCCAAAAAATGTTTTCCTAAAATGATTAATATTCATTTTTTTATGTTTAGATTCATTTTTACCCAATTTTTTCTTTTACTACATGGAATGGGAGTAATCATTGTTTTGATTACCATACGATGTACTTTTTGACTTTTCTGAAAAAAGTATGAGGAGAATGTTTTTTTAACTTATAAGAAATGAATGTAATTTTATAGTTTCAAAAATACCTATTTAGAAAAAGAATATTTCAAACTATTTTATTTTTATTTTCAAATATATTGTTTTCTTTTAAAATATCTTGACATTTTGAGAAAATAAAGTGTTTTGGAACAGAAATGGATATTATCCTCTAGAACTAATTTCAAGAGTTTTATAAAAATTGATTTCCATATAATATGACTCTCTTAAATATGGTTATGTTTGAATCCATATTATTAATTTTATTTTATTGAGTTAATTATGGAATGATCTTATATATAGATTATGTTATGATTGAAGGATATTTAAGAAACCCATTTTATTTATTAGGTTATGCTATGATGAATGATTTCTATTTTGTGTCACATGTAAGAATAATTTGATAATGAGATGGGTTGGACCAATATCTCCAAAAAATTCATTGGTTGAAGATTTATATCTCATTAGATAGAAATAAATGAAATGGGATGCAAAATTTAGTTCCGTAATACATAGATGTAACTAAAAGTAAACCTTTTTTAGTAAGGAACCTTGTCCACTATGATAGTCTTGGAAGCAATGCCTTGGCTACTATGGAAATAATGTTATATTTTTATTATTATTTCATAATTAAATGTTTTATTCCTATGATATTCTATCATGGTTAATGTTAATTTATGATCTATACCATACATAATTCATTGATTTATTTCATGACTCAAGATTTTGATGTTTAAATGTTTTGTTCTTGTTTTTTTACATTCAAATGTTTATGGTATGTTTTATATTCTCCATGAATACCCTTACTGAGTATTTGAGCTCTCCCTTTTTATGTTTTCTTTTCCCTAGTATATAGGGAATGGTTTTAGGTAGGAAAACAAAAGGAGAATATCATTATCAGAGAAGTTGAATCTTTCACCACGATTAGAATATTTTGTTCCGAGTTTCCAATGTCACTAAACTGATATGGTCTTTGGACGTCTATTTGTAACATGTGTTAAGTATTCCAAAAAAGTAATGTAATTTCTATGTATGTCTAGCATTGGATGATACATATTCCTGGTATAATTCATTTATTTTAGATATCTTACATAATAAATATTTCATGATGGATACTAGAAAATTCCATAGAGGATTCTATACAATTATTAACAATGTTAAAAAAGGGTTGTTTTGGGGATGTAAATTATTATCCCCCAATTAATTATGCACACAATATATAGTATTAAACATCAATGTCTTTCATTAGTATTTATAGTAAAAAAATCCATTAAAGTGAATTTTAGTGGATAATTTGTTATTTAAAAGTATTAATTTTATTCAATTTTATTCAAAATAGTTAATTTATAAAACAAAAAGTATAGATGAAAAGGAAGAATATGTATTATAACAAATGTACTCTTATCAGAAAATAAGGATAGTGAATGATTTATGAGGGAAAAAATTGGGTTTTATTTTAAATCAATAATAAATGTATTATGTGACATGAGAATACATTTTATCCTTTTTTTATATTTATACTGATGAATCAGAATATGAAGAAAATTCCTACCCATGTTATGTTAAATGGTTTTATGACCGTGTGAGTAATGAAAATTAACTAGTTGATGAAATCACAATAAATGTATGGGAATCATGTGTACGTTTAAAATAATAATTATTATTTATGATTTATTTAATTGTTAAATAATAAGATATACGTTTGTTTATAGGTTTTTTATAAGGATTATATATAAGAATATTGAGAGAGAATATAGAAGAAAAAAATTAGTAGCTATAGAGGTGAAAGAAAAATATGGCTACATTTGAGGAGTATTTTTTGAGTGTATCCTAGAATATATTGCGAGAAGATAAAACCATAATAACATACATATAAGATAATTAATGTATTCATAGGATAAATAAATTCATTATAAAATTTTAATTTTCAGAATGGTTTTTTATACCAATATATGTGAAAGAATACATATTAACTAATGGTGGAAAAATGATCTGCACTTGAACTAAAAAATGACCCCACTAGATTTGTGGCTAATTATTCCAATAATCCATATAAATAACATGAGGTGATACAATTTTTACATTACTCCTTCACATAATTTTTAATCACAATGCATAGGATTATTTATATTAGTTAAATTATGTTGGTTATGTTTAATGTGTTTTCTATCAATCAACACACACATCACATTACTGAAAACGGGTAAGTATAATATACCATGAGAAATGATATACAAACAAATTACTCCCAAATGATCCCATGAGCATGGGGATTGATGTAGATAAATATTTCACCATTGATTATCATGTTCCCCTTGATTTTTGGAATATTATAGTATTTAATTATTCTATTTGATCATTCAGAGAATAGACATCTAATCTTGTAATGATACATGACATATAAAATTAATAATTTTTATCAAATATAAAACATGTAATAGTTGATTATGAATGGTATGTAGTGATGTATAGTATTATAGAAGGAGAAAATGATTTCAAAATAGATGGCCAAATCATGAAAACCTGGTAAATTGATAGAGAAATCAAAAGGAACATTCTTGAGTAGCTTCTCCCATCCATATCCACTGAAATATATATTATCATAAGAAATTCATGTAGAGACCGCATTGAAAGATTTATATTTTTCTAATATTTCATATTAATTTGAAATATTTTGACCTGACATTACAAATTCAGTATGTCTTGAGATTATAAATTAGAATCTTGAGATTTAATTTCTATGATTTTTATCTATTAATATATAAATAATGTACATTTTCATCATAATTCTACCTAAAAAGTTATATAATGACATCATTATTGTTAAAAAATATTAATACTTTCAATAGGTGACTAAATTATTTCATCATAAATTAAAAACCCTAAAAATCATGATTTATAATAAATAATCCTTGTATATTTTCTAAAAATGAATTAAAATTAGTGTTTAAAGAAATTTATAAGAAAAAATCACTAAACGAGGAATTTTAGATGAAAATAAAAAAATGAAACTTTTTTATTCCTTCAATATAGTGGTAAAACTCCTATAATATAATCGCATACAATTTATTTTTATTTATTCCATTACATTTTTTTATGTTTTTATGAGGTGCTGAATGTTTATAGAAATTAATCATGATATTGTATTGTGATTTTTAATTCAATTAAATCATAATTTTATAGATAAAATGAAAATTATATGTTATGTCTACGTTTTAACATGATTTATGTTATGACATGGAATTTATTAAATATATTCCAAATCATTGTATGAAGACATTGAATGAAAATATGAAGCCTATGGATAAAATTAAATAAAACTATATTAAAGAATATATTGAAATATTTTACTATGAAAACATATTTCATGAAAATTTACTTATTTTTTTAGTCTTTCAATAGTGTTTGGAGTTCGATGACAATAACGATTAAGATTATTATGTTTATATATTTATGACATAAACCATAAAACATAAAAGGGAACTATCCATAAATATGAAATTTTAGAGGTAATTATAATTTCATTAAAATAATTAATAATAATTTTCTTCCTCATTTTTTTAAGTACAACCATGATTTCTTACAATCCACATAAACAAAAGGATAAGTAAATTTTTTTATATTAGTAGGAAGTTTAAAAGTTTTAAAAATGTTTTCTAACATCAAATTTCGGTGATTACCTAATATTTTTGTGATCTATTATGGCCTATGGAAAAAGAAATAGATTTGGGGTGTGAAGATTTAATTTTAGAATGTATATATATTATATTTGATATATTAATCAAGGAGAAGTATAATAGAAGAAATCAATTTTTGTAGAGATGATTAAGAATAATATATAGTGTTGGAAGGTATACACACACCATGAAGTGGTGACTTATTAATAATTATTAATTATACTATCTCGAAACATTTTCATTTTTCTTATTTAATTTACTTTTCATTTTTACCAGATAATTACTTTTTAAAATGTACACATTAGTTAAAAACACACATCAGATTATGAATACTGAGAAAACAAGCTTGTATTATGTTAAAACATTAGAAAAATGATCCATAATTCATTTTCTAGGTATTTTAAATGACCACAAATCAATATAACACATGATGTGGCTAGTATGACTCGAATTACATGTTATCAATAGAAAAGAGTCATTTTTGATTAAAACATACAAGAAATAGTCAAAACTAAGAAAACTAGCTCAAAATTATTTCATAATTTAGAATAATGATTTATAAGTAATTTTCTATATATAAGAATTGATAACATGTCAATCTAACACCTCATCTGGATGGTATGACAGAAAGTATGTGTTTTTAACAATTAAAATTAGTCTAACACATACATCAAATAGTAAAAACTAGAAAAATGAGGTCATATTGTTTAAAAACATTAAGAAAACAATCATCAATTCATTTTTCGTATTTAGGGTTTAACCATATGTCATTTTGTGACATAATGTGGTTTATATTACCCAATGTACGTGTTTTCAATAGAAAGATTCCATTTCCATTAAAAATATGTGTTAAATAGCCAACAACCATGAATATAATCTTTTTTCAAATATAGGAAAATGATTCAAAATTCATTTTTCATGTGTAGGAATTGACCTCATGTCAAACTAAAATTCAATGTGGGTGATATGACATGATGTGCTTTTTTTCCAATCAAAAGGCGTCATTTTATTTAGAAACGCATATAAAATTTAGAAAAACAATAAAATGAATCTGGATTATTTTTAAACTTCATGAAAATGTTCAATAATATATTTTTCACTTGTAGAAATTATCCTCACATAAAGCAAAAAAATGATGTGTTTGATACAACACAATGTGTGGGTTTTCAATTAAGTGGTGCCATTTTAGTTTAAAGAGCAAATCAAATAGAGAAATCTAATAATAAGAGCTCCAATTTTTTTAAAACATTATAAAACAGATCTATAATTTTTTTTCACAAGTAGGAATTGACTACACATCAATACAACACACAATGGGGTTGATATGGAAAGATATACCAGTTTTCAATTGAAGGTTTCAATTTTATTTTTGGGTGCACGTAAAATAAAAAAAAGATCAAACATGCTCTTATTGATTTTAAACCTTAGAAAAAGGATCCAGAATTTATTTTTTATGTGTAAAAATTGACCATTTATACATCCAGGACCCAATGCTGTCAATATGAAACCAAAGTACGAGTTTTTAATAGAAAGGTTCTATTTTAGTTTAAAACACACATTAAGTATCCAAAACCCAAAAATAATGTCATATTGGTTTAATTTTTTTTTAAATGATCAGTAATTCATTTTTCATTTATTGAAATTGATCGCATATCAATATCACACATGATATGGTTTATATTACCTAAAATGAGTGTTTTTAATAAAAATTGTCATTTTTGGTAAAAAAACACATCAAATATCTAAAACATGTAAAATGGACATAGATTGTCATAAAAAATTATGGTAAGGTTCCATAATTCAATATTTATGTATATGAATTGACCAAAAATCAATATGAGGAACAATGTGGTCAATATTACTAGAAGTGAATGTTTTCAAAAGCAAAGTGTCATTTTAGATTAAAATCCACATAAAAAAGCTTAAACTAAGAAAAATAGATCTGACTATTTTCAAACATTATAAAAGTGAAAAAGAATCATTATTTATGTATATTTACTAGATTCACATCAATATGAGAAACGATGTGGTTTATTTGAACTGAAGTTTGTGTTCTCAGTAGAAAGGTTCAATTTTATATTAAAACACATGTCAAATAGTAAAAACTGGGCAAATGAGATTAGATTGTTTTCAAAATTTAGTTAAATAGTCTAGAATTATTTCTTCATGTCTAATAATTAAAAACACATTATTCTGAAACATGATGTGTTCAATATGGCTTGAATATTTTTTTGTAATAGAATGGTTCCATTTTTTTTTATTTTTCACATGAAATATCAAAAAAATTAGAAGAAAAGTCTTGGATATTATTTCAATCATAAAGAGTGAGAACCATAATTAATATTTCATGTATATGAACTGACCCCAAACAAATCCAACACATGATGTGTTGGTTATTAAATTTAGTGTGTGTTTTGAAAATAAATGATTTATTTTAGTTTAAAACACTGAAAAAATATACATAACCAAGAAAAAAGATAGTGTTATTTTCTTACATTAGGATAATGAGCCACATAATATTTCTAACATATAAAAGTTATTGAACATAAATCAAACCCATGATATGGTTGGTATGAATAGAATTCTGTGTTTTCAATATTGAAGTGTCAATTTATCCATATAGCCAATTTTGATAAAAATAATGTGGATAATTTTGAAACACTATGAAAAAGATCGATAACATATTTATGATAAAGTAGAATCTACCACACATAAATCTAATAGATGATGGGGTTGGTACGACTCATTTTACGCGTTTCTAATATAAGGTTAATTTTGGTTTAACATGTTCCACATATAGTCAATATTGAAAAAATGAGAACATATTGTTGTAAAAGTTTATTTCAAATATCTATAATTCATTTGGTATAAGTAGGAATTGACCGCATGTCAATATAATACACAATGTGGTCTATATGACTCAATTTATGTGTTATTAGTATAAAAATGTCATCTTAGTTTAAAACACATCTCACATTGAAAAAAATATTAAATTGAGATCCATTTGTTTTCAAACATTTGGACAATGATCCATAATTCATATGTGACAAGTTGGAATTTCCAGCACACTAATCCAACATATGATGTGTTAGGTATGAATATAACTGTCTAATTTTAATATAAGTTTAATTTTTGTTTAAAAAATTTTTCAAATTGGAGTAACTGATAAAATGAGCTCATATTTGTTTTTAAAACAATAGGAATATGATCAATAATATATTTCAAACATGTTGGAAAAAACGTCAGGTTAATCCATCACATAATTAACTCATAATGTTAATTATATATATAGTAATTAACAATATATTATATAACCTATGTATTATATTAAAATGATTTTTTTTTAATTTTTTTTATAATTTTATTAAAATACATTTTTTTGTTATGAGGTATAACATTTATAAAAAGGATTAGCATTAAAAAGAGTCTTCTTGTTTTGAATTTTTATATGGGTTTCAATTTTTTAGGTTATTTGATTATATGACATTAATTTCAATATTTTGTATGTATATTTTCAATGGATATGATAGTGAAATGTGTTATTTTTATTCCAAAATAGTTTATTTAAAATTTTTATTCCTTTATATGTATTCTGGTTGTGTTTGATTTTACAGGGATGCAACAGGGTTATTGTATGGTTGTAACTGTGTAGAATCTGATATGGCCTTTAACATCTATCGTTAAAAATCTAATAAAATGAAACATTTTCAGTTCATAAAAAAAATTGATAAAGATAACATTTATTAGTTCTTTATTTTTCATTGATAAAGATACCCATTGTCATGGCATCAAAAAAGCACTGGTAATGGTACAATTTTTCAGACCTTTAAAAAATAATTGATATTGGTGTCAATTATTAGTGTTTTGGAATATACTAATATATAATATCATTGTAAAAGATATTTAGAGAGCTAAAAAAGATGTAGAATTTAAATATTTCATAGATTGTCCGTGCCTTTATGTGATGACAAAGACCAATTTTAGCACTGTTAAAAGGTCCTTGTTTAATAGTGTGTGATCTTACTAGTCAAGGATAACACTTAATATCTATATGTTTATTGGATTTATAAAAAACCCAAAATATGTAATTATCACATAATAAATGTATAAATAATTTTTTCTTAAAAATTATGATGTTAAACTATATTTTAAATCCAAGAAGATAAAACTTTTCACTGTCCAAAATAGCCAATTCAGTGAATTTATTATCCATAAATAAATTACCTTGTAATATATTTATTCAATTTAAAAGGGAATATAATTTATAAAACATAATTTTGTTACATGATAGTTTAGATTTAATTATATATAAATAGGTAGTTTTATTTTAAATATTTATAACCCATTTTTAAGTTCCCAAGATTCTTCTCTAAGTGCACATCCCTCTCAATAGAACTCATTGAATTCAAAGATAACAACTCCAAATTAGTCAAATATGATATACCACCTAACATAAGTACAATATTAAATTACACTTAGTATTATACTTGTATCATTATTCAAGAGGAATCTATCAGTAATAACGTTTATTTAGTTTCCTCTATTGGGTTATGAAATTGATCATGCAATTCACCCTATCAGCTTTCAAGACACCCTACTTTGTTATTGATGCATTAATGGTAATTTAAGAATGTTCTTTGTCACACAAACATAAATTTCCCAAGTCTGAGGGGATAATATTACTATTTCATGTCTCATGTGCAACAATACCTACCCCAATGGTCATTTATTGTTATGTTATATTGTTGTCTCCCATCAAAATGGTCATCCAAAATATAACCTCATCCTATTGTCCTACCAATACTCAAGGTCTCAATAATTATTATAATATCGCATTTTTTAAAATGTTATATCCTCTAGCCATGGTTTATAAATTTATTTCAATGAGTCCACCACATATTTTAGCTTCCACTAATGAGATTTCATGCCCACCTAATGGATTTTTTTGTTATGAACTTAAATTAATTAAATCCAAATGGATTTCCCTTTTGGAGTAGAAAATAGTTTTCACTTATCAATGGCTATTATGAGGGATTTTTTTAGCATCCATACTCGATATCCACATAAATTATTCCCCATTCCAGTTGGTCACACGGTCTTAAATACACCTATCTACATTGAAAATCCTATTTACTGGTAGTGTGGGACTTTTGTGTGTCCTTGGGGAATGTATTTTGTATTCATAGAGTGAAAGAACAATAAATAATAACATAAAAATGAGTGGATGAAAAAACAAACCATCCAAATAAATATTACCAATTCCATATACAATATAATGAGCATGACATGAAACTATACAAAACATAAAATTGTTTGGGGCCAAGTGAAACATAAATATATGAAATTCTATAAAAAAGATAACCAAAGGACTATGATAACTCAAATAGAATCACATAAATAATCTTTTTAATATTTTACCATTCACCAAAATATGATGGTAAGCATGAATCCAAAACATGAACATTTCCTTTTTCCCCACCTACAAACAAGAGGTATGTTCAGGTACCAATCGGTAGAACGAATTGGGTGTGAGGGATAATTCAGAGGCCACCACAAATTACATATTCTATGATCAAAAAATTGAATATAAAATTGAATAATTCATATATAATTTCTTAAAAAATAATTGTAAACTATAAAGGATTCGGCTAAGGTTCGTTGAATACACTAAGATGATGCTACATGTTTCTATCTTGACCGGGATACCTCTGAACATTGGTCACCATATATATATATATGTGTGTGTGTGTGTGTGTGTGTGTCTGTGTACATAGATATGTATGTATATATAATAAATATATATGTAGTAACATATATAACCATATGTATAGATACTCATACAATCTTGCACATGTGGTATAATTTAGGAATCTATGCATAACATTGATGTCTTACCCTATAATAGGGTAATTTCACAAGAATTCGATTAAGGATACAAATATAATCATATATGTCAAAACCACTAGCAATGTGAAACGTCATGTCTAATAAACTCCATGGGATCATCAAACATCATGTCTACCATTCAATCAATGATGTCCTATGACATTCCCAACATCACATAACATGGGTGCGTGACCCTGCACATCCAATAGTATCCTTACCAATATCTCAATGTTCATTATACATGGGTAAGATATAATAATAATATGAAATCATGTCTATAATTAAATAATGTAATCCAAGAAGTTTTTTCCATCCATTGAACATTCCTTTTAATCATCAATAATATCCAACTTTCATATAATATTCACTACATGTGGTCATACCACTCAATTTCCAATTAATTAAACTACTCTATTCTTATAAGCATAAACAAAAACTTATTTAAAGTTGAATTCGAAAATTTTACATTTTATATTTAAATTGATTTTGTTAAAAATTCTAAAGAGTAGAACATTCCACTATAGGGGACCTATAACAGTGAATAGCTTACTGAAAATGTACCTATAATGAGGGTAACAATTTTAATAATGAATTTTGATTTTTTAAGACATCACATGGAACTTCCAATGTGGGTAATGAAAAAACATGATATAAAACAACTCATATTTAGTGAAAAATTAAAATACCACCAACCTAGACATATAGATTACTACTCATATGGTATCAACATTCGAGTTAATGTAGAATACGATAAATCATTATAAATAGTAAAATTTCCTTAATATATGGAATATTTGATCTCTATGAAATACCGTACTTGAATTTGGGAAAAACTTGGAAATGAAGGTTGGTGTTTGAATATATTAACTTTAGTTATCCCCCATAACTAATACTGAATGAATTAGTCACCATATGAGGGAGGTGGCCCAATTCCAATAGAAGAGGGGTAGGTGGAGGTCTAAATTGTTAAGAGGATTATGTGGGAGGATAGAAAGGAAAAAATAAGTAATATAAAATTTATGGAGGTATGAAACAAATCCCAATTTCAGAAAATTTTTTATTTGAAAACATTTGGGAATAACAGTTTTTCCAAACTAAGATCTAGTCATTTGAGGATACTCCATAAGTTAGACTAAGTTTATAGGATAGGATTACGATTTGGAAAAACTTATGCTACCCATATGAATCCCCTATAAAATACCTCAATAGTTTTCACATCGATGTGTATCCTTCTGTTCATGGGTAGAATAATAGTACACATCCATTCAAAATTACACAAAATTTAGAGGCATAGTTACTCCTAACAATGTTCCACCCTTGTTCCTCTGAATTTTGTAAGAGATACTAGATCTACGGGCTCAAAAAAGCCCGAAAACACCCAAAAACCATATATATATATCCCTGATAATTTATAAAAAGATAAAAAGGTTTAAAATAAAATTTAATGGATTGTTACAATTTAAATAAACCAAGGAACTTACAACCTCCCCACCTTTAAATAACTGATCACCATGTTTCCATTCTGAGGGATGTAAAAAATAATCTGGTGAATATTCCAACCAATTAAAAAATACACCATCCTATATCTCATAGGCCTCATATTATACATGGATATGTTTCCATATAACATACACTATAATAATCTACCAACATTGGAGATACCTTTCTCTCTGAATAATGATAAGAATAGGATTTCTCTCAAAATAATCATCAGCCACTCTCTTCATATCTTTATGAACAAACAATAGTGTTGAATAAGAATAATAACAGAAATATTATGATACATTTAAGACTTATCTCATTTCATAATACCTATGAGTTATGGATAATTGATAAGATACCATCCTTATTTCCTCAAGGTTCCCTAAATTCCTGATATTATAAGGTGAAATTGTTTCTTATATATGGATATTTTTATGACTAAAACAAAGAAAAACACACAAGAAAATGTACAACATTAAACTCTATATGTTTGTGTCAAAAATAATTATATGAATTATTTCTATAATAAGATATTTTCGTTAACTAAAAAATTATATGTACTCTATATGATATCTCATAAATCAGTTGAGGTCCAAGTAGAACTACATCACCTGTCCTTAACAAGCGTAGGGGTGAATTTAAAAACAAATGTTATAGGAAATCATATGCATCCATCTATATAATATGCTAAAATATGTTACTATTATAAAACTCAGTGGGAGGTCTGTGTTTCTCTCCATAACCATTAATGTTAAGGATTCATGCTCAGAGCGTGTACTATAACACCCAGGTTATAATACTAGGCTATTAATCAGTGTGATAGTGATTAGATATACATAAATGTACCTATGATCCATTTTCCATTTACAACCCCTATAATAAACACAACATAAAAGTATCATCCCTATATTATAAAATTGAATGGATAATACCCTGAAGGATTATAACCTTTTATATGTAAAGCATCTCAAACTCATCTATTAAAAAAATATCTTTTATAAGTAGAAAGTTAGTGGCCCTATTCAACATTTCAAAGATCAACCAAACTGCAGCATTATCAGGTGTGGATCATAAAAAATATATCATAAAAATATAATGATATTACCCTATGTACATTTCATAATGTTTAAACAAGGAAATTTTTATCATGATTCTAGTGCTTCGCCTTTACCTACTGACATGTAGAACACCGTCTAATAATACCCAAAAATGACTCTTCATACCTAGACACAAATACATGTTGCTTATATCTCAATACATCTTTGTAATTCCATAATATAATTCCCAAACATAGGTTTCATACACACACATTAATTCAACAAGTATGATGATGTATCCTAGAAACAACCATGAACATCTAAAATCTCAATCTCATCGATAACTCAACTAGGTTGTGGTTTATCACTCTAGAAACACTCCCCCATAATAATCCCTAGGGATAGAAAATATATATCAGCATTAAACACTAAATAAGGGAATATTCCACAACCAATTCTACTAGTACAATATTCCCATGATTGTCATGAACCTCAAGCTTCATCTCATAAAACATTTTCATACCCTACAACTCACTACAGGACTCTTCTAGGATTTTTTTGGAGTCTTACCACTTAGTGTTAAAACATCTATATTACTAATTATAGGAGTATTTGTGAGTTCAATGTAAATGTTTTTTAGATATTAAATAAATCTTCGCTTTTTGATATTCATGTCACACTATATACTGATATATTTGAGGATTCTATGGCCTATATATAGAAAAAATTCTCTCCCTAAAAATAGTTCCTACAACCATGAAAGGGTTGTACTTCTTATTCAAACATGAGGTTAAGATTGTGGTAATTATACTTGTGAAGCTTCAAATTTTGAGACTCATACACTACTTCTAACTCTCAAAAAATTATAATGCCTCATAGTCCAATTCATGATGCATTGAAAAGGACTGAATAGTTTTATCCCATATTTGGATAAATCAACAGTTGTATTGAATTCAATCTCTACATCAACAAATAAAAGTTTTCCTCACAAACATTAGACTATAAAAAACTAGAACCCTTTTTGAGAGTCTTATAATATGAACTTGTCGGCATCGAAATTACTAAATAAGGAACCTCTAGTATCCCTAAATCCCCTATATGATCTACATATTAATGATGTTCTATATATTCTCACATGTTATGAAATATCCCACATTCTATTGGAAGACAAATATTCCCCTACATGAAATAATATTACCCAGGAAGTGAACTTTGTTGATCCAAAATATGTTGATTGTGAGCATAACATACAAATTATTCTATCTCAGTGTATTCAATATGATATGGAGATGTTTGGCATGGTAATATCAATTACACAAATTCACCACAATTTCATCCCTGAAGAACACCTCAATGAGATTAAGATATATATGAAATAATCAATTCATAAAATCTATAAATATATTAGAAAGTTCATGAGACTGAAAAATATGTCAAAATAATTATAAAGTCCATATATAATTAGAAAACAAATGTATATTTTATGTCTTAATAGAACATATTGATATCCTGAAGATAGATTGATCTGGAATGAAAACCCAGATCCCTAGATGTATTGGATTAGATCATTTATTCATGATCTTTGATACTGATTATTGTCCTTAATATGAATGAAAAATTATGAAAATCATAGATCTTAATTCCCCCTTAATTATTTTTTGGGGGAACCAGAAATGAATCCCGTGTAAGGAACTCAATCATATTAAAACCATAATCATCAAATCCATCTAGATAATTCTTGAGTTCTTGATGAATAGTATATTCCATCATGTACAGTGTAATATACACTATTGTTGCTTTTAGAGGTAACTAAATAGTTCACTTGACCAATATCACAATTGGTAACCATTAAAATTAGTGAGGGAAGAATAACTAGATTAATCAATTGTTGGATGGAAATCATCCTTTCTCACTCCTAGATCTATCCTAAAGATACTAAAAATAGAAGATATCACTAGAACCAGACCACAACACTCTATTCTATATCAACATTCTTGGACATCTAGTTTTCCCTTATGAATATTATTATCACTATTAGGTGATGTGAATGAAACTGTGTAGTGATAGATATTGATTAGGTATCAATAAGGGTATAACTAGTCTATTTTTAAAATTATGTAAAAATATTTCCTTTCTCATATTAAAATATTACATAAGAATAAAACTCCTCTATCCCTGAGGATAAAATCTTTAAATAAGAGTATAATTTTCTATTGGGTTCCCTATAGAGTATATAGATTCATTTACCCAAAAATTTACACAATATCAAGGACTAGAAATTATATAACTTCCATATTAATAAAATAACATGAATCACCTTTTTCAAATTATATAGACAGTAATAAAATTACAACTATAATAATAACTATATCTATAAAAGGACTTATTTTCATATTTTAATGAATTGGATACACTACATGAAGATGATCAATACCAGATCCATTTTCCTCGATTGGAATTCTAAGCATTCACACTTTTATAGGGGTGCATCCCATTGGACTAGATCCCATGGCCACATCCACCTCCTTGGCTTGATTAGCTAATAATATCCTAACATCCCATAATACGCTAAGCTAGTTTTCTCTCTCCCAAATTCATAGTCAAGGTAGACCAATTCAAACTATGTATTAGGGGAATTGTTTGGAAATATATATATATATATATAGTTGGACCATTTTTCTCAAAGATCAAATTTCAACTAGATCTATTTATTATTTGGGATTCATATGATTGGGATTCCCACACTAATAACATATCATGTAACTATTAGTTTCTAACCTACGACTACAATTCCCCCACGATAAGACACATGGAACATCCACAAGCATTTTTATGATACACGAAACAATCGTGGTGATGAACTACTGTCACGACCCGTCCTCGGGGCCCGTGCCGTGACTACCCCAAGCCCGCCTTCCATAGGCCAGGGGCTGGCGACTAGCACCAAGGCGTAAAATCCCAGTAAACAGGGAAGGCATTGCCTTTATAAGTAACAACCACACAGAGTCAGCAAGCGGAAAGTAAAGTGCAGAAAGGTAAAGGGGCCGGAAATACAAGCCCAACTGTAAAGTACAACTGAAAAGTAAAGTACAGCAACTGAAGAAAAGACGGCGGCCTCGTGTCGTCCACTGGCAATCCCACCTGAAGGGTGGGTACAGATAGCCTCCAAGCTCCTCGGGCCCCACGTCCGCTCTGAGCACGTCCCGTCCAGTGGTCCACCTCCAGGTACCGTCCTGCTCCACGCCCCAACCGCGATCAGCGCTGTCCGTCGTCTGCAACCAACACCACGAAGTGCGGGCATAGCCCGTGCAGGGGTGAGTACAACTACTCAGTAAGGACCCCGAGACCCCCGAAGGTCTCTCGAAATCCACAAAGGATATAGCACAAAAGAAAGATGCAATCACGAAGTAACATCTGACTCGACTTAGGTATATGCCCATACATATACCTAAGTCCCCAATTCTAGCTCTGCTCACGAGCTCAAGAACAACTCAATCCACAAAGGAAAGCAAGACTCAAATCCACAAGGAGAGTAAACAGTAAATCCACAAAGGATAGTTCAACACAATCCACAAAGGAGAGTAACATAAGATTCAGCTCAACCAGGTATACTTTTTCAGATGACGTCAAAGACGATCACTGATCCGTCTCAGTCGTCGGACCCACGAAGGATCGATAGGTACTAACCCCCGCAAAAGACCCACGTAGGATCGGGCTCACACAGAACCTGTAGGCAGTGGCTCACACAGAACCGGTAGTAAGGACCCACGTAGGATCGGGCTCACACAGAACCTGAAGCACTGATCCACGTGGGATCGCTGAGTGCAGTAGTCGACGCAGTCCACTGAGGATCTCTGCACAGTCGTCGCCGCAGTCCACGAAGGATCTCTGCTCTGCCGTCGTCGCAGTCCACGGAGGATCTCTGCTCTGCCGTCGTCGCAGTCCACGGAGGATCTCTGCTCTGCCGTCGTCGCAGTCCACGGAGGATCTCTGCTCTGCCGTCGAAGTCACAGCCAGCGCTAGGGTTCCCGCACGTAGCGAGCTCGTTTAGGAGGGTCCGCTCCACGAGCCGAGGGGCTGATACATCAACTGACACGTAGTCCGAAGTTGATGTATCCAAAAGTTCCGTATCGACAACAGGATCTCAACGCGACAGACGGCGCGTCAATCGGACGCCCGGTCTGAGAGTTATTGGCATTTTCGTCCCAGGGGCCCGGTTGGTTTTTAGGGCAAAACCAACCCGACCGTACTCCGCCTGTATCCGATCCTCGGGCGGAGTATGCCAAAAGTTCCGTCTCACTTAGAGGAAACCACCACAGCTGACGGTACGTCGTTCGGACGTCCGTAGCTCAAGTTATGAGCGTTTCCGCTCCGAGGGCCCGGTTGGCTTCGTGTACGAACCAACCCGGCCGAACCCAAAGTCTTCCGAAACCTTGAGTATAATATACCGAAACGACCGTCTCGATCCAAGGATCGCGTAGCCGCTGACGGTTCGTCAATCGGAGGTCTCAGGCCCAAGATATGGGCGAAAGACCGTAGAGGGCCCGAAACGGGGGTACTGGGCCCGGGGCGACCCGGCCCGAACCCCCCCTGGGGTCGGCCGAACCGGGTCGGCCCGAACCGGGTCGGCCCGACCCGGCCCGAACCGGCTCGGCCGGGTCCGGTCCGGCCTGGGCGCGGCCCGGCCGACCGGACCGGCCGGCTCGGCCGGCGCGGCTTGGCCAGCCGCGCGGGTGGAAGGCCGCGGGCGCAACCCGCGGTCGAGGGAGCCGCGGCCCGCGTGCGGGCCGCGCGGGTGGTCAGCGGACGCGGCGCCTTGCCGCGTCCCGACCGTGTGGACCGGACCCGCGGACCGCGGGTCCGCTGGTTCGCCGCCGCCGCGGTCGAGCCGCGGCGGGTTCCTCCGGCGGCGCGCCGGGCGCCGCCGCCGCCTCCTTCCGCGGGCCGCCGGAGATGCTCCGGTGGCCCGATTTGCCTCCCGTCTGCGCCGTTGTTCCTCCCGGGATGCGTCCTCCACTGCGGAATCAACATATGGCCCTTGCGTCGCGCTTTTGCCGTCGCTCGCCAAATCCGCACACAAGGAAGATCGACGGAGGGTTGCCGGGTCTTGTTCGTTAGACCCGCACCCTCCGCGTTAGTCATAATCAACGGGAGAAACAGGAAAGAAACCAATCAACAATTTTAAATAAATTAAAATTGTTTCGTGATCGGGTTCTATATTTCAAAAGAATAAACACGGGATTTTAAAAAGAATTCCAACATCCCTTACCTTGTCGTTGCCGAACGGGGGATCGTCGCGGGATTTGCTCGTCGCGGAAGATGGAGATCGCCGCGTCGTCGCGGAATCGCTCGTCGCGTCGCCAATCTCCGGATCAAGATCAACGGATTTAATTAGTTTAAATCCGTTGATATTGAAATTAAAAAGGGAGAAGAAAAGATCCGATTCTCACCTTTGTTGCCGAACGAGGATCGGCCGCGGAAGAAAGACGTCGCCGAAGAACGTCGCGGGTAGATCTCGTCGACGTCGCAGATCTTGGTGTGCGTCGTCGAATTCCGTTCGCCGGAGTTCTTCGCGTTCTTCGCGTTCTTCGCGTTCTTCGCGTTCTTCGCGTTCTTCGCGGAGAGGGTGGAGGAACGAAGATTCTTTCAAATCCTTTCCAAGGATTTTTACGTTGGTCTTATTTTATAAACATGCCAACACGAAACCGGTTAAGAAACGATCCATCAATTCGTTGAATTAATTCAACGAAAGAAACGACCCATTTAATTCACGAAGAAACAGTCCATTTAATTCACGAAATAAACCGCCCAATTAAATGGTCTGTTAAGAATTAAAGAAAACGCGTCGGTTGACTTTTCAGTTACTTTGACGGGTTTTCGCGGGTGCGTTACTTAGCGAAAGAAACGGCGGGGCTCGTGCGGGTCCCACCGCACAAATATCCTACCAAGGGGTAGGATATTTCTGGATAGCATCCTATCCAGTTCAACTCAGTTCAAGCCGTCTTTAAGTGACTTCAAGTGGCTTCCAAGCAGCTTAAGTGAAATAAAATAAAGTTGTCGCACAAACTTTATTTTATTTCTGACTTAAAGCCGTAAAATTTAAAAACCACGTCTGAGCAAACGCAACTCCGGAAGAGGCGTTTCTAAGCAAATACCGGCGCTGCGATTTCATCGGTGCCCTCAGAATTCGATTCCGGGCACCGGTTCAAAAGATAGAAAAACCCGCTCGTCCGTTCACTGAACGTACCCGAGCCAAACTTCGGAAATTGATTCCGGGCACACCGGGCCTCGGAATCAGGTGCCGTCTGAAGCTGCGTTCTTGTAAAATTCCAAAGAAAATTAAGAAAAAAATTTCCTTGAAATTTGCGGGTCTTTACATTACTCCCACCTCAGGGCTTTACGTCCCCGTAAAGATACATCAAAAACTAGGGGAACAAATGGGGGTACTGAGCACGCATCTGAGCCTCCCGCTCCCAAGTGCTCTCCTGGAGGTTCCCGTGCTGCCATCTGACGCGCACAAGAGGAATCGACCGCCCACGTAGGACCCGCTCCTGTCGATCCTCGATCTCCACTGGAACCTCCGCAAAAGTCGCCCCATCGTCCACGTCCAGCTCCCCAAAGTCGATGATGTGCGTCGGGTCGTGCACGTATCTCCTCAGCTGAGACACGTGGAAGACGTCATGCACCCGGTGCAACTGAGGTGGTAGAGCCAGGCGATAAGCCACCTCTCCTATCCTGCTGAGGACCTGGAAAGGCCCGATGAAGCGGGGAGACAGCTTGCCGCCTCGGCCAAATCTCCGTAAACCACGTCGAGGTGAGACACGCAAAAAGACGTGGTCGCCATCCTCGAACTCTAGTGGCCTCCGCCTCCTGTCAGCATATGACTTCTGCCGGCTCTGAGCTGTCCTCATCCTCTCCTGGATGATCTGGACCTTCTCTGTCGTGGCTCGGACCATCTCTGGTCCCACGAGTGCTGACTCCCCAGGGTCTGTCCAGCACAACGGTGATCTGCAGGGTCTGCCGTACAACGCCTCGTATGGTGCCATCCCGATGGTGGAGTGGTAGCTGTTGTTGTACGCGAACTCCACCAAGGGTAGGTGGTCCTCCCAGCTGCGACCAAAGTCGAGAACACATGCACGGAGCATGTCCTCGAGTGTCTGTATGGTCCTCTCCGTCTGACCATCCGTCTGAGGGTGGAAGGCTGTGCTCAGATGGAGCCGCGTCCCGAACGCCTCCTGCAACCCCTTCCAAAGCCTGGAAGTGAAACGAGCATCTCGATCGGAGACGATAGACGATGGCACACCGTGAAGCCGTACGATCTCCTGGACGTAAAGACGTCCCAAGCTCTCTACTGAGCCCTGCTCTCTGATGGGTAAGAAGTGTGCCGACTTGGTGAGTCGGTCGACAATCACCCAAATGGAGTCGTGACCTCTGGAAGTGCGTGGAAGTCCAGTCACGAAGTCCATAGATATGCTATCCCACTTCCACTCCGGGACCTCCAAGGGCTGTACCAAACCTGCTGGTACCTGATGCTCTGCCTTCACCTGCTGGCAGGTGAGGCATCGTGAAACGAACTCTGCCACAGCTTTCTTCATGCCCGGCCACCAGTGCTGTCGTCTGAGATCCTGGTACATCTTCGCCACTCCGGGATGTACCGCCAAGGGAGAAGTGTGAAACTCTCTCAGCACCTCCTCTCGTAAAGCGACTGGTACGAAGGTACGTCCTCTGAAAAGGATGTCGTGCTCTGCTCCAAGGGAGAAACCATCAGGCGCCTGACCTGAGGATATCAGTGCACGCCGGGTCTCACAGTCAGCGTCCCCACGCTGAGCCTCTCTGACCCGCTGTAGAAGTGGAGGAGAGACTGTGAGAGACTGAAGAAAGGCTGTTCCGTCTCTATCCACGAAGGATATCTGCAAGGAGGCTAGCTGCTCCGTCGCCTCCTCAAGCAGCTGAATGCCCGTCCTCCTGCTGAGGGCATCGGCTACCACGTTCCCCTTCCCAGGAGTATAGACTATCTCAAAGTCATAGTCCTGGAGGAACTCAAGCCATCTCCGCTGTCTCAGGTTCAGGTCCTTCTGAGAGAAGATATACCTAAGACTCTGGTGGTCAGAAAAGACTGTGAAGCGCTCGCCCATCAGATAGTGCCGCCAAGTCTTCAGAGCGAAGACCACTGCTGCTAACTCCAGGTCATGAGTGGCGTAGTTCTGCTCATGCGGCCTCAACTGACGTGATCCGTAGGCGATCACGGCCCGCTCCTGCATCAGGACGCACCCGAGTCCAGTCCCTGATGCGTCGCAGTAAACTACGTACCCAACTCCCTCCTCAGGCAACCTCAAGATAGGTGCGCTGGTCAATCTCTGTCTCAGCTCCTGGAAGCTCTGCTGACATCTGTCTGACCACACGAAGGGTTTCCCCTTCTTCGTCAAGGCTGAGAGTGGTGCTGCAACTCTGGAGAAGTCTGGCACGAATCTCCGATAGTATCCCGCTAGGCCCAAGAAGCTCCGCACCTCTGTCACGCTCTTGGGTGGCTCCCAAGCTAGCACTGCCTCGATCTTCGCGGGATCCACTGCAACTCCCGCCTCAGAAATGACGTGCCCCAAGAAATGGACCTCACGTAACCAGAACTGGCATTTTGAGAGCTTGCCATAAAGCTGGTGCTCTCGGAGTGTGTCTAGCACAACTCGCAGGTGGTAGGCATGATCCTCCTCAGTCGTCGAGTATACCAAAATGTCGTCAATGAAGACAACGACAAATCGGTCGAGGTATGGCTGGAAGATCCTGTTCATGAGGCTCATGAACACTGCTGGAGCATTGGTTACGCCGAACGGCATAACCAAGAACTCATAATGGCCATACCGACACCTGAAGGCCGTCTTCTGTACGTCCTCGTCTCGAACTCTGAGCTGATGATAGCCTGACCGGAGGTCTATCTTCGAGAACCACCGCGCCCCCTTGAGCTGATCGAAGAGGTCATCAATCCGTGGCAGCGGATACTTGTTCCTCACTGTCACCTGGTTCAGGCGACGATAGTCGACACATAGTCGCAAGCTCCCGTCCGCCTTCTTGGCGAACAAAATCGGGGAAGCCCAGGGTGAAACACTGGGTCGGATAAACCCCTTGCTCTGCAAGTCCTCCAACTGTACCCGCAGCTCTCGAAGCTCGGCGGGGGCCATCCGATATGCTGGAGTAGATATCGGGGCTGTCCCGGGGTACAAGTCGATGTAAAAGTCTACCTCTCTACGAGGAGGTAGCCCTGGAACGTCGTCGGGAAAGACGTCCACGTACTGGTCCACCACTGCAGGAAAAGCCGGACTCCGCACGTCCACTGCTCCTAGGATGAGGCTAGCCAACTGATGTGAGATGGGCTGCACTCTCCTCCGCGGAAGTCCATCCTGTGCTGCAAAGGTTCCCTTCTCGCCGGTGAAGGTAAACCTGCTCCCGTCGGTACGAACACATCGTACCTTGCGCCTAAAACAGTCGATCTGGGCATGAACCGTGGATAGCCAATCCATGCCCAAGATGACGTCGTAAGGCCTCGACGCCGCTACAAGGAGATCCCAGCCGAAGCTCTCGCCTCCTAGAGTAAGCTCACACTGCCGGCACCAGTGCGTAATCGTCGAGTCTGCTCCCGTAGGAGTCTCTAGCCGTAAGGATCGAGCCAACGGCTCAGTCGGAATCTCCGAGCTCCGAACAAGGGCAGAGGCTATGAAAGAGTGACTCGCTCCTGTGTCTATAAGTACTGCAGCAAGGGTGGAATAGACACAGATCGTACCTCGAATCATCTCTGGCATGTCGGGGTCGTAGGCCTCCACTGCCTGGAGCTGGGCCTGTCCCTGCCCGCCGGCTCCCTGTGGTCGAGGTGGCCCTCCTGGTGGTGGTGGGGGTAGAGCCTGAAAGCGTCGCCCACCACCCGCTGCTCGGCCAGCTCCTCGGCCTCGTCCGCCTCCTCCCTGCGGACCGCCACGGTCGACCCTCTGCCTCTGCCTGGGTGGCCCCTCCACCGTCTGCTGCTCCTCTGATCGGCGAGTCGGGCAGTCACGAGCCATGTGACCCTGCCCGCCGCAAGAGTAGCACAGCCTGCCTCTCGAAAGGCTGGCACTCCGCTGTGTGCCTCGTACTGCTGAGCCGGTGTCCTGAGGCCGTCTGCGTGGGGGTCTGGTCTGCCTGGACCCGTGAGTCATCCGTCGGCTACCTGCTGCCGAAGACTCAGCTACCTGCCGCCCTGCGCTAGGTCTCGCCGCTGAAGAAGGCTCTGCCAGGAAGCTCTCGATCAGGAGGGCTCGCTCCAGCACTCCTGCCTGGGTCGGAATGCTGAGGGAGATCAGCGACGCACGAATCTCCTGTCGCAAGCCCTGCTCGAAGGTCCGGGCCCGGAAGAAGGGGTCCCGTACCATGTCGGTCGAGTAGCGAGATAGGTCCGTGAACCTCGCCGCATACTGAGCGACCGTCATGCTGCCCTGGCGCAGCTGGAGAAGCTCCTGGATGCGCACCGCTCGGAGGGTGGCCGGGACGAACTCAGAGCGGAAGAGGCTCTCGAAGTCCGTCCAGAGCAGGGATGCCTCATCGTGAACCTGGAGCATCAGGCTCCACCATCGTCCTGCCGCCGCCTGCAGGAGGCTCGCTGCGAGGATCACCATGAGATCCGCTGGTGTCCTCACTAGCCTGAAGATCCGTACCACCGCCTCTAGCCAGTCCTCGGCGGCCTGGGGGTCCGCCTCACCGCGAAACCTGGGCGGTCGCTGGCTCTGAAACTCGTGCAGTGCCCTGAGGCGACGTGCATCGTCGGCGTCTGGTACTGGAAGCATCGGTGGCTCGGCGGGTAAGGCTACCGCCGGTGCCACTGCTGGCAAAGGGCCCTGCACCGAGGCCTCGTCGCTCGGTGGGCTGCCGTCGCGCCCTACACTCGGAACCCTAGCTGGCAGTCGTCGCGGGGCCATCCTGAAAAGGAGAACAAGAGCACCACAGTCAGAACAGTATACCTGGTGAGCTGGCACAAGTAATCACAAGGAAAACTTGAGACTTTCATAAAGCAGATCAGTATACCCGGTGAGCTGACATAAGTAATCACAAAGAAAACTTGAAACACACACGCAATCAATGTTTTCATGCATTAAGTCGGAAATCAGGAGTCAGGGTCCTGGTGTACGGATACGTCGGCCGCCGCACCAACACTGGGCTCCCTGAACTGATAACCACACTCAATACACTAAACACTATTGCTTCACATAGAAAGAAAGGACGATCAGAGTCTGCGGTAGAACCGACCGCCCTCTGATACCAATTTGTCACGACCCGTCCTCGGGGCCCGTGCCGTGACTACCCCAAGCCCGCCTTCCATAGGCCAGGGGCTGGCGACTAGCACCAAGGCGTAAAATCCCAGTAAACAGGGAAGGCATTGCCTTTATAAGTAACAACCACACAGAGTCAGCAAGCGGAAAGTAAAGTGCAGAAAGGTAAAGGGGCCGGAAATACAAGCCCAACTGTAAAGTACAACTGAAAAGTAAAGTACAGCAACTGAAGAAAAGACGGCGGCCTCGTGTCGTCCACTGGCAATCCCACCTGAAGGGTGGGTACAGATAGCCTCCAAGCTCCTCGGGCCCCACGTCCGCTCTGAGCACGTCCCGTCCAGTGGTCCACCTCCAGGTACCGTCCTGCTCCACGCCCCAACCGCGATCAGCGCTGTCCGTCGTCTGCAACCAACACCACGAAGTGCGGGCATAGCCCGTGCAGGGGTGAGTACAACTACTCAGTAAGGACCCCGAGACCCCCGAAGGTCTCTCGAAATCCACAAAGGATATAGCACAAAAGAAAGATGCAATCACGAAGTAACATCTGACTCGACTTAGGTATATGCCCATACATATACCTAAGTCCCCAATTCTAGCTCTGCTCACGAGCTCAAGAACAACTCAATCCACAAAGGAAAGCAAGACTCAAATCCACAAGGAGAGTAAACAGTAAATCCACAAAGGATAGTTCAACACAATCCACAAAGGAGAGTAACATAAGATTCAGCTCAACCAGGTATACTTTTTCAGATGACGTCAAAGACGATCACTGATCCGTCTCAGTCGTCGGACCCACGAAGGATCGATAGGTACTAACCCCCGCAAAAGACCCACGTAGGATCGGGCTCACACAGAACCTGTAGGCAGTGGCTCACACAGAACCGGTAGTAAGGACCCACGTAGGATCGGGCTCACACAGAACCTGAAGCACTGATCCACGTGGGATCGCTGAGTGCAGTAGTCGACGCAGTCCACTGAGGATCTCTGCACAGTCGTCGCCGCAGTCCACGAAGGATCTCTGCTCTGCCGTCGTCGCAGTCCACGGAGGATCTCTGCTCTGCCGTCGTCGCAGTCCACGGAGGATCTCTGCTCTGCCGTCGTCGCAGTCCACGGAGGATCTCTGCTCTGCCGTCGAAGTCACAGCCAGCGCTAGGGTTCCCGCACGTAGCGAGCTCGTTTAGGAGGGTCCGCTCCACGAGCCGAGGGGCTGATACATCAACTGACACGTAGTCCGAAGTTGATGTATCCAAAAGTTCCGTATCGACAACAGGATCTCAACGCGACAGACGGCGCGTCAATCGGACGCCCGGTCTGAGAGTTATTGGCATTTTCGTCCCAGGGGCCCGGTTGGTTTTTAGGGCAAAACCAACCCGACCGTACTCCGCCTGTATCCGATCCTCGGGCGGAGTATGCCAAAAGTTCCGTCTCACTTAGAGGAAACCACCACAGCTGACGGTACGTCGTTCGGACGTCCGTAGCTCAAGTTATGAGCGTTTCCGCTCCGAGGGCCCGGTTGGCTTCGTGTACGAACCAACCCGGCCGAACCCAAAGTCTTCCGAAACCTTGAGTATAATATACCGAAACGACCGTCTCGATCCAAGGATCGCGTAGCCGCTGACGGTTCGTCAATCGGAGGTCTCAGGCCCAAGATATGGGCGAAAGACCGTAGAGGGCCCGAAACGGGGGTACTGGGCCCGGGGCGACCCGGCCCGAACCCCCCCTGGGGTCGGCCGAACCGGGTCGGCCCGAACCGGGTCGGCCCGACCCGGCCCGAACCGGCTCGGCCGGGTCCGGTCCGGCCTGGGCGCGGCCCGGCCGACCGGACCGGCCGGCTCGGCCGGCGCGGCTTGGCCATCCGCGCGGGTGGAAGGCCGCGGGCGCAACCCGCGGTCGAGGGAGCCGCGGCCCGCGTGCGGGCCGCGCGGGTGGTCAGCGGACGCGGCGCCTTGCCGCGTCCCGACCGTGTGGACCGGACCCGCGGACCGCGGGTCCGCTGGTTCGCCGCCGCCGCGGTCGAGCCGCGGCGGGTTCCTCCGGCGGCGCGCCGGGCGCCGCCGCCCCCGGTCGCCGGCGCCGCCGCGCCGGCGACCCGCGCCGCCGCCTCCTTCCGCGGGCCGCCGGAGATGCTCCGGTGGCCCGATTTGCCTCCCGTCTGCGCCGTTGTTCCTCCCGGGATGCGTCCTCCACTGCGGAATCAACATATGGCCCTTGCGTCGCGCTTTTGCCGTCGCTCGCCAAATCCGCACACAAGGAAGATCGACGGAGGGTTGCCGGGTCTTGTTCGTTAGACCCGCACCCTCCGCGTTAGTCATAATCAACGGGAGAAACAGGAAAGAAACCAATCAACAATTTTAAATAAATTAAAATTGTTTCGTGATCGGGTTCTATATTTCAAAAGAATAAACACGGGATTTTAAAAAGAATTCCAACATCCCTTACCTTGTCGTTGCCGAACGGGGGATCGTCGCGGGATTTGCTCGTCGCGGAAGATGGAGATCGCCGCGTCGTCGCGGAATCGCTCGTCGCGTCGCCAATCTCCGGATCAAGATCAACGGATTTAATTAGTTTAAATCCGTTGATATTGAAATTAAAAAGGGAGAAGAAAAGATCCGATTCTCACCTTTGTTGCCGAACGAGGATCGGCCGCGGAAGAAAGACGTCGCCGAAGAACGTCGCGGGTAGATCTCGTCGACGTCGCAGATCTTGGTGTGCGTCGTCGAATTCCGTTCGCCGGAGTTCTTCGCGTTCTTCGCGTTCTTCGCGTTCTTCGCGTTCTTCGCGTTCTTCGCGGAGAGGGTGGAGGAACGAAGATTCTTTCAAATCCTTTCCAAGGATTTTTACGTTGGTCTTATTTTATAAACATGCCAACACGAAACCGGTTAAGAAACGATCCATCAATTCGTTGAATTAATTCAACGAAAGAAACGACCCATTTAATTCACGAAGAAACAGTCCATTTAATTCACGAAATAAACCGCCCAATTAAATGGTCTGTTAAGAATTAAAGAAAACGCGTCGGTTGACTTTTCAGTTACTTTGACGGGTTTTCGCGGGTGCGTTACTTAGCGAAAGAAACGGCGGGGCTCGTGCGGGTCCCACCGCACAAATATCCTACCAAGGGGTAGGATATTTCTGGATAGCATCCTATCCAGTTCAACTCAGTTCAAGCCGTCTTTAAGTGACTTCAAGTGGCTTCCAAGCAGCTTAAGTGAAATAAAATAAAGTTGTCGCACAAACTTTATTTTATTTCTGACTTAAAGCCGTAAAATTTAAAAACCACGTCTGAGCAAACGCAACTCCGGAAGAGGCGTTTCTAAGCAAATACCGGCGCTGCGATTTCATCGGTGCCCTCAGAATTCGATTCCGGGCACCGGTTCAAAAGATAGAAAAACCCGCTCGTCCGTTCACTGAACGTACCCGAGCCAAACTTCGGAAATTGATTCCGGGCACACCGGGCCTCGGAATCAGGTGCCGTCTGAAGCTGCGTTCTTGTAAAATTCCAAAGAAAATTAAGAAAAAAATTTCCTTGAAATTTGCGGGTCTTTACAACTACCATGGTCATACACCATTTTATTTAATCAAATTCTTCTATGGGATGAGGGATTGGTTCAAAATCACTAAAAATATTTTCAAAGAGAAAATAGTATCCTATGATACGACAGTGTACACAATACCATCCTCAAATCATCTACCTTTCATCGTTTAATCCTCAAATAGAGTATATTGAAAATGATAGAGATATTCAGAATGAGAAAAATAACCGATCATAGATATAGATCCTTGGTGATGTTCTGTAAATTATCTACCCCCATAATCTATGAGTATATATATTAATATTAACCAGTGAAAGCAGAATAGAAATAATTCTAATCTATATCTCGATGCTAACTATCTCAGTTGACAACATCCCACCTAATTCTGGAAGAATCAAACGACATTTTGGTTATAATAATTACACTCCATTCCAAATCCACCTCCATGTGCTCGAATATTGATGTCATGACCTCTATTTCTTAACTCAAGAGCATAGAGGCCACCACCCCCTGAAAAAATAGGTGGATTCTACTTCTAAATAACCCAAAACAATTATTTCCCAATATTTTTATTATCATGGAGATCCCAAAAGGGATATTATAAACCATTGAAATCCTTATTGGTATTGATCCTAGATTCAAAATTTCGGTATAAAAGGTGATGCTAATAGTGCACTGAAAGAGTTAATAATTGTGTCTCAGGGACCACCAACTCTAGATAATGGTCATCACAACAATCCTGGATCTTGACACTAGGTCATCATGGTGGAGTATTTTTATAATATGAAATGAGACATCTCAAAATATAATTGATAAATAAAGTGGTCACAGATAATAAAATAAGATAGGTATAAGAGGATATTATATAAAAATCTCTACCCATATTCATACACAAAAAGGAAGTTATATATCATTTTTTATCTCATTAGAGTTAGGAAAGACTCTCCCTACTACCCACTACTGTGGTTGGGTCAGGGTCAAGTTCCCATATAACATAACGAAGGTCCGGATATATGGAATGTAAACTGTGATGTATAAAGAAAAAAAAATTCATTTAAATTTGAATCACCATTTAATGGTTACCATTTTCTTTAAGAATTGATTATAATTCAGTTTTATAATACATTATAATTATATATTCATACAGGTCAAGGTAGATGAGTCTCCATTCCCATGTAAAAAAGGCATAATATTTATAAGTTATAATTTAGTACATGATTTTACTTCCTCAAGACTTTATAATTGTAAAATTACCTCAATAACTATTATAAATTTATAAAGCCCCATATTCATTAATAATATAAATTTGAATCCATTCAATTTAAACTGGCGAAATATCATCTCGTGTAACCAATGGAACATATCTAAACTATTCCATATTTTTTTTGTTATAGTGCCACAAAAATTGTATCAGAAAAACCCCACATAGGATGATGAAGTCCCATTAAATGAAGAATTATTTATCTCCCAAAAAAATCATTTCTGTAATTTGAAAATAACTATAATGAAATTTTCATTAACCATATGAAAGAAATGCAATAAAATTGATGAGATACACCTGTATGGAATGGAAAAATACATGAGATATGAATCCATACATTCCAATTATAATTCATGTACAATTCCTCCATTACATACTGGGGAAAGGTTAAATGATAAATACATAATGTTTACAACATAAAACAATTTCATCACCTAACATTGGAATTCGTATCACCTTAAAAATAGATATAATAAACATGTCCCATTCAATGAAAGTTGGAATTTCAATGCATGTTTTTTTATTACTCCCAAGTACATGACCATTAAGAAAATTTAAATACTTCTTAATATACTGTGTAACCATTCCAAAAAAAGTTATGGAAAAACAGAAAATGTACTCTAATGCTACAATGTAGAATCCTGAGCAAGAGTCTCTAAAATGGTCTATCTAGATGATTGGTGAAAAAACCTCAAGTGCCCCTCCATGTACTCAATAGTCTACAGAATAGTACAGTGTTCATAAGGTGTTTCAAAGGGGAGACTGTGAAATTAGGTTATAGTGAAGAATTAATAAGAATAATAGAAAATTCTATGAAAGAATAAATAAAACATATCAATAAATATAACCATATTCATTTTCAAAATGAATATCATGTCATGATAGAATAAAAATAGGGGGAATTCATGAGATATAGGTTATAAGAAATATAAAACAAGTAATAAAAAAAGATAAAAATTACCTAGATTAATCCAATAGAATCATACAAAAATCATAGTTTTATTTGCAGGTACTGTATCCACAATATATAATCATTAATACATAGTCGGAGCCTTTTCCTTTTTTCCTTACCGGTAATTAAGGGTCATATTTTGGTTCCCAATCATCTTGTTGAACCCGGGGGTGATATATATGTTGAAAGACTCCCCCAATGTTATCATGTATAATATAGCTAGATTATATCAAATTGGTTCAAGCAGATTTAACTATATAAAATAGATATGTAAACCTTAAACGAGCCGGTTATTGTTCCTTGAGGACACTAGGCTGGCACAACCTTCATTAGTGTTGGTCGGGATACTTCTGAAAATGGGTCACCATATATATATATATATATGTATAGGTATTAATATTTATATAGATATGTATGTATATATATATTAACTAAAAAAATAGTGACAAATATAGACATATATTGATTGTCAGAGTTGACAGTACAAGAGGTGTAACTCAAGTATCCTTGCATAGTCATAACTATCTAATTCTATAATTGGGTATTATACCAAGAATATGATCAGGGTTATTGTTGTCCTAATATCATTCAACCTATTGGGAAATGTGAAACATAATGTCCAAAAACCTCCTGGGGAACAAGAAACATCATGTCCACAATTCAATATATGATTTGAGATGTCACATTAAAATCACATCTAAATGGATCATGTTTCATCATGTCCCATACTAGCATTAATTATGTCTCAATATCTATTATTCAAGGGAGAGATAAATATAATAACATTTCATCATTTATTTAATGCATTATCAAAATCTAAGATGTGGTTTTCAACCATATAAAATTCCATGTAATCATGAGGATAATATATCTTCCATATAGGTGTCACTACTAATGGTCATACCTCTCAGTATCCCTTTATTTATAAGAAACATTCATATTGTTTGGAAACTACTCTACATAAAAGTGGTATTTTACACAATTAAATTTAAGAAGTCAAAATAATATACTAATAACACCCAAAGGGGGTGTAACCTGTGGAAGTGTGCGACCTATATCATTAAATAATGGAATATATAATTACATCTAATGAGGTTAAAAATTTTAATAATGAAATTTAAATATTTAAGCCATCGTCCATAATTTTTGACATGAGAATTGGAAAAATTTATATAAATCATCATTAAATTTCGTAAATATTACATGAAAAAATATATTAAATATTTATATAACTCATTTTACATTTTTAAATTTAGATTATTTGTTAAAAAAGGAGAAAACATAAAAATAGAAAAATTCTCTAAATATATGGAATATAATCTCACCATAAAATAGAAATCATGACGGTGAGATAAATATGAAAAGTAAGGAATATTATTAAATATCTTCCAATTAGAAATCCAAATAAATAGAAAAAAAAAGATAATTTGATTGATGGAGGAGGATAAAATAGTTTTCATTTGTGGAATGAAGAGTATCCATTGGCTGGGAGGCTGCTTTGCACGGGGTGGAATGAGAAAGATATTTGGAACTTTTAATGAAGTTGGTGAGAAAACATAATTTCACCACAATTTAATGGGAATCATTGTTTGGCTTTAAAATTTTTCCCAAATAGTTTCCACATGTGACGGGATACTAGGTATGTTCCATCAAGTGTTTGATTTTAGCCCACAAATTGGAAATTTTGTATGCATCCCATTCAATCCCCTATAAAATTCCATGATTTTCTCCAATGTTCTTGCAGCCTCTAGTTATTTTGTAAACAAACCACATATCCCATCTTATATACATTCTTGTTTGAGCCACAAATATACTCTTAACCATGTCCCAACTCTGTGTCTTAGACTATTTTTCAAAACCAAATCTACAGGCTCTGAAACAATCCTAATAAACTCATAAAACCTTCCTTATACCCATTCCAATTTCTATAGAGACCAGAAAATTGTTTAAACAAAAATATTAAGGATATGTACCTCATAATAAAATATGGGATATTACATATCGGTTGGGGTCGGTGGTTTGCCCCTTGAACTACTCTATGGTTATAAACCCTTGGCCATGATAGTGGTGAAAAGAGATATATGGAAGACAGAGATTCAGACACCAAAACATTTAAAGATTAATTTAGTTATTAAAGTAATTTTAATATTATAATAGTAACAAATATAAATATAATAATTAAAATTAATTCAAAAATTAGAATATATGCAATTACGTTGGTTTTTATCTTGAAAATACATTTCACTAATACATGAAATATCATGGTTAAAATATAGATAGGTTAAGGAGTTACATAAGAACTACAATAACACTATATAAGATATTTTTTAGGTACATTGATAATAGTACTAATCACCTTGCTTGTGATTTTAGGGCATAGATTTGGTCCTTCATATTAGTGGGACTAAAGACTAGTAAATGAAGTTTAGACATACGGCCTCTGAGGTATCATCAAAAGGAAACATGTGACATGGTTTGACTAGGATAAAGACTCATTATAATAGGATGGAAGCACCACATGACCACACACATGCACTAAAAGGTGGATAGAATCTATATAGGGAGGGGTTGCTTCATGTAGTTAGTTTGGTTTATCTTACCTAACCTTCGGGTAGTGAATGTTTTATGTTGATGATGTATGTTCGGGTTCCCCCCCTTATTACATTAAAAGGGGGATGCTTTTCTTTAAAATAAAAATTGAAGCCCTTTGGGCCATTGGATGGATATAGGGATACGTGTGAGTTCTCCTATTAATATACTCTCAGTACACAAATGATTTTTAATTTATATGGATTAGTAACATTTTATTGGACTATCAAATATTCTAGGAAAAGTCATATGTTTTGCTCGTCCAAAAGGTGATGAAATAGCGAACTATAGATGAATCATTATGTGGATGAGTTGAATTTATTATGGTATTTTTAGAACCAATCATCGTATCATAATCCCAAACTGATATTTGATGTGGTATGGGTTTATTTCCACAACCACGCATTTTAAAAATCCACAATGAAATTTAAAATATAAATTTTAAAGTGTATAATTGTTCAATCTTTAATTTATTTGGATTTCTAACCAAATATTTTCACTAATTATGGGAATAAAATATAATTTAGTAATAGATGTTATGAAGATGATTCTTAATAATAAGTAAAAAATTGGCTTTATCTTAAACAACCATAATTTTTTTATTTTATTGAAAATTTATATTAATATAGACATTTTATTAAAAAATAATATTTAAAATATATATTTTAATTAGTTTTCTGATATTATAACTAATTTATTGAAAATTATTTCATGTAAATACTACTCACTAGAGGAGGTGATGACCATTGTGCTGACATACAGGAAACATTGGATATAAATGATCTTAACACAATTTCATTGATCTGGTTGATGCGAGTTGTTTGGATAAGTGGCTTGGAGGATAAATTTTCTCCTAAATGGGGGGATAAAAACATTGGGCACTAGCCTTCTATGGTGGGTCTTGTGTTAAATAATCATTTTACCATCAGATCTCATAGATATAGATCTGTTTTGGCCAGAAATGTTGAATTACCACTGATGCTGAATGAGGTTCGATGGATATAAGATGATTCATCTGGTTCATGTCAACAATAGGTGGTGGTTGCTAAAATGTATGATCATAAGATATCTTCTATGGTTGTAAATTTTATGATTTAGGCATCATTATGGGATTCAAATGATTTTCTCCAATCAGCTGATAATGTGGGTTTTATGAAATTATCCCTTGGCATATGGATGATCTAGAGAATTAGGTGTGAAGTACTCTAATAAATCTAATATTTTCTTTATTTTATTATGTTGTTAAAATATGTAATACCATCCAATTTTTAAATTTGATCTTTTTTTCATTATTTTTTAGGTGTTTTGGGATAAAATTGTTAGGTTGAATAATTATGGAATGTCAATAGATTTTAATAATATTTTGGATTTGAGAATAAATTTTATAATATAAAAAAAATGGTGATTATTATTTAGATTCCCTAATAATTTTTTTATATTTTTCTTATAGACTTGGATATAATTATATCATCTATAGGTAATAATAATTCAATCATGTTCGAAATTCATTATGGATGAAAGTGTGGAACCCACCTAAGAAAATATCAAATAAATTGTTCTACACACCTCCAATTGGTGTGATTCAAATTTAATGTAATAGAATATTCAATGGATAGTTCATCTACTGAAGACCATTAAGATATTCCTTCAATAAGTCATCCTTAGGATTCCAAGCTTTTGTGGAAGAAATATAAACAATTTGGCCAGAATAAATCATAGCAATAATTGGCCAAATATAATAGTAAATGGAGAGTATCAAGATGAAATATTGTTAAGGAATGTAAAATTTATTTTGGATCATATTTCCAGAATACATAATTCAAATATTTATCAATAAATTTGGCCTAACATGATCTTTCATTCGGTGTACAAAATCTAGAGGACATCCTAAATGGAGATTTATAAGATCAGGGATTGGATGACAAAAGGATAGAAACCCCTTGGAATATATAAAGAGGAGTTTACCCATGATGAATTATATTTTGACACCAACATTGGATAGGGGTCAAGGGAAATTCTGCTAACATATAAATTTTATACTCTTTTTTAATTTAATTTTATTTTCCCATATAACACATATGCATGTTTTTTATTCATGTGTTTATGTATTCTTCCGTCACTCATTATATTTCAAACCTAATATAATTATAATCTTTTATTCTTCACATATCCAATGTTACCTCTTACCCTCAAAATTAAAGGCTAACCCGAGTCTTGGACTGGTGGAGTTATGTGGCAATTCAATTCATTCTAAAATAAAAATTTATGTTTTTGTTAAGTTTTTGATGGGTAAGAGTGACATTCACTAGCGTGGAAATCATCCACAATGAAAATAATATATAAAAAATTTATATTCATTAATTAAAACATTTCTCTATCTTCTACTAAATACAATATCTTTATATGAGGGAGTTCATCCATTTAGTTGATACAATTTCATACAATGGAGCCAGATCCTATGAGATTTCACACACATGATTGTGGTGTTCCATCAACCTTGGTTATAGGAGGAGGTGGAATGAAGATTAATATATTAATTAATGATTTTAGAACATAAAATAAAATAATATTAATTCATGTGTGAGATCTGAGTATTGAATTATCAAACAAAATTTAATTGCCAATAAGGAGAATTATGGAACCCACAAACCAACCCATAAAAGACAAGTTCTTTCTTCATTGATTACATTTTTTCATTACATGTCAGTTTTACCATTTATTTCAATTAAATTGAATTATAATAATAGATTAAATTAAATAAAAAAAGATTATGTGAATTATATTATATGAGTAAACACCTATGAATGATCCTCATTTGAGACGACCCTGGTCAACCATTGTGCTGCGGTAGGAAAATTAATTTTTTTCCACACCCTATGACAGGCCGGTGTCAAAACGTGTGATGTTTCAAGGGATATAATCATTTGTTTAATTAATTATTCTATTTCCACATTATATATATATTTTCAGTACTTTTTAAAAACTAACATGAAAATTTCTTCCTCCATGATGTTTTCAAATGACAATTTTTTCAATTCATGGATGAGATACCCATAAGTAAAAGATCCAATTATTAACTCAACCTTATCCATCATGGATGTGGTTTCTGTTATTATTAGATAGGTGAGGTCATTTTAGAAATCAAATAATGAGGAGGAGGTATTTCGATAATTCTTAGCTGGCATGAGGGAGGACATTGAACAATTTTTTTGGAAGCGATGGATCATGAGACAAGTGCGTTATCCCATTACATTCAATAAATATATAATTTAGTGAAGGTCCAGGAATATTTCCCTTTATTCTTCCTTGATTTTTCTGAGGAGATGCACAAAATGGAAGAGCCTAGCCACCTGCCTCTATATTTTATAACTCAACATCAATAGGTGATTTAAAATGAATGTGTTATTGAAGTCGAAAAACATACAGAGATAATATATTCTTGAACTCATTATCATTTATTTTTATTAAAGACAAATTTAGTTTATCCTCTAATTTTGTTAACCATTTAGATTCATCCAACACTTGAATTTATTTGGAGGAAGATAATGAAAAATAAAATCCATCTGAATAGGAACATTTTGAGATCCTCAATCTTATTAGAATTTTAATTAGAGGGAATAAATAAGAAGAAAAAAGATTTTTCTTGTAAGGAAAATGACCCAAATGTTAGTCACATTCAAAGGGAATAATTGGATATTGATTCTACATGAATTATGTTTTTTCAAATATAATTAAACTTTGATAGTCCCTTGGATTATTCCATTGATTTATCATACCTTGAGAATGAACTCGTTAATGAAGAAGATATTGTAAAAGTGGACGAAGAGATAGAAAAGGACTAATTTTATACCCTACACCAACAATTCATGTTTTGTCTAATTACTATGGGGGTGAATTTAAATTACTATATCTTGGGATTCCTCCTAAATAAGAACAAAGACGTGGATTACAGGAAAATCCACATGTGGTTGTTTATGACAATGATTCCCCAAAAACCATTAGACATTGGATAACAGGTGTTAATGCCCTCATTAGGTAGTAAAAATTTAGGTCCCACTTGTGGTATTTTACCAAGATGTTTCCTTTAACTTCTTTCTAGGACATTAAATTTTAATATTAGGAATTTAGATTACAATTTCATGTTTTTTATTATTCTATCATACATCCAACTCCCTCTTATATTTTTGATCTTAAATTACATGATCCTTGTTCTTTATTGGGTAATTCTATATTATAGGTTAATAATATCATTAGGAACCCCCAAATGCTGATGAAAAAACAAATATTCATTTTAAAAGGTTTTTTAAATATTCTATTTATCTTCTGAAAACCATAACTTTTTTTTTCTGATTTTTTTATAACTGAACTGAAATTTGTATACCCACACTTGAATAAATTCATTAGTGGACTTATCTTGGAGGCATGAGTTTCATAGTAATCTAGTGATTCAATGTTTTAATTTTCAATGTAATAAAATTTAATGTGTGAGATGGATAATTGGATTATTGATGTGAAACATGGATATGAAATATTGACTTATGATTTGAGGGAACTAGTTGGCTCATGTAAATGACATTTCCCTCCCATTTCTCAAGATTTTAATTTATAAAAGACATGTGAATTTATTTGTTATTGTTAATCACGCCTTGATTAATTGTCCAAAATCCTATGTACCTCTCTAGAAAGGATATCTAGACAATGTAATTCCGATTTTTTCTTATGTATA
The DNA here is from genome assembly GCA_963277665.1 of Viscum album. Taxonomy (NCBI): domain Eukaryota; kingdom Viridiplantae; phylum Streptophyta; class Magnoliopsida; order Santalales; family Viscaceae; genus Viscum; species Viscum album. The sequence continues at coordinate 1,317,014,481 of OY728121.1, forward strand.
TTTTTTGAGTGGTCATGGGGAAAGCCACCTTATAGAATTTGTATTTAAACTTTTCAAAGAAACTGACTAGAAAAAAACATTTAAAATGTTTGATGCATATTTTGGACAAGTAACTTATCCTTAAAATACCACATTTTTATTAATAACTCTTTAGATTATAGGTACAATTAATGACATTTATAGGGATGATCCATGTTTCAATCCATTTTTATCCATTCCTACCACACAAATGGTATTTGTAGGATATTTTAATGTAGCTCTGTGTAGATGAAGTTAGTCATGTTGGAAGGGTTGATTTACATTGTATGCAAAACGTGTGTGAGTGGTTTTTGTGGGAATAAAAAAAGGTTCTTGATTTATTCATAATAAATCATTATTTTCTATTTTTTTTATAAAATATGAAAAATATGAAAAAGATCCATTTTTTTGGAAAGATGGCTTGTGATTTCAGAAAAAAAAACACCATTTTCCAAACCAATTATCTGATTATTGTATGTTTATAGGCGATTAATGTGAGGTTTGATATAATAATAACATTCAAAAATTGAAAAGTTATTTGAAGTAAATTATAAAGTTTAAAATAAATAAAGAGGGTGTACAAATCATTCATTGTGCATTATTTGATCATAAAAATTAATTTTAGTATTGGGGGAAGTTACTGTTGCTACAAAGAAGGGTAGAACATCAGTAAATATTTGTTACTGATATCATTCATGAAACTTATGGGATAAAAATCCTCATTGAGCATTATTTTTTTGAGCATCAAATCCAACCAATGTTAAGACTCAAAGTCATTAGAACCTTTATTTCATGTCCTTGTGATTTAATGTGACTTTTATATTTATAAAGTAGAGAAATTAGTTACATTACACGATTGTAGATGACGATCATGTTATCATGATATGGGAAAAACTCCACATGAATTTTATTGTGAGTGTTGAGGGAATGGATTCAAAGAGAGGTAAATAAGGATTTTTCATAGTTAATAATAATTAATTGAGGAGAATGAATGAATTAAAGGAGAAGTTACATCATATTTTAAAGGGAAAAAGTAAAATTCATTAATTTATTATACCATTTAAAAATATGATATTAAATTGATATTTTCATTGGAATTTTAAAATTTATTTTTACATTGAATTTTTTTTTGAATCTATTTCATTTAAATTTGAATATTAGTAACACTGGTTCCCTATGAATTCAATGCTGAGATTTTATGCTTAAGGAAAAGTATGATTTATGTGTCGCTAAATTTATAGAACTAATATTTTGATCATTTTTTTAAAAAAAAATCATTGATTTAATATCATCCAATTTATCACTTTGTGATTATTTTAAATAATTTTGGATTTATGATGTTTTTTTGGTCTAAAATTGGACTATTTCTTAATTTTTGAAGGATAACATATTTTAAATCATTTTTAATTAGTTCATAAATTTTATAATTTAAATCCAATTTATGTGATTTTTTTTATTACATTAATTATTTTCACCATTTATTTGTTTTGAAAAGGGATCCAATCTGGCCATCTAAGGGAAATAATAATTCAATCAAGTTGGACATTAATTTCGGAAGACATTGTAGACCCCACCAAAGTATATTTGGAATAAATAGGTATACACACCTCCAATTTTAGTGAATAAAACAAGATGTGATATTATATTAAATGGTTCATTTGGATACTGAAGATCATGAATATATTACACTCATAAGTAGGCCATTGGATTCATTACTTTTGGGGAAAAATAGGAAACACTAAGCAATAATAAAATCTTGTAATTAATTGGAAATAACTCTTCGTAAACAAGGTGTGTGAAATCAAAAATTGGGATGGAATGTAAATGATATTTTTTAACATCTTTAAAGAAGACACCATGACAATATTAATCAATTAAAGTGTCCTAACATGATAAATATTTCAGTTGGTAGAATATTGAGGAGATATTAAATGTAGATTTTTAAGATCGTGAAATTGAAGGTCAAATGATGGAAACCCCATGGCCTATATAAGTAGGAGTTCACCCATGATGAAGAATAGTTTGACCCAATCAATGGAGGGGAGTCATAGGGAAATTATTATAACATAGTTATTTTCTTCTATTTTTTTAATTTAAATTTCATTTTCCCCATATATCGTATATTCATATTTTTAATTCAATTGATTCGGTATTCTTCCATCTCTCATTATATTCCAAAACTAATATAGTTATTCTCATTTATTCTTATTTTATACAATTTTTCCTCTTACGCTCAAAATTATAGACTATCCTATGGATTTTCCTGGTAGAGGAATGTGGTAGATCAATTCATTATACACTTTAATTATTATGTTTTATTAAGTTTGCGATGACTAAGAGTTACAATAATGGGTTTAATGATCGTATAATATGAAACTGATCTCGAAATCATTTCTAATATTTTGTGTAAAAATTTCCCTCCATTATACTAAATCCAATCTCTTCATAAAATTGAGTTGAGCCATTCAGTGTATGAAATGAAAGGTGATTAAGACAGGTCATGGGAGATGTCACATGCTCGATTGAGGTGTGAAATCATCATTGATTATAGGAGTAGTTGGAATTGAGATTGTTATATGAATTCAAGATTTTGAAACACTCACTAAAATAATATTAATTCATGTATTAGATCTCATTATTGAATTATAAAACATAACATAAACACTAATAATAAGAATGATGGAACCCACAAACCAACCCATAGATTCCATGTTTTTTCTTTATTGATTATATTTTTTCATTGAATTTTAGTTTTAAAATTTATTTAAATTAAATTCAAATAACATACTAGAATAAATAAAATTAATAAAAATATATTTTAGGTGAATTATATTATTTGTGTAAACACCTTTTAATGTTCCTCATGTGATACGACCTTGTCCAGCCTATTTTCTATTCCATGAAAATTAAATGACTTTTTCTATGATGTAAGACATGAATGTGCTCAAAATTGCATTGTTTCCAGGGATCTAATCCTTAGTTTATTTAATTTTTCTATTTTTACATTGTATGTATATCTTCATTAAATTTAAAAAACGACCATAAAAAATTATTCTTCCTTGATTTTTTTCATATGATTATTTTTTAATTTTATGGATCAGTTACCCATAGTTGAAAGATCCAATTATTGAATCACCCTTGTCCATGGTGGATGTTTTTTCTATTATTGTTTGATAGGTGAAATAATATTGGAAATTAAATAATTTGGGTTATTTATTTAATGAATTCATAGCTGGCATACTGTAGGTAATAGAAAACAAAATTTTTAAGCAATGGATCGAGAGCTAACAGAGTTAGCTCATTACATTCTAGAATATTATCATATATGGAAGGTTTGAGAAGAGACCGCCTTAGACTTCCTTGATTTTTCAAAAGATATTCCCTAAATGTTAGACCTTGACCACCTTACTCTGTCTTCTAGAACTCAAATTAAATAATTGATTTAAAATAAAGAATATATTAATGCAGAAAAAACTCAAGGAGATAATATTTTCAGGAATTATTTATAGACTTGTTTTGTTGATGCTGAATTCTGTATCACCTATAATAGTGTAGTCCTTTCAGATTCAATGAACACTTGTATTTACATGGAGTATTATGATGAAAAATAAGAATCATCTGAAGAAAATAATATGGGGATCCCCAATCTTGTAGAACATTTATTGGAGGTAGAACATGAGAAGATCAAAGTGGTTTTTTATATGTAAAAGGAAAAAATTGTAACTTAGTTGAAAAAGGAGGAATTTTATTCTAATTCTTCATGATATAATTTTTTTCAAATATAATTACTCTCTTGAAGTCCCTTTTATTATTCTTTTGATGCATCATACCTTGAGAATGCACTCATGAATGAAGAAGAAATTGTGAAAGTGGAAACCAAGAATGAAAAGGACTCATTCTATATCTTACCCAAACCATTCACGTTTTATTTTATTATCATGTGGTGTATTTTTATTACATTATTCATGGATTCCTTATCAATAGGAATAAATAATTTGATTATGGGAAAATATGCTTCTCGTGGTTCTAGTCCAAGAATCCCCAACCACCATCAGACAATGGATAATAGTAGTTACTAACCTCTGGAGGAAGTAAAAATTTAGGGCACACTTACAGGATCGTTCCAAGAATTATCCACTACCTCCATTCTAGGAAATTCAATTTGAATAATAGGAATCTTGATTTCATTTTCATTTTTATTATTATTCTAGAATACATCGCACTCTCTCTTAAATTTTTGATATTAAATGAAATTATCATTGTTATTTATTGGGTAATTATCTTTTTTAGGATCATGATTACATAGGGAACCCCCAAAAAGTGGTGGAAAAAACCAAAATTCAATTTGAAAGGGTGTTCAGTTTTATTTTTTATCTTTTTAAATACCAACGTTTTTTTAATAAAAATTGTTTTTAATAATAAAAATAATATTTTTATACCCTCACTTGAATGAATTATTTACTTAACTTATTTAGGATATATGAGTTTCTTATTAATCCAGTGATTCTGTGGTTCAGATATCAATGTTAATAAAATTAAATTAGTCATATGGAGAATTTTATTATTAGAGTGATACATGTATACTGAAATAATTACTCATGATTTGAGGGAATTACTAGGTTAATGTAAATGAAATTTCGTTAAAATTTATCGATATTTGAATTTCTGAAATTCATGTTAATTTATTTGTTATTGGAAATCATCACTTGATTGATTTTCCAAAATCATATGTCCCACTCTCGAGAGGATTTCTAGACCATGTATTTCTTATTTATTCTTCCGTATATTACCTAAGTGATCTTGGGACATTCCATCTTCTAGAACTTGTATGGAAAATTTTAAAAGATACTAACTAGAAAAAATGTATTTTTAATGATAGAGTAATATTTTGAAAAAACCAATTATACATAAAACACAAAATTTAAGAAATCCTTCATTATCTTATAGATACCAGGAATGGCCTTTATAGGGATGATCTATATTGGAATCCATTTTTATCCATTCATACACTACTCTTGTTATTTGTATGATATTGTAATGTGTATGTGTGACTGTGAAGGGAGTCATGGTGTAAGGGATGATTTATATTGAATGAAAAATGTTTGTGGTTAAATATTTCTGGAATAAAAAGGCTATTTATTTAATCATCATAATTCATTTTTCTACATTTGAATAAATAAATGAAAAATGAAATAAGAACCAAAAAATAAGAAAAATGGGTTGGGTTTTGGGAAAACAAAAAAAAATCACCATTTTACAAACCAATGATCATATGATTTTATATGTTTATGTGATACATGGGATGTTTGAACCAATAATAAATTAAAAAAACGGAAAATATGAAAAGTTATTTGAAAAAAATTATGATAGAAAAAAAATTCAAGAGTTTTCACAAATCATTCATTATTCTTTATTTGATCATAAACTTTAAATTTTATTTTGGGGTAAGTGGGTGTTTTAACTTTCTAGGGGAGCACTTAATTACACATTTATTAATGATATCGTGTGTTTTACAAAAGAGTTAAACATCCTCATTATTCATTAATTTTTAGAGCATCAAATCATACAATCATTAATCAATAGAGTCATTGAAACTTATATTACATGTCCTCTTGATTTTATGTTTCGTTTGTCTTTAAAAAGAAGAAAAGTTAGTTCCTTTACAAGCCTATGAATAAGGGTCTTTTTCTCATTATAATACTATAATTCCACATGAATTCTATCATGTGTGATGAGAGAAATGATTCTAAGGATAGGTAGATCATGATTTTTCATGGTTAATAATAATTAATTGAGTTGTATAAATGAATGAAAGGAGAAGTTCCATAATTTTTCAAAGTATAAAAGTAAAATTCATGAACATATTTATTCTTTTAATGAAGGGTAATTAAATTGATATTTTATGTTGGCTTTTAAAATTTTATTTAACATTGATAATTTCATGATTTTATTTATTTTAAATATGAATATTGGTAACTTCTCTTCCCTTTGAATTCAATGATGATATTTTATGCTTAATTAAAAACATCATTTATGTGTGGGGGAATTAATAGAGACAATATTTTAATCAATTTTAATATTTTTTTCAATGATTTAATATCATCAAATTTATCAATTTGAGCTTATTTTAAAAAAAATTGGATTTATGATATGTTTTCTGAAAAAATATAAAGGTTGATTAATTAAAGAAAGTTAATATATTTTAATGAAATTGGTAATTGGAGCATAAAATTTATAATATAAATCCAATTTATTTGATTATTATTTTGGGATTTCTTGATTTATTTTCTCCAACATTGTCTTCTCGACCAAGATCCAATTCATACATCTAAGGGTAATAAAAATTCAATCAAGTTGGATAATCATTCTAGACGATTGTGTGGACCCCCACCCAAGAAAATTTCTAATAAAGTGGTGCACACACCTACAATTAGTTTGATAAAAATTATATGTAAAATAATATTAAATGTTTCATTCATCTTCAAATGATCATGAAAGTATTCCTCTAATAAGTTGGCCTTTGTGTGCTCAACTTTTGGGGAAGAAATAGGAAACATTTAGGAAAAATAAAATCTATGACTTAATTGTACTTATCACATAGTAAAAAGGGATTACCAAGATAAAATTATGGTGGATTGAATATGGAGGAGATCTTAAATGGCGATTTCAATGATCTTATATTTGAATACAAAATTCTGAAAACTCCTTGGCCTATATCTGAAATAATTAACCCATGCGGAAGAATATTTTGGCCCCACAATTAGAGAGGAGTCCTAAAGACATTTTTCTAACTTATGAATTTTCTTCACTATTCTTTTTATATAATTTTTCTTTTTCCATGTAACACATATGAATATTTTTAATTCAAGTTTTTTTGTATTAATTAATCTCTCATTATTTTCCAAAACTAATATAATTTTCCTATTTTATTATTATTATATCTGTTATGCTATCTTAACCTCAAAATGAGGTGATAACACATGGCTTGGCCTGGTAGAGGTATTTGGAAATTCTAATCATTATATACATAATTTTTATTTATTTATTATGTTTTTGATGATAAAGATTGAAGTGAATGTGTGCGAGAATCCTCCCCCATGTCACTAATCTCAAACTCATTTTTATTATCTTATTAATACTTTTCCATCTCTTCTGTTATATACAAGATCTTCATATGACATATTTTATCCATTTAGTGGATGAAATGGAAGATGATGGAGACAGTTCCTAGGAGATGTCACACGCTCTATTTGAGGTTTAACATCAACCTTGATTATAGGATGAGGTGGAGTTGAGATTTATATAGCCATTCAAGATTTTACATCACTAAAAAAATAAATGTAATTCTTACATGATATCTCAAAATTAAATTATCAAACATAATTTAAAATCAAACAATGAGAATGTTGGAACCCAAAAACCAACCAATAATGGAGATGTTTTTTCATAATCAATTACATTTTTTCGTTGAATGGTAGTTTTTTAACTTTTATTTCAATTAAATTATCATACCATAGTAGATTAAAAAAGGAAACCAAAAAGTTTTTTAGGTGAATTATATTAAGGGATTAAACAACTAAGAACGCTCTTAATGTGAGACAACCATGATTAGCCTCTATGATGCATTAAAAAAATTAAAAAAAATTCTCCACCCTCTATGAGAGGAATGTGTTTGACTCTTCAATGTAATATGATAAAAGAAGTAGTGCTAGATGATATGGGGAAAAGAATCGTACTAAAATATCAAATTCTCATAATTTCCAATTTATTTTGAAGAATCTAATCTCAACAAAATGCAGTTTGAATCTGTGAAGGTTGTTGTTTTATAACCATCATAAAGAAAGGAAAAATACCATATGGATTTCTCACAAGGAGGGTCATCTGTACATATTCATGATATTTATGCACATTATCATTCCTAGACTATATATTCCTCATTAAAAAAACATTGTAATATTGATTATATTTTTCAAAAACATTCTCCTTCATGGGGTTCTTCTAACTAAAGAAATATTCCAATGGGATGGGGTTTCCACCATATCATTTATCATTTAGAGAATTTGAAGCACATATCTTTGGGGGATAATATCAATTTTTTGAATCTTGGTACGATTTTCATTCTAGAATGGGATTTTTTATTTAATCCATTTTTGATAAAAAAATTATTAAGCTTGAATAAAGATCAATTTTTTTGTCTCTATTAGATCTTATGATATCCTATAATCTTGTTTGATATTTCCTATGCTTTATGAATCTTGATAAATTTTTATATATCTACATATATCTCTAAATATGTTCATTATGCAAGATTTCATGTTGAGGTTTACATGAGCACAAGCTAGATTTACTATATAGTCATATGATTTTTGGATTATGATATCTCCCTTAATGTGGAATATGAATGAATGGAGACTCTTTTTATAGATTTTCATGTTAATATTCAATCTAATTATATATGTCACAAGATTGTGGTTTTATATATTTTTTATAAAAGTACATAAAAAAGATTCATGTAGGAAGAAATTGTGAGAGCATTAAGTGCATAATAATATGGATTTTTTGGGTCGAATGAATTTCCATATTAAAAGAAATAATGAACACATAAACATTGATCCTATAGGAATGGATAATAATAATGTACGTCAGAAAATTCATATTAATTTTCAAGATATAAAGAACCATGTATCTGAGGAATGCAGACATAACTTGTTTGGATCAGGGCTGGGAAGTCTAATCACAGTTTCAAATAAACGGGATCAAAACAAATATGAGTTGGGTAATTTTAAAATTGGTGAAAAAATTAATCATTCCACATCGATCATCAATCTTATAGATGAAGTGCACATTCAACCATATATTAATGAAAATATTTAAAATTTTAGGAGGATATCATTAAACTAATAGAAAAGAGGGAATACATGGAATATGGGATAATATAGACGGAAATTCCCAAAAAAAGTTTTTTGTTATTAAGGAATTTTATAGAGGGAAAATATTTATTAAGAATGATGATGGATTCCAAACTATTTAATGAAAATGTGGATGAAAGATAAAATACTCATACCTTTAGAAAACCATAGTTACCAGGTCTCATGGAAACATGGATTAATAATAATGGTATGCCGATTATGATCCTTCCTTTGGGTTTGACTATGATTTTAGAAGCATTCATGTAATAAGGGTATAACTACCTGAATGACTCCACCTATATTCCTTTTTCATCTCACATTCTTTTAATAAAAAGGATTTTCCATTTAAAATAAATTTTTTCAAAATAAATAATATTTATATATGTATATATAATGAATCACAATCCCATAAAACTATTGTCTTCTTCTATGAATTAATAAATAGATTTCATTTTTGTTTTTGTATTTTTTTTATTTTTAGTCATAAAATCATAATAAATTATTAGTTTCATAATTATATTATTAAATATTTACTATTATTGTTAATTTACATTTGGTATTGATCCCAAATAATAGATTATTAATATTTTAATTTTTATTGTTAGAAAATGCGTTACATAAATTGGATTATTTCAATATATCATAACCAATAACACCTTATCAACTATATAATTTTCTAATTACTATTTATAGTGAATATTTTTCAAATATTTATAGTAAAGATCATAATATCATATTTAAAAATAATTTAATGTGATTCTCAAATGCTTTTTGATCATGATATTGAGTAGTTTCTCTTTAGGAGATAATGAGTTAAACTAAATATAGAAAATACTTTAAGGTAATGATATAAATATCTGTTACATTTTTTGATATTATCTACAAAAAAAATATATTAGATAATTATATGTGTGATCTAACTAGTCCATAAAATAGTTCACTTTATAACAATGAATGACAGACAACTACATTCACACTTATTTAATTTTCAATCAAATTACAATATAAATGAAAATCTATATTGTCCCTTATAATTAAATTAAATTGAGTATGATTCAATTTTCATTAATAGGAAGATCATATGTATGGATAATTACATTTCCATCAATTTTTATTTATATATATGGGCATTTGAAAAATAATTTTTGGAATAATTATTTACACATAAAATCATTAAATATCATAATTAGGTTCAAAGTAATTTATAGAAAATAATGGATCAAGATATAGTGTGAGGGGAGTAATTATTGTGTTTTGATAAAATTTAACATATATAAAGTTAAACCATCACCTCTATATTTAAAAAAAAATACTCGGTTTTATAAAAAATGAAAAATAAAAAAAATGATACCTCATGTGATTGATGATTATTTTTAATAACTCCAAATGCATTCATGTAACTCCATGACGAAATTTCACATATTTTGAATCAATTAACTAATGAATGGTGTTCACTATGGGATAAATATATAAATTATTTTATATAATGAATATATAATCCCATGTGAAGATTTTTTAAATATATATTGATCTTATATAGGTGTCTTAAGAAATAATAACACTCATTCGATTATCATTATCCCGTGATATATACGAGGAAATAAATCCAAGGTGGGAATACTATGTTTTTTGGATAGAAAATATAATAATTATTTATTTTATAACATATATATTCTATAATTATATAATAATTATAATCATTAATATAGAATTACTAAAAAGAGATGTAATTAACTAAAGGTATATTATAATTTTATTTAAAATCTAGGACCACTAGGATACTTTCATTGATATCATGTCTAAATTGTTTTTTGAGTAATATATAAACTTATGAACCATTTATAATCAATTATATTATCAAATAATGTAGAAATATAGAGGATAAAAATTACATAAGAATACATTGGCAACATTTTAGATCCAATTGGACAAAAAATAGTAATCTCATTTAAATTTTATTTTTAATATAGTGATAAAAATACAAAAAATAAATTTCAACATTGTAAATATTGATAATAATATCATAGATAGAAAACATGGATCATTTCAATATATCATGAAAAAAACATTTTTGGAATCTACTGATAACATCAAATAGTATGAAATAATTCAATGATTCTATCCTAAAATTATAAGAAGAGAACTATGAGTCATGGAAAAAATCATAAAAAGAAAAAGAAAAAAAAATAATTATAGGGTAATATGAATGAATAAAATTTCAATTATTAATAGATAAATCAATTGGGAAAAATATAAAATATAATGGAATATATATCATAGTTCACACCTTATCAAAAACCATTTATTACCATTTTTCATGCATCATAAGAAATTTTATTCATAATAAAAAGTATCTATAAATAATAAAATGACGTAATACAAATAAAAATTTTATTCAATCTATTTTTAAATATTTTTTACAAAAAATAGATTGGATTTTTTCTTGAATTTTTTATATGATAGGTGTTTAACTGTGGATGGATAAAATATAAAATTATGAAAAATTAATTATTAAAATTCTTTTTGGCCACATGTGAAATTGGAAAATCCAAATTTCTGAAATAATAATGTAACATAGTATAGAGTGTGTACATGATTTAAATATGAGTGTTTAATAATTTAGGACATTAAGAGCCCAATCCAACCTATGATTCACTCTAACATATAGGTGAATAATTAAAGTATCTGATGGTAATTTTAAAAAGTGTGCATGTTATTGTGAGAAAACTCAAACTCCACAATATTATATTAATAGATGAGATTTTGTAATATTGTGAACCTATGATGGTTTAATAAAATATCTATATAATAATGATCATTTTTAACAACATTAATTTTCTATTTCATGGGTCATTTAAAGAATATAATAATACTATATTTATTAAGGATCAATTCTTGAAGAAAACAGAAAAAATATGGGGAGGGGATTTGGATTTTGGGATTAACTAATATAATGGATGACCAAAAAACAAAAAAATGAAGAAAAAGATATTAAGTGATCATTTTAGGTGGAATATATTTTATGAGACTCATATAGAGAGATCATTAGAATATAAATAAAAACTATATTGCTATAAAATAATTAATATCCATAATTAATGATTTAATAATTTTATAGAGATAATTACTACAATGGAATTTTTATAATGATAAAAGTTAGAGTGATATTAAATTGGTTTCATTATATTTGTCATGAAATAGGAAGATAATTATATCTTGTATAATAGTGAACATTTTAGGATCTAACTAATGAATTTTAATGCAGAAGGAAAATTTGAAGGATGAATGGAAATCAATTAGATATCAGAAAACATTGTCAATAAATCTAATGAATGATTTTTTAAATAAATAATTTGATAAAATAAATGATAAAATAATTATCATCATTATATCCAAAAATTCGGTTTATGTTGCATTTATTAGTGTTCCAAAATAAGGATGAGATCAAAATAATGGTTAATAATAATAAATAATTGAACCAATCAAGGGATGTAATTGGATATATATTATTCATGAATTACTAGAATCTAAATATTTTAATACAATGTATTGCTTTTCATTTCCTTTAATAGATCATTATCCTTATATTTTTTTTATAACATTATAATTGTTCTTATTTGATAGATACTTAGGATATGGTTTTATTCATAATGACTCGTTATTAGAAAATAATAAAAATTACATGTTCATATAGAATATTTACTGATTGATGATTAATTTTTAAGTATGGATTACACTAATTTCATTTAAAAAATTAATTATATACATATATATTAAAATATACGATAAATTTAAAATAATTTATATAGATTATTTTTTGGATTATGGGAAATTATTATAGGTATATTTAATGAATTTATAATATGATTATGATATATTAAAATTAAAATATAAAGAAATTTTTTGGGAAATTTTCACTTAATGGTGAATCGATAAAAAATAATTGATCATGACGTATAAAAATAAAGAATATGATTTGATCATGATATGATCATGTTAACCATGTTTTTACAATAACATGAAATAGTGTTAATGTTTTGGGAAAAATATTTAGGTAGATATTATAAAAAGTTTAGGCATATATAATATTATGATATATAAAAATAGAAAATATATTTTATGTTATAATAGATAATTAATAACATTTATTATAACTTTCATTATATATGTATATATTTAAACTTATTCTTTATAATGTTATGGCGTACATTGATCATTAAATATATTATCAAATACTTTCTTTTTAAACACCTCAAAAGATAATATAAGGTTCAAGAAGCACTAAAAAATTAATGTCATAATCATTAACATAAGAAATTTGTTTACAATGAAATATGATGTGACATAAAATAATAAAATAAAAAATTATCATAAATGGATTTCTCAATGGTCTATAAGGAATTAATAATTTTGTTCCCTCCCTTCATGTATGACTGATGATGATTTTGGTGATAATATAAAATTTCCAAATATATATATAAATTGGAATGATGATGTGGAAAATAGGTTGATCATGAAGGAATACCACCACTGGTGTGGTATTAGGATAAATTTTATATTATGATATAACATTTTTTATATAAATCAGGAGACAAATAAGAAATTATTTAATAACTAGAATTAATAAAGCCCACTGAAAAGGGAGAAAAAGGAAATTACTAAAGAACCATTTCAATCATAAAAAAATTTACATTAACCAATCTATTAGAGAGCATAAACCATCAATATTAAATTTTAAGACACTTATCTGAGATTTAGAATGAACAGAATGCCTACACTAATAATGGTTTTATTGATTGACTGAGAGATCCTCCAAATGACTGACTTCAATGAAACCATTAGGGAAATACCACCTCATCACCATTTTGATCTTATTTATCAACTTCATATAAGTGTATGTAAGAGTAAAAGATGAATAATTACAAGAACCAAACATAACATCATTATAAACATTCCATAAATCTCAATATTCAATTCAAAAAACAAATAAATATAGATGAATCATGATGTTAGAAGGCATGTAAATATAAAATAATGTTTAAAATAATATATAAAAATAAAAAACCCAATGAATATATCTATAATATTTCAAAATAATCTCATCAAATTTGATATAAATACAATTTAAATTAATAAATAATGGTTTAATAATTCAATTATTTGGGTGTGGGAAAATCACATGAAATATAATAATATTCCCCATCATTTAATGATAAAATTAGATGAAACCATCTATTATATTATTTTCCCAATAAAAAAATCATAAATTCATGTGTATGAAATTATTCTAAATGAAGTCACCCTACCCCACCATCATCTATTCACCCAAATTAATTTTCAAGAAAAATAATACAGGAAATTATATATATGAATTTTAATATTAAAAAATATATTTTATATTTCAAAGAGAAAATTCATCAATTAGATAGATTTAGTTCCCTTCTAGATTAGCATTCAAAAGTAACCATCAAAATAATTCTACCACATACTTCATGAGGGAGTAGGGATTAAAAGAAAGATTGAAGAGTTAATATTCAATATTTCCTTCCAAAAGACAATTTCATATGGGGAAATAATCTATTAATAATTAAAAAGAATAATAAGAAGGTGTTTATCAACATTATTTAAGATCAAATAAGATGACCAGATTTTTCCTATAGTGACAACCTCAAATAGGAATAAAAATTTATCTTATATAAAGAAATGAAATATATATATATATATATTAATAATTAAAATGATTTTTTAAGATAAAATAACCATATATTATATTTAAAAACATGAAGACGTAGATATTCTTCCACCAGAGGTAGTTCCAAATACTTCCAACAAGAGTAATTGATTCACATTTCAGAACAAGTAATCCCAAATAATTTTTTCTAAATGTTAACTAATTATATAAGGGAATCATTAATAATAAAAGTCATATACATAATATGCATAAAAAATAGATAACACTCTTTATTTTTTTGATATTTCATACAACTAAATATAAATTTTATTAGTTATAAATTCTCACAATTGCCATAGCAATAATAAAATCAATTTAATGGGTATAATACTTAACATGTATTAGTAGAAGAACCAAATCTTCAATGGTATGGTATTTTAGTTAATTCACCTACCATTTATCAATATATTAAATGCTCCTACTTGATGTAGAATGAGAAAACATGAGGCTACACTTAATGGGATTTAGAATCTATCCATTAAAATAGAAATAATTGAATAAAATATATAATTAATAATTAATAATAGAATTATTATGATTTATAATAATATATAATCATCATTTATAATATTTGAGAAATACTAGGTATCCAATAAACACCTATGGATCTTATATGATTTACATCCTTTATAAAATCATGGATTATAAGGAGGATCACATATTGGGAGATAATGAATACAATAGAAGGGAAAATATATATTAGTGAAAACCATATTATCAATTTGAAGAAGCCTATATTTAACCCTTATGGGAAATAAATATCCAAGATAAAATATAGAGACATAAATTAAGATAACGGCATAGATTTTAAAAACCATCTTGTCTCAAATATCATATAATTAATTGTAATTTATTATAAAACTTAATGTTTAGTTGAACATTATTTATATTTGCATTTTGAAACTTTTACTAAATACTAAAATAAGTGTGAAGTTTTATTCATGTCATATTAGTATAATAGGCTATAAGAAACCTATTAATTAAAAAATATTGTTGTTTTTTAGATCAATAATAATATTTTATAAAGAAAAATATGAGTTGTGGATTTCAAAAAATGATTCTAATTAGGAAAATATTTCATGGAATCATCGCACATCCACCATATCCCCCACTCCCTCTCCCATATTAGTTGAAAAAATATCATTAACCACATGTTTTCATCAGCTATTACAACAACTTCTTGCATGTATTTTATCCCTTATCCATCATATCTCAATCTGAGGATTATATTACATCATATCTAGCATCCATCACAATTATTTTTCACCTTTTTGATTCTTCTAAAGAAAATTATCCAAAACTGATGAATATATATTATTTTTAGTATATTTATTTTTTCATTTGATTGAAATTAATTTTTCATGATTTATTGTTTTTAAAATTTTAATGATAATAATATTTTTTTAAAAAGCTTGTTGTTACCTTTTATTTTTCATTTATTTATTTTTTGGATTTTTAATAGAAAATATTATAGATCTTGGATATATTTTTATAGTTTTAGAAATATATAATATATTATTATTTTATTAAAAATTAAATTATTCGAATTAAATTTATTATAGTGCATTATTTTTCTTTTTATGCATTATATGAATATATTTTTTCCCTTAATTAATATTTTGATAGTTTTTATTTTTATTGAGATTCTTTAATTATGGGGTAAATATAAATTAAAATTAAATAAATTTTATTGTTTCAAAATTTTAAATGTTAATATACTCAAATTTATGGCTCTTGTATAAGTATATTTTTATATTTTTAACTCTATGGTATATTTTTTAAAAATTATATATATATATATATATATATATATTAATATTACATATTTTTTAAAACATGTTTTTAGTAAATGTGTAATTAATGGGTTTCAATTTTTTTTAAAATGAATTAATATTCATTTGTTTAAATTTTTTATTTCAATATTTTTATTTACATTATATTATCATATAGGGTTATGATTTTAGTATTTAACATCAATATTTTTATTTAACATAATTAGTTATGACTAATTATTTTTTCCCAATGTTTTATTTTCAATAAATTTATTGTTTTTAACATGAGTTTTTAAATAATATTCTTATTTTATTAACATAGATCACTTTTGATAGGATAAAAATAGATAAATTTTTTATTAATTTACCCGAATATATTGCAAAATATTATATGTTTTTGTTGATATTTTTTGTTTTTTGAATTGGAAATTGGTCCATTCTAGAGAAGAAAAAAATCAATGTTGCAATTTAATTATATATTTTTTTTGAGATGACATGAAATTCATGAGAACCTAGTACAAAAATAGTTTATTATAATAAAAGAATAATGAATGTTGAAGTCAGAATAGAAAATACTGAATTATTGTCGATTGATCATTGTGGTAGTGAACATTATACAAACTATATAATGGAAAATGATATTTTGAACTTAATTTATAATTATTCTCAAATATCTATGTTACCAAATGATTATCATGACATAAATTTTGAGGCTATTTCTGAATTTGAGTATATCGATACAAGAGATTAGTTACACGACAAATTGCATGAGTTTAAAAAAGTAGTATAAGATAAAAATAAGGATTTGTAAAATGGGTGTTAAAGATATATTTATTTTCTCTAGTGTAAAATTATTTTTAAATTTAAAGTTCATCATTAAAATTATATATAATGCAATATCAATGTTACTGTAGTTTATTCTTGATGGATTGAATTATTATACTATCCCAAAATCATTTTGAATGATGGAGAGATATTTTAACAAGAATTTCCTATTTAATAAAATAATATATAAATGTTCCATTGATTTTATGTTGTATTGGAGAAAATATTCAGATAAAATGTGCAAGATATGATTAAATTATACATAGAAACTGATCAATCATGATGATATTAACAACAGACCAATTATGAAAAAAATTAATCAAAATGAAACAAATATAAAGTATTTACATTACATCTGATTAAATCCATCACTACATATATTGTTTATTTAATTTATATTATCAGTGAAAATGAAGTGTAATGTTATTAAAACCAATAATAATAGTTTTATACATTATCTAATAGATTAAAATGTATAGAAATAATTTTCCCAGTTATAGTTAAATTTATCTCCATATCAAAGGAGTATACATTTGAAATTGGGTACTGGTCGATTTAACCAATTTTAGACTCAATGCACAAACTATATAAGTTTTATGTTTATATTAATCTCTAATAATCTAAATATATGGATGTTTATGTGTCAATAATATTTGATCATTTTGATAATCATTTCAGTATAGTAAATTCGTGAAAATAAAATCAATTTATACATTCATCCTCCTATAGAAGTGTTTAAAAATGAATGATGCAATGGATTGATTACATATGATGAATGCTTAATAAACATGTTTAAAATAAGTTATTCTATTATGTTTACTTGTATTTATTTTTCATAACTAGGATGTTTATATATTTGGAACACTCACATTGAAAAGTAATCATATTTTATAACATTGAGTTTGGTATTGAAAGACTACCCTATAATATGAAACGGGGTTTCATGTTCCATAGGTTATTCATGTATACGCCTCATAGATATCAATTTAAGAAGTCATATTTTTATTGAAGAAATGATTTGATTCCACTAACATTTTTTGTATAGTTTTGAAATAATTAATAAATTATTAACTAATAATTAATATTTATTGAAAAAACATCATGTTGAATGTTGGATGGAAAAAACATCATTAGATACATTAAGATATAGGGAATTTTATTTGTCAAGTTATAATATAGAAATTATTCTCATTCTGAATATTAATTTTGAAATATGGGTTTTATATTATTCAATGATCATGGAAAATAAATATTATAATCTTAATTCCTATAATAACATAAAAAAATTCATAACTCTTAATCTAGGTATAAATTTTCACCAGAAGTATCCTGTATATTTTTTTTAAATAGAATATGAAAAAAATAATTTCAATGAAGATTGAAAAATGATAATATACCTAAAATATATTGAAGTGAAATCTCATGTTTTCTAGAAATGAAAAATCCCATGTTACATGAATTATTAGTTATAATATCTTATTTTTTATGTGGGTTTTGGTTTTATTATAAATTAATATTTTTTTTGGTTTCTAAAAGTTCCCCTAATCTCAATTATAAAAATGCACTTACTCCCTCAGCTCTTCACATTATTTTGGGCCTTCAAACTCAAAAACACCCTATCCATTTCCCTTATCAACCTCCCAAGAAAAATTATAGAGGTCTTGGTATTCTTCAATGACCATATGTAGTGATTTAATATGATATTTAGAAGAGGAACATCAAAGAAGATGTAATATCATTTACTGATTCATTCAAACTTATTTATTTTTCTTCCACATCATGAGTTGGATTATTATAAAGTAATAAATCTAATATTACATATATATTGAGAGGTTATTATGATTATAAAACAACCATAGTCTGCCTTTTACCTATTCTATGAAAAATTAAATCCCTACACGTGTGTACGTATGGATTTCCATCTCCACGCTGTGGTGTAATCCATTTTTCACGACCAACTGACATGAATGGATATGATGATGGAATTAATTTATATATATATGATTAATATAAAATAATATTTATTCTGATATACTATACACCATAAACTTTAATACCACTCAACAATTATAGAAATGATATCGCCACTCCTGTGTACGTACGGCTTACCATCTCTATAATGCGATGTGATTCGTTATACATAATCATCCTTAAAGAAAAATTATATAAATGAATTGAATTAATAAATATGACATATATTATAAGAATAACATTCTTCAAATGATATAACTATATCCAAAATAGGATTTTAAGAACATATTCAACAAAACATGCATAAGAACGTAAAGATTTGAATTCCCGTATAAAGATTAACAATGAAATGTTACTAAGAAATGAATGAAAATATAATTATAAATTTTATCATAAAAATGACTATGATTCTGAAATTAATCATTATTTTTATTTAAATCAATATATAAGATGTTTAGTTTCCTATAATAAATATCAAATTGAATGTATGATACAATTCTTCAATCTCATTTTTATTACAGATTTGTTAGGTTGGTGTATTTATTGGAGTTTATTTATCTTCAACATCCTTGTTTCATAATTATGTAAAATTATTTGGATTCTTATAAAACAAATATAATGTTTTTTTACCCTTTGTGTAGTTTTCTATTAAACGTTATCAAAGGAATCTTCTATCGTTATTCGATTTAAGGTACCTTTTGACCATTCTAGAAGAAGTACAAGTAGTATGCTTTTTAAACTTTTAAGACATGACCATATTTTTATGATTTCATAATGAATTATTCACTTGAAGATTCTTTGAAAATAATACACGTATTTTTTCACATAAATTAATTTCTTCTCAATTGTGGGGAATTATTTGAAATGAAATTTTTTTTGAAAAAGAAAGTATATTTTCCTCAGGAATTACATTCATGTGTTTTAACAAAATTATTTTCCATATATGATTACATAGGGTCATGTTTCTATCTGTATTATTACATTTATTTTATTGTGTTTATGTTTGAATTATTTTTATGAATTATATTTATTTTATATGTAATATAATGGAATGATGTTTATGAATACCATTTTTTCCATGGGTTATGCTATGATGAATGGTTTATGTTTTAGTCGAAAACGTAAGAATGGATTCATTATGAGATTGGTGGGACCTATATATCTGTCTAATTAATTGGGTAATTATATATATCACATGAGATAAACATGACTGGAACGACAAGTAAAACTGGTTTAGTAATATAGGGAAGGAACGGAGAGTGAACTCAGTTCAGTAATGGACTTTATAATGACCCATACATTATGTACATTGTTAGTACTTCAAAATTTTAGTACACTAATTACAACATATAACAAAACCATGAAAGGACCGTATAGGTATATTGTCTTTAGAAACTGGGAAACATAAACAACTGGTTCATAATGCATCTACACTGTCTCTCATTTATTTCATCATATCTACAGTCCCTTTTTGCATATCATACTTAATAAACTTCTTCCTGACCTGGGGAAAGAAAACATACAAATGGGTGAGCTCAAATTCTCAGTAAGGGTAAACAAAAGAAATATCAATCACATCATATTAATAAGAACATAACATTTTGGAAATCTTACCTTGCAAAAGAGATCATAATTTCATAACATGGGATAAATCATGGTAGTGAAATGTAATCACAATAATCATAAATTAAAACATGAAACTATGTGTCATACACACATAATCATAAAGAATCATTTCTTATTAGTCAAGACTCATTTCCAAGACTATCTTAGTGGACAATGTCCATTTCTGAATTGAGTTCATTCCTCATTTTAGTCCTGTTTCACTGAACCGGTTAAACCTGCCATTCCAGCCATGTTTATCTCATGAGATATAAAATTTTTACCCAATGCATTGGAGGGATATATAGGTCCCACCCATCTCATAATGATACCATTCTTATGTGTGCCACAAAATCATAAACCATACATCATAGAATAACCCATGTAATAAAAAGGGGATTCTTAAACATCATGAAATCATAAAAAAATTCATATAAGATAAAGTAATTCATAAAAATAATTCCATCACAACATAATCAAATCGATGTAATAATAGGTATAGAAACATAACCCTTTGTTATCTAAGATGGAAAATAATTTTGATAAAACACTTGAACTCCATTCATGAGGAAAATATCCTTTCTACTTCAAAAACACTTTTACATTCTTAACCTGTCATACAATTAAAAACTAAAATAAGTTGATTGAAAATAAAATTGAAATCTTTTAAAGGAAGGTTCTTACAAAAAAACATTCTTCTCGTACTTTTGTCCGAAAAGTCAAAAAGTGCCTCGTACGAAAAAGACAAAATATTACTTTTATATCATTTACTAAAAACTCACCGAAGGGTAAAATTGGATTTAAAAAATTGTAGGTGGATGGAAATAATATTACATATTGAGGAAACATGGATGTGGGTGATAAAATACACCCCAGTAAATTTCAAAGTATAAACAATCTCGTATAAAATGAGATTGTGATATTTCCCTTACCTTAGGTAAGATTTGCTTCGTAAGTGTCCGAACCTCCTGTATATTGATTTAAATAATGTCATTGACTTATTCCAGAATCATACTCATTGTTATGATATCATATATGGTCATATTCTTAGCTTATTATTAGTAATATTTCATTGCTACTTGTAATTCGGGTGTTTATTACTTTTTGTTCTTATGCGTGTTTTGTCGAATAAATTCTTATTCTTCTTTTTAGGT
Organism: Viscum album; assembly: GCA_963277665.1. Lineage (NCBI taxonomy): Eukaryota > Viridiplantae > Streptophyta > Magnoliopsida > Santalales > Viscaceae > Viscum > Viscum album. The sequence continues at coordinate 1,317,036,463 of OY728121.1, forward strand.
TATAGATACCTCATTTCCAGAATTTTATTAGTGTAATATATATCATATTTATTCACTAAATTCATTTATGTAATCATTATGCAATGAAAATCATGTAGAACGAGTCACATCACATCGTGGAGACAATATTGCATACGTACGCACGAGCGATGATATCGTTCCCATAATCACGGAATTCTATTGGAGTGTATGTTTACTATTTCAGAATAAATATCACTTTACAATAATCATATATATTAATTCTTTACACCATTATACCCATCCATGTAAGGTGGAGGTGGAAAATTGAATATACCACGACATGGAGACGGTATTCTGTACATACGCACGCGCGGGGGTTTCGTTTAGTGTAGGATGGATAGATGGTGAAATAGGGCTGTTTCATACTTATAAAAACATATAAGTGTATGAGTGATACTGGTGTTATTATTTCATAATGAAACAACTAAATAAGATGAAGTGGAAGAAGAAATAAAGTTTAAAGAATCGGTAAGGGACATTACCTCTTCTTTGAATCGCCTCTATGAGTCCTCCTTTTAGGGCACTAAAATTGGTATTTGAAGAATACCAGGACCTCTAGGATGTTTCTAGGGAAGTGGAGAGGAGAAATTGGCATGGGTTGGACGAGCTTTAATGCTCAAAGTGGTGTGAGGAAGAGAGGCAGGAGGTTCCCTTTTATAAGGGAGGAGAGGGGTACCTTTGGAAAAACTAAAAATATTATTTTATTATAAATACATATTCGGTTTTAAATAGATCCAAATTGATTTATTTCTAAGAAAAGTTGGGATGGGTCTAATTAATCTCATCCAATAGAATTTGGACAAGTTTATTTGACTATTTTAACCTTATCATTTAGATTTAACTTTAAGTTATATAATTTTACTTTTACCGTGTCTTTTTGTGTTCTTACACTATAAGGTTAATAAACTTACTATAACAAGCCAAACGAACCCCAAGTTTTTTATTATTAATATATATAATCTTATCTAAGTTATTTTGCCGGTCCTTAGATTTTTAGGAATAAAATTACAATTAATAATATAATATTTTTTTAAAAACTATTTTATGTAACTTTTGACACTATTTAGTAATTGATTTTTCTGAAACTCATAACATAACGATTAGTTCGAAAAAAGTTTATTAAATAAATAATAACATGTCATATTAACCTATAAAATTAGTGTAATTCATAGAAAGTCTGAAATGACATTTATTTGGGTATTTATAACATTAATTATGTCAATATTTCCTTAATAAGAGAATTACTCCATCATCTTTGTGTCATAAATAAATTAAATTATTTAATGTCGAAATAATAACAATAAATTCCATTATGTAGGAAATATTTTTAGATTTCTAATGAATATTTATAGTCGAATTTATATTATGTATAGCCTTATATTAAAAATTATTTACTCATTAAACTTTGATTTTAACTATTTTAACCCTTCTTTAAATAAATTAATAATAAATGTCCTAATCTAATACAAGTGGGCCTAAATGGTCATATTTTATTCCTAAGGCTGTTTTTGGTCGAATTACACTTATCCAATAGAATTAGAACATATTTTAGGGTAATAATAATATCATTTTTACCATTAATTACCCTATTTACTTTTAACCGTGGTAAATAAAAGTAAAAAGTTACTATTCACCAAAAATTATTTTCATCTCATTGAACAAAATTTTACTTAATGAAATCAACCATGTCTCTCGGTTTTTTGAAATTCCACTCACAGAAGTGGTAAAATTATGTTTTATGTAAATTTTCAAATTCTCCTAGGAGGTGGGTAAAAGACGGTGAAAAGTTCAATTAAATTTTTATATATCTAAAATTATTATAAAATTACTCCATTTAATTTAATTGAACTTATATGGGTATTATGTATCAATTTTGACAGAAAATAAATTTAAATAAGATAAATAATTATTTAAATAAATAGTCGGTTTTTAAATAGCAACCCAATGTTTTCACAATTCATCAAATATTGAAAGTTTCCAGAAAATACAAAAATTTCACACTAGGCTAATTTCGATATTCCGAATCCCAAAATAAATTCCATTTTGAGAAATAAAATTTACAAAATTTCAAAAAGTGGTTATTAATATTCATAACGGCTAGTTTTAATAATATTTTAATAGCATATCGTTGTATAGTGAAACTCTGTATTGTGTACAACACAAGCTATCAAGGAATGTCGAGATTGCGTGTAAAGAAAACCAAGATAGTGTTGTGTGTAGGGAAATATTCCTTTGATGATTTATATAAAATAAAAACAAAATATTTCTTATAAAAGCCTTGGGTGTTACAGACTTTTTCCGCTATGATGGTCCTGGAAATGAGTATGGACTAATATGAAATGGTTTTATATGCTTATGTTTGTATTCCATGAAATTTCTTGCCTTATGTTATAACTATTGGGATTAAATTTCACTTTTATGATTTATCGCATGACATGATATTATGATATTTTATATACATGATTGGATTTTCAAATGTTATGTTTTCATTATTATGATATAAATAATATTTCCTTTTTTACCCTTACTGAGCATTTGAGCTCACCGTTTCATATGATTCTTTTCCCCATGTCCTGATGAAGGGTATTATGTAATATATGTAAAAAGAAGTATAATTAATAATATATAATTGTGACACAATATTGATGTTTTATGAACTAGTTATTTATGTTTCCCAGTTTCTAATGAAACTAAACCTATAGGGTCCTGGCATGGTTTTTTTGTGTTATGTAATAAATATTCATCAATTTTGAAGTAAAATATATATGTAATGTGAAGGCAATTATAGTTGGTGTTAGAGAAAATTTTTATTTACCCTTTGGAATCTAGGATGAGATATACTTAGTAAGAACCCTAAAAATATGTCTAAATATTGGATATAATCCTATCTGGTGTTTTAAAGATGTTCATTAATATTAAAGGACAAAACCCAATGTGTCCTAAATCGATCTTTTATTTTTTAATTAAGTGGATTCCCCATTATGAATAGTTTTTCTCACACTATGCTTCTTGGTTTTAGTCAATGGTTGGAACCTGATGGAACCGCATTAATACTGAATGTGACAAGAAATGAAATGATTGTCCCCATGATAAACCAACTGTTATGGGAGATGGAATAAAAAACATGAAACCATGCTCAAACAACACTCTAAAGAAATGAATTATGCCAAAATACAAAAAGAAAAAATGATGGAGAGATATTCTAGTAAATTCTTGATGAGGCACCATCCACTTTCATTTAGTAGGTCTAGTGATCCATTTGTGGATAAACAGTGGATCAGTACCACTAGAAATATATATTTTTAGTTCTACATTGTTCTATACGTGGAAAATTAATCTTATAAGTATTTCATTTAGAAGGTGAAGTAGGTAAATGTTATAATATTATCAGGAATACGAGGCAATGATATGAAATTGAGTCCATTGAATTGGCATGTTCAAGATCTTATTTTTCAATAAGAACATTCCTCAAATTATTTTAATAAATGTTGTATAATGGGTCAATTGAACATAATAAAAATTATGATTAAATCATTGGTACATATGAATAATCTTTTGAAATGACTTGCAAGGTACACTTCTAGAATTTTTATCCAACCTGAGGGTAAAATTGATCTATTTTTTAGTGGCTTAATACCAATTCTCCAATGGGTATTTGACCTAAGGGACATCAATAGCTATTAGAAAATTACTAGACATGCTATCAAGGATCAGGTGGTGATTAGAGTAACTCATCAGTCATATGGTTTTGATAAGGATTGAAAAACAAAATTCAAATGAAAATCTAAAGACCCCACTGAAAAGAAAATGAGTTTTCCCATATGCTAAAATTGTGGAAAAAATGAAGGGAGTTGTCTTAAAGAGACATGTAAAGGTTTAAAGTGTTGAAATGATGTTTATCGAGAAGTTAAATGCTGATGTGATTTGAAAATATGTCTACTTATAAGAACATTGAAAAGGCTACAATGAATGCTCCTCCTACAATTCAGTGCAACAAGTGAAAGGAAATGAACCATTATGCCACATAATTCTATAATCCAAGGGATATTGATGATGATCGACGTCAAAAAACATGTAAGGCCATAGTCAAATGAAGGTCCAATAAATTCACAATCATTGGAATTTTTTACGATCATGATGTGGTGAAAGGTACAATTACCATCAAGTCTAAAGTAGAAAAAGATTTATTGGATTTTGGATCCACCCAATCTCTTATATTTGAATAATTTTATAAGGGTATCACCATATTACTTAAACAATTAGATATTTAATTAGATCTGAACATGCTTAATGGAATAACGGTCACATGAATATTTTATAATTCTTATCTTTTTGAATATTGGGGGAATTTGATTACAGAAAATGATGTGATCCTTCGTATAGTTAACTTTCATGTGATTCTTATCATGGATTGGATTTCCATATATGGATCTCATATAAATTTCCCAGGATGGGAAGTCACATTTCATATTCCTGATCAATCTATAATCATCTATCAATGGAAGGATGAATATAACCTTCCAATAGAAATTTCTTTCATTATATGGGTCTTGATTACTATAAATGAAGGTTATTTATCTCAAATGGTTGGGGAGAAACTCACAATTATGATTACACCCATTTTATGAGAGTTTGATGATATATTTTTGGATGAATTTTCTTGTCTACCACCAAATCATGAATTTGACCATTCAATAGAACTTATAATAGGGTTACATGAATATTTCAAAGACTACATATAGAATAGTACCATTTGAGTTGCAGTAATTGAAGAAGAAAATCCATGAGATTCTTGACAAGGTATTCATATGCTATAGTGTGTCTCCTTTTGGAGAACATGTTCTATTTATAAAGAAGTAATATTGATCAACGAGACTCTGCATTGATTACTGAGAACGTAACAAGATCACTATCAAGAAAAGTTATCCTCTTCCCCACATTGATGACTTATTTGACCAACTACATAGAGATATGTACTTTTCCAAAATTGACATTCATTCAAGATATTATCACATAAAGATAAAAAAAGAGGATATAGAAAATATTTCATTCTATATATGGTATAGACATAATGAATCTATAGTAATTCATTTTGGACTTACTAATTCCCATGATATCATCATGGATCTATTGAATAGGGTATTTAAATACTATCTTGATCAATTTTTGGTAGTCTTATAGGTGATATTATTGTCTATTCAATAAGAAAGGAAGATCATGAAGACCACCTGAGAATTTTTTTGAAGTCCTTGATAAAGGATAATATTTATGTGAAATTTATCAAGTGTTAATTTTGGATTAAGAACATTTCATTTTTTGGATCATATAATCTCAAAAGAAGGAATATCAGAGATTCGATGAAAAAAATGTTATTAAAAGTTGGCCGAAACCAAAAATGGTAACTGATATATGATGTTTTCATTATTTGGCTGGATATTATTGACATTTATTGAAATATTTTTCACAATTTTCTATCCCACTCACCACGTTGACTCAGAAAAGTGTTATGTTCATTTGGATGAAGGAATGTGAAGATAATTTCAAAGAGCTAAAAGGCTGTTTATCCAGTGCACATGGATCACACTGCCTTGTAGTGGAGAAAGGATTGTTATCTATAGTGATGCATCCAAAAAGGGGTTGGGAAGTGATTCCATGGAAAATGATATAGTGATAGATTGTGTGTCATGACAGTTGAAAAATCATTGGAAAAATTACCCAACTCATGATTTGGAGTTATCAATTCCAATCGTTGTATTAATGATATCGAGGCATTATATTTATTGTTGAAGTTGTAATATTTGTACTGATCATACAAATTTAAACTATATTTTTCACACAAAAGGATATCAAGATGTACAAAAAAAGATTTTGGGAGTTGATTAATGATTATGATGGCTCAATAAAATACCACCCAAGGTTGAAAACATAGTGGCTGATGCTTTGAGTCGACAAGACCATGCTAGCCTACCCATGATGAGGCCCACAAAATATCCAATATTTATTGTTTGGTAAGGGATTAATCCTTAATTTTTAAGGAAGGGTACAAATTTTATCTTTTTTAAATGAATGCTCAACCATCAATTTATGTTATGATTAAAAATGTACAGAATAAATATGTAGAGCTGAAAAATAAGTTGAGAAATGTTCCTAAAATCATCCTTGATTATGTTGAAATAATAAGGTTCATGAATAGGGTTTGTATGAATCCCATACTATAATTAAAGGAGGGGATATAGTATGAGGCTCATAGTTCATAATTCTCTATTCACCATAGAAGCAAAATGATATACATGGACATGATAGAGTGTTTCTAGTTTGTTGGCATGAAAAGAGATGACACTAAATATGTATATTGAGGCTTAGTTTTTCATAGAGTTATGGATGAGAGACAAAAGTCTACGAAAATATTACAACCATAAATCATAACATAATGGAAATTGTAAATCATCAATATGGACTTTATTGTTATAAATCCAAAAACATCTAAAGGCTATAATGCTATGTGGGTTATATTTGATTTCTTTACGAACTCGGTACACTACATTGCTATTAGGGAGGATTTATTTCATGTTAATCTCTCCAAAATATATGTAAAAAAGTGGTAATATTATACGGACTACCACTTTAAATTATATCTAATTAGGATCCCCATTCTACAGTGATGCTTTGGAAAAATTATCAGTAGGATCTAGATACAATGTTATGTTTCAGCACTGCTTATGGTTGTCACACAGACAGTCAGTCCAAAAGGAAAAAGAGATATTTCTAAGGTGATTGGGATCAACAACTATATTTGGTATAAATTTCTTACAACAATAAATTTCACTCCAGTATTCAGATGGGTCCTTATGAAGCCCATAATAGAAATAAGTGATAGACTCCATCTTTTTATGATGAATTTAGGGGTAGAAAGATATTAAGACCTGATATTGTTGATGAAATGTTGGACAAGTTCAGATCTATTCATCAACACATAAAGGAATATTAGAGTTGAAAAAATGATATGATGGAAACTGGAGAAAACACCTAAAGTTTGAAGTGGGTGATAAGATGTTTATATGAATATATCCCTTGATGTGAGTAATGAAATTTGGAAAGAATGGCAAGATAATACCTAGGTACATCGTTTCTTTTGAAATTATGGATCGTGTTGGGAAGGCAGCTTACCAATTGTCACATATACTAAATCTCTCTCAAGTTCATGATGGGTTCTCAGAATATCTCCTGAGAATATATATACATGATCCTCTATATGTACTATGCTCAAAATTTGTATGGTTGGAGAAGGATATTTCTTATGAAGAACACTTGATAGATATTTTTCATCATAGTGAAAAAATTCTACCAATAACGAACACTCACTTGGTTAATGTTTTATGGAGGAACCACCAATTTTAAGAAGATACATGGGAACTTGAGGATATTATGAGGAAGTGGTATCTTTTTTTTCATGCGAGGAATTTTGAGGGCCAAATTCAGTTTAAGGGGGGTAGAATGTAACACCCAAATGTTGTTATGAAATATTTACTTTAAATAATATTTATTCTTCAGTAGATTGTGTTGCATGAAATTTTGATTTGAAATGAACTGAGAGACACATTTATTATAAAATTACCATTATAGCCTAGCCATTAGGGTAGTGGGAATAATTATAGATAACTTATGAAAATAAATTTTTAATTCATTGGGTACCAATTATTTATGAAAAATATAAATCAATTAGATATTTTTATTTTTGAGTGAATTATTTTTGGTAATGAAATTAATTATATATATATGTTATATACTTAATAAATTATTTTTCATATTCATCCAATAAATATTTTAGTCATAGGGTGTGAATAAAACCGTATTTTATGTATAAAAACATATTTGTTTAAAAAAGGATAATTTTTAACCATTAAATAGATTACCTATTTTAAAATATTATTTTGACACATTGAAAATTTTTATATGAATAAATACACTTATTATTTTGATCCGGGATAAAAAAAATTACTTTTTATGAATTTATGATATTTTTCTCATTACATTATTGTTTTGATGAATAATAAAAATATGCTAAATTTTAATTAATTTTTTTCATTGAAATAATTTATATTTTTAAAATACATTTTTGAATGGTAATAAGTATAGATAGAATATATTTTTACCATTTAATATAATGTGTGTCATTGAAATTAATTTTACATTAAATTCAAATGTTAAAACATTTCAATCTTTTGCAATACTTTAACCTTTAAAATTTGTTTCCTCATTTCAACAACAGGATATATTTTAAATTAATTACTGATACTTATATATTTTAAAATTGTAAAAATTTATTCCTTATTTTGAATTAGTGTAACACCCCACCACTACCTCATTGGCTTGAGGAGGAAGTGAGGGTTACTTGGCCTTAAGTGACGTTCCCAAGTCACCAGAGGCTGGCACTAAATGCCGTGGGTTTCAAGGAACAGTGGGGAACGATTTTCCCTTAAGAAGTTAAACCATCTTAACCCACCAACAACTAAAGATGCATTCACTTTAAAACCCAACCATGTGATACAAAAAATTCTATCATAAACCCCAATACCATTCAAACTAGACATGTCTACAAAATATTAGAGTACAAAGAGGAAACTATACAACAAACACCACGAGCCATGACACAACCAGAGCTCCAATCCATGCTCCAAGCTCCATACACCACCACATACCCTGAGAATACCCACAAACCACTAGCAATGAGATGCCTTACCTTTTCCTATGTCTTGGAATACGACATCTGCAAAAACACCAGAGTGCCAAAGAAGAGGGTGAGTACTAATACTCAGTAGGTTTTCCCCAAATGAATTCTCTACACACGCAACTAGGATAAAACAGTTAGCACATTTATATAAAACCATTTATATAAAATAATCACATGTAAGACCATTTCTACAATCCAAACACACCTTTACCAAGACATCATACCGAAACCAAGATCCCAAGGGAATGCCAACCAAACATGCCACAAGCCATTTCATCATTCACACACTAGCACAACAATTTTCAACATGAAAATCAATGCACAAAAAACAACCAAAAAAACCAAACGGTGGAGCTTATGTAAAACCTGGTCAACCATTCACACCTAGTGGTACATCCCAACCACAACCAAATGGTGGAGCTTCCATCCAACCCGTTCACCCATTCACACCCTGTGGCACTTCTCTTCCACTTATCCATTGATGGTGGCCCTTCCATCCACTATCCATCCCCTTTTTATAATGGTACCTCATGCCACTTCCAAAAAACATTTCAATCAATCACAACCAAACATATATCCCAAAAATCTCAAAAAAACATGAAATCAACCAATTCCATCACATACCAATCCACTTTAATAAATCATCCATTTATTGAAAACCATATTCCATACAAAACCAGATTTCAATAAAACATACATCTTTATTGAAAACCATTTTCATAAACCATTTACTTGGCCCCGAGCCATGCAACCAATTTTAAAATATCCATTTTAAATTCACAACAACATCATTTCACCATAAATCATCTTTTCCCCAAAAATCCCCAAAAAATCCCCAAAGGGATTTCCAACCGATTTTACACAAAAATAACAACAAATTTCAATCACAAAAAAATTAATGGAAATCAAACACCACTAGTTCAAACCAATTGTAGTCGAGAGAGAAGCCACCTACCTTTAGGGTTCTCAAGAAATCGACCCACGAGCAACTGCACCTCCAATCCTGCGAACGGTCCACTAAAACCTCTCTAGATCCCCTTACCTATCATTCACAAGCCTTAAAATAAATATAAAAGGCAACCACAACCCTAGATCTATACACAACATGTGTAGATCTAGAAAAACAGGAAAGAAGGAGATGTGGATCTAGAGGGAACCACAACAAAACCAAGAAGAGAGACTTACCCAAGATAACCCACCTTCAAACCCCTTAGAATCGCTTCCAAAACATGTGGAAGAGAACCCTCAACCCCTGAGAACCCAAAATCCCCAGTGAGGCTTGAGTGGGAGGAAGATTGGAGTGAAATAGGTTATGCCCTAGGAATCCTAGAACTTAAACCCTATTTTTGAGGTGGCCGTAGAGTTAGCCCGCACGGTTTGGAAAACCGTCGGCTAAACATGCGTACGCTACTACCTCGAGAGAAAGGGTCTACACGGTTTCCTCACATAGTTTTTCAAACCATGCGCAGGCCATGCGAAGCCTACTACCTCCCCCTGCATGGTTTCCAAGAGCAACCCCATGGGTTTTTCTAATTTTTCTCAAATCATGCACCCATAGAAAAGATTCTAAAATCATCCAAAACCATTACAAACTCTCCCATCCTCTTCCCAACTCATCCCATGATCATTAATCACATAAAAAGGCATAAAAAGGATACATACCTCAAATTGGGGGTTCTACATTATCCCCACAATTGGACTTTCCATCCTCGGAAAGTAGTGAACCCGCCCATTACCGAACTTTCTCAGGACCCTTCTCGACCATCTCTTTATCTAGCTCACAAGTCTCATATTGAATCTGACCATGTGGCCACAAAAAAAAACTAAACCAATTATTTTATCATGGAAGACATTTTTTTTCCTATCCAAAAATCACACTGGAACATGCACCAACTAAGCATTTGTTTCTAGTTGAACATGATCCCATCAAATTACATGGTCACGATCCGAATGATACTTTTCAACTATGACACATGAAACCCATTGTGCACCACAATAAACCTAGGTGGAAAATCCAAATTATAAGCCACCTCACCAAACCATTCAAGAATATGAAAAGGCCCAATTTACCTCAAAGATAACATTCCTTGGTTCCTAAACCGACGATGTGCCAACCTAGGAGAGATCCTTAAGAAAACATGATCACTCACCTTGAATGACAACGACCGTCGATGATGATCTGCATAGGATTTCTGACAACTCTGAGCTGTCACCATTCCCTTTCTGATTAGCTTGATCTTCTCGGTATCCTCCTAGACAAGGCTCAGTCCAACCATCAAGGACACACCCGTTTCGAACCAATATAGTATATAACGACACGAACACCCATACAAGGCCTCAAACAGAGCCATATGTATGGATGCCCGATCACTGTTATTGTACGAGAACTCAACCAATGACAACTGCTCCTCCCACGAGCAACCAAAATCCGTAACACAAGCCCCAACATATCCTCTAGAGTTTGTATCGTCCTTTCATATTGACCATATGTCTGAGGTTAATATGTCATACTCATGGTCAACTTAGTTCCAATGGCTTGTTGTAAATATTTCTAGAAATGAGATGTAAACCTTGGATCTCTATCAGATACAATCGAAACTGGAACACCATTCCTCTTTACCACCTCACGGATATAGATTTTGTACAGATCCTCCATCGTATGATATTCACGAATTGGAGTAAAATGGGCCGAATTCGTTAGCTGATACACTATAACCCAAATGGAATCGTGCTTCCTAACTGTTCTGGAGAGACATGTGACAAAATCTATCACTATTTTCTCCCACATCCTAATAGGGATTGGTAATGACTGCAACATTCCTGCTGGCATTTGATGCTCTTCCTTGACCTGCTGATAAGTCAAGCATCTCGAAACAAACTCAGCCACACTTCTTTTCATACCAACCCACCAGAACTGTGATTTCAATTATTTATACATTTTCTGAATTCCATAATGAAAAACCCACATGTAATGATGATACACCCTTAGAATATCCTCTTGACAAGAATCTGGTACCATCATCTGATTCATAAAACACAAAAATTGAATCTCCATTTAGTTTCCAACCCTCAATGTTCTCCCAACCATTCTGTCTCGACCCCATGGTCACACACTCAGAATTAGATTTATGTGCCTCCTTAACCAAGCCAACCCTGTCATGAATCAACAAAACTGGAAAGATGACCGCTCTATCACCCTATTCCTCACATTCTAACCACATATCGGCTATAACCGACATCAACTACCACTGGTCTGATGCATGTTTCACCATCTGAGCATATGATTTTCTACTTAATGCATCCGCCACCAAATTTACCTTACCTTGTGTGTAAATTAAGTCAAAGTCAAACATATGGGGATATTACATCTTTCTACATTACCTCATGTTAAAATATCTTTGTGAGAAGATATACTTCAAGATCTTATGATTTTTATATACCCAGAATTTCTCACCGAAGAAATAACGACACCACACTTTCAAAGAATGCACCAGTGTTACCAATTCCAAATAATGTGTTGGTTTGTTCTTTTCATGCACTCTCAACTTCCGGGAGCCATATGAAACCACATGATTCCCTTTCATGAGAATGCACCCCAACCTTGATCTCGATGCATCCCAATACACCACGTACCTTCTTCTAAGTTCTGGTAAAACAAAGATTGGTGCTTATGTAAGGCGACCCTTTAGCTTTCTGAAAAAATGTTGACACTATTAATTCCACTAGAATGGAACATTATTTGTTGTCAAAGCTATCATTGGTGAATCCAAACATAAAATATCACAAACAAAATACCGATAATACCCAGCTAGACCAAAGAAACTCAATATCTCAAACACATTCTTTGGCAGTTTCCATGAGATAACAACCTCTATCTATTCCGAATCCACTGAAACACCCCTTTCAGAAATCACATGGCCAAGAAAATGAACTTCCTGTATCCAAACATTACACTTTGATAATTTTTCATAGAACTGATGACCCCTCATGATCCCTAGCACTGTCTCCAAGTGCGGCTCTTGCTCCACCCTTATCTTTGATTACACCAGATTATCATCTACAAACACCACCAAAAATGAATCGAGATATCTCTGTAATATCCCATTCATCAATTCCATAAACAACATTGTCACCTTCATTAGACCAAACGGAAAAACCACATATTCATAATTTCCATATCTACTTATGAAAGATGTTTTAGGAATATCATCCTTCCTCACCAGAAATTGATGATATCTTGACCTCAGTTCGATCTTGGAGAACCACTGGGCTCCCCTCAACTGGTCGAACATATCATCAATTCATGGATGTGGATATTTTTTCATTATAGTAACTTGGTTAAGTCAATGATAATCAACACATAGCCTCAAAGTTTCATCCGCCTTTTTCACAAACAACACCGGCACTGCCCATGGGGACATGCTAGGCCGGATAATCCATTTGTTTTCTAAATCTTCCAAATGGACTTTAAATTCCATAAATTCAATAGGGGTCATCTGATAAGACATAAGTGAGATAGGATCGGTCCTCGGAATAAGATCAATCATAAACTCCACTTCTCTTGTGGGAGATAACCCAAAGGGTTCTTCAGGAAAAACATCAACGAACTGATCCACCACTGACAGAAGAACACTCGGCTCAACACCCATTATAGATTCTGACGACAATACTACTAACCGATACAATAACGTCCCCACTACTATTTCCAAAAAACCCGTTTCACCATACCTTTTATGCCTCTCTCCTCAAAATAGATGTCGAATTCCATCTTGTGTTGTAAAAGAAATTGTTCGCACATTGTAGTCGTTGTGGGCCTTAAAGTCTACTAGACAATCCATTCCCATAATTACATCATACCCATTCTTCATAAGAATTGTGAAATTCCACATTAGCTCAACCAATCCCACAACGATGCACCATGCTCTACACAAGAATGCCCGACACTCTCTTCGACCTAGAGGAGTTTGAATTTTTAAAACTGAGGGCATCATTTCTACCATTAAACCCAGAAAATAAACCACACATGAAGTAATAAAATAGTGTAAAATACAGTTATCAAACATCACTTTCATAAATCTAGAATTTGAAATAATAGTACCGCGCACCATGGATGGTCTTGAATGATCATCCATCACAACCTTCATAGCTCTAAACACATGTTTTCTCTCAACTCTCTGCTCTTTTCTTCCCTACTGAAGTGTCACGGTATTCCGAGAATCACCATGACCTACATTACTCTGCTGCAGAGGGGTATAATGATGTCCCCTTCCCTGTCGAAGATTACGACGTCTACGATCCTTGAAGAGTATGATGCCCAACCGACCTCAGAGCATTCCAAAAATAACATTCCAGAATCCCCATAATCCTAAAATTATGAAATTATAAGGGTAGAGATATAGAATCTCACTTGATGTTGCTCATCGAACTGTACTGAAAACATCTTGGTTTGCTTCAGGGCTTTAGAGGAAGATTCACCGATCCTACTATCGGAATATGTACTGTACTCCTGCCCTGGAAATAATTTTCCCTACTCCACTTGAACTAAGAGTTAGAGTTACCACTATTACCCATGGGTACCACCATGCGTCCTCCACTCGGAGCGCCCAACAGATCCCACTCAACCATACAGACTCTATTCACCATTTCTATGTAATCGTCTATACATAGTACTGCTATCTTTGAATGGATTTCTTGCCATAAACCTCCTTCAAAGTACTTTTCCTTCAATGGCGTGATACCTTCCACTTCGGGTGCAAACCTCGCTATGTTTATAAACATAGATTCTTACTCCGTCACAGACAGAAGCTCTTGCTTCAAACTAAAGAAATCAGTCTTACATGGAATTATGAATGTATGTGGGTATAATGGTTTATTATACAATTCCTCAAATCCTTACCACGTGACACCCTGGTCCATCCCCTATTGGACTTCCAACTCCCACCAAATAAGGGAAAGATCTGCTAACATATACATGGCCAACTTCACTTGTAACTCTACTGGTGTTCCCAAGAACTCAAATATCTTGTTCATTCTATTCCACCATGCTTCTAACCTATCTGGCTTTGAATGACCCCTAATTAAGGGTGGATTCTTCTTTTTATACTGAACCTCATGATCCACATGACTTGGTTCATCCATTTTGTTTCCACTTTCCACAACTTGGAAAGCATTCACTATGCTTTACACTAGTTGTTGGTTCACCTAAGGTTCAGGTGCTACCACATTCTTAGGATCCTCCTTTGGTTGGTCTATACGACACCTACCCAGTTCCATTTCTATCAACCAAAAACAAACAACCATGAGTCTCGCTTCCATAGACATAAAGAATTCCCATTTCTAATCAGATTACACAACACTATTTCACAAGTCTTTCCACAAGTTCACATTCTCCATGTTTCTCCATTTTTAAAACCAAACAATTTTTAAAATATAATATTTATTCACATTACAATTTCACACATTCGCAAAACCATTTTTCAATTCAGCCCACAAATCATTATACCCTAATAAAATATGCATCCCAGAGGGATGTCATTTATGACTTATATGCAATGCACATCCCATTGGCTACACCCACGACAATGAGATTTCCAATTCCTATAAGTGTCTCCAAAACAATTATGTACCCAACTCCCTGGTAATTTGAATTTCATCATAAGAGGGTTACCTACGTCCTTTTATCCTATAAATTCCATGTTCCGACATTCATATTCTTTGATACCATCCCAACTCAAGGATTATACAACAACGAATGTCAACTCCAAAACCAAGGTGCCAAAGCGACTAAAAAACTCCTCACAAGAAAGCTATGGACCGAAAAAACTGATACCACTTGTAACACCCCACCCCTAACTCATTCACTTGAGGAGGTGGTGAGTGTTACTTGGAATTAAGAAACATTCCCAAGGCACCATAGGCAGGAAATAAATGTCGAGGTCTTCATGGAACAGTGGGGAACGATTTACCCTTAAGAAGGTAACCCAACTCAACCAACCAACAAATAAAGATGCTTGCACTTTCAAACCCAACCTTGTGACACTAACAGTTCCATCAAAAACACCAAAACCAGTCAAACTAGACATGTCCACAAAACATAAGAGAAAAAAGTAGAAACTAAACAAAAAACACCATGAGCTATGACACCACCATAGCTTCACACCAAGATCCATGCTCCATGTTCCACCACATACCCCGAGCATCACCATGAACCATAAGTGATGTGATTCCTTACCTTTACATGTGTCTCAGAATACGCCATCTGCAAAATCACCAAAGTGCCAATGCAGTGGGTGAGTACTAATACTCAGTAGGTTTTCCCCTAATGACTTCCCTATACAAGCCAATAGGATGAAACTATTAGCTCATTTATATAAAACAATTTCTATAAATAATCACAAGTACATCCATTTCCATAATCCAATCACACCCTTTCCAATCCATCATACCCAATCCAAGAACCCAAGGGAAAGAGACCCAAACATTACACAAGCCATTTCATCATTCACACACTAGCACAAAAATTTCCAACTTGCAAATAAATGCACAAAAAACAACTCAACCAACCAAATGGTGGAGCTTCCATCTAACCCGTTCAACCATTCACACCTAGTAGTACTTGCCGACCAAAACCAAACGGTGGAGCTTCCCTGAAACCCGTTCACCCATTCACACCAAGTGGCACTTCTCGTACCCTTATCCTTTGATGGTGGTCCTTCCATACACTATCCATTCCATTTTTATAGTGGTACTTCCCTCCAATTCTACACAAAATTCCAATCAATCACAACAAAGCATATAACCCCCCAATATCACAACAACATGTAATCAACCAATTCCATCGCATACCAATCCACTTCAATAAATCATCCATTTATTGAAAACCATTTTCATAAACATTTTTCTTGGCCTCGAGCCAAGAAATAAATTTTAAAATCTCCATTTTAAAATTCACAACAATAGCATTTCACCATAAAAACCCCTTTTCCCTAAAAATCCCTGACACATCACCAAAAAAATTTCCAACCAATTTTGAACTACAATAACAATTAATTTAAAGCACAAAAAAATAATTTTAATCAAACACCACTAGTTATAACCATGTGTAGTTTAGAGAGAAGACACCAACCTTTAGGCTTCCCAAGAAATCGACCAACGAGCAACCACACCTCCAATCCGGTGAATGCATCACCAAAACCTCCCCATATCCCCTTCCCTAACATTCAGAATCATTAAAATCATTATCCAAGGTAATCAAAACCCTAGATCTAAGTACAAAAAGTGTAGATCTAGAAAACCAAGCAAGGGGGAGGTGTCGATCTATAGGATACCATAAGAAATCCGAGAGGAGAGACTTACTCGGGATAGACCACCTTAAAACCCCTTCGAATCGATTCTGAAATGTGTGGAAGAGCACCCTCAACCCATGAGAACCCAAAATCCCGAGTGAGGCTTGAGTGGGAGGATGATTGGACTGAAAATTTTTATGCCCGAGAGAGCCTGAAACACAAGCCCTATTTTTTAAGTGGCCGCATGGTTAGCCCGTAATGTTTGGAAAACCGTGCACTAACTGTGCGCATGCTACTACCTCGATAGAAAGGGTCCAAACTATTTCCTCGCACGGTTTTTCAAACCATGTGCAGGCCATAAAATTCCTACCGCCTCCCCCAGCACAGTTTCCTGGATCATCTACATGGTTTCTCTTAATCGTGCTCAAATCGTGCACCCATAGAAAAGCCTCCAAACTCATCCAAAACCATTCCAATCACTCTGAACATCTTCTGAAATCATCCCATGATCTTTAAACACATAAAAAGGTATTAAAAAAAGATAAATACCTCAAAACGGGGTGCGACAATTAGTATGTCCATCTTATGTAATTAGATTTTTTGGCATAATGAATAC
This sequence comes from Viscum album, assembly GCA_963277665.1. NCBI lineage: Eukaryota > Viridiplantae > Streptophyta > Magnoliopsida > Santalales > Viscaceae > Viscum > Viscum album. The sequence goes on from OY728121.1 coordinate 1,317,054,116, forward strand.
TAACATCGGTAAATTTTATTAATATGAGAAAAGTGTAAATTGGGTAATTAAGGGTTAAAATAAAATTATACTATTAACCCAACACTATTATTAATATAATTGGATGATTATAATTTCCCTAAAATAGACTTGTGTAAAAATGGTATCCATTGAAACCCACTAGGATGAGATTAGAGAATTTAATTTATTTTATTTAATGAAAAGGGAAATATATATCACTCAAATTTTAATAATTAATTTTTTTTATATATATGGTTATATAGAATATAAATTTTATTTTAAACACAAATTTAAAAACTGTAATGTTTTTATTTTTCATGAAATTATATTTATTATTTATATGAAATAAATAATAACATTAAATACATATTCTTGGATGATGAAAATACTTAATTAATTGATGAGAAAATAATAAAAAAAATTATTTAAAATTTAATAACCATAAATGGCCCAAAAAACAATAAAAAACCTTATGAGTGAAGTATATATCAACCATATTCATCCACAATTATACTTATTGACTATTTGGCAGCTTAGAGAAATGATTATCACACTTATATAGTTTTATTTAAAGTGAAGATAAATTTGTCGCATTCATGTTTTAAAAGAGTATACCATTTTTAATGTTTGGTTCTCTAGAATATAAATTTGACTAAATGTATTATTATGAATGATAATGGATTAAAATTCATCAAATTATTTTAATTTTATTTTATATTCAATAAATAAGTATATTAAATAATTACACAAAATTGAGGTAGTGATTATTTTATTAAGGAAATGATCAAATAAATGTTATTAAAAATATATTATTAAATATAATTTGGGATAATAATTTTTTAAAATTAATTTTATATATTAGTATAAAAAATTGAGGATATAATAAAATACATGGATTGAGGTTCATGTCTTGTTTTTATATTTTTAAAAATCCATGAAATAATAGTCTAAAATTGAAACTATTGATATTTCATCAAAATACGGTTATCTTAAATTATATAAAAATCATAAAACATTTTTAAGAATATTGAATAATTAATATATTGAACATAATGTTATAAATTATTAATTTATAGTCTATCTGACTTTAAATAAGTAAATATTTTACTTTTTTAGTATTGATATATTTATTACCCTAATAAATAATTAAATAGAATAAATTTGTGCCAATTTAAATTTTAATTATTAAATTGACATAAAAACATATATAACATTTATTGGTTTATAGTATTACAACAATATATCATCTAAAATTTAAAATTTAGAGATTTTTGTAGTTTTTATTTGGTGTTTTATTTTATTATAAATTAATATTTTTGAGGTTTCTAAAAGTTCCCCTCACCAAAAATATAAAAGGGAACATACTCCCTCAACTGTTAATAATATTTAGGATCCTTAAATCGAGAAAATATCCTGAAAATTTACCTTATAAACATCCCTAGAAACATTATAGGGGACTTGGTTATCTATAAGTACCATATATGCTTCTCTATAAAGAGATTTAGAGGAGGCACAACAAAAAAGAGGTAATATCATTTACCGATTATTTCAAACTTCTTTCTTCTTCTTTCACCCCATTATTTGTTTTATTATAAAGAAATAAATACATATTTACATATATACTGATATGTTATTATAATTATAAAACAACCATATTCCTCATTCTACCCATCATATAAAAATGGAATTAGCATCTGTGTGTACGTACGACATACTGTCTCCATGACATTGTGTAATCCATTTTTTCACCACCACCTTAAATGGATGGGTATGATGATGGAATTAATATATATATGATTAATATAAAATTATTTTCGTTTTGAGATAGTATACACCATCCATTTCAATACCATTCAATAATTATGGGAACGATATCGTCGCTCTGGCATACGTACGACATATCGTCTCCACAGTGTGATGTGATTCGTTGTATATAATTTTAATTAAAGAATTATTATATAAATGAAATTAATTGAAAAAATGATATATATTATAATGATATAACGATTTAAATGATATAACTATAACCTAAAAATAATAATAAGAACTTATCTGAAAAAATAATAATTAGAACATAAAGCAGTGAATACCTGAATAACGAGTAACAATGAAATATTACGAAAAAAATGACAAAATAATGATCTTAAATGTTATAAAAAAAATATTATTATTATTAAATAAAAATGAAACAACATTTAAATAATTATACTTGAATTTCAGATACATAAATATCATATTCGACCTAAGGTAAGTGATAATTCTGAAATCTCATTTTTATCTGAGATTTGGCTTACTTAATTATTTATTGGAATATTTTTATCATCCACATACATGTTTCCTAATTATGTGAAATTGTTTCTATTCATGTACAAATTTGTAATGTTAATTTTAACCTTGTGTTAATAATTTATTAAATGGTATGAATTGCGTCTTTTATCATTATTCAACTTATGGTTCTTTTTGAAATTTTCAACAATAGTACGAGAAGAATGTTTTTAACTAGTACGACATGAAAATATTTTTATGATATTATAATTATTTATTTAATTGAATATTTACCAAATAATATACACCCTTTTTTATCATAAAATTATTTATTCAAAAATTTTGTGGCATTTTGTGAAACTAAATTGTTTTTGAAAAAGAAAGGATATTTTCCTTAGGAATTATTCTCAAGTGTTTTATCAAAAATATTTTCCTTCCAAGATGTAATAGGGGTTTGTTTTTATCCATATTATTAATTTTATTTTATGTTTTTTGTTTTAATTATTTTTATTCAATCCATTCATTTTATATTGATTATGATTGAATGATATTTATGAAACCAATTTTTTGTTACTTGGGTTATGCAATGAAAAACCGATTATGTTTTTGTGGAACACATAAGATTGCTTTAATTATGAGATGGGTGAGACCAATATCTCTGTCAAATGCATTGGGTAAATATTTATAGGCAAGGAAGGCTCGGGGCCAGGCTATTCCTGAATCCCCCAAAATTTATTAGAAAAAGACACAAAGACACAGTAGACAAGGGAGGGGCGGGGTCAAACGACCCACACCCAAAAACCCCTTACAACCCACGCCAAAAAAAATCAAAAAATAAAAACCAAGAAAGCACACTAAGGTCCAAACAACAACCAACACACTCATCCAGCAGTATGCAGTATCCAACAGCTTGCTACCAAGAACTGACCAGCTTCCATCCTTACAAAAACCAGCATCCAAAAACTTCTCACCAGAACAATCCACCACCAGCAACACATAACCATCAGCACCAGAATCACACAAAAACCAGCAACCAGAGATCACATCCTTGCAACAACCATCATCCATTCTCACAAAATCCGGTATCCAGCACCTCCTCACCAAGAAGGTCCACCGCAAGCAACACAGAACCAATAACACCAAATTCCAACCTGCACACTTCATCGCATTCCAGCCAAACAACAACCAGCCCACAATAGCATTACCAAAAAACAAAACCAATCCAGCAACATCTCTAAAATTACCAGCTCCCACTTCAGCCCGCTCCACCATGCGGGACAAAACCATCTTCACCAAAACCGAACTACCACCAGCAGAAATAAGATCAGAAAATTACTCACCTTTCAACAAAGGACCGTCCAAATCAGCCATCACCACAACGCCAGGCAGAGAAGTTCCCGGCAGCACAGAATCACCAACACCAAAAACAAAGGCATCATTATTAGCATATCTCATCCATGTAACATGCACTAGTCCAGAATAACACACCCAAAAGCACAACCAGGGGTGAAAAGTTTCCAGCTCCGCAACCCAAAGATCCCTTCCAGCAAAAGGCAGGATCCATCCAAGAATATCAGCAGAAAATCGAGGACCAAAGGATCCGTTTTGGTACCCCGATGAACCAAAGATCAGCAAAACGACTAGGTACCAACACCACTTAAGCCACCTCGCGAAAACAACGTGAAAAGTAGACAAACACAGTGAACTATAAAACCAAACTTGAACCTTATGTGCGAGTCGTTGATGAGCAGATCTGTAAGCATAATCCCTAGGGACAAGCACACCACCAGCATATCTGCGACAAAACCTCTGGATCCTCTACACAGACCAATAATTGGTCGACATCTTCTTCCTATACCGCTGCTGAGTCAAGATCAATTGCGCCTCCTTGCCATGACTGCAACGTCGAAGAGGCCCCGAACTCCGCTGATCCTCTCGAGGGCCAATATCTGCAAAGTCAACCCCAAACCGCGGCAGATTTCCAGCAACGTATCCGAGCTCCAAGGAGACATTTTCTTTGCCGCAAGCCAGATCTGACCGATCTTAAACCACAGCATCCCACACAACCTTCAAAAACGACGAAACCCAGGTGCACCAGCAGAGAATTACATCCAAAGCTGATATCCAAAACATGGAACGGAGAGAACGAAGCTGCCGAGGGTCGAACGCCATCGCCATCTTGAGACCGAAGAGTGCTATCAGAGAGACCCATTGCCGAGGATGCAAGAATCCAGCACCAAGATCCCGAGAAGAGTGTGTTATGAGTGTGTTAAGATAAATTTAATGCCATATATTTTCACTATTGGTATTACATTTCACTTTTATGATTGATCCCATGACATTATGTTATGATATTTTATAAGTTGGATAAGATATTCAAATGTTATGTTCTTATGATTAGGATATGAATGATATTTACCTATTGTACCATTAATGAGAATGTGAGGTCACCATTTCATATTTTTCTTTTCTACAGGCCATGAATAAGGTTATTTAGTATGATATTTATATAAAGAGTTAATTATGAAGACATAAGGAGGAGACAATCAAGATGTTTTATTAATAGGTTGTTTATGTTTCATAGTCACTAAAGACAGTAAACCTATATGGTCCTAGCCTGGTTTTTGTTATGTTATGTAATAAAAATTCATCACTATTTAAGTAAAATATATATGCAATATATTGGCCATTATTACTAGTGAGGGAACCAAATATACTACAGGACATTGTTGACTGTGTTTATCAAAATTGGGAGTTAACTCAATACACTATCAATATTTATGCCATAAGAGATTATGGTCTTGGAAGAGATAATCAACAAATATAATAATTTCTATGCATATTTATGTGAAAATTATCTAACATCCTAAAATTTTATAAATTAAATTCCTTTTAAGGATTAAATTAAATTTCATATTTATGTTATGTGGTTATGGAAAAAACTTTCACTACTTCAGTCATTTTTGATAGAAATATGTTATTTCAGATTTATAATAATGGTTATATTCCGAACTGTTCATAACATACCCATTGAACTATGATCATATGAGTAGTATATATTATGGGTTATTTAAAATACAATAGACAAATATAAATTATGTTATTTCCTTAACGAGTAGAATAATACCATTTGAAGATAACTTTTTAGAGCATCTAATGGTGTTATTATATCTTGGATTTTCCCAGTACCAATACCAAGATAAGATTACATAAATAATGAATTATTTAAATTATTTATGGTAGAAGTTCAAGGTCGATGAGATCACAATGGAAATCATTTTTGGTAAACCACTCCATGAAAATATCACCATCACACACCTTACACATAGGTCATTCTCTTGTGTAAAAAAATTATATGTATCTACACCTTAACTATATAAATATGTATATATTATTTTCATTGAAAAATTCATTATAATTTTTTCTTATTTATTTTACATTATAAATGATTAAATATTGGGTTTCATATAAATTATATTTTAATACGACAAAAATAAAATAATTTTATTAGGTTGTAATAATCAATTTCAATAAATCAGTACTTTTATAGAATTCAAAACCTTTACCAATAAATTAATTTTTTATTACAATTTTATTAGTAAATAATATTTTTTAGGTATCACTAGGAACATAAATCGAGGAATTAAAAAATTTATAATGGTCAGAAAAATGTTAATTTCAAAAAAAGTAATATTTTTCATTGAATTGGAATTTTGATTTATGAATATAATTTCTAATCTTTACATTTTTCTTTGGATAAAATAGATATTTTTTGTAATCATAATATTGAAATTATAAAATAGTTTATTTTTTATAATTTTCTGATGTAGTTTAATATTCTACTCAATATTTAATATGGTATCAATATACAGATGGATTTAGGAAGTCAAAATGACACAAAAGTGATTTAATATGTTCTATAAAGGGTATCAATGACACAATGTATGTTTCCACATTAAAATAATGTTTTATTGAGGATATTATATTAGTTTCAGAAACCCATTACGAACCCCCCATAACATCTATTATATTTAAATGTTTTAAAATGAATTCCTTGTAAATATGACTCACAAATCACCAGTTAAATTATATTCATGAACCCAGTTCATGGACTCATAAAATAAAGAAACAAACAGCTCTTGGGTAAAATCATGGGGAATAAATTGGAAGAATTTTTTTATTACTTAATTGTATAGATACCAAAACCCATGTTTGAGAAATAATAAATAACTCCCCCAAATATTTCTATATTAACCCTCCAAACATTCAATTTATATTCAATCATAAAACTAAAGATAAAATCCTTACTATTATACTCCCATTCTAGATTTTTCCTAAGCCCCCCCCCCCCAAGAATTCATGAAGCTCCTCGAATTATTTTTGAAATTCCCTATCGATGTAATGGATCATATCATTCCCCTATTTATTCAAGATCCTTCCTTACCTTAGACCATTCTATTTCAAATTATTAATGTTGGGATACGATTTTACACATCTATATTAATATCACGTGGTTTTTGAAATAGTTTGAGATTAATGTATCTATTATTAAATAATTTTATGATTCTTTAATTAAAATAATTAAGTTATAGAAATTTCACTATGGTTATTCATTCCAACCGATTGTAAAGTGAATTTCCAAAACCATTTCGACATAGGGGTATTCAACTCTATCTGTCTATAATTAATTGATTTGATACCTAAATGTATTAAACAATTCCATTAATTGTGGTAGTGAGATTGATGAAATATTTTCGTATCTTAGCTGATCTCTATGGAACACATATTCATGTACAAGATATTACACTAATATGTGCACCCATAGATCACTCCAATGAATTCAGAAATGTTTTATTCCCAAGATATACTATTTAAGGTGAAATAGTGGTGATAAATATAAATCTATGTTATTTTGTATTTTTTGTTAACCATGAATTATGCTGTATTATTCCATGTTTTATGTTTTCTTCACATTCCCATGTTTCAATTAAGTTATCAGGTTATAACAATCCTTATTGTTCATGATTAAAATTATTAACCTTTATGTTACATTATTATGCCTCCAGGCTCCCATTAATTAGCTTACACTATGTCATTATTTTCTTCCCTTAATACGATTTATATCTCACCACATTTATATGAATTTCCTTAGGAAATCCTTGATAGTTTTATAATAATGATGAAAAATTAATGTCATGTTAATGTTTTTTTCATTTTTGTTAGCGTATCCTTGTTTTGAGATATTATGGTATATACCAAATCAACCATATAAGTTAGACCTCTCTATATTCAGTTTTCTATAATGTTGTTTTATGTATGAAATTATGATTGTAATACTCAAGTAGAAGCCGATAGGACAAAACAAAATATAGGGAAACAACCCAAAATTGTTGTTAAAGTGTTCTATAAGTGGAATTGAAAAAACACATCCCTATATGGAAAGTAGACGTGGCTACTATTATGGAATAGATATACCTAGGAATATAACACTAAAAACACTTTATTGAGATAGATTCAATCAGGAAGAGGTGCATGATAGTGGGATGTGTTTCCCACATGTTTTGACACTCCGAGGGGATTTCCATTGTGAAATTCTTATTTTCATTATAAATCATTATTATGGATCCAAACATTACTATAATATTTTATGTTTGGAAAAAAATCATGGATAACATATAGTAAATCCTATAAATTGATGTGTTGAAGAAAATATGTCATCCATTATTTATCCCTTCAATGATTTTAGTTTACCTTTTATGACAATATTTATTTAAAAATTATAATCCAAAATTTTCCCTTTATTATTTTCCGTGTATCCAAATAATGTGAAATAATTCAACAACTAGTGTGATGTGTAATAGAAAAACAATCCAAATGAGATTCCTAGCCCAAGGAGAGCATGGATCATGAAATTTGGTACTATAAATTCTCAACTAATGTATTATTTGAAAAGAAACCTAAATTAGGAAGAATTAATAATTCCCTATAATAATGATAAAGATAAAATTGATAGAATCATTAGAAAAGTGGATATGACTTTTATTGGATCATCTAATAACATAATTTTGAAACAATGAATCTAAACCATTGAAAATATATTTTCTATACATCAATTCATTGATCAATATAATTTCATACTTGAAATATATAATATGCAAGGTGGTTATGATTAGTGGTGTATGATAGTTAAAAATAAATGTTTTGGAGATGAGATCGTAGAATTGGAGTTGAAATAATTCCATAAATTGTATTTTGGAAAATGCATTCAACACAAACTCTAAAAGAAAATTGGTAGGTACATCCATAGCCACAATAAAAATGTACGAATAATATATTTGGATGTACAAGAAAATTATAATATGATATTCATGATACACATTTATTTTTATCATTACCCTTGAATGTAATTTTAACTACTTCCTTGGTGGATTGTTATACATTCTATGAAAATTGATGGAAATTCTGAACATTGAATGTTACAATGAGAATTAGTTATGGGCCCTCAATGTTAAAATGGAGATCGTGGAATCTAAATTGTCCCATGGTAGAAATAAATAGAAATTTGAGTTTAACTATAGTATTTTGGTGGTAAAATATAATGGTAGAAAGAAATTTAGTCATCCCATTGGTCAATAGTGATTGAATAAGAACCCTAAAAATATCATAAAGGGTGTGCATAAATGATTTAGGATAAAAAATGAAGGGATCAATAATAGAAAATTGCAATGGGTGAAACCCATTAATGTGATGTAAGATATTAATTATCATGTAAAAGCACCTACTGTGGTTTAATTTTTTATTTTCAAGGAAAAAAGACAATATAAAAACATCATCCCTAATCCATGGATTGTCTAAGACATTTAATTTCAACTACATATATGGTAAAAACAAAGATCATATTCCATCACAACCGATGATGATGATCCTAATAATGAAGTGGTGATGGGTTTTATAGTTATTTATTCATTAATCGAGAAAATGTTTTCAGATTCTAGTAATATGTATTCTCTCATATTGTGAATGTTTAGTAGAACTATTCAAACACCACCACAAATCATGGGAGTTGGGTTTTTTGTGAAAACCGGAAATGGGGGAAATATTTTATCCCAATGATATAATTCCGACCCTATCCAAATATGAGGGATTATTTTTTTTGGTGATCCTTTGCATACACACTTTATTAGAATTTTATGATATTCTAAGAATGAATTTTCTTTCCTAAAATAGAGAGAATATAAATTTATGAGATATGGAAATCACCATCTATATCAAGATTCTCCCTAAAATTCTATAGATGTACAAGGAGGTTGATGAATAATCTCTGGTATTAACATCTCAATAGTGGATGTTATTTCCCAATATGAAATCATGAAATTCTAAAATTAATGAGAAAAAACAAAATTTCATCCTTTATGATATTATTATTATGGGGGAATATATAGATGTCTTTCCTGAAGATTTTTTGGTCTTCCTCCTGGAAATGATGTTGAATTTTCTATCCATCGTATATATCGATCTTTTACAATATAAAATAATCCATGATGAATTTTAATTGATTAACTCAAGGAACTAAACAAACAATTATAGGTGAATCTAAATAATGGGGTTTTAGACCAGAGTTATTCACCATGGGTGATCCATTCCACATTATATTAACAAAGTATGATCTAATGATACTTTTCATTGATTATTATGAGCTTAAGATGATTATGATAATGAAAAAGTATCATCTTCCATGGATTCATGACATGTTCATTCAGCTACATATGAACAATTATTTATTTAGGGAATAAATTCTATGGGGATATTATTAAATAAATGTGAGGAAATCGGATGTCCAATAAAATGATTTTATTGCAAGGTACACAAATAATGAGTTCATAGTGATTATATTAAGAATACATAATTCTTTAAAAAATATCACATATTTTATAAATAGTGTATTTAGTTACTAGATCGACAAAATTTTTGGTATATATTGTTGCATATATTGTTATCTACTATAAAAGAATGGAAGAACATGATGAGAATTTGAATACTATACTGAGGAAGTTGTAGTAAGAAAATATTTTTGATGAGTAACGAAAATGTGATTTCTAGTTATAGAATGTAAATTTATTAGGGCACGAAATCTATAGAAAATGGATATCTATGAATCCTAAAAAATGGATACAATTGAAAGGATTCCAAAAATAACCTCTGTGATAGAAATATTCAATTTTTATAGATTAACTAGGTACCATATTTAATTTTTTAGAAACACCACAAGGTTTTCATGCCCCCTCCCAATGATAACATAGAAATCATTCATGTTTTTATGGAATTATAAATGTGTGGAATTGTTTAAAGAGTTGAAGAGGTAGATTAATACAAAAAATGTTTTCGCATTACCAAATAGTGGGGAAGGATTTTTAATATTCAGAAATGCATCTAAAATGGTCTTGGGTATTTCACTCATGAAAAATGACAAAGCGATAGCTGATTCCACCTTCCAAATAAACATCCATTAGGTGAAATATCCAATGCATGATGTCAATTTGGATACAATTATCTTCACATTAATGAGATTTAAAATGTATTTGTATTGAGAGAATTTTGATATATATACAAAACATAAAATTCTCAAGTATATATTCACACTAAACCAGAATAATATACATCTATATAGGTGGTTAGAGCTGATCATGAATATTTATTGTTCAATCCATTACAATACTAATAAATAATGTCCCAAATTCTTGAATTAGAAAGGATCTAACAACTCTATTCATGATGTTCATTACTAGGGATCCAATATTCCAAGATGTAAAAATCATGGATATAAGAATAATAAAAGGATATTCATCTTACTTTTAAAATGTAACCATTTAGACAACCATTCTCAAGGGGAACAAGGAATCTTAGGAAGATAATTAGATTCTAAAAGAGTAGGTAGAGGATATTCTAGAGTTCAACAATGATGAATATATATTTAAAATGTTTAAAACCTAAATATCATTTTCATAAAAGATATATTTGATTATTGATTCTATACATGATGTGAATATCTAATCATTCTATATTCTTCATAGAAGCACTAATATTTATTGTGGTTTGACAAATCATTTTTGGTTGGATAACATGAAGATAGAGACTCGGATTTTGAATCCCGATGCATTATATGACATCATCTGAGGTGGAATAAATAAAAAATAAATATATAATGAAAATATTTCAAATACTAGTTTGGAAATGGGGAAATTTAAACATGATTTAATCATTTTATTCCCTCATACTTGTAATTAAATAATCGCATGTGGGTGGTAGAAGATCACCTTACCAAGTTAGTACATTTCACTAATATGAAGGAAAATATCTCTCTATAAAAAATATTCATAATATACATAAGATAATTGGTAAAACATCATAATGTTCCAATCTATATTTTATTTGATCCAGATCCAATATTTATCAAAATTACTTAGAGAAGCCTTCATCAATACTTGTATATTGAACTAAACATCAACACTTATTATCTTCATCATGTTGAAGGCCAGTCTAAAATGACTATTCAAATACATAATGATATTTTGAGTTAATGGTCAATAAATTTAGATGGATAATGAAATTGACACCTTCTCCTTGAAGCGTTATCATATAACAATAGTTTCCATTTGGGAATTCAAAGTAAACCTTATGATGCTCTTTGTGGGAATAAATGTTGGTCTCTAGCATACTTGATATATGTTAGAGATTTGAAGTAGATGTGACCTAAACATATCCTAGATACAGTAGATAAGGTTATAACAATTATATGTCACATGAAATCCACATAATGATTGACGAGACATCTTTATAGAAAATTGTTTATGAAGTAATGAGTTTTAGATCAGTGATAAAGTGTTCCTTCATATATCACCAAGGAATAAATTCATGCGGTTTGGAATGAATGGAAAACATCATCTAAAATACATTTCTCCCATTTAGTTACCTGATCGCAATGGTTCTATAGAAGATTGAATTTAACTCCAACATAACCCATATCAATTACATGATGTGTTACACATATACCTCTTGAGAATTTACATACTAGACCAAAACATTTACTAACTCTAGATGTGGTTCCATTGGAGAATGATATTTATTCAATGGTAGGCCACTGTGGATATTTTATTTTAGTTACGTAGTTATATTAAATAAGGAAACTATTTAGGTCAATGTGTTGTGGCTGGAGAAAATGTTTTAGGAATCAACCGAGGATATAGATAAGATTGTGAAATTCAATTAACCTCTTCTATTATAGTGTAGAAAATGAATGTTTCTTGGGTGAAATATACGAAGCGTGGAATAATATAACATCCAAAACTATTATATATGAAATTCCATTTGTGTTTAAGATAAATTATATATTTATATTATGTGGTTATGTAAAACACATAATCTAAATTGGTCATTTTGGTCCATTATATGTTATATAAGATTTAGAGGACAATTAAGCATCATAACCATTAATAATATAGTAGTTGAAATATTATCATATGATGAATATATATTATTGGTTATTATAAATTAAATTGATATAGAAAAATGTAGTGATGTCCTCAACATATAGGATCACACACTACGAAGACCTTTTATAAGATCTTGTGGCGGAGATAAAAAATTTGGTTTTCTATTGAACAAGACAATGAAGATATTTCTCAACTAAATCATGACAAAAAAATTATGTGATGAGTTCATGCTCATTGAGTTCATGACTCAATCAATGTTCACTGAACTGCCCCATAAAAATATCATCATTGCACACCTTACCATTTGGGTGTTGAGAGGTGTGATAAATGTTCATTTATCTCTAACCTCATAGAATAAGATTGTTTTAGGTCCATAAGGGGCCTTAATAACCTTACGGGGTGATTCGTGCTATGTATATTATTTTATAAATTCTTTCTTCACCAAAATATATTTTTGTTTTTATTAAAACGGTCACATTGATTACACTTATATGTTAATTCTGATCTTATTCATTCCTTATTTATTTAATGATGATTAATTTAATGTAATGCTAGAAACCAACCCAAGGAGGCAAAAAAATTTACTTTGTTCACGCGCACTAGGATACATCCATGGAGCATAAAATGAAGATGTGTCGATTGTACCAAATTCACCAGGGACCACATATAATAATGATAGTTCAGGCATGATCTCAATAATAAAAAGACTCACTGCCTTTACATGTTTTAGGTGTTTCTTAGTAAATTCCCAAGGGTCACTCTTTATGAATCATTCTGTGGATCACTACAAATAGAAAGGATCACCTTCTTCCTCTTTCTACGCTCACTTCTCCTGGAAAGGATTCACCCCTAGTTTATAGATTTCTAGGTCCATTAATTATATTGAATGAATATTTCTTTATTTATAGTTGGATGATCTGTTGATGTTCCACATTAATAAAATTAATCAATACCAATTTACCATAGATTTATTAGGAAATTCTTACTGCACAACTTTCACAATGCTCGCTGCCTTCAAAGATGTTTTATTTTATGAAGATCAAATGGGCTTCATGAATCTCATTCCATTCATGAAGCTCATTCCTTTCTGGAATCATACAAATAATTCCGAAATCTCGTTTCTTTTTCGATGCTCATAACATTTGTTTTGCCTTTATTTTTTTCAAACATCATCGCATGAAACTCATTCATCAACCACCTTCACAATCCACATTCATGATTCTAGAGCCTAAAATTTTCGTTATGTCTCCTTACATTTCTATAGGCAATTGAGGCCAATTTATAGGAATTTACACCATTTCTATAACCTTCCAACCATGTCATCACCATTTCATGATTTTCCCTCTTTTCCATTATGATAATTGTTTTTCACTAAGATCCACAAAAATTTCACATTTGCGATTCTTTTGAAAATTATGAAGCATTCCATCAAAACATTTATGCCACCGAGATGCTCTACTTGTGATTCCCATCAACTTTATTGGTTGTGATGCTCTCATTGTCATGTAGATCACTATAAACATTTTTTATGATGCTCCTTGCCTTATATAGAATCCACTCCACTATCATGGACCTTTTTCTACATGCCTAGCCAATAATATATCAATATCTCCACAATGAACCTTCAAAAACTTCTTTCTCAACAAAATTAATCAACCCAAGAATAATTTATTATCACCATGAAATATTTTTTCCTAATAGTAGGTATAATTTATTTTTTATGAAATAATTATTACATTTATCATTTATTTATTTTACATTATTTATTATTAAATAATGGGTTTGATAAAAAATATATTTAAATATGATAAAACATGAATTTTATTTGTGGGTAATAAACAGTTTAAATAATGACATTACAATTAAATTATTCATGAATGTTATAAATAAATTATATTTAACAATTTTATTATTTGATAATATTTATCATATATTGTTTTTAATATAATTTTACAAAGTTAAAAATAATTTTTATATAGGGCATAAATATAATATTATAAAAATAATTATTTTTAAATAAATATGGATTTTGATTAATTTTTTTTAATATATTGAGATTTATATGGAAAAAATTAATTTTTTTAAGATTCAGAATGTCAAATTTATCCAATTTTTTCATTAATTACTATGTTTAAAAATTTGGGTAATCATTTAAAATGAAAAAATTATGTGTTGTGTATGATTACCTTATAATGACAAAAAAAGAGATGTAATATGTGAAAAAAATGAATCCTCAAAGAAATAAATGTTTTAAATTTAAAATTATGAACCACTATGTTTTTATAATTAATTTTATAAACCCATTACGAATCCTCCAAAATTTATAATATATTTTGAGTTTTAAAAAATAGCTATTTAAAAATATGACTAACTTTAACAACACAACGGGTATTATTTTAATTCAATATATTAATGGAAAAATAATATATTTACGTAGTTCTATATGGTAGAAACTATATAAAATTTACCTTGGGAAAGATTGTGGTTTTGATTACATTATTACATATAGTAAAAAACCTATGTTTGGGAAGTAATGAACAAATCCTGATATTTTCAAATATAAAACCTCCCATGATACCATTTATCATCTCTAAAAAATGGTTTAGAAATTATTATCTCTAATGTAACATATAGAGTGTCATTCTATGGTTCTCACAATCTCTCACGAATATCCTTGAATTATTTTTGAAAAACCCTTTCATGGTAAGGGTTCATCACCTTCTCCTTATTCATGCACATTAATTACACTATTCCAGGTTGTTATCAAATTACTAATGTTGTTATATTTTGTTCCAAATCACTCAGTATATAATTTTTATTTTTAAGTTATGATAAAAATTTCCTCTATAAATAATTAATTCTATTAATATTTATATACTTTTATCATACTGCGAAGTTCTCACTATTCTTTTTCAGGCCAAACTATTGTGATGTGAATTCTCATAACCATTTTCATCCAAGGGTATTCACATATATGTAACTATACTTATAATATTATGAAATTTCATGTATGTAACCCAAAATCCATAATCATGGTATTAAATGTGAGGATATCTGTTCTAATGTAATATGATCTTTGTGCAACACTTATACATGTACAAGATATAATAATGATGGGTTCACCAAGATAAGGCTCTGATGCACTGAGAAATGTTATAATCTCTAGATAGTTATTGTTTCCAGTATTTTATTTTTTCCTAGTCAAAATATTTTATGATATCTTGGTATTTAACCTTGACATATTCTAACGATCCCATATTTTATGTCTTCCCCACAATCCCATGTTTCCTTTATTATATCATGGTATAAAAGGCACCATTGATCATGATTATTATTATCACCTATTATGTGACATTGATATTACTCTTCCCTCAAATATACTACTTTACCCTTTTTCATGAGTTTTTATTCACTTACTGTGCTTGATCTCTCACCACATTTTTGCGTCTATCCCTTGGTTATCACATGTAGTTTTAGAGGAGTGGTGTCAATTTAATAGAATTTTATTAAAGTTTTCAACAAATTCATTATATCGTCATTTTATAAAGTTATGATATGTATTAAATTGTGAAAATATAATAGGAATACAAATATTATGAGTTATATTTATTGGTTTTTATTTTGATAAATCAAAAATTAATGTGAATTAAATATATGTGTTTCTACAAATTCAGATAAAAAGTATTTATTATATTCCATATTTATATATTGTAACTACATGGTTAAATAAAATTTTCTCATGATTAAAATTCATATACATCAATCAATGTATCGTATAGAAAACATTGGGGCATTATTTATTACATGAAATCAATGAATTTAATGGTTATGTTTTCATAATTTTATGTTCATGTACTTTTATTATGTCCTCACACCTTTATGTCGATATTATTCTCCCTAATGATTTTTGATTGATATCTCGTACATTAACTCCTTACTGAAAATCCAAGATCACCCTTTCTTAGGTTTACATTATCTAGGTATTGAATAATAATATTCTGAATAATATGTATCGAATGGTAACATGTGTGAATATTTTTTATGGATTATATTGAAAAATTTATGTAAAACAATATGATTATGAATGTAGTTATTGATGAATATAATCCATTGGACCCTTATTTTGTGTTTTAAAATTTTTATGACATATAAAATGAGGTATGTGTTTTATGTTACTCTCGTATGGTATTAAATTATGTTTGAAAAGTATGTGTCTTCTACACTAGATCCAATAGCATGGGTCTATGCTAAATTTATTCATATCAATGTCTGGTTTATATATTTTCTGGATTATGATATTGACACTAAGATATAATACTTATAGAGACCAATGTTTAAAAAGAGTATAAGATGATCAAATTATGTCATAGTCAAACAATAATTTTCATAAAATGAAATGAAGGTGTCACAAGGTGATTTATCATAGTATTTATTTATATTTTTCATATATTTTAATACCCAAAAGTTATAGGATATTATTAATATTGAAAATAATTTTTTTTGGAAAAGATATGAGGAAAATTATTTTTAGCTCGTATATCTCTAGAATCTCTTATGTAGTATAACCTAGCCAAGAGGAATATATTGAAAAAATGGTTGTGAAAAATAAAAATCAAAGGATTGATTATTATGAGAACAAATCTGTATTTCTTGGCCTTACATAACATAGTAATGAAAATATCTCATTATAAAATTATATTGGTTCATGAAAATGGAAATTTTCATCGGTGGGGGAAATTAAAATTATGAGGACTCAATTTATTAAAGGGAAATAATGTAACATCCATGATTTAATAAAACATATTATTTCTCAAAGTTACTTTTCTTATTAATTAAAATACATTGAAACATAATTTGGAAATAAATTATATTATAATATAATTCAATTAACAAAAAAAATTAATCAAAATGACACATCACAATTTTTTAAAAAACATTTACTAAATACTGTAGATTATTATATACCATAAATGGTTATATCCCATAAAAATAATATATTATAATTTGAAAATTAATAGAAAATAGTAATATATTTATATCTTAGAAATTTCCTAGACCATCTTCAAAAATGAGGATCATTCTCTGTAAAACATAACCTACAATTTGAATAAAAATCATTAAAAGAGATGGAAAATTTTTAATATCCAAAATAAAATAATATAAATGTGATGTTTAAATTTAATTTTATGAATGGAATGAATTTTTAGGATTTATTAGATGTAATATATCCATTTAATAAGAAGGATATAACTATATATAACGATTGAGTAGAATACTAGAAAACATCTTAACAGTATGGATATATGGTTATAGAGTTCACTTATAATTTATTTATAAATTTTAAATAAATTTCATATACATTATAAAAAAATTATTTTAAATTAAATAAATCATTTTAGTATAAAATTAGAAAATGCAAATTTACTTTGAAAAAAATAATTGACTCTAAAGAAACAATTTTTATGGATTATCTATTTTTGATAAAGTCACTACTTTAAATGAATTAGATAATCAAATTGTATAGAAAATATTCAAGGAATGATTAGTATAATAAATCATAAACATCAAAGAAATAATTAAGAAAAAATATGGAATAATAATTTAGATATTCACGGAAATAAAAAATAAAAAATATATTAATAATGATGTTGATTTTATTTAATATAATTTATTTTTACTAACAAAATCAATGTAGAATATTTGGAGTAGGAAATTTAATTGAAATTATTATTTATATATATAAATAATAATTTATATTCATAAATTTTAATTTAATTAGTTAGTAATGAAGAAAATATCATTTAATGCCAAAAGACCCATTGTTCAGTGATTTTTTCATAAAGATGTCATGTATTTTAAATTTAATAATTTAAATAGATCTATATTAATGAATTATTTTATATATTTAATTATATATATATATATATTATAATATATTCAATATTATTTTGATTACTTATTGGTAAGGAAGAAAATTTAATTCAATGTTATTCATAAACACAGTTTCATTAAAAAATATTGTGTTATGACCTGTTGAATTACAATTTATATCACTAAAATTAAGATATTTATTATAATAAAATAGATGTAATATTTTTAATAATTATTTATAAATCATACAATATAAAATGATTCATTTTATATAATAAAAAAAGTTAAGGATGTAAATTTTTTTACATCAGTAAATGTTGAATGTGGATAACAAGATAAATTAGGAGGTTTAGTCCTATTATATCACAAAAAATAATTTGTAACTTTTTTTGAAATTATAATAAACCTAAGCATCTCGTATTTCATTTAAATGTACACATTTTACATACTTTCCTTGATAATAAAGATCCACTAAAATAAAGTAATGGATATTTACCAAAAAATGTCATCACTTATAATTTATAAATGGACCCCAACTATACTCAATTATACAAACGTTTATTATTTAGTTTTAACTTGTTTACCAACCCAAACTCTCATTATAAAATTTTTCTCCATCATTGGTTATCCTATAACCTCATAATAATTACCCAATTCCATTAAAACCAAGAATGTAACCAAGAAAACATATTATTCCTTCTTTGTGAGTAATGAATTATTATCATTAATTTTCATTTAAAAGCTTAGTATAACTCATTAAAAATTCTATAAAATACAATAAAAAATTTAAAATAATATCATTATTCTTATATGATGAAAATATTTAATAATATCACTTCATGAATATACACCTTCAATCATTATAAGAGGTTCTTTTTTGGTTTTATTAACCTCCTACATGGATGATACAACTTATTTCTATCATGTATAGTTAGGAAAACATAATTAATGAAATGATTATTAATTAGTGTGTAAATAATTTAATGGGGTTTATTTAATTGGTATATTAATTTATAATTCGTTATTAATATACAACATAATGTATGTTATGAAAACCTAAAAAAAGTTATGGATTTTATCTTGGTGCGCTATACCTAAAAATTACATGAAAAACTAAAATATCTTAAATAATCATGTTATTAATATTATAGTTATTTAAATATTATTTATATGTCAAACTCATGAAAATGAAAATATGATAGAAAAAATCATACCAATATAAAATCAACTGATTTAATGAACTAACATATGATAATGAATATAAACTAAAGAAGTGATAAATAAACAATAAATGAATATAAAATATTTATATAATGTTAATGATTCATTAATATGTTTATAAAATAGATATTTAATGTATCATATTTTATTATAATGTATTATTGGGTATCTTTAAGTAAGATGAGGTCCATGATATCTATTTTTGTTAAACAAATTCCATTCATCATTTTATAATCATCCATCATGAATGAAATTTCTATATGATTGAAACATTATACCTTATGATTTTATTATGAAATTAACCCTCTTATATTTCAATAGATATTCATTTATTAAATTAAAAACTATTTTTATTTATTCTTATATCATAAAATATGATACAATAAAAGGTCATTATCTCAATTTCACGTCCCTATGATATACTCTATATTTATATTTTCTTTATTTTATATGGTCTATTTAGTAGCCCATGCATGTATTTTAACATAATTATTCATGAAATTAAAATATTTAAAAATCCATCTATGGTAATCTCTTTATTATTATTTCCATTTTGATGTTACTAAATCCGTACAGGTTTATTTTATAATCTCAAAATGAAATCTTGACTATTTTGGTATAAATATGATTTAAGGGAAACTATAACTTCATTATCATTAAAAAACCCATATAATTTCCTAAAATATTTTTATTTTTGTGTTTTAATTGTTTTCTTATAATATAACCTTCCTTTGATTCATAATTCAAGTAATGTGATTCTGTTAAGTAGAGCTGACCGAATCTCATCTTTTTGGTTGGGAACATTTATCCTCCATGTGTATGTTTTTTATATCATTTTATTTTTCTACTTATTCAAAAATAAATTATTCCTTAATTTCATTTTTATTCACAATGAATTTTATTTCAACAACCTAAATGGATTATTTTTTTCATGTTTTACAAATAGTTTCTTTCCCTTGCAATTTTATATAATATTCTTTCTAATGCTTCAATTTCTTATATTCACAATTTTTAAATTGTTTTTTTATTTTATGTATCATTTTTATAAACTATTTATTTTTTAAATTTTTACTTTTTAATTAAATATTATAAAATATTAATGTATATTTCTTATTATATTCCCGTGAAATTTTATTATTCATTTTTTAAAATATTATATCTTTTTTGAAATATTCAAATTTTTATTCTGGATCACTTGAGATATTCCTAAATGAAACCATCCACCTTAATTCCATGGATATATTTTTATTAATTCTTATATAGGTATTAATGAAACCAATATATTTCTTACTCTATAATGAAGCTATAACTTAATTATGAATGTGTCATTTTTCAGATGCAACACATATGTCTGATTTTTAATTATGAGACATGCGTTCCACGACTTATATAAAAATCATGTGCATTATGATAATATTTTTAATTCATAATATATAATTTAAGGGAATAGAGAGTGAACTAAATCTACAATTGGACTCTATCAACCATGTTTATGAGAATATGGAGTTTACTAATATGATTATGGAACTATCTTCAATATGTAATAATGATATTTTTAGTGATCTTTTACATAAGAATGATTTTATATGACAACCTTTATTTGAAACTGTAAAAACATATTTATATATTTTGGGACATTTATATGTTTTTTCTCTATGGTTTATAAAAATTTTCTAATTATTATGAAAACATATAAGTCATTCAACATGTTATATTGAGATCCTTATGTCATGATTCGTGACTAATGATAAAAGTTTTAATTGGGTGTGATTTTTTTTATTATGTTCATGTAACATTATTATATTCTCACACTCACAAGTTCATTTTACTCTCACTTGTGAAATTTTATGTATATATCTTATATTCACTACTAACTAAAAATCCATGGTTATCCATTGTCCAAATTCATTACATGTTTAATGAATAGTTGTATTATGTGTGAAATGTTTATATGAGAATCATGCATCAATATTATTTGTTTTAAATGTATAAACGTTTTTTTCAAATAATATAAGTGTGTATTAATCCTAAAAATACACTATTAATTTTAGAAAGGGGTGTTTTTTTATTTTTTTAATAAATGAAAAATGATGTATGTTTTTATGCGTCATCCTATTTGGTGTCATAGTTAGTGTGTAAAGTATGAATTTTTAGAACAAGAGTAAGGGGTAAGTTAGGGGTGTTTCACTAACCTTTGTATCTTAAATAAAATATTAATAATAAGAGATAATATTAAAATCAAGATATATCTACATTTTATGGAACATGAATGAACACAGACATCATACCAACTCATGCCAAGAGTAAAAAATGAAATAAATAAATCTGTAACACCAAAGGATAATTCATACCATAATAAAAATAACTGTAATAGTGAATTTTATAATCTACACACTCATTAATATAAAAAGTTACTTCCTTTATTAATTTCATAGACACTCATATGGATAATTTACCTACCATGCCCCTAATAAATTCTTCATCATTTCGACCATATCCAAAATATTATACCAAAAAATTTAGTCTCTAATACCACATTATAACATTCCCAATCCTTTATGCCTCTACTATGACCAAAGCTAGTTACAATATACCTCTAGAGAATCACATTATATTCCATTGGCTATCGACAAGTAGTGATGATCGTCTAGTAATAGGTTGAAATAATATTCCCTGAGGATTATATAACCTTAAAAGTAAAAGAATGAACATTTATAAATAATTATCATAATAAAAAAATAGGAATATAGATATCACATATTTTATCTAGACAAAATTAAATAAAAACAAAAATCAATATAAAAATGTTCTATTTCACATGTAAAAAGGGACATACAACATAAAAAGGATTTTATATGCTAAGATATTATAGAAAATGGTGTAAATGTTATCAAATTTAATGGAAAAATCCTTAATATTTTTCATGTTATCGTGTAGAATATGTAATGTGGCCTACATCGATCTCATCTCACAACTCTAAATCGGTATCCCATCTCAGCCACCTAATGTATCTATTCATTTTACCTTACTTATGTTATGAAATATATAGTATACTAAAGTAAAATGGAATACGAGTTTGTGGTGAGTATATGAGAATAATCCACAACAAACATCATCTCTATGAGGTCCTATAAATATAAGTACATGATCAATATGAAATTATAACAATGTAAATAAATATAAAACACCTATCAACCTAGTGAATACTTTTACCAACTAATCAGTGATTATAATAGCATCTAATAATGCAAAAATGTGATAAAAAAATAATGGTAACATTATAAAACACTGATTAAGGATTTATTAGAATATATTATAGTTTGGGTGAACATGATATTATTATCATGCATTACTAGGTGTGTTATATATCACCATAACAAGAAATCTAGTTCATTGATCAATCACTAATCTAATTTAAATGTTGAATGAGACATCACAATGTGAAATAAGTATAAATAATTTAATGTAAAAAATTTATTAACACTACACATTCATGGGTGGATGACATATGACCATTAGAAAAAATTAGTGAATGATACACCCCAATATTAAAAACTATGTGCAGATTATGTTCTCCCATAGTCATGTCCTCATGTGGAAAACTTACCATAGTTATCTAAAACTATCTAAAAATAGACCCCAAAACAATTTACGGGTGTATTATATAAAACATGTACCAGCCCCCAAGTGGACAATAAACCATCAAGACTACTACCATAGATGTGATGTATTCCACAAACATGAAACCTCATGTCGGAAAAAAACTACCCTCAACAATCTCAACTTAGATGATGAACCATCAAGGAAACTCTTCGAGTGGATGATGCGCTAATAAAATTACATAAAAAAGTTCGAATGAAACCAATATATTTTATGGGGTTGATAATGTAACACAAGTAAAATCAAAAAATGAATGTTTTATCATTTATAAGTTATATTTTATCATTTATAATTATTAAAAACATTAAATATCATGATTTCAAACAATATATCCACTCCAATTTTATCTCAATGGTTATCCCACCCCACACTATAGAAATATCTAGTAATTACATTGCATTAAATGGTCTATAAAAACATATAAGCTCCATATAGTCTCAAATTTTCTATATAAAATAATAAAATGTGTTATGTTGAAATTAAATCATATGAAAAATTTAATGTCTATATAATCAGCAGCCGGAATTCCAACACATGAATCTTGGATAACAATTCCTTCTCATATTTGATATCTCTTAGTGAATGGGAATCATGAAATTCATTTTATAATTTCAATCTTTGATTTCTTATAATGGTCCAAATTCTAAATTTTATAAATCAAAATATATTCATGTGATTAAAATGGGAAATTATTGGACTCAATGTGTAGAACTATCATGATATACCTATCGAAAACCTCAAGATGAATTTACATAATTTAGTATATATTTATTAACATAAAAAATACCCAAATTAGAGAGTTTATGAGTAAAAATATTTAAATATAAATACAAATAATAAAATAAAATTGGAGTTATTTTCCTTACACAAGGAATCCTTTTTCAATAGATATATAGTGATTTTTGAGCCAATATAAGGTAGATACATATTTGGGAAGAATTGTTTTGTATTGAAAGAGAAAGGGATGAATCTACTAATAAATGAGGGATTTCTTGTTATGGTGAATATTTAAATATTAAAATTAATAAATTAAAAATTGAATAAATGGAAAATATGATGTATTGTGGAATATTTGTAATGGACAAAAAATAATTCCCTACTATAGGGTAGAATAATGATAGATTATCCTTAGACCCTCAGGGAAAAAACTCCCATATATGATCACAGTTCTCTTATACTGACCTCGAATCATGGTGCATCACTTATGTATTGCATTGTGACACTCTACCCTAGATAATAACATCACAATAAAATACATTGGTTATATAATGATCAAATCCATAGTAGGAAATTTTAGTCTCATATAGGCCAAGATATATAATTGCATATCATTTTTTGTGGGGTAGTCCTCCTTTGTAGGGGTTTGATCCTCAAAACTCTTTGAAATGTAATATTAGACAGAAAAATAAGTTTTCTAAAGTCTAAATTTTCTTGCCACAATACCATATGATGTAGCATGACATTCAACATTGAGAAGTATTACATCCCAAACATGGGGCCAAATACCAAAAAACCCCACCCATAAGCCCCTAACAACACATCCAAAAAAATAAAAACATTATAACACTATGTTTAAATTATGTTCAAACCTCATGTATATTTTAGTTGTTATAGTGGTCTTCCCACCATATAAATATATATATATTATTTTTATCCTTGAATCACTATATGGTTTTTGATATTTTAACTATATGTTCATATTTATAATTAATGTCAAAATTTTAGTTGTATATAAATTCATTTGTGGTGTGTATCTAGTTGGATTGTGTTATGTGAATGAGGTGATATATTTCATGTAATAGTGGTTAAAATTTATAATTGTTCCCTTGTTTTTTTATGATTAAATTATTAATATCTAAACACGCCATTCATTGATCATTTATTACACCATTTCATATCACCTGATTCTATATATAGAAGTATCCATATGAGTTTATTTATATATTAAGCCTATTAATTATTTTTATTTTTTGAATTTTCATAATAGTGTTAATGGTGAATATGATTTATGTTAGTTTAGTTTAAATTTGATATTTCTAGGAATATGTGGAGTCAAATGTGTGTGTTTTTCAAAGGTTATTAATAGATATTATTTTAATTTTGTTTTAAATTTTTGACATTCTCATTCACATGTTCATTTAATAATCTGGTGTTGGTTTTTGTATTTTTGGTTGTTGTTATAAATTTGGATTATTAATATAGAAAAAGTGGAATGCCTCATATAATCTATGTTTTATATCCATAGTTCTAGTCACCACCTCTTGTCACATTTGTGGTTGTGTTTGAGGCTCACTATCGATCCCATTTATGTCTCTTATTGATCATTCATAATGTTTGATCTCCATATAATGTAATTATAGTGAGCATTATAAGAGATGTTTTGTAATATGGTTAACTAAGGATTTCTCATTTATGGATGTTTTTTTATCTCATCTAATCCATTTATGAAAATTGGACAATGAAATAATATAGTAATGTAAATATCCTTATACTTACATGTTTAATAAATAATTTTCTCTGAATCATAACTATAACAATGATATATTGGAATATAGTTTTTTAGGATTGGTATCACGAAATATATAAAATTAGGCCATAATTATTTCATGTATCGTGCATGGAATTATTTTTTGGGATTGATCAGCAGGTAGTGAAAAAAAATATTTATTGTCTACTACTTGATATGTTTGTTTCATATATTTATTCTACATCAATATCATCACCCAAGGAAAGGGGATATATACGGATATTGGAACCCATGGATTGTCATTATAGGGAGGATAATGGTCGAAACCTAATGGGTCTTGTTAAAATATTTCCTCTGGAAAATATTTCAAATGAATAATGTATTTTATTTTGATAAAAAATTAGTAAATGATCGATAGAATTGAAATAATGTATCCACACCATCAAGTGGTCATGGGGTACTCAATTTTATTAGAAAATATTTTATAATGGGGAGTGTTGAGGTAGTAGTTTGGACTATATTTGGATGATATATTTTTTTTAATAATAATCATGATCTATTATCAGGTATAGTATTAAGTGGAATTAATTATAACATCAATTCATTTATAGTATAAGCCTTAGATATTATCAAAATAATATTGGAGTTTTTTTGGAGTATTTATTTAGTTTGAGGAACTTATTATGACTCTAATATTAATGTATAGTAAATATATAATGGAGAGGTCAATAAATTGAGAAGAAATTATCACTTGATATTTTGTAGTATATCAATACATTAACTTTTATGGTGTCTATAAAGTTGTTTAGGGTGGTAGATGTCATTATGAAAACAGTATCATGGACAACTTGTGTGGTACAGGATGATGTATAACACTGTGTTGTGGTTACTGAGACTAGACAATGTTGATCAAAGATCCTTGGTATGTTATGAATGTTTTGTATGAATCCATATTAATGATTAAAAAGAGTTCATCCTATATTCCCTTTGGATGTGGTTAATGATTCTATCTAATACTTCTTTTAGAGTCGGATTACAATGATATTAT
The DNA here is from genome assembly GCA_963277665.1 of Viscum album. NCBI lineage: Eukaryota > Viridiplantae > Streptophyta > Magnoliopsida > Santalales > Viscaceae > Viscum > Viscum album. Next base: position 1,317,081,138 of record OY728121.1, read on the forward strand.
ATGAGTATGTAATATTAAATTAGTCAACATGGGCTAGAGAATACTATGATGATGTATAATATTCCCTTCCACCAATAGTATCTACCACGTAGGTTTTAGTAGTAGTGGAATACATGAATATATGTCCCACTAGTATATGGTGGCAGTGGTATGGTATTTTCAAGGAATATTAGTCATACTCTATGACATAGGATTGACTAAAGGTGATGAGGTAGAAATAAGGCCTCGAAGTGAGTTAAAGTATATGGTCATGGATGAATTTATAAAATAGATCCCAAAGAGATGAGAGAACCTATGGTTGTGAGATATAGATTCTGTATATTATAAAATACATACTACTTATTATTTTATTTTTCTACGTAAAAATTAATTATTTAACCTTGTTTATTAAAATTGATAGATAAATTTATTGAGCTTCTTGGTTTACCACTTGTGCTTTATTCAATACATTAGAACTAATTAGTGTTAGTAAAGGGAATCTATGGGATTTAATAATATATTATATTAAATCACATGTTGTGGGGATTTTTCTTTTAAAATATTTATATTAATATTATCTTGCACAATGTGGGTTGGAAATATTTATTTAAATCCTACATTGATTATCATTATAGTATAGTGATGTACTCTATTGTGGATTGAGATCATTTGGAGTTCTTTTATGAGAGAGATTAAAGAATCAAATTTCACTTTGTTGAACCTCATATAATTAGTTATCAACATGCAATCCTGATTTTATGTTTATTTGAGGTTTTTATCAATGATTTTACATTTTAGAAATACATTTTGTTTATTTAATAATCCAATAGTTTATTATTTTTTCACTAAGGTGTGATATTTTTTGTGGTATTGAGTCATGTATATGTTTTATTCTGATATCAATTGGTAAATATTAAATTTTAGCCACTAATATATTAGATTTTTAATTATATTTATGACATATTTCAAAGGGGTTTCTCCTCTTGAGTACATTATAAATGAATTCCCTAGTTATTTTAACTAAGAAAGGTGAGTTTTTTTTTCAGATTTTAATTTATTGTAAGAGGTTCTATAATGAGAAAATAAATAATTGATATCATTTATTGAATGTTTATAAATATTACTTGATCTATCAGAGGTAGTTAATTAGTTTTTTATGATAGATTTTTGACCAGGGAATCACCAGATGTGGATAAATGAGTGTGAAATTTCTAATATAATATTTTGATGTCACTATAAACACCTTGACTTCAACTTGTTTCCCTTTAGATTTTTACCAAGTATATATATTAATGGTAATTATAAATTGGGTATTTATGACCAATCTTATCTAATTTTTCCTTATTTTTATTGATTAAATATTGGTTTATATGTTGAATGTGGAAAATCACACAAAAAATACTAGTGTTGGTCCCTAAAAACCAAATTCTATTATTTTATGCTTACATAATTCATTTTTATGAGTATTAATGAAATTATAATCAAAACATGATAATTATTCTATTTGATATAATGTGTGATGATATTCTATGAGTGACAATTAGAATAAATGAGAATAATAGTTCCCTACTATGATAAGAACAAAAAAGTTCTACAATAATATTCATAATATATATTTTCTATTGTAGGATGAAACCATTTGACAAGAAAATAATAATAGAGGATTTAAAGGGTAGAGAGTAATTAGATTTTGAGGCACTTTATTTTTTTATTCCCTTGGTAATTTGAAGTCCAAGATATTGTAGGAACATGAACCACATGTTTGAAATCCACATTTATATGTTTCATTTAATTTTATTTTATATAGTCTACTGATTAAAAAAATGATGTAATATTTTTATAGATATGTAAGATATATTGGGTGTATATAAAATTATATTACAGTAATAGATATTGTGAATATGGAATTTTCCTTTTTCCCTTTCAAAAAAGTTGATCTTCAAAGTCCTTTTAGGGGAATGGAGTAGCCTAAATAAATCTATATACTTCTTGTTCTTTGGTTATGTGAATTTATAGTATGTCAAATAAATGAAACAACGATCACATAGTCTGATGGCACTAGCATTCACCCTAACTTGTTAGAGATATAAGGATAAAGGAATAATAATACAAAGTAATCGGTTTTATGAGTACGAATATAATTACAATACTAAATTTTTTCTAAATGGATTCCATATCATGTTTTATAATGCCATCCTCATAAATTTGATGTATTTTCCTTATTCTACTAAGAAATAGGCCTAGAGGGTCATAATATTTTAATATCTAGATCCATATTTGAATATAATACTTATTTAATATGATGAATAAATATTATTTTCATAAATGGTGTAAAAATTATTCATTTTTTGTTGATCATATATAGTCAGTCATTGGTTATTCAAGAAAGTAAATGTGATGAGAATACTTAATAAATATTTATTTTTGATTTAGTAAATATAAAATTTAAATATCTATTTCTAAAAAATTAAGTGAAATGTATTCATTAAATAAATAGTTATTAATGATGGACTAATAAATATTTAAGAGGTATGGATGAACAATAATAATTATTTGGGTGAAAATAATATACAAGAAATTTTATAAGAATAAAATTTGAATATTTTATTTTTAATATATTACTTAGTAATTCAATGAATTTCTCACACGTCCTAAAATAAAAAAACATTATTTTCAATTGGATGTGTGTTTTTTGGATTAAGATAATTATATAAGACTTTATGAAATTATTATATTCTAACCCATGATATATTTAAAATGAACTATATTATTATAGACCTAGAACCCAAGAAATATGTCTGGCTATTCACAATAAAATATTTAGAATACTATCGATCTTTATAGAGATCCACTCAAAGAATGATCTCGTGAATGGAAGATGTTACACATTTATAGGTCCTCTTGATTATAGAGAAAATATTGAGATTACATCATATATTTGATTCTTTCTGTAATCGATGCATGTGTTTGTATCATCCAAAATATATATTAAATATTTCTATGAATTCACGTAGAGGTTCGAAGGGAACATGTGGAACACCTTTGGAGGGAATCATTAATTTATTCATGCTATGTTCTAATGATATTAAATAGAGATATTTTTTTAATTCAAAAATGGAAAAAAATTTAATAATAATGCAATTATTAACTTCTTAAAGTAATTATAAATTATTATATGATATTTCTACAAATTGTTTTAGAGGTTCATTCATCATTTATTACATGTATTAATTCTAAAGGTCACAGTGTTTAACATCATGTACATCGTAGAATAATCGATGATTATAACAGAAAGATGATTTGATAATTCCCTTCAAGTACTTATAATTACCCATGTTCCTAAAAGTGTTGTTAGAGACTGGATAAAAATATAAAATTATTTAAAAATCATTGATTGATTTACAGATTTATCCTTACTTATCAAATTTTATTTTATCATTCCTTAATTAAGGATCAGGATATCTATTCATTTCTCACTTTTTTCATTTAAATATAAACAAAAATAAATTAATATTAAAAAAATAAGAGATAAATAATTCATTAGGATGGTACAAGTATTTTGGTTAGGGAGCATAAGAATATTAAATATGTATCACATAGGTATGCACCGTATACCCATGTTTAATACAGGTGGAGGAATCATGAATTAATTAAGAAAATCAAGTGTTTATTTCATGTGGTATCTAATTAATAAACATCACATGAAAACATTACTATACTGGGGCATGGTTAGTTGAACTAAATTTTGTAAATTTTCATACACATTGTGTAGTCAATTAGTAAAAAACGATACTTGTGTTTTTTACAAGAAACATGTGACTAGTAAATATGTAACTCAAAGATCATGTGACATGTATCCCAAGAGAAAATCATGTACTCCATTAAGGTAATGGGTGGGAAAACATGAATTGTCATAAGAAATGGGCCACAGATTGTTGATTAATACCTATACATGATTTATATATCGACAGAACAAGACTTTTATAATAAATATCTGATAATAATTTAAAATTATTTCACTATACTATTTAATCATTCTCAAAAATTATTCCATGTGTCAATTATTTTACTCATGAAGTCAATGAGATGTTATATATATATGTATATGTGTGTGTGTGTGTGTTAAATGTCTAATTAATTTTCAAGAATTATTGATAAATACACGTCTTTTAGAAGACTTAAGATCATTATTACAATATGAAAATTAAAATTATAACATGAAATGTAAATAACATGTGTTTTTTTGTTATTTATTTTGAATTACACCGATAAAATTATAAGATATGATGTGTATGCTATATGATTCTGGAATAAACTATATATGACCATCATAGATGCTGAGTTGTTTAGATTAGAACACATAGTGATACCTCAATTTTTTATATATTTTATACTTATTAAAATTTTGATATATTATTATTTTTTAAATAATGATAGATGATAATCCCCATAATATTTTTATGTCAAATAATATTACATAAATTATTTAATAAAAATATTATTAATTGATTCAGTCATGACATGACATAAATTTTAATGATTTGAATTGAAATGATTCCTATCAAATAAAAAATTCATTCCATGTATGTGGATGAATATGAAAATATTTAAAATCATTTTATATGATTTGTTTCATTTAATTAAATTATTTTTATAAAATTTATTCTGTTTCTATTTTATCACTCATTCCCTCATTATTTCAGGTTTGGTATGCCCATGGTTTATATTTCTATTGACTCCTAAACTAATAATTTGATTCCCCACATATACATTCGAAAAAATAGATTTAATGGATTGAGATCCTAGGTTAGTGGATGCAGTTAATAAATGGAGCATAGGTGAAACTAAACCAGTGGATACAGGAGATAGTAGGTGTATAGCTATAACATTATCCAAACAATGGTTCATGCATTCCCCCGAGATTGTGGTTTATTTTTTCAAAATGTATATAAACTACTTATTAATAAAAATCTTGATCATACCAATTTTAATTATTTTATTTCTATCATGTTACATGAAATATAATTTTTATATGTTTCATCATGATACCAATAAATTATGAAGTAAGTATCATGTAAGAAGGAATTAAAATTAATTTTACTGTGTGAAATTTTTTTCAATGACATTGTTAACCACTTAAGTAAATTCAATTAATATTAATAATTATTTAATTAAAATAAAGTCATAACATACATATAAATATAAAATTCCCCAATACTATATAAATTATTTTTTATAACATTCTAATAAATATGTGTAAACTAGACCATATCACAAATTTATCAAATTAACAATGTCATGGGGCATATTTTTTAGTTAATTCCAAAATATGGATTTGTAGAAATGAACATAGTTTTTTAAAAAAAATTGCATCCAAAGTTGTAAATGGTGTAATTGGGGGGAAAGAGTTGTAGAAATCCCAATAAATGATTTTAGGATTTGGGAGTCTAGACAATATAACATGGAACTGCGTGATAATGCAGTATGGAAAAAAATATACCTTAAATCCTTAAAGTAACTAGTTAAGGAATTTTATTGTTTATAAGATGATGAATATGGGTTATTTATACAATAATATACATGGAATGTGATATTTACAAACAAAGAGTGAATATATTTTTTTTGAAAAAAAGGACATTAATAAATTTAATATTAATTTTCTTACTTTATAAATATGATAAAGTACTAAAGTTATACATTTATTTATTATAAATTAGGTATATCCCATTAAATAAACATAATCAATTCAGTACATATATGATTATTTTATCTTATTTTCCAAAAAATTTTATTTTTTTTACTTTAAAAAACATAATTAATGGTTGAGTGTGAGCCATACAATGTACTGGACAACACCAACTATAATACCATCTATGATACTGCCAGACCATTGCATAAAAATTTGAAATAAATTAAATCATCAACACCATAAATACATCATTTTATAGTGGTTAACTTATTTTTTTTCCTTGATGTGATCCTTGAAATGATAGTCCAGGTTGTCCAAAGCCTAAATGTAATTATCCAAACCAATTTTCCTCTCATTTAATTTCTTTTTCAGAATCTTATAATATTTGTTTATTAGAAAATCATTCTCATAATTAGGGTTAAATCCAATAATTTTATCAAAATATATAGAGTGGTACTACCTTATAACATTTATTGATTAATTCTCATCTAATATCTCTTCCTTACAATAGAGGATAAGCTCCAATGATTTTTTTTTTAAATTCCTCTATACCAGTATCCTCCAAAATACCATCATCTGATTATAGATTGTTATTATGATTGACTTTCCTATAAGTTGTATCTTCCTAATCCTCATAAAAAGTGGTGTTACATTCTACATAGGCATTTCATGTTACTAAACCTTCCTAGGGGTAAGCTGTAATGCATCTGAACATGCATCCCTAGTGGTAGTCATTGGATTACTGGATGAACAATTTTCTATGGAATTTTGTAAATTTTTATAATTGTTTATTTATCAAGATATTCTCTCATTATAGATTTTATATTCTCTATAATACTAGAAATTTTCTTCCCATTACTCATTTTTAACACAATAGGAACTATTTTATAATGGTCTTACTCCAAATTTAATTTATATTTAGAGTATTATTCGTTATTACAAATATAAATTTCATCCAAGATCATTTATAACTCATCTTTCCCTTCCCCTTAGAAATAATTTTTACACTCAATTTCATATTAGTATCACCCTTTGATGTTTCATTCAAGGTATTGAACCATCAATTGAGATGGATTGAGGTAGGGGATCCCACAACTCATAAGACTCACAAAGTGAACAATCACTTAAAACTATATCAGAATGAACATGTTGGTCCAATAACCCACAAAAATTTTAATAATAGAATAGGGAATACCACTAGAAAAAATTACCATAATTGATTAGTTCCAATTATATTCCTAAATATATTAATGAAAATTTATTATAGAAAAAATTAATGTCCTCATTTAAACACCACCAATGTGATCTTACCATTCACATCTATTTTAAGAAGTAATGGTTTGTGAATTGGGAGATCTAATAGGGGAGGGACTTTTCCTACCCTCTCCCATGACCTAAATAGGAGTATTGACACCTTCAAATTCGTTCCATATACCAGACAAATTTCCTGAAACCCTATGTTGTTTTTTAGTTTCCTCACCTATCCTAATGATAATCATCATATGCATCACATTCTTTCCCCATGATACCTATATAGTGGCCTACGTGAAGATAAAATTTTCATCATTCCAATAGATAAAACTAACTTAAATCATATGATTATGAGATGAAAAATAGTAATCTGAGGCCTCAAAACATACCTTCTTCCTCAAATCACAAACCCTTCAATGTCAAGGGAGATGAATTACACTGGGGCATTATAGATATTAATATTACAAGAAATGATTATAAAATTGGGTGGTAAATACCACATGTACTATTATTAGTATATAATAATCTTCCTTCCATTTTATTTATTAGCTTATGAATCAAAATATTGAAAATTCAAATCTATATTTTTGACATATCTAATTTTTTGTCTTATAAATTTCAAACTCTTTCTTAAATAATCAATTAAAAACTCTTTTATGTACAAATAATTGTTATCAAACATTGTTTTATGAATATGAATTGGAATTTTTTGTGACGATTTTCATGTGATCATAGGATAATATCTTACTCATTAGAGTTTCAATAATAATTTGTTCCACGATTATTGTAATCATCCTGAACACAATTTATATCGTACAGACCATATAAGATTCATATCATATTCACTATCATATCATTCGTACAGATAATATTTTCATAATGATATAAATCATACATACTCTCTTAATGGAAATCATAAAACTCATTTTTATCAAACCCATAAAAATGTATCATAATGAAATGATTTATTTGAAATCAAAATGATGTCAGCTACTATATGATAATCAAAACGATGTCTCTATTTCTGGGTAAATATTTCTGTTTGATGTGCCCTGTGTCCAAGTACCCCAATATTTTAGGAGAAAATTTGACCATTGGATATCAATATGACCGTTGGGATGAAGGCCTATAAATTCCAAGTCATTTGAACCAGCATAGTAATGTAGATGGGTTTTTGAGACACTGTGCGAGGGATCATCCAAATCTGATAGGTATGAAAACAATTATTGTCTACAAGTTGTGAACTTCTTATTCCATATACTTGTAAAAATTAATAGCTTGTATTACATTGTGCGACACCAATCATTGTGATTGTGATTGAGGAATTTTATCTATAAGAAGATAGACTGAAGCCAATAATCATTTCGAGTGAATACCCTGGTGTGGGTAAGATAGGTTTTAATAAAGGTATAAACCAAGGGAAAATTATCCTAGATTGTTGGATACCATTATATTTGGGTAAAAATAATTGATTTCATTTACCTGTATTACATTTTCACTATTATTTTAATAGAATATGAGTCCTTTATATTAATTTTTCTATTATGAATTCTCGGATTATGATCTTTGTAATTACAATTTAATTGATTATGATCACATCAATTATTGCGTACAATTCTATATTCGTTACGATATAATCCTTATTTTGTTTTTCTTTGATTATCATAACCACTATTATTATGATACTTACCACACTTACATTTAATACACTAAAATTAACCTGTGGAATATATATCGAAATCAACACCATTATGATATTGTAAAACCTTTCTCATTGGCCAATTCGTTTACTATTTTCCTTTTGAAAAGGTATTGTGAATTCCTTTAGATTAAATACATTTAAACTAAATTATACTATAGATAAAAATTACATTTTTTTAAACATACAAATCTCCCCTTCTTTTGTTTTTTCATATGTATATACATTTGGATCCAACAATTGGTATAAGATATATATCTCTAAAATTATGATACTCACATTTCGAAGCATAGGAGGATTCCACTACATTTACATAATGATTCTATTTTTTCGTTTTCATGTAAGTTATATTTATTTTATAATCATTTTCTTAAGAAAACATATCACGCTAACATGTATTGGGAAAAAATAAACTATTTATTGTTTTAAATATGGAATGAATAAATTTATATTTAATTGAAAATACAAATTACACAAGACAACCAATTTTCGATGGAAAGGATTATATATACTGGTGAGATATAATGGAGACATTTGTAATCAAAACTATATTTGATTACTTTTTTATGCTGAACGGTGACTATAAAATTTGTGACTACTAAGTTAGACTGTTTTCTAATCAAGTGAAGTAGGAATATCAATTGAATAATAAATTACAAAATACATTATGTTTTCCTATGACTAGATATATATATATCTCTAGATCTCATATTTTTAAGAATCCAATATTTATGGGAAAAAGTTATAGATTACACATTTTTTTATTTTTAATGATGTTGAATCTAGAAGAGGTATGTTGAGATCATATTATCGGGATTTCAAATAAACTTATGAAGAACCTGTTGTTTATGTACATGAAATGTTCAAGCCAATTGTGAGATGATTATAATCTAGGGGAGAGAAAGGATACGATGATGATATACTTGAAAATAATATGATATATATTTTTCTAAATTAATGGGAATAAAAAAGAAAAACTATTTATGTTTCATGAAATGAAACAAATGTAACTCTTGATGTGTTTTTTGGAAAACTTTTACAATATAGAAAAATATTTAATTGAGATGATATGGAACAAAAGAAGAAGAATGATGGAGTTTCTTTCATATATAATTTAATTAATATGAAATCCATGAATACTAATAAAGTTGTTAAATCAAAAAAGACAATGAACATTCTTACCCTATCAAATTCAAGTGAACTAGAACGTTCATTGAATGACTAATCAAATATATCTCGAAAGATGAACCAGGTATTTGTAAACAATGATTTTTAGTATAGATATAAGAAAATTAATATGGATAATAATGACCAACTTCACCGTCCAAATGATAAACTACCAGCAGTACCATCTCTTGTTCATAATATTGAAGGATGGAAAATATATTTTCAATGGATTTTACCCACCATTTCACGATTAATAAATAATAAAACCCATTAAAATTAAAAATTCATTTTTATTATAAAGTATTAAATTATGACTTGTTATATATTTGGGGAATTGGATGATACTCCTGATCTAGGTATATATTTTGAACATTATTTAGCTAAGAGAGTTTCATCATTTAGTGTGTGTTCCTACTCCCATCCGGTTGGGAATCTCAATGAGGAATTCATCACAATGCTCTTAACATTTACTGAATTCAATATTCCTCTTATTTTAGGTAATTTGGTAGAATAAAAGAATAAATAAAAGTAATTATATATAACTTTTAAACACATAAATGTGTATTTAATGACATTAATGGGATAAATTATAACTTTCATGCATTTCTTTATCTTATGGATTCCATGGGCTTAGTCTATGTTATCCATGATATATTTCGTAACATATACTCTCATGGAATTTTTTTTACTCCCTTAATAATGGTTCATAATGAGATTATGAATTACCAAATAATATCACCTGGGAGTGTAAAAAAAGTTATGTAGTTAGCCCTGCTGTTGTGAACCAGGTCACCCTGAGTTACCCGCGAAATACCTTATCGATGTTCTTATATTTATGTTAATCTATGCCAGAACCATGTCCACTTATAGTATGCACACAATGATTATTTATTTTCAATAAAACACTTAATCTATAATGATCTATATGTATGTATTCTTTCTTATACATAGTCTTATATTTATAGATTTTTCTAGAGTTCTCAAAACCTAATCCCAAAAATAAATAAACTTTTCCTTCGATACCAATGATAACTACCCTTATATTTATTAAAATTTAACACATGATTGAATTACATAAAATTATAACTAAAAATACTTAATGATATAGATTAATTGTGTCATTGGGAATTGAGTACATTGCATCATAACTTTAAACATGTATTACAAAATCTTTATTGAAAAGCTCTTTAATATGAATGAGCTTAAAACTCCATTGTATAACCTAGGGAAATACATAAGAAAGGGGTGAGACATATATACCAGTAAAAGGATAAACATGGTATAACAAGGAGATAATAATATATGTTAGACAAGGCATATTAGTGGGAAATAAAGGAACATGAATAAAGGAATGATATAACATGATAATCTTAACATGATAAATGTGGAAAGAACATAAAACATTGTATCCTAAACATAAGTCTATGACATACCACCAATAATTCATTGTGGAAAAAGTCCCATAAATTAATTAGTTATAAAACTATCCCAACATGACATATCATAATAAAAAACAGTACCTAATGCATTGGAGCACTATATAATTTAGGGCACACCTGTCACTTTCATTTAATTAACATTCTTAAGTTTTCCACATAGATCATAAAACATGGCCCCATTAATCATCATAATTTATTAAATGAACCATAAGTGTGAAATAAATACATGTAATTCCCATGAAAAATTGTATATGTTCATAAAAGTTAGAATCATTGATAGGAAATGTGTATGATATTCACTACACAATTTTTTTGGAATGTCAAATCACGGTGAAAAATCAGATGCATAATAATGTCACAAAAAAGTTCAAGAAATGGGTTAATGAGATAGAAATCGGTATATAATTATTTTCACATTTACTGGAATGTAATAGGGACATGTGAGGAAATATCCATACATATATAATTTCAAAATTATGGTATAAAATAAAAAATAAGCTTGAAAAATAAAAAAGAGAAAGGATGGTAAAAAACTTTGAGCATGGTAACAGGTCTACCTGGGAGGTATTAAAGATAAATGAGTCTATAATAATTTTTACATAATTAGGGAAGTATGGGGTGGTTGGAAATAATACACGATCAATTTTAATTGAAAATAAAAGGGTATAAGAAGATAAATAAATTTTTTATAAAGATGAGATAGGAAAGAACCCTCACTTGAGTGTGCAACACCAAAAGCATAAAACGGATCATACATAGAGCTTGGGTAGAATATGGAGGATTATAGGGGGTTAGAGAAAATTAATGACGTGATCCAAGAATTTTTACTGATGAAAAGTGGGATCTTATGTGGTTTCATATTGGAAATGGTAGTGGAATTCATTAATATATGACAAACATAGGTTATAGAATCTTTATAATAGAATATTCAAATCCATGAACCTTACCATGGGGTTTTCCCTTGGTTTTTTCCAATGGGGGAGGTTTTCATTATTTTATTATGAAAATGGCCTAAAATATAAAAATATTAAAATTTCTTATGTGGAGGTGAGTCACACTTTTAAAGAAATTAATTTAAAATCATATAATATATTAAATCATTTGGAGGATTCATAAAGGAATTATAAAATTAATTATAGAAACAAAAAGGCACATTATTTTCAGGTTAAAACATATATGTTTCTTATTATACACATTAAATTATTTATTACAGTAATTTTTGGGATTATAATATCATTAAACACCCAGAATATTTATACGATATTTAGTTTTTACCTGAAAATTTGATGGTTTCAGAATCTTATGAAAAAATATCAATTACATAATTTTAACATTATGATTCCAAAAATAATATTTATTTTATCTAAATAAATTTTTAAGTATTTTCATTTTCACTTTTAAAATAAGATTTGATAATTATTTAAAAATGTTGGGTGTTTTAACAATAATAGTTTTTGAACCCTTATAAAACGTACATTTCAATTCATAAAAATTATATGACCATTTATAATTAATTAAAATTTATTAATAATTAAATTTTATTTTAATAAAATTTATCTCAATAAAAAATTAATTCATCAAAATATTCCTTTAATTTAATTTGAATATTACTTGAAAATACAATTTGGGTCTAATTGAATCAAAATGAAAATCATTTATACCGTAAAAAAACAAAAAACATTAATTCATTATTATATATAATATAAATATTGATATTGTTTACCTCTTGATATATATACCTTTATTATTCTGGTGTAAACCCTAATAGTATGGGGCATAATGGTGATAATTTAATGGGTTTTTTTTGATAAACATGGTTTGTGCCATGATCACGATGAGCTTGAACTTCTCCCATAAACTGTTTTTATCAAGCTTATGATATTTGATCTCATCTTGGTCTTATTAAAGGTAAAAGCCTATAAATGTTATATCCCTCTGAGTCATAGATAAATGGGCTTTATAGAGAACTATTATACTTGCTGAGGTCGTCATTTCCATGTCTGAGTCAATTGGATTTGTTAAAAGCCCTGCATTTATGAATATAATGTGACCACTTTATAAAAACTATATTATCAATGTAAAAGGAATTTGATGGTATTTTGGATGAAATAATATATAACCATGGAATTTCATGTGTCTTCTATAACTATATTACATAAAAATAAATTTAATTTATTAGAATTGGAATAATAATTTTTAATAGATTGAGTAGTTACACTGCATTGTATACCCTCGTGGTAAATTAATTAATATAGGGAATGAGTCCCCAATAATATTCCCAGATTTTTTTACTCTTCTATATGTATGAATCATGGGTCGTTTATATCGATTATGGATTCAGTACCATTTTTCCATAATATGGTATAGGTCCCTAAAATGACTTATAGAGATCAATACTCCCTCGCATACATGGGGTGGTAATCCACTCATAATAGAGATAAGTACTCCCTCATATTACATGCGTTAATTGATGTGGTTCATATCCTATATTTGGATTTAGTACTCCCCCATCAGATAGGTATACTGCATTAAGGCACAAGTCCAATATTATTATTTCTAAGAAGTGTCATAGGTTTATAATATTGGTTGTTTAGATTCTAGATTTTCATTATTGGGATGAATATTATACATTAGGGATTTCTAGAGTGGAATATTATTCTCCGTATGATGTTATATTCCATTAAGTCATATTTGATTTATCAATTTTAACATTTTGTTCCTATCAATTCTATATTGATATTTACACTATGTTGTTTTTTGTAATTCAACTATCAAAGTGTAAACTGAATCCAAAATAGTAATTTCAACAACATGTTTCATGTATTATATATATGACAAATAATTTAGTAGTATTTCTGGTAAATGATCATAGTGTCACCCAATGGTAATAAATATAGGTATAGATTTTTATTAAGAGTTAATCTTCATTGAGTCATAAAATTTTATAATTTTATAGATATGATACCTTTTGGATCATTGGACTCATTATTCGAATTTATTTTGTATAATTCCACATTTTCATAATCTATTTATGGCTAAAACATGTAGAATTCATTTTATATATCACTATTATTACTTTTATTTATCATGTATTCTTATATTCCACCATAATATATTTTTTTAATTTATTAAAATCCACATTATAGAATCATGTATTATTATGTCCAATATGAAGATTTAGGATTTCATAGAAGATCTCTAGAATAAAAATTAAATTTTTTTGTGATTTATAAACATTGTTATAGGCACCAGATTCTAAACTATTGTTGGTAGACTTGGGGTTCAACACTTGACTCATGACCATCATAGTCGATGTGCCAGTTGGTCAGGTCACACCATAAGGTTATAAAAGAGGGTCAATCTTATGTATAGGGACAAGGTTTATGATTCTTATTAGATTTGTTATGGAATATATAGAAAGGGTCTTAAGGGTTCCGTATTTCATATTTCAATCCATTGAACCCTTTTATGGTGCGTTGTCTAATGAATCCTTCAACCAAGACTCTGATAATATACATTTTTACTTAGATACATTGAGAGACCCATGAAATAGAATAATTAAATGGATCATGAATGATGTTTAAATTGGTCATTAATTTCCATGTAATTATTATTTTAACCCTTATGCATGAATTAATTTCTATGGTTTATCGATTTAAATAATAACAATCCACGACTTTGGTAGTCATATAGGATACAAAGTAATCATCATGATTTGACTATTCCATTGATTAAATCTCATTTTTTAACCACCATAATGAGGAGGATTCTATTTGGGGACAAAATTTTATGTCATGAGACTGAGCATGCAATGAGTATTAAATCTATCAATTGTAAAATTAGTACACCCACCCCCTATTGAGCATGTAGACATTATCCCACATAATGAGAAACATATTCTTTTATTGGGATATGATGATGATTTACAGAGGCTGACTGTGAATCAGAATTTTAATAGAATATATAAATTAATATATTTTTTTAACATAACACTTTGTTATTATAGGATTCTATTAAGGTGGTTATTGTGGTTTTTCTCTCATTCCATCTCAATAATGATATAATTTTTTTATCATACATAATTCTCTATGGATTAATGTGTTTTTAGTGGTCCTTGATTATCTAAAACCATTATTAGGATTATTTCCCATTGACATTCATTGAGTATATCCTTAACAATGAGTATTACAATGATACATTGATAACTATGTATATCTAGGAGTTATAGGATCTATAGTAGGGAATAATTCTAGTTTTAGAATACATGAAATGGTTTAATTACCTCAAAAGGTACTATCTCAACAAGATTAATGATATATTCCTTAGAATTAAAATGATTTACTACAATTGGCACAGATAGGTTCATGTTGGAATTATTTCCATCAATATCAGATACTATGTCAGGGTTTCAAAAAGGGCCTTAGTCATTGATTGTTTTGAAGTAGTGGAGAATATGGTAGCTGGTTGTAGTGGTGGTGATGGTTATACAGGAGTTGAATGATCATCAATGAATGGTCGATGGTATGCATCATGTTTGTGATTCTAGTGTCCTGAAAATTCATGGTCCCATACCCAAGGACCAGTAGAAAAATATTTCAGTGTAAATATTACTATGAATGAGATAGTAATTGCTACTAATATATATGATGAGAACATATGTATTATTACATCCTAACCTATCATGTAATAAATAGAAGATATATGGTATATGAATCATAGTGTCAAAGAAAAAACATCTGATTATTATCCTACCAGATGTGCAAAGTATCATCCTCAGTCTGGATTCAACAATAGAAGAACTATCTATGTATTTGGATGGGTAACTAGCGGTGGTTATTTGTTACACTCTAATATTTTATATGTATTGCTATGAAATAAATTATATGTGTTTGATATCCTTCTTTACACTCAATTTTTATTATGAATAAACCACAATATGTCATAATATTTATAATATTCCCATTTCATTAAAGGTTACAAACTAGATTAAAAACATAATGAAATATATATTGGATTTTTTTCATTATATAAAATGTATTTATTACATCCTCTGAAATAATAATTTAATTTTAATAAAACTATTTCATGATTAAAAGACTTATTTTTAAAAGAAATGTATTTTTCTAGGTGTTTAGAATTTTTATATAAAAAATAATATTCTCTATTAAAAAGGTTTTTAAATGAAACTTATTATTAATGTCTAATAAATCATTAATATTTTAGTTATCTAATGGTTAGGAATTATGATAAAAATCATTTGAGGGTAAAAGGTGTTATTTTTTTGAAAACTTATTGTATATATATAGTGTGTATTTATCATAATAAAAGATATAAAAGACTAATAAAAAATTATGTTAATAAAATTAAAATAATACATGCACAATAAAATAATTTTAAATTAATATAATAGTTTTTAAAATTAATGGAATGAAAATTAAATCATTTTTATTCTTAAAAAAACATTTTTCAAAAATGATATTATTTCCTTTAAGCATGTTTATTTGAAAATTTATTTATTATACTTATAGAAATTTATTATTTATTAATTTCATTCTATATTTAGAACTAGCGTGATATAAATTTTTAAATTTTCTATATTCAGTTATCTTCATAATGAATAGTAAATTCATTAAAAAAATTATTATCACGGTTAGGGGTTAAATAGGTGTACAGTGGAGGGTTGAGGTTCAACTAAACTATAAGGGTATAAATTCCATATAAGAATGTCCAAATATTATTGATTTAATATATCTATACATGAGACAATCATACCATTAAATTTATTTCCATTTATTTCACTTTAATAAGAATGTGACATTATATTGTTTAAATCATTTACATAATTATAAAACGTACCTCCAATACCTTATAAAAGGGAATCTCTCCTCCTCCCATATTTACAGAATTTGAGAACATTATCTTAGGAAGTACCAAATAAAAGAATCATATCTTCATTTCCTTTTTTATTTATCTTTTCTCCCTACACTACGACCATCTAGTGGAGGATTATTTTTTAAGCCAATGTACGTCTCTCATTGAAGATGTAATAACATTACATGACTCTTTCAATGTTTATTAATTTTTTTATCTCCACTAAGTATTTTTTATATATCCTAAAATAATTAATATGGTCTCATAAACATGATAAGATGTTATTATTATTATTATTTTACCATTTCCCACCCCTTTACATCACCAGGGAAATGAAATTATCAATCATCATGTATGTGGAATAATGCCTCCTCCTAGTGATATGATTCATTTTACATCACCACAATTAATTATTAGTTTTTATTGTTGATAAAATATTTGTATATTATATTTAATTTTTAATTTTTCTTTTTTACTGATAATATTTTATCTACATTCTTAGATTCCCATCCCATGGAAAATGATAACTTTGATCCCGCATAGATTTGGACAACCACATCCATGGATCAATGTGATTAATTTTTTATTTCATATTTACATTGCTTGTAGTCAGAATATTTTTTAAAAAATAAATTATATATATGACTTAAAAATATTATTATATATAATGAATTATTATTTTTTCTTTTAAATCGTCTATTGATAAGTGGAAACATCATTCATGTGTATAAATAAACAACCTCCTCTAAAAAGTAATATAATATAATTTTCATCACCACTATATATGAATTATTATAAAAGTGTTTATAAATATTAAATATTATAGTTTTTAAATTTTTATGATTATAGATATTATTTAATCATGATAATAATTTAAGACCATAACATTAAAATAGAAACATCTATGAAAAATAAACTAGTTAACAACCACAATGATGATGATAATGTGATTTTTAAGGAATGGGTGATAAAATATTATATTTAAATAATTTATGGTATTACAATTATGAAAATGTTTCAATAAATAATTATAATAAATATATACTTATTATATAATATGTTAAAACAATTTATGAAGTAGTCGGACTATGGATAAGGGTCTCTTGTCTCAATTTGGCTTCTGAGGGACATATTACATATTCACCACTTATATTTTTCAAGTGTTAGGTATAATTCCCCTTTGATATTTTATATCTTGAATATTTCTATGTTCATGGTTGATAGAGGTAATATTTTCTACATTTTTTGTATTCATGTAATTTTTTTTAATCATCTCAAATAATCAATTTGAGTTTATATAAATCGATTTTGGATTTATGATGTGTTTTCAGAAAAATGGTGAAAAAAACCCTAATTCTGGATTTTAGCTAGATTTTTTTATCAAGGGTATTTTGTTCATTTACTGAAAAATATAATTCCAATGGTTGTGATTAAAATTTCATTAGACTAATTATTTTATTTCCTTCATTTGTGTCTTCTGGACAAGTGGGTGAATCGATCTTCTAGAGGCTGTATAAAATCAATGAAGTTGATGATTTTTTGAGGCGGACAACATGGACCCTACCACATTAACGGACATTCATATCATCCTAAACACCTTCAAATGCGTTGATTCCACAAGTGGGTGAAAGAGTATTAAACAGGGAGTTCATAAAATAAATTACATGGAGTATTGAAACCAATAAGGTAGCCAATGAACACCATATTTTTTAAAGAAGCTACATGGATCCTTCATCCAGAAATAGAAACCTACAATGAAAATTTCATAACTCCTACAATCGGAGGACAAATGAGATGAATTTTGGAGGATGAATGGAGAACACATTAATGGACAAAATTCATGAAGGGTTCTACGTGTTATTCGAATAATTAATGGGTCAACAACGTGACATCTTTTAGAGGGAAAGAATATCACATTAAAAGGAGAGGATCTATTATATCTCAATTAATTTCAATCCTCCCCGAAACAATTCGGGGCACCAAGGAGAGGTGGCCAAGGGCCATTTGGTTTTTCGTTCTTTCTATATTTCCTTTTTTAATTTATTTTTAATTTCCATTGTAATGATATTATTTTTTTATAGTAAGGTGTTTCCCTTTATTCTTCCACCCATTTTCTCTTCCAATCTCAAGGATTTTGGGTTTTCATAAGGGATGAAATGGCATACAAAGTAGTTGGGTCTTTTCGGGATAACATTCTCGTTTGAGGTGTTGTCCTAGTTAATGATTAGAGGAGGTGTTGTTTGGTGTTCTAGAAGCATGATAAAATCACACACTCAAAAAATCAAGGGAATTTAATTCATTAAATAGGTTTCACTTAATTAATTATGAAAACAAATTTAAAAAAATAATTAATTAATTAATGAACCCGTTTTATCCACCCCTACGACCAAGACCATTCTTCCCTAATTTCATTTTGTCTGAATCTGCATCTACATTTAGATTTAAAGTATTCATTTAATTATTTAATTTCCCAATTTTCCAAAACCCCTAAAACCATAATTTTTAGTAAATTATAAATATGACAAAAAAGAATTAGAATATGTGAACTAGAATAAGTGATTTAACCGACTATAAACACCTCTCAAGTGAGATGACCCTAGTCAGCCACTATGCTACAATAGGAATATAAATTATCTTTTTTCAAGACCTACGACAGGCATATGTTAAAACTGGAGTTGTTTCCGTGGAGCTAAGTAGTTCTTTTAATCACCTTTTAAATATTCACATTTTTCTAAATTTTTTATTTTTTAAGAAAAATCATAAAAAAACAATTTATATGATTTATTCAAACTCAAATATTTTTGCATGGGAAGATTACTCAAGGAAGCAATATCAAGAACCAGAAATTGATTGTTGCAATCTAAAAGACCAGGTTGAAAGGATTAGTAAAACTCTGGATGATTTGGGGAGGAAAATGGAATGGTCATTTGACTATGTTCATGCAAGGATGGAGCAACCTGACCTTGAGCTGGAGAAAGAACCTGAGATAGTGGTGTAAGAAGATTCACCACTCATCAATGAAGAACCAGAGGAGGTAAATGTAGAGGTACCAAAAGACTCATTCATCCTCACTCAACCAATTCTACCTGAGAAATATGAAAAAGATGTTGACTTCCATGCTAAGGTACATGTTGGAGATCAACAAGAATTGGAAGAATTATGGAATGAATGTGAGGAAATTCTTGATTTCTCCATGCCTTACAAAGAAGAAGAGCCATCACCTCTAAAAGAAGACACCACCCAATTGGTGGAATTTGATTTCATGATGGTGGATCTAGATGACCTACCACCAACCATTGATAATCCACTCCAAGAGGCACTTTCAACTAAATAATTTATTGAACCATATCCAACTCAGGGAGATGAACCTTCCATGAACTCTACATTTTCTGATTTCATTCAATCCTATTTGAGAATCATTTATTATAAATTTTGAATTTTTATAATTTTTCAATCATTTCATTGACATAAAATATGTTTACAAAGAATATGAACCTGTTGTGGAACACTTGATGCTCCCTAAATACAATGAAAGTTCATTAGAGGGGGTACAAGAAGTGAGGAGGATGGTTGCACAAGTACAACCAAGGGAGAGGATGATCCATACAACATCCAACCCCCTCCATGCAAGTTGTAATACATTTCTAAGGGGGAGGATACATTGTACTGCATCCATGGATCTTCCTTCAAGAACAACGATGAATAAAAAGATGGGAAAAGCCACATGTGGTGGTTCACATGAATGAAGTTTCATCCACCCTCGGATTTTGGATAAGAAATAGTACTTCCCTATATAGGAAGTAAAAATTCAGGTCCCACTTGGGGGATCATACATATATTTATCTTTACATGATTTTTAGGAAATTATATGTCAATATATTTTCTTATATGTATTCTATCATGGATCCCCTCCCAATTTTTTAACACAAATGAAATGATCCTAGTTCTTAATTGAGTTTCATTATTTTATAGGTTCATAATAGTGGAAGGAAACCATAGTCAGTGAAGGGGAAGGCCTATGTTTCATGGAAAAGGGAGTTCAATTTTAGTGATTTGTCTTTTAAACTATCCACATTTTGGTCCAAAACATGTTTTGAGCTTTAAAGATAAAATTTTATGCCCGCACATGAATTCTTGTTTTAATTTAATTATCTAGGAGACATGAGATTCTTAAGAACCTAGTGATGCCATATTTTATTTTTCAATGGTTATATGATAAAATGACAGAAATTTAGACTTCAATTTTTAGATATGAAACATCGATATTAAAATGATGACTCATTATTTGAAGGTTTTAACTAATACATGTAAATGAAATTTCCCTACCATATTTTATGATTTGAATTTCAGAAGATCATTTGAATTTATTGGTTATTTTTAGTCATGTTGTGATCGGTTGTACAATGTTATATTACCATTCTAGAGGGGATTTCTAGAAAAAATATTTCTTATATTATCTTGATCATATTTCATGAGTGATCTTGGGACATGCCACCTTCCTGAACATGTATTGATACTTTTCAAAGCTATGACTGTAAGAAAAACACATTTAAACTGATTGATCCACTACATTGGCTAGTCACATATTTACCTGTGACCCACCCTTACATTCATCATTAATTAGCTCATATAATACATGAATTTCATTAAAGTTTTAAGACACATTACATGCCTATTTTTCCTTACCTTTCCACTATTTTAGTATTTTTTCATGGATTATTCAAGTTTGAGTGTGTGGGGAGGTCCTTTAATGTGAGTTCATTGGGATGTGTATCATTATTTGGTCGGTGTGAGGTGTGCATTATCATATTGGGAAATGTATTATTATAAAATTGTGCATGAGTCATCATTTCATTATGTTTCTTTCATTTCATATGTTTCTCCTTATAAAAGGAGAAAATAAAGTTGTGACCTTCTAAATATTTATAAAAAATCTTAAAAAAAGGAGCGATAAATTATGTTGTGCCTTTTTGGAGTTTATTTAAAAGGATGGAGAACTTGGATGATTTCATTCGTCATAATCATTTATTGACACATGTCCCATATCATAAAAAGGGGGTAAAATTATACTGAAGAGTCAAACCTCTTACTTCTGGACTTAAATTATTTCCATCATTTACCCACCAACCCTATCCCACATAGTAATTTGAACCTTTATTGCATGTCCTCATGATTTTATATGTGTTTTTTCTTTACAATGTGTATAATGTAGTTCCTTTAAATGAATATGGATAAGGAGCATGTTCTCATGATATGAGTAAAACTATACTGTTAATTTTATCATGAGGGATAAGAGAAAAGATTCAAAAGAGAGGTAGATCATGACTTGGAATGTTTAATAATAATAAATTTAGACTCTTGAATGAATTAAAGTATAAGATTCATCATTTTTCAAAGGGAAAAAGTAAAATGCATGAATTTATTGTTTCTTTGAAAAATGGGAAATTAAATTGATATTCTTTTGGAAATTGAAAATTTGAATTGACATTGATAATTGATTAATTTTATTGAAATTTGAATATTGTTAACATTGGTTCCCTTTCAATTCCATGTTGAGATTTTATGCTTGTGGACATGCATGGTTTATGTGTTTGGGAATCAATAGCGCTAATATTTTCCAAATTTTTTGTATGAATTTAAATTGTTTTAATCATCCCAAATTATAAATTTGAGCTTATATGAATCAATTCTGGATTTATTATGTGTTTTGAGAAAAATGGTGAAAAACGCCTAATTCTAGATTTTAGACTGATTTTTGTATCAAGGGTATTTTAGTCATTTCTTGAAAAATATAATTTCAAATATTTTGATTAAACATAGTTTATAATATATATTAGATTTTCTTTATTTTTTTCTTCTGAACCATGAGATGAATCAATTTTTTATAGGTCGTAAAAAATCAATAATGTTGAAAATATTTTGGGGCGGACAGCGTGTGCCCCACCACTATAACAGATATTCATCTCTTCCTAGAAATCATAAAATGTGTTGATTCTTATTGATAATGAAAGAGGGCTAAATGGGGAGTTCATAAAATAAATTACATCAATTTTGGAATCCATTAAGGAATCCATTGAATGACATATATTTGAATGAAGCTAAATGGATCCTTCATCAAGAAACTGAATCCTACAAAAAATTATAACTCCTATAATATGTGGCCAAATGAGCTGAATTTTGTAGGATAAACGGACAAAACATTACTGAATAACATTCTTCAAGGGTTCCTCACGTTATTATTTCAATTAATGCATCATGAACGTGACAACATCTAGAGGATAGGAATCTTCTATAAAAGGAGAGGATCTCCTACCACTCAATTCATTCCAATCCTTCCCAAAACCATTCAGGGAAAAAATGAGTGGAGAGCAAGTGCCATTTAGATATTTCTTCATTCGTTATTTTCATTTTATTTTAGTTTTCATTTCCATTGTATTGCATTTATATTTTTTATATTTAAGTGTTTCCATTTATTCTTCCACCCATTTTCTCTTCCAAATTCATTCACATTTTCTCTCTTCCATCATTCCATCTCGATCTCCACGCACATCGTCATGTCTAGTCACTAACTCGATTCTTGGACCTAGGGGAGGACTCACAGTGTCATTCATTATTGCGCATAAAATTAATATGTTTTAAATTTATTTGTGGTGAATTGATGAGAATTGCACCGGTGAGGAGGTCGTCAACCACGACACTATTTCAAAATCCATCCCATTCAGTTGATTCATTATTTATCTCTCACATAACTAAGGAAAACCCATCATACAGTGATGTTGGGGTTTCAATAAGGGATGAAATGAAATACGGTGGAGCTGGGTCTTTTTGGGATGACATTCTTAGTTGAGGTGTTATCCTAGTTGACTATTGGATGAGGTGTGGTTTGGTGTGCCGAAAGCTTACTAAAATCACACACTCAAAAAAAGAAAGGGAAAGTAATTCATTATTTAGGTTTCACTAAATTAATTATCTAATAAAATTTAAAAAAATAAATAAATTGTAAATGAACATGTCTAATCCAACCCTATGACCAAGACCATTATTCCCTAATTTCATTCTGTATGCATCTGCATCTACATTTAGAGTTAATGTTTCTATTTAATTATTTTTATTTCACTATTTTCAAAAACCCCTAAAACCTTTCATTTTTAGAAAATTATATAAAAAACATAAATAATTATAATAGGTGAACTAGATTCAGTTATTGAATCGACTACAGGTGTTTCTCAAGGGAGACGACATCGATCAACCACTGTGCTGCATTAGGAATATAAATTTGCTTTTGTCACTCCCTATGACAGGCGTGTGACAATGGTGTATACATTTTATTTTTTATTTTATTTATTTAATTATGTTAGGATTTAATATTTACCAGAGGATTAATGGTTTATTTTAGAACTATATTTTTACCAAAAACTTTTATGCAATAATTTTGGATGATAAAATTATATGATATATCTCTCAAAAATATTATTTATTATATTTTTCTTTGTTTAATTATAGAAATTAAAACTCTTATATTAACTTTCCTCTCTTTAATTACACTAAATTATTAAAGAACATTCTTACGAAAAACCAAAAATTTCTTTCAATTATCATGGAAATATTTTTTTACAATACCATATTTTATTTATAATTTTTTTAATAATGTTTTCACTATTATCTAATGATTTATTAAATAAAATTTTATCAATGTTTATATTTCCATATTTTTTATAAATAAAATCTTCTTTTAATTGTTTGATTTTGGAAGTTTGTATCAAACACGTGAATACTATATATTTTTTAATGTTTACATCATGAAAAACTATTCCCCCCATAAGTAATATTATTATCCTTTAAGAATATCATATATCATTCCATGATTCATGATAAAGAAACTTTTTTAACTTAATATTATATAAATTATTTTATTCCAATATGTTATTTCAAAATAAAAAGTTTATCTTCATTAAGAAATGTTCAATTGATATTTTGATAGAATTTTTAACATTATAAACATCTATTAATGATACTTATACATCATTGGGTATATTATCCAATATTACAATCCTTATTCTCTCTCTATATTGGTATGGAAAATGATGATGAAATATTAATAAATCTCATGTTTCTTTATAATGTATAATCTATGATGGAATGATAAATGTATTTACGATATTGTTTCATTAATGTGAGTGGATTTTGATTATGTGATTAGTGGGTCTGTTATACCCCTCTAATGGATTTGGTAATTATTAATGTTTATGAGATGAAATGGTACAAATGAGTATATCCCATTCCTAAAATTGGGTATACAAGATTTTATCCAATACCCAATGAGAGTACACATGTGGTCATCCCAATCCCCTCATATGATGAATGCCTTGGTCTAAATCATTGAAAAATGATTTATAGAAATGTGAATATTCTTCAAATTATACAACACCTAATGAAATGCTCATAATCATTTAATACAATATGATGACTCCTGATATTTAATTTTTAATGACCCCAATATTATGATCCTTTAATTTTGATCCAATTACTATGATCAAAAAATTGATGATTATGTTTTTAAAATTATAAGATTACATTCTTGAACAATTTTTATCATGTAATGGTTACATATGAAAATTGACAAATTACTCAAATCATTTCCCTTACTGAGAATCCAAGATCACATTTTCTTATGTTTCCATTCCCCAGGTTATGAATAAATGTTCTGTGTATGGAATGTCAAATAAGTATACCATGTGAGAATAACTTCATGGGATATGTTTAATATATTTCATGACATAATTTTATTATGTATATAGTATCTAATTAAATTTAACTGTTTTAGTCCTCAAGAATATATTATTGTGAAATATGATGAATATTTTTATAAAACAATGTTAAAATTATAATTTATTTTCTCTGGTCACCTCAATTTTTTTATATGACGGTTATGTTATATATAAATTCTAAGGTACCAAAATAACAGAGAGAGCCCTTGGAATAAGTCTAATTATAGATTAAAATTTTATATTTTGTTAATGAATGGTGTGTGGCTTTTTTATAAAATGAATCCCTATAAAGATAATCAAAGATGGATTTAGTTGTGTCAAAGATTCAACATGGGGTAACAACTCTGTAATATGTTGACTAGTTTATAGCATAATCTTCACCAGTGCCAGATGAATGGGGTTAGCTCATAACTCTTATAAAGATACCATTGGGGGATATGCCTTGGTTAATTCAAATTTTCATTAAGAACCATTATTATGTTTTGAATAGATAATTACCATTTAAAACATATGTTAAAACTAAGGTTTTGTAAATTTAGAATATGGTTTCAGGATTTAGATCTACAATTATTTATTTTTATGATTAAATGATTTTTTACTATGATTATTATTTCCCACCAAATAATTATGGGTTTTAGGCTATGTATGTTACTAAGAATAATTGAGTGAATATTTAATGTGATGAATAATTAAAATATTGTTTTCATGATCAGCCAAATGAAATGGTATTTTGAATGTGAAATCATGTTGTTATTTTTAGTCATATGTATCAATATATTTTTATCAACATGAACATAAGTGACTCTCAAAATAAAACAAATAATTTAATAATAGAGTTATATAAAATTTTTAATGTTGATGATCTAGGATGAAGGAATATTCATTTTCAATCATGTTAAAAATGTGTGAATAATCCCAACTATAAATTTCTTTATGGATTAACAACATGATATATATAAGGAATTAAAGGGAATAAAAATCTATATTCTTGTGGAAAATAATTATTTTGTTGGAGTAAAATCATATACATCATATAGTACATTTTTAATTTAATATTAATACATTTTGGGGAGCTTAAGAATTATCTGATTCAATTAAATAATATAATTATTAACCCCTTGAATAAGGATATGATAATAATATGTTAATAACTAAATGGGACTATGATGGTTAAGGACCACTTATCCTCAAATGTATATTTTTTAATGTAATGTAAATTTATATAATAATGATCCATTTATGAATATTAATATCATTCCATTTGTATAATTTAATGTGATTAGGAACATTGGTGAACTATTTTTTGATTGATCCCATATCAATTACTATCTTATATAATTCACATTTCATAATCTAAATGAACTTGTGATGATTTATTAGTGTGAGTATGGTCATGGAATATTAAAGTAAATTTATTCTATTGAATGGGCCCTAAAACATATTTGTAATATATATTTATCTCATATGTTTGGGGAGAAAATCATCATTGAATATATATATATTATTCTATAATGTGAGACTCTATTTCCTGAATATATTCTTATTTATTCCCCAAATCATAATGTTGAGTATTAATAGAACATATACATGTTGACACACCTATTTCAATGAATCTATATAGAACAGTCAAAATAGATTGGCATGAATTGAAGAAGACACTCTAGGAGAATCTTGATAAGGTATTTACATGCCCTAGTTCATCACTATTGGCTACACCTATTATTCTTGATATGAAAAATATAAGTCAATGCATAATTGGATTGACAATTGAGAACTTATCAAGATAAATATAAATAGAAATTATTCTCAACCCAACAATGATAACATTCTTGATCAACTTCATAGACCACCATACATTTCCCAAATTTTTATTCATTATGGATAATATTAATTAATTGTCAATAGTGGGGACATACATAAGACCTCCATTTATATGAATTATGGACACTATAAATTATTAGTGATTACATTTATAATTATGAATTCGATAATTATTATTGTAGAACTAATTAATAGTGTATTTAGAGATTACCAAGATCTATTTTTGGTAGTCTTTATAAAATTTAATCTCATATACCTCATTAGAAACGATGTTTAATAAGATCACTTGAGAATTTTCTTAAAGAACTTATAAAACGGTAATTCATAAACAAAATTTAAAAAGTGTATAATTTTGATATATAAAAAATCATTACTGGGAAAAAATATCAAATGTGAGTTTATATTAATAGATTTTTCTAATGCTTGGGCCATTGAAAAATGTCCTAGACAAAAAATTGGGACTTATATCCATATATTTATTTGTTTCTTAGATATTCTTAATTTTTTTGAAATATTTCCCATTTCTATCTATTCCACTAAAAATGTAAACCCAAAAGAAGTTGAAGTTTATGTTGATTGATGAATGTGAAGCAAATTTCAAGGAGGTTAAGAGATGTTTGGTAAGGAAACTTGTTCTAATACTATCCAATAGAAGAGAACGTTTTGTGATATATAGTAATACCTATAAGAATATACTTTGAGTATTTATTATACAAAATCGTATGTTTATATATTACGAATATCATTAGTTAGAGGTTCATAAGTAAAATATTAAAACCCAAGACATGTATTTAGTGGGGGGAATATTTTATTTAATGATATGGTTGCATTATCTTTAGAGTGAATGATGTAACATATAAGCAGAACAAAAACATCAATGAACATATTCACCTAGAATGAGTGGAATATACCCTAGAGATGATAGTTGGAGTTGTGTAAAAAAATTACTTCTAAATATATTACCACTATTGTAATGAAAGCATGTTTAATGATACTTTGGGTTCAAATTATCATGTTATCTCATCTATGAATAGGATTTTAAAAGATCCATTATTTTGTTTTTCAAAGGATGGAACATATAATTTCAGTGGAAGGGGTGAAATTATTTCTTTATCAAATGGGTTCTACACCAACTACCCATGTTAATTTTAAAGATTCTCAAAAGGTAGATGTATAGCTTCAAAATAAAAAGAATATGTTCCTGAGTACAACTTTTATTTTGAATTGGTAAATAATTGATAAGGGTTCATATAATAGAATAATTAATTATATCTCATTAATATATGAGGTTTACCTTAATTTTTGGGATAAAAATTAAGTAATATATCTATTTAATGTTATGTTTAAGTATTTCATATTATCCATAGATAGACTGTCAGTTTGAGAGAACCATTAAATCCATTGAAGATAATCTTATACCCTTTTATCGAGGTTTCAATGGTCATTGGGAATAAAAACTTCCTCTAATCAAATTTTCATATAATAATAGATATCATGAGATCATTTAGTTGTATCCTCATAAATACCTCAATATAAATTAGAGAAAATCTCCCTACATTTTGGGATGTAGTAAAAGAATGAAATATAGAGGGAATTCAGATATTAGAGGCAAGGGAAAAGAATGATAGATCCATTCAACATCAAATTTATGTATCTAAAAGTTTTCTGACAAGTTATACTAATAGACGAATTAAAGACCTAGAATTAAAAGATAGTTATAACTAATTATAAAGAATTTATCAATGTAAAAACGATATTACATTCATGTATATGTGAAAGATGTCCTAAGATAATATTATATCCATTGATATTCATGATTGATTAGGGATGCTAACTTTTCAGTTATATCTCCCATTAATATATCTCATGTTCATGATGTGTTCCGTGTATAAATTTTGGAGAAATACATATATGGTCCTCCAAAAGTACTAAAATAAGATTAAATAATATCTAGTAGAAATATTGGATTATAAGATAAATTTATAAGTAATTGGACTACTCAAATGATTAATGTTATTTGGAAGAATAAAAAATTTAAGGAAGCTACCTCGGAACATGAGGATGTGATGAAGATAAAGAATCCTCATTTATTTTCCACATTTTTATGGAATATTAATGGATAAATTCATTTTAAATGGGAGTAGGATATAACACCCTATGATTTTATATATATTCCTTTGAAATAAATTTTAAATGTTTGATTTCTTTCTTTATGTGTAGCCCTGGGCCTAAATTACATGTGATATATTATAATGTTAATAACCTATCAATTGGATTGGTGGGAATTAATAGGATTAAAAACATTATGATATATATATATACATATTTCATAATGTTTTTAATCCTATTAATTCAACCATATATATTTCATCCTTGATTGAAATTTATTGAACAATTACTAAGAAATCATTAATAATATTTATTATGATCATTTAATGAATTAAAAAGCTATTTTTTAAGAAATTTTTCTATTGAGATGTTATGAATTTATTTATAAAAATATATATCAGCCACTATTAAAATTATAATTTATTTAAATTTATTAGAAATTGAAGAATAATTATTCATAAATTTTTTACATAATAGTTGGGAATTATAATAAAATCATTTTAGGGTAAAAGATTTATTTTTCAAAAATTTGTTTTTCACAATTTGTATTTATATTAATAAATTAAATAAGACACCATAGAATAATGATTTAAATGAAAAATATATAATATATATTTAGTAAAATATTTTAATATTCCAATAAATTTGTTAATAGTAAGATAATTAAACTAAACATATATTGAGTTATAAAATGACTTTTTCATAAAACTGTATCGATATGTTTTGCGCATTTATTTTAGTATTAAATTTTTTCCATATATATAAATTAGATTTTGATAAAATGTAATCCATATTTATAATAAAAATTTCCAAATTTTATATTCAATTCACTTTCAGTTTTCATCATAATTAATAGTAGTCATAGTTAAATTTTTTTACAACTATTTGGGTTAAAACTAGAATACCTATGGGGGTTAAACAAAGGGGTTTATATTTAAATTCAACATTAATATTTCGAAATTATATTAGATTAAGTTATTATGAACTTATATAGTATTAAAATTTTATATACTTTTAGTCATACATTCAGAAGAAAGTGACCTTATATTGTCTGAATCTTTAACTTAATTCCATGTCTATCCCTCCACTCAATTATAAAAGGTCAATTATTATCTTCCATTAACAAAAATATTTGTTACATATATCTCATCAAATACCTACTAAAAAACATCCAAGATTGTTTACCTATTTGTTGTGTTTCTTTTTGGACATGAAAATTATCTTATGATTGCTTAAGTTGTAATCTAATAGATGTCTCCCAAAGAATAGTTAATCTTTTTGGTCACGACCCGCCCTCGGGATCCGTGCCGTGACTACCCCAAGCTCGCCTTCCATAGGCCAGGGGCTGGCGACTAGCACCAAGGCGTAAATCCCAGTAAAAAGGGAAGGCATTGCCTTTGTAAAGTAAACAAACACCACAGAGTAAGTAAGCGGAAAGTAAACACTAAGAAAAAACAGAGTACAACTGAATGTCCGGAAAAGTAAATGGGCCAGTATACAAACCCAAACTGAATGTAAAGTACAACTCGAAAGGGAAAACAGCAACTGAAAAGTAAAAGCCGCTACACCGGGCTGTCCACTGGAAATCCCACCTGAAGGGTGGGTACAGATAGCTCCTCTGCTCCACGGGTCCCGCCGTCCGCTCCGAGCACATCCCGTCTAGTGGTCCACCTCCAGGTACCGTCCTGCTCTTCAAGCCTCAGCTAAGATCAACGTTGTCCGTCGTCTGCAACCAACACAACGTAGTGCGGGCAAAGCTCGTGCAGGGGTGAGTATAAACTACTTAGTAGGGACCCTGAGACCCCTGAAGGTCTCTCAAATCCACAAAGGATAAACCACGAAGAAAGGTACAATCACGAAGTAACATTCGACACTGCTTAGGTATATGCCCATACATATACCTAAGTCATCAATTAAAATACGCTCTAACCTCCGAGCCCAAGTACAACTCAGTCCACACAGGAAAGTAAACGTATTCCACAGAGGAAAGAAAAACGTAATCCACACAGGATAGCACAACACAATCCACACAGGAAAACAACAGGATTCAGCTCACACAGGTATACATCTTCGAAAGACGATAAAGATGATCTCTGATCCATCTAAGTCGTCGGACCCACGAAGGATCGATAGGTAACTAACCCCCGCAAAAGA
The DNA here is from genome assembly GCA_963277665.1 of Viscum album. Classification (NCBI taxonomy): domain Eukaryota; kingdom Viridiplantae; phylum Streptophyta; class Magnoliopsida; order Santalales; family Viscaceae; genus Viscum; species Viscum album. The sequence goes on from OY728121.1 coordinate 1,317,113,085, forward strand.
CCCACACAGGATCGGGCCCACGTAGGACCTGTAGGCGCTGGTTCACACAGGACCGCTGAGCACAAAGACCCACACAGGATCGGACCCACACAGGATCGGGCCCACACAGGACCTGTAGCACTGATCCACGTAGGATCGCTGAGTGCTGAAGTCGTCGTCGTCGAATCCACACAGGATCTCTGTACTGTCGTCGTCGCAGTCACAGTAGCAGTAGTAGCAGTAGTAGTCATAGTAACAGTCGCAGCCAGCACTAGGGTTCCCACACACAGCAAGCTCGTTCGGAGGGTCCGCTCCACAAGCCGAGAGGCTGATACATCAACTGTCACAAAGTCCAGAGTTGATGTATCCAAAAGTTCCGTATCGTCAACAGGAACTCAACGCAACAGACGATGTGTCGATCGGACGCCCGGTCTGAGAGTTATTGGCATTTTCGTCCCCGGGGCCCGGTTGGTTTTTAAGGAAAAACCAACCCGACCGTACTCCACCTGCATCCAATCCTCGGGCGGAGTATGCCAAAGAACTATCTCACTAAGAGGAACACAACAAAGCTGACGGCACGTCAATCGGACATCCGTAGCTCAAGATATGAGCGTTTCCGCTCCGAAGGCCCGGTTGGTTTCCTGAACGAACCAACCCGGCCAAACTCGAAGTGTTCCGAAACCTTGAGTGAGATATAACGAAACGACCGTCTCGATCCAAGGATCGCGTTGCCGCAGACGGTTCGTCAATCGGAGGTCCGTGGCTCATGTTATGGCCAAAAGACCGAAACAATCTCGAAAACGGGGGGGTCCGGGTCCGGGCCGACCCGGTCCGCTGGTCCCGGCCCGGCCGGTGGCGGCGCGGCGGCGCGGCCAGGCCAGTGGCGGTGCGGCCAGGGTGCCGCGCATGCGCCGCACGCGGGGGGTGAAACCCCCCCCCCCCCTTTCGTATCTCGGCCGGCTTTTGCCGTCCGTTTTTAATAAACACACGGGACCCGCGGGTCCTGTGTTCTAACCGAACCGGCGGCCGGCACAGCCGGCCTCCTTCCCCCCCTCCGCCGCTGCCATAGCCGCGGCTCATCTGAACTCCGGCGGCCGGCAAGGCCGGCCGCCCCCGGCTGCCCCGCCGCGGCCCTTCTTGATCTCCGGCGCCGGCGGCTCGGCTGCCGCCGGTCTTCCCGTCTCGCCGTGGCCCTGTACCGGCCGCGATGTTCGTTGTCCGGCGCGGTGCGACGGCACCGCGCCCCTCCGCCGCGCCTTCAATTCCCCTTGACGCGGCGCGACGACGTCGCGTTCTTGATGATTCTTCCACGGCGCGGCGCGACGGCGCCGCGCAATATAATCGTACGATTATCCGCGTGGTGCGACGGCACCACGCCACCTTGTTTCCACCCGCAAGATAAATCAACAAGAACGATGGAGGGGGTTCGGCCGTGTTCATGCGGTCCGGCCCCCTCACGTTAAACAATAACACAAATTTATAATCCTCACGTTAGTCATGCTAGAACCACGAACAAGGATATATAAATAAATAATCAAATAACAACAACCCCTACCTTGAAAATTGACGTCGCACGTCGGTTATCACGAAGAAAGGCGTCGCGGCGTCGGACGTAGATTCAGTGGACGTCGGGGTGCGTCCGAGGAGGAAACGACGTCTCTTCACTTGTCGCTAAGACGAAGAAGAGAGGTACGTTGTCGTTGGAGATGATCACCACGGTCGGCGAGTTCTCCCTTGTCGAGGAGGAAGATGAAGACGGAAGAATCCGGGACGCCGAGTCTCGAAGGTCGTGGGATCAATGTTCCTTGTCGGAGAAGAACTGTTCTTCACGTTCTTCATCGAAGACGAAGAAGATCTTCAATTCTCTCAATGATTCTCCCAATCCTCTCAAGTAACAAAGGAACTAACCCAAAAATAAATTAAGCTTACACTTAATTTATTAACACAACCCAACCTTTGAAATTCAAGAGTTTGAATTTCAAAAACTCAAAATTAAACTCACTTATTAATTATACATGAGTTGTATAATTAATTAAATGTTAAGTTGTCAATCTTTTAAGAGGGAGAGAGGGGAGTTAGGGAATTTGAAAAGGTGGGGCTCGGGTGGGCCCCTCCTCACCTTAATCCCCTCTTAGGTGGTTAAACCACCCAACTTCCAACAAAAGATTATAACCACTTTAAAGATATAAAATAAATATTGTATCACAAATTTATTTTACTCTTCATTTCATCCAGAAAATTAAACATCTCCTCCTAGGAAAACGCAACTTCAGAAAAGGTCTTCTTAAGCGAATATCGGCGTTGCGAGTTCATCGGTGCCCTCAGATTTCAATTCCGAGCACCGGATCAAAAGTTAGGAAATCCCGCTCGTTCGTTCACTGAACGTACCCGAGCCAAACTTCGGAAATTGATTCCGGGCACTCTGGGCCTCGGAATCAGGTTCCGTCAGAAACCGCGCTCTTGTAAAATTCCAAAGAAAATTAAGAAAAAATTTCCCTTGAATTTTATGGGTCTTTACATTACTCCCACCTCAGGGCTTTACGTCCCCGTAAAGATACATCAAAAACTAGGGAAACAAATGAGGGTACTGAGCACGCATCTGAGCCTCCCGCTCCCATTTTCTTTCCTATAGATTCCCGTGCTGCCATCTGATGCGCACAAGAGGAATTGATCGTCCACGCAGGACCCGCTCTTGTCGATCCTCTATCTCCACCGGGACCTCCGTAAAAGTCGCCCCATCGTCAACGTCAATCTCCCCATGGTCAATGATGTGCGTCGGGTCGTGCACGTATCTCCTCAACTGGGATACGTGGAAGATTTCATGCACCCGGTGCAACTGAGGTGGCAGAGCCAGGCGATAAGACACCTCTCCAACCCTGCTGAGGACCTGGAAGGGTCCGATGAAGCGCGGAGTTAACTTGCCGCCTCGGCCAAATCTCCGAATACCACGTCGTGGTGAGACCTGCAAGAAGACGTGGTCTCCATCCTCGAACTCTAGTGGCCTCCACCTCCTGTCAGCATATGACTTCTGCCGGCTCTGAGCTATCCTCATCCGCTCCTGGATGACCTGGACCTTCTCTGTCGTGGCCTGGACCATCTCTGGTCCCACAAGTGCTGACTCCCCAGGGTCTGTCCTGCACAAAGGAGATCTACAAGGTCGGCCATACAACGCCTCATACGGTGCCATTCCGATGGTGGAGTGGTAGCTATTGTTGTACGCAAACTCCACCACGGGTAGGTGGTCCTCCCAGCTACGACCAAAGTCGAGGACACATGCGCGGAGCATGTCCTCGAGAGTCTGAATGGTCCTCTCCGTCTGACCATCCGTCTGTGGGTGAAAGGCTGGGCTCAGACGTAGCTGCGTCCCGAATGCCTCCTGTAACCCCTTCCAAAGCCGGGAAGTAAAGCGAGCATCTCGATTGGAGACGATAGATGATGGCACACCGTGGAGCCGCACAATCTCCTGAATGTAGAGACGTCCCAAGCTCTCCACTGAGCCCTACTCTCTAATGGGTAAGAAGTTTGCCGACTTGGTGAGTCGGTCAACAATCACCCATATGGAGTCGTGACCTCTGGAAGTGTGTGGAAGTCCAGTCACGAAGTCCATAGATATGCCGTCCCACTTCCACTCCGGAACCTCCAAGGGTTGTACCAAGCCCGCTGGTACCTGATGCTCTGCCTTCACCTACTGGCAGGTGAGGCATCGAGAAACGAACTCTGCTACTGCCTTCTTCATTCCCGGCCACCAGTGCTGTCGTCTGAGGTCCTGGTACATCTTTGCCACTCCAGGATGTACCACCAAAGGAGAAGTGTGAAACTCTCTCAGCACTTCCTCTCGTAAAGCGACTGGTACCTTGGTACGTCCTCTGAAAAGGATGTCGTGCTCTGCTCCAAGGGAGAAACCATCAGGTGCTTGTCCCGAGGATATCTGTGCACGCCGTGTCTCATAGTCAGCGTCCTCATGCTGTGCCTCTCTGACCTGTTGTAGTAGAGGGGGGTGACTGTGAGAGACTGGAGGAAGGCTGCTCCATCACTATCCACGAAGGATATCTGCAAAGAGGCTAGCTTCAAAGATTTCTCCTTTTCTGAAAAGTGAAATCCGGTCTCATCCCCTGGATGAACCAGGTTCCTTGCCTAATACAGTCAATCCCGTCATGATTAGTTAATTCATGGCATGAATGACGTCGTAAGGCCTCGACGCTGCTACCAAGAGATCCAACCGTTACTCTCGCCTCCAAGGGTTGAGTCACACTGTCGGCATCAGGGTGTGGTCACTGGGTTTCCTCCAGTATGAATCTCGCAAGTGAGGGTAAAGTCAACAGTTTTTAACCGGCACCTCTTAGTAAAAACAAGCAAAAGACAAGAAAACAAAAGTCACCAACGCAAGTTTCTTTTATTACTTCAACTTAAAGAACAAGGTCACAAGGCAACACAACTACGAAGCTAGAGGCATTATGGGCCAAGGCCTCTATGCCTGGAGCTAGTCCCGCACTAGTCCGACCGCTTCCGAAGCTCCATGATCGTAAGCTTCAGCTGCCTGAAGCTGTGCTCTCCCCTGAGGTCGGGGTGGACCTCCTGGTGGTGGTGGTGGTAGAGCCTCAAAACGTCGCCCACCACCTGCTGCTCGGCCAGCTCCTCTGCCTCGTCCGCCTCCTCCCTGCGGACCGCCACGGTCGAACCTCTGCCTCTGCCTAAGTGGTTCCTCAACCATCTGTTGCTCCTCTGCATGGCGGGTCGGGCAGTCACGAGCCATGTGACCTTGCCCGCCGCATGCATAGCACTGTCTTCCACTCAAAAGACTGGCTCCGCGCTGTGTGCCCCGCACTACTGAGCCAGTGTTCTGAGGTAATCTGCCCGAAGGTCTGGTCTGTCTGGACCCCTGAGTCATCCGTCGACTGCCTGCCGCGGAAGACTCCACCACGTGCCACCCTGCGGTGGGTCTCAGTGCTGGTGCAGACTCAGCAAGGAAGCTCTCGATCAAAAGGGCCCTCTCCAGTACTCTTGTCTGAGTTGGTATACTGAGGGAGATCAGCGATGCCCTGATCTCGTGACTCAAACCCTGCTCGTAGGTCCGGGCCCGGAAGAATGGGTCCCGTACCACGTCGGTCGAGTAGCGCGAGAGATCAGTAAATCTCGCCGAGTACTGAGCGACCGTCATGCTGCCCTGCCGCAGCTGTAGAAGCTCCTGGATACGCACCGCACGAAGGGTGGCTGGGACGAACTCCGAGCGGAAAAGGCTCTCAAAGTCCGTCCAAAGAAGAGATGCCTCATCGTGCACCTGGAGCATCAAGCTCCACCCTCATCCTGCTGCTGCGTGTAGTAGGCTCGCAGCGAGGATCACCATGAGGTCTGCTGGTGTCCTCACTAGCCTAAACACACGTACCACGGCCTCCAGCCAGTCCTCTACTGCGTGGGGATCCGTCTCCCCGCGAAACCTGGGTGGTCGCTGGAGCTGAAACTCATACAGTGCGCTGAGGCGACGCGCATCGTCAGCGGCTGGTGCTGGAAGCATCGGGGGCTCGGCGGGTAGAACTACCGCCGGTGCCACTGCTGACAAAGGGCCATGCACCGAAGCCTCGTCACTCGGTGGGCTGTCGTCACACTCGACTCTCGGAACCCTAGCTGGATGCCATCGTGTGGCCATCCTGAATAGGAAACAGGTGTGCCACGGTCAAACAGTATACCTGGTGAGCTGACACAAGGAAATCACAAAGAAAACTTTGAAACAAACACGCAATCAATGTTTTCGTGCATTAAGTCGGAAATCAGAAGTCAGGGTCCTGGTGTACGGATACGTCGGCCGCCGCACCAACACTGGACTCCCTGGACTGATAACCACGCTCAATACGCTAAACATTATTGCTTCACATAGAAAAGATCAGAGTTCACAGTAGAACCTCCCTCTGATACCAATTTGTCACGACCCGCCCTCGGGGTCCGTGCCGTGACTACCCCAAGCCCGCCTTCCATAGGCCAGGGGCTGGCGACTAGCACCAAGGTGTAAATCCCAGTAAAAAGGGAAGGCATTGCCTTTGTAAAGTAAACAAACACCACAGAGTAAGCAAGCGGAAAGTAAACACTAAGAAAAAACAGAGTACAACTGAAAGTGCGGAAAAGTAAATGGGCCAGTATACAAACCCAAACTGAAAGTAAAGTACAACTCGAAAGGGAAAACAACAACTGAAAAGTAAAAGCCGCTACACCGGGCTGTCCACTGGAAATCCCACCTGAAGGGTGGGTACAGATAGCTCCTCTGCTCCACGGGTCCCGCCGTCCGCTCCGAGCACGTCCCGTCCAGTGGTCCACCTCCAGGTACCGTCCTGCTCTGCAAGCCTCAGCTAAGATCAATGATGTCTGTCGTCTGCAACCAACACAACGTAGTGCGGGCAAAGCCCGTGCAGGGGTGAGTATAAGCTACTCAGTAGGGACCCCGAGACCCCTGAAGGTCTCTCAAATCCACAAAGGATAATCCACGAAGACAGGTACAATCACGAAGTAACATTCGACACTGCTTAGGTATATTCCCATACATATACCTAAGTCATCAATTCAAATACGCTCCAACCTCCGAGCCCAAGTACAACTCAGTCCACACAGGAAAGTAAACGTATTCCACACAGGAAAGAAAATCGTAATCCACACAGGATAGCACAACACAATCCACACAGGAAAACAATAGGATTCAGCTCACACAGGTATACATCTTCCAAAGATGATAAAGATGATCTCTGATACATCTATGTCGTCGGACCCACGAAGGATCGATAGGTAACTAACCCCCGCAAAAGACCCACATAGGATCGGGCCCACGTAGGACCTGTAGGTGCTGGTTCACACAGGACCGCTGAGCGAAAAGACCCACACAGGATCGGACCCACACAGGATCGAGCCCACACAGGACCTGTAGCACTGATCCACGTAGGATCGCTGAGTGCTGAAGTCGTCGTCGTCGAATCCACACAGGATCTCTGTACTGTCGTCGTCGCAGTCACAGTAGCTGTAGTAGCAGTAGTAGTCATAGTAACAGTCGCAACCAACACTAGGGTTCCCGCACACAGCAAGCTCGTTCGGAGGGTCCGCTCCACGAGCCGAGAGGCTGATACATCAACTGTCACAAAGTCCAGAGTTGATGTATCCAAAAGTTTTGTATCGTCAACAGGAACTCAACGCAACAGACGACGCGTCGATCGGACGCCCGGTCTAAGAGTTATTGGCATTTTCGTCCCCGGGGCCCGGTTGGTTTTTAAGGCAAAACCAACCCCAACGTACTCCACCTGCATCCAAACCTTAGGCAGAGTTTGCCAAAAGAACCTTCTCACTATGAGGAACACAACAAAGCTGACGGCACGTCAATCGGACATCCGTAAATCAAGATATGAGTGTTTCCGCTCCGAAGGCCCGGTTGGTTTCGTGAACGAACCAACCTGACCGAACTCAAAGTGTTCCGAAACCATGAGTGCGATATTCCGAAACGACCGTCTCGATCCAAGGATCGCGTTGCCTTAGACGGTTCTTCAATCGGAGGTCCGTGACTCATGTTATGGCCAAAAGACCGAAACAGTCTCGAAAACGGGGGGGGTCCGGGTCCGGGCCGACCCGGCCCGACCCCCGCTGGGTCGGCCCGAACCGGGTCGGACCGACCCGGTCCGCTGGACCCGGCCCGGCCGGTGGCGGTGCGGCCCGGCCAGCGGCGGCGCGGCCAGGGTGCCGCGCATGCGCCGCACGCGGGGGGTGAAACCCCCCCCCCCCCCCCCTTTCGGATCTCGGCCGGCTTTTGCTGGCCGTTTTTAATAAACACACGGGACCCACGGGTCCCGCCTTCTAACCGAACCGGCGGCCGGCACAGCCGGCCGCCTTCCCCCTCTCCGCCGCGGCTCATCTGAACTCCGGCGGCCGGCGAGGCCGGCCGCCCCCGGATGCTCCGCCGCGGCCGTAGGGCCGCGGCCCTTCTTGATCTCCGGCGCCGGCGGCTCGGCTGCCGCCGGTCTTCCCATCTCGCCACGGCCTGGTACCGGCCGCGGTGTTCGTCGTCTGGCGCGGTGCGACGGCACAGCGCCCCTCCGCCACGCCTTCAATTCCCCTTGACGCGGCGCGACGGCGTCGCGTTCTTGATGATTATTCCACGGCGCGGCGCGACGGCGCCGCGTAATATAATCGTACGATTATCCCCGTGGTGCGACGGCACCAAGCCACCTTGATTCCACCCGCAAGATAAATCAACAAGAACGATGGAGGGGGTTCGGCCGTGTTCATGCGGTCCGGCCCCCTCACGTTAAACAATAACACAAATTTATAATCCTCACGTTAGTAATGCTAGAACCACGAACAAGGATATATAAATAAATAAAAAAATAACAACAACCCCTACCTTGAAAATTGACGTCGCACATTGGTTATCGCGGTGAAAGGCGTCGCGGCCTCGGACGTAGATTCAGTGGACGTCGGGGTGCGTCCGAGGAGGAAACAACGTCTCTTCACTTGTCACTAAGACGAAGAAGAGAGGTATGTTGTCGTTGGCGATGATCACCACGGTCGGCGACTTCTCCCTTGTCGAGGAGGAAGATGAAGACGGAAGAATCTGGGACGCCGAGTCTCAAAAGTCGTGGGATCGATGTTCCTTGTCGGAGAAGAACCGTTCTTCACATTCTTCGTCGAAGACGAAGATGATCATCAAGTCTCTCAACGATTCTCCCAATCCTCTCAAGTAAAAAAGGAACTAACCCAAAAATAAATTAAGCTTACACTTAATTGATTAACACAACCCAACCTTTGAAATTCAAGAGATTGAATTTCAAAAACTCAAAATTAAACTCACTTATTAATTATACATGAGTTGTATAATTAATTAAATGTTAAGTTGTCAAGCTTTTAAGAGGGGGAGAGGGGAGTTAGGGAATTTGAAAAGGTGGGGCTCGGGTGGGCCCCTCCTCACCTTAATCCTCTCTTAGGTGGTTAAACCACCCAACTTCCAACAAAAGATTATAACCACATTAAAGATATAAAATAAATATTGTATCACAAATTTATTTTACTCTTCATTTCATCCAGAAAATTAAACATCTCCTCCTAGGAAAACGCAACTTCGAAAAAGGTCTTCTTAAGAGAATATCGGCGCTGCGAGTTCATCGGTGCCCTCAGATTTCAATTCCGAACACCGGATCAAAAGTTAGGAAATCCCGCTCGTTCGTTCACTGAACGTACCCGATCCAAAATTCGGAAATTGATTCCGGGCAATCTGGGCCTCAGAATCAGGTTCCGTCAGAAACCGTGCTCTTGTGAAATTCCAAAGAAAATTAAGAAAAAATTTCCCTTGAATTTTACGGGTCTTTACATTTTTACACCACTCATTAAAAGTGTATTTGTTATTATAATAAATTTAAATATTATTCATCCATACTAAAATACTTAAAAATGTATCATATATATATATACTTATAATTATAATTGGAAAACCATTTCAAACCCCTTTTCATTAAATGCAGAATAAATCTATCATTCTTGTGTACACGTATACTACTACCTCCATGTAGCAAATAAATTCATTACACATCATCATATTTCAAGGATGGTAATTATGATTGATTTAATGTTAATGTATAAAATTTATTCAATAATTATTCATTTTAAATTATAGTATCTTATTTACCTATACACCTTCCAATCAATTGGAAAACAATAATGTCACTCGTGCATACATGTGTATTATGACCTCCCTGAATCACGGTGATTATTTTTTCATTTCTGAATTAAAAATATGATAAAAATGATATCTTAAATTAATTTATATGATATTAATGGTATAATAATGATTTTATGAATATGAAATCACTCTTACATTAGTACAAACTACATTCTCTTTGAAGTTTTACAGTTCATCTCTCATCATCATTTTATATGAATGGTAATAAATGTGTACATAAAGATTATATATGATGATTTATATACAATTTAGAATATATATATTAGTTATCCATGATAAATTTTTAAGAGTATAATTGTTTAACCTAAAAATACATGAAAAACAATGTAGTTAACACCAAAAATGATGATGACAATGAGAGATTGTTAATGAAAACCTGATTTTATATTTTAGATAATACATATACAATATAATATGTTTCTTTTTTCTAATATATAATTATAATATATATAATTATTACATTTGAGGTAAAAATAAGTTACAATGAAATTTGTAGATGATGTAAGACTCTATCATCACACTTTTTTTTTCTGGGATATATATTCCATATTCACCAATTATTTCTCTCTTGTGGTGTTTATACTACCAATTGTATATGTCATATATTGAATATATTTATATATTTTATGTTTGGAAATTCAATTTAATGTAATATCATTTATAGGGTTATTATTAATAAGTTATAATGTTTGGTAAGGGTTTGTGGTTACAATATATATTTTTACAATGATTGGTTATGGTTAAATATATAATCATGGAAGTAAAATATCAAAACCTCAAAAATATTATTCATATTATTATAAAATATTTATTTATATAAATTAAATCATTACCTTTATTTTTACTCAATAACAGTACTCGCATTTTTTATATAAAGGGTATGGAAAAAGGAATTTTTTTCTCCTCAGTCCGGATTATTTTTCAGGAATGTAATTATTTTCTTTTGAAATGTTTAAATGAATTTTTTCACCATTTTACAAAGAATTATTAAAGTATGTTTTTCACATGTTTGAATTTATATAAAACATATTAAATTGAATATTCTAGTCATTTTTTAAATGAGGCACTCTTTTATAATCGTGTGAGAAGAATAATTTATTTATGCTAACTGAAATAAAATATTTTCTCACTGTAATAACAATTATTTTACTTGAATATTTGTTTACAATGTTCCATGAATAATTTAATTTAATATTTTTCATACTTTTAAGGAAATTTTTAATTTTAAAATAATTTATGTCAATATGAAATTGTTATGTTCCATACTAAATGTTGTAGTGATCTTTTAACGGTATTTTCATCTTTTTCAAAATATGTTGATATTACTTATCATTAATAAGGGATATGATCCGATGATAAAATATTTTTTATTTATCTTTATTATTATTTATAATGATGATGAAATATTGGAGAAATAAATTTTATATTCCATTGGTTAAGGTTTGAATACATAATAAATCATTTCATTATCTTTTGGCATACATATTCATGGATGACGATTAAGTTATAAGTTGGCCAATTAAAGACATCCAATGAATTTTGTAATGTTTAAAGGTTATATACTAATATAGTACATGGGTAGTTATCCCAATCCTAATATAGGGTACACTATAGGTTATCCTAATATCAAATAGGGTAAAAATGTGGTAATCCAAATCCCAAAATGTGATGAATTTCTTGGTAGGAGCCTTCAAAAATGATTCATATGATTGTGATTATGCCACATTTTTTTGACACTATATAGGTGTTGATCTAATTATTAGAATATAATCTCATAGATAATGATAATTTATTATTATATGAATAATGTATTACTATATTACAATGTATTATTTTAGGATTATGATATTTCAATTCTTGTTTATGGTTTCAAAATATTAAGCTCACATTCTTATTACATTATTCTTATGTTATGATGACATATGATTATTGATTGATATCTCCCATGTTTACCTTTAAATATCATATGAGATCACACATTCTTATATTTCCTTTCCTCGGGTTTTATAGAAAGGATCTAATGGGTTATGTCAAATAAGTGTATAATGTTATAAGAACATTGTGGGAGATGTTTAAGGTATTTCATGATTTTAGATAATTATATATATAGTCTCCAAATTCACCAATCATATACATTCATTTATAATGTGTTATTATTATTTTTTTGAATACTCATATTCAATTTGGTAATCATTTCATATGTTTTGTATGGGTCACCTCAGAAATTATACGGTTTAAATTTAATTACACAAATTCTAGATTGGAAATGCTTGGATCAAGGATCTAGAATCCAAGGTTTTGGTCACATATTGCCACAGGAAGGATATGAAAAGGATTCACCTGACCTAGTTTAATGTTATATTTTTTTATTCTATAACTTTAAACCCATAATCAAAATACTGTAATAATATATTCATTCTTCTATGTATACATTGTTAATGATAATTATTTCATTGTGTTTCCCCCAACATAACCTTTATTGATAGATACTCCATATTTAATCAACCACAATTTAATATGTATCTAAGGGTAATTATAAAATTCTCTTAGTATATTGAGGTTTTCATGATACCTCGTACTAGCTAGGGTGTAACCCAATGATTTCATCCTTATCGTTGAGTGCATATCCAATGAATTTTCAAGGATAGACTAATTCAATCAATGAGTGATGTGTAACCAAGATGATGGATCGAGATATTCCATTATATGGGATGGGTTATTTTGTATATTTGAGCACAAAAAATCCCTAGGAAGATAAAATAAATCAACCATTGGTTTTTTATTATAGAATTCTGTGAAACAAATAATTCATATGAACATATTCCATCTGTAATAGATGTGTATATAGATATTTTTCCTAAGGTTAATCTAGGATTACCCCTCACTTAGATATAAATTTATTCATTATAGTTAGCACTATATCAACTCCAATATTAGATGTGATATAATTGATATCCATATTTAGGCTCATGAAACATATTGTATAGTTGGAAAACCTTACTATACCTATTGTGTTTCCTTGGGATGATTATGTGTTGTTCAAAAATAAAGAATATGGGAGGTCAAGGATTTTTATGAAATATTCCTGCATAAATCTGGTAAAAATAAAGAAGGAATACCCAATTATAATGATTAATGAACACATTGATAAAAAAAGAGTAGAGATGTTCTAAATAATTGATATTTGGCCTATAAATTACCCGATTTATATGTGTTAGGCAGATATCATGGTTAATGAATTCAGGTTTCTCAATTGATATTATGAGTTTTTGGTTATCCCAATTGGAATGAATAACAACGCCTATGTGTTGAATTTTTACCTACACTGAGTAATTAATTAATTCATGTACTATTTTTTACGATACCATGTAATTATATATGTTTTATCTTTATATTTTTATTTAATCCACATTGATTTTTGTTAATAGACTACAATTGTGATAAACATGGCTTTTGAGTTATCCAAATCTTGGTTTTATAGGTGTTTGGAGACACAATAATCCATTATACTATAAGTTTAGTGGTGTTTTGAAATTCTAGAGAGACAAAATTGGGACTAGGTATTTATTGTTTTCAATCAACCATTCGATGGGTTTTCCCATGGATTGGTAAATCTATTCGAGTACCATAGGCCAAGTGTGTGACCAAACGTCATGCTTGTGAGACTCACCGTAATGTTGGCGGGGTGTTTAAACAATATTATATTATAAAAGACCTACTACTCAGTTGATGTGAACCCACTATTTATCCCATGGGTTTCCACGTAGTATAGTCTTGTTGGAAGACACCCCCAGTTATCCTATAGTGTATGCTTCCTATATGGTGTTGTTGGGCTCGGCCAATGAAGGGTCAAAGTGGAATTTAAATATCCTAAAACCATCTATTTAACTCTTTTGATTAGTTATTTTGATCACAGGGCTGAAATAATTAATTTTTAACGTACTTCAAGGCTCTCAAGGCTCCTCTAACATCCATCTTTTTTTATTCGTTCTTTTATTCAATCCAGTGGTCCAAAATCGTTAAGTATCTCTTATCATCTATTACTTATATTTTTTCTGGATTAGTTACTCTTATTATAGACATGAAAGGCTATTTTATACAAAATAGGATGGAGTTCACTATGTTTCACAATTTTCTAATTCACAATCTTGGATTACTTCTTCTTCATTGAAAAATTTGGTTGGTAAAGAACAACTCCCTAATGTCTCTTTTTATTTTATTGTATGTTCAGTAAGTTAGATACCATTAGCACACCATTCAAATTAAATATAATAATGTTTAATAAAATATTTTTTATTAATCTATATACATGTACCCCCCCTATGACATTGGGTCAGTTATCATTAACACCGGGGCATGTGGCCACCAAATAGGTGTTCCTACCATTGAGGCAATGATACTTCAAATTTTTTTAATTACTAAATTTTCTTAACCAGATGTATCATTACCTTATCATTATTATAATTGGATTGAGAATGTAAAAATTGAAAATAATATGAATATATATTGGTATTTAATTGGATTATGATTGATAATATGATGAAATATGGCTATCGTGGCATTCATAGGTTAATTGGGTTTTTTTAACAAGTGAAACCAAAATGAAACATTTACTGGGATTATAAGTAACATTACATAATGGATTGTTAATCTTGAAAATTGGTAATTTGGTAATATAAACAAATACAAAATTTTATATTTAATGGAATTTATTGAAAATTATTGAAACTTTTTCCTATTGTAATTTTGACTTTTTCAAGGGAATTCATATAATATGTGATGTTTAATCAACATGTAAGTGTCCCGAACATGGGAATTCACCCTAGGTAATGTTATAAATTTTCCCTTTGTATGATATTAAACCGTTGTAATAGGTATGAATCTATAGTATTGGAATTCACATAGAGACTAGTATGAAATAGTAACTATTTCCTATGGTATTGTTGTGTGCCATGGGAACATGTAAGTGACTATAGAATGGGAATTTAAATAGAGCCCAGTATTTCATGGTTACATCATACCTGATAGGGATATGATTGTTTTCTTTCCATGGTATGGGTTTTTATACTCTATTTGAGAATCCAAAATTTTTATGGGTGATTCATACTGCATAAGATAATATAAAATAGGATACATGTAACTGTTATAATAACGATGATAGTTTGGATGAACCCATGGGTAATAATAAAGCATGATGGTTGGTTGGTTTATTTTATATTCCACATTAATTTATAAAATTTTACACATATTTATTATATAATTTCATGAACTATTTATTTATACAATATTCCATATGAGATGTGGATATCATCCCACTAACTTGTACTCACACCATGTTCAAAACACTATTTAATTTTGGGGAATATTTTGGTGATGCAGGTTTGGACATAGAAAAGGTAAACTATACTTGAGTGAATTTTTTTTGATGGGATTGGTATTTGGAGGTGATAATGAGAATGGGGTTCAAAACCGAGTTTCTTTTGGAGACTTTATATTGGAGTATGTCCTTTAGTTTCTTCTTGTATAACATCAAACATGACATTTAATTCCATTCATTTGGACATGGAATGGAATATTATTATTATTTTGGTTATTACATATTTATAAATGGTGGAATTGTGTTGGTTATTTTTACTTATTCACTATATTATGTTATTGTTTTTATATTATTATTTACATTGTTATTGGAACTGTGTACTATAGGGTGTAACGTCCTGGCAATATTATATACATTATCACTACTATTCTATATCCAATGGTTTATGGGGAGTCTAGATTTAGGTTTCAAAATGATCTTATATTTTCATGTGAGGATGTACATGCTCTTGAAATTTAAAGGTGTTAATAGAGTGTACGTGTTTTCTATGTCTTCAATATTTGGTAATTGAAGAAGATAAAAATTTAGGTGTCAAGGCCTGGTAATGGGCTCATGTATAGAATTTGCTAAATCATGTGTGGGGGAAATACCAATTACCCAATAATGGGATTTCTATTTGTGATTTTTATATCATAAATGTAATTTTATTTCCCATAAGTTGATTCACTTTTTTTTCTAATATAGTGATCTATAATTTTACTTGTGGTCTTCTACCACATGAGGTGAGTATGCTTGAATCATGGTAGGCATGTAGGGAAATATGTTGACATGCATTGTCTATGAATCATGAATTTTTATCACATGTGAAAAATATATCTAAAAAGTGAAATTTAATACCTTGATATATCTCATATAAATGAATAAATGGATTTTTTTTGATATGTTGATTCACTTTTTAATCGAAGTTGCAGACTACCCATGTGAAAGTGGTTTTCTATTGTCATATTCACCTCGTGAGATTGATATTATGATGTATCATATTTTATAAAGTGTCTGTTAAACCTTGTAGAGAAAATTACCTTATATTGTTTCCAGATTTAGTATTAGGAGTGTGAAAATAAAACTCCCAACACAATCAAGGGAACATGATTGACAATTAACTTTGTGATAGTTTCCAGAGTGTCATGGGTTCCTTGGAATGAGTGACTATTCTTAACATACCATGGATGATTGATCAGAATAGATTGTTCCAACTATACTATCCTCTTACATTCACTAGTAATGGAATACCGAAGGAATATTAGTTCTAGATTGAGTTAGTTTAAATTATCTTCAATAACCATGACACGCCAACATATAAAATGATGATTCTTCTCACTTATATACTAAGAAACCCATCCAATAACTAGTGTAACATCATAAAGAAATCTAAATAGTAATAGGTTTTAACATAAAATTCATTAGATATGATGTTTATGAGATTTATTTAACTATAAATGCTGATGTCTGAGAGGGATTAGGAGTTTATTCACCTAACGTAGTGAAGAATGTAAATAATTAACTATGCTATATATTTTACCATCATTTAGTGTTTTTCGAAATCTTTTTTAAATAATTAAGTACCATGGGAATTGTTCTTATATGATTGTATCCTTTATGAGATCATGTTATAAGTTATTTTATTTCTCCTAAGAAACAAATCATACATGATTAATTAGGATCTCATAAAAAGGGAATGAGACGAAGGCCTGAAGTGGTGAGAAGGAAGAGTCAACCTGATGATATGGAAGCTCTTCATTAGGAGGAATGATGTTTCACCATGAGAATTATCTATATTGTAGAAATATGTAGATTAGATAAGAAATAATACATTTTTCAGGAAACTGCAGCCATGGGAATTTTTTTATGTGTTTCCAGGATGTTCACATTTTCTTTAGGGTCATTTTCATACAGTTGAGTGTCGCACTCATAGTAGGATCATCCATTATTGGAGGTTATATTGGATAAATAAGTAGTAAATAAGTTACAAGGGACTAATACCTAGACCAAATTCAATGAAGAGGTTAGTTATACCTTTGTATAATTGTATCCATAGTCCCACCATATTCTTAGGTCGAGGTAGTGGATGTGGTACCCAGACATAGGTGTGACAATATCAGTAAGAGAGATAATCTCGGGGGAGTTAGGAAGGATTCCATGGAAGAGGAGTGAGTCAGTTCCATCCTATATATCCCACTATAACATTTATGGGTGTGGTACCATCTTCCATTGTATGTATTATTCTTGCTTCATCGACCCTTTACAATATTTTGTTTAATAATAGAGAATCTCATTTCATTATATCTGCTCAATTTCCCAATAGCATGGATTTGGATGTGGAGATCAAAGATTTTATTATGACCATAAACAAACCATTATAGGTACAATAATAGGGTATTATGTTCTTTAAGTAGTGTCATCTTTGAAATGATGTTGTTTAACACGCCTTCTATTTTCATTGGGAGATGTTTTAGTTGGAAATGGAAGGGTTTAATTTTATTATAGGTATGGATTGGCTAGTTATGTACCAGCCTTTTAAATACAATTTTTAGAGGGGATTGAATTTTATATCTCCAAAAGGGGAACCTATATCCATCAAGAAGAGTCAGTTATTTTCACTAGTCATTAAACATAAATTAAATATTTAGTTGATTTTAATATTGCCCAGTAAGTCATCCAAATTCTCAAAGATTGTTAGTTTTATAATAGTACATTTCTTCTATATGTGGACCAATTTCATGAAGTATTTCATGAAAATTAATTTTTCTAACATCCTAATAAAGAGAGTAATTTCCCAATCTAGTTATTTTTGTGATATTGGATAATTTTCTTTTCATCTATATATATTGGGACTAGTAGATATTCCAGAGTTGAATGTATAGTTATATGATCTAAATTTTATGTGTTTCATATAGCATGGTACATCACTAAGTGGTTCTCCAGGACACTTATAAAGAAGGATGATTAGACTTTGGGGTTATTCATGGATTATTGGAGACTCAACCATATGATAGTAAATAACTAGTATCCCGGTATTTTCTTTCATGATCTCGTTTATTAGCTGAGAGGTACCCATATCTTCTCTAAGATTTACTAAACATTGGGTTATGATAAGTTAACGATGAAACTGTCTATCATATCATAGGCCACATTTAGAATAATTTGTTGATTATAAATGATCATGTTGGTTTCTTTTAATCTAAATATTATGGTTGTGGTACCGATGTCCCTAATGAATCAGAACTTTCATTGATTTCTATATTAGTAAATATATTTTTTTATGGAATCTTGGTGTACTCTAAATCTAGATGTGGTCATGATAAATAAATTTGCACCATCCAATGAAAAGTAAGTGAAAAGAAAATATGTATCAAGCTACCAAAATATTTTTATCTGGAAAAAAAGAGTGACTTTTTTAGGTTATTTCATCGCATAGGCTGGAGATTCAATGGACCCAGAGAAGTTTTCATCCATGTTATACTGGGAAATACTTTATAATGTTTTCCATATTTTGATAATTCTGTGTTGTGAAGGATATTACATACATTTCATTAAATCATTATCCATTATGATGGATTCGATATATAGGATAATCTAGATATAAGTGATGTTCTTTTGGAAAAATAATTATGAAGATTCCTTCTATGTATTGAGGAATATGTTGACCATAGAAATGAACCCCACCACACATAATCTTGATAAGGGTAATATTATCTTAAATGACACATCTATATTTGGAAATAGAGTATTTATAATGTTGGAGGATTGAGTAGATAGTTATGGTTGCAGATACTTGAGGTCATATGGAAGTAATTACCCAACTCATTATCTTGACTTACCTATGGAAATATATGTATCATGGTGTTAGCAACATTATATTTTGGGAATGTGGGTTGGGTTATAAGAAGACCACAATAGTATCAACTATGCCTTTTCAAAGTGGGAAATAAACTTTTTGTAGAGGATCTAGGTCATGTAGATCCTATCAGTTGACTTTTATTTATCCTATAATCTAGGGAAGGGAAATCTCATTTTTGATGCCCCGAGTAAGAATACATAAGAAGAAAATGTATGAGCATTTAATAATGAATGGTGGGTAGAGATTCTCATTATATAGATTCAACAGATGCTTATAAGACTCAGGTATGACCATATCTATCATTGAAACATGTTATACCTATATATCTAATATTAATCAAGATTGTTTAGTTCTAGGATCTAGATGGATTGGAATTGTGGAATAGAATTATGGTGGGGAGCCACCATTTGGTTAGAAATTTTGATGTGATGATGTAATTATTTTACATATCAATATATGGGTTCCTAGGGGATTAATTAAGGACCCAATAAGGTAATTTCATTCTTCCATGTGGGTAGTAAATCCCAGTTTGATGAAGATGTATCATTATCTCCATTGGTTGTTATGGTGGCTAGTGATAATGAAAGTGATAGTTGGTCAGGTTGTGTGATGCATTTCCTATCGGTGGGTGAAGTATGAGCATCAATATCCAATATTATTACTATAGTATTTTTTCATTATAGAATTGATATGGGATGATTTAAACATTGTATTTTTTATAGGATTACTCATGACACCTCAAAAGAATGATGTACTATGGGTGATATTAGATCTACTAATGAAGGTATCCCACTTATTTCCTATCAAGGATACCATCAATATCAATGATATAGATAATTTATATATAATGAAGAAAGTTTTATTCTTTGGTGTTATATGGAGTTTTATTTCTTATCATTATCCATATTTCACATCATGGTTCTTGTTGGGCCTTTAGAATGCATTGATATTATTGGTTGTTTCGAGTATATCGTTTCATCCTAAGACTGACAACCAATATAAATTGATATTTATAATTTGGATGATATATTATGAGCTTGTGTTTTTTCTTCTAGTGGTTATTGATATTGGAATATAGAATTCATGGATTTTTCTTAAAATGACGTTATATAGTCACTGATCCAAATGGATCCATTAGTGGCCATGTATAGATGTCAAAGACAGTCTCCTATATGATGGATAGAGTTTTGTGAGATAACACTCATTGGACTTAGACTGATGAAGGTAATTTATGAATAGGTATATATGATCAAATAGTTGTTGGTGAGCATGGATATATGAAACAAATCATATGTTGAACATCTGAGATAACCTATTGTTTTTTAGGTGTGTCATTGGGTTTTTCTTAGGTGAATCTTATAAAAGAGAATGATTATATACCTAGTCAAGCAAAGATAAAGATTTTTATTAACATTCCATTTGATATATTGGAGGCGGTCGGTCAAGAGTAACACCATTTCCCTTTCCAAAGTTCATTAATTCTATGTACAATGTTTTACAAATATCTTATCTCATAGATATCCCATTGACCCCTCTCAAATGATTGATATTGATGATGTTTTTCTTTATTATATTTCATCCTTTATGGATTATCTGATACATTTCATGGATTTTATATATAATAATCTCTATGGGAATAGTTTTCAATAAGAACATGTATAATGAAAGCATGGACATGTTCCTGAGGAAACCATGGATCAAGAGTCTGATATACAGGCGTAGTGGCACGACTTGTTTTCCATTACTCTGTATTGAATCATGGGAGAAACAATTATTATGATATGTTATACAATAGGGATATTGTAACATCATATATTTTTTCATGTGTATTTTCTTTAAGTTTTGAATTTATTATGATTAATTTTTGTTAAACAACAATATATATGGTAAAAAATAAATCTATAAAGTGATAAAAAAAAGGTTTCATATGTGTTTATGTATGTGGGGAGTCATGCTAGTAGGAGGATATATTTGTCTTGAAGACCTATAGAGAATGTAGAGCCACCAGCTAGCTAGTGTGATATTTGATGTGTATGTCTCCAATAAGAGAAAAACCAGATAATTAGTGTGGTTCAAATCCATGAATTCATTTTAGAGGTTACCACTATCTTACTAGTGGTTTGCATCGGCTTCCTGGTGGTGCACACTAGCTACCCGACAGTGTCAAGCTAGGATGGAAAAGCAAGGTTCAATGATTTCATTTTATATACCAGAAAACTCATTTATCCATTTTGAATACCCATTGTAAACAATAATATAGGATTAGTGTGTTTGGAAGATAATCAATGGAGAACAAGTCTTCTCCAACACCTCTCTTTGATTCTTTCATTTCTTCTTTGATCCGATGATCCAAAATCATTATGTCTCACTTTTTTCTATTGTTGAGATCGTATAGTTTTCTCCTTGAATTATCTTCATCCAGTAGTGAGGGGATGTTTCAGCCATATCAGCTTGGTTTTTTTCAAAGAGATCTAATTATCAATCATAGTTTCCTTCTTCATTTTTTGAGGAGGGTGTTCTAGAATACTCTCTAAAACTAGTTTCATTTTTATAGTATGTGAAATATGTGCAACCATGTTGGTGTTCCAGGTACATAAACTAACCATGATTTTAGCACAATATTTTGATTAATCCATACACATAAAAACCAACCACCATCAACCCCTGTTGGGTCCACTATCATTAATAATAAGAAATGAAGCCACCCTATAGGTGAACAAAAAATTTATCCAATTATTCTTTAGGAATTACTAACATCTAACATCTCATCACATGTATTGGAATAACCAATTAATTCTTAGAAATTTATTTTAAAAGTAAAACTTAGAAGGAAACTAAATATATATTTTCATATATTTGATGTTTTCATGATAATATGATTCATTTTTCATATATTGGTTTGAAGATGGAAACTGGGATACAATTATATGTAGAATGAAATTGATACATTTATTTTGATCATACATTAATTGGATTAATGGAATGTAAATTTCAATAATTATTAATTTATTTATATTAAAAAATATATAATTTTTTGATGAATTTTAATGAATCATCTATTGTTGTAGATGTTGTAAATTCTATATTTTTCTTTAAAATGGGAAATCACAAATAGTTTGATGTCCTATCATCATGTAAGTAGTCCTAGAATTGGAATTCACACTCGGACCATTAATACTATTTCTCTTGGAATAGTATTACACTATAGGAATAGTTAATCAGCTATGAATTCACACGGTTACCAATGATACATTTTCCTTTGGTAGAGTATTACACCATGGGAACAATTAATCAACACTACCATAGGAATTTTTATATATCCTATTAAGGAAACTCTTCCTTTTCCCATGGCCTTCTCTTTCACACAAAAAACATGTTAGAATCAATAAGATGGGAAATAACGTAAATCATATTATTACATGGTTATATGGTATATGATGGTGTTAAAATTGATTTATTGAAATGATTTTTTAAAATTCATCCTTGGTAGGATAATCCCCCAATTTTATTGGTGATTCATCCTAGGAAGGAGAATCCACACCTATGCCGATATATTCTACATTATGGAGATGTAGAATGGGATTAACCCTTGTTTTAACATAGAGATCATTATTCATTAGGTTTATTTGATGTTATTAATTATTTTATGAATTAATAAACCTATTTATCATAGTATTTCTTGCACTATATATGCAGACTAGATTTTCTAGAAACCATGGGTAACAGTCTAATGATATGTACTCAGATAGGGTTCAGGCCTATATTGGGTTCCTAGGATGATTTTAAGGATGTATGTTTTCCCAAGGTAATGGTTCCCTATACTTGAGTAATTACCATATAAGATTCAATTTGAATTTTGGATTGGGCATTGTGTTTTGGACCATGTTTCTTTTGGATTCATTGTTTTAGAAACTGTCATTTAGTTTATCATTATATAGATTAATAAATGATATTTAGTTTTCATTAAATATAACAAGAAATTTCCTATTATTCTTTTATGTACTTTTTATTATTTATAAATGTTTGTTTTTAGTTTTTTATGACATCATAAATTCTTTTTTATTTTACTGTTTCATTTATCATATTTATGCTATAATTGAATTTATTTACTATAGGGTATAGTCTACCCACTCTATTATTTACACCCACTCTTAAAGTTAGTAGCCTAAAGAATTGGGGAGGTATAGTTGAGGTACCATAATGGATTAAATATCTCCCAAAAAGTAGTATTGGGAATAGGATATTACACAATTTTTCTAATCATCGATAACAATTTCATCAATTCAGTATAAGTGGATAATCATTCATATTATCTATGGATGTATTTGACTATTTTGAATGTACTATCTCTATGGTAAGATCTCAATGTCACGACCCGTCCTTGGGGCCTATGACATTACTACCCCAAGCTCACCTTCCATAGGTCGGTGGTTGGCAACTAGCACCAAAGGCCTAAATCCCGGAAAAAGGGAAGGAATTTCCTTTATAAAGTAAACATACACAACAGAGTATGAAAGTGAAGTAAACACTGAGTAAAACTAGGCATAAAGTAAGTGCTGAAAAGAAAATGGGCCAGTATACAAAAAAAACTGAAAATATAGTACAACTAAAAGGAATGTACAATAGCAGTAAGTAAATGGTAACTCTGAGACGTCCTCCGGAAATCCCACTTGAAGGGTGGGCACAGATAGTCTCCTCAGCTCCTTGGGTCCGACCATCCTCTTCGTGTACATCCCGCCAAGTGGTCCACCTCCAGGTACAGTCCAGCTCCACAAGCCTCCACCTTGATCAGTTTTGTCCGTTGTCTGCATCCAACACAATTTAGTGCGGGCATAGCCCGTGCTGGGGTGAGTATATGATACTCAGTAGGGACCCCGAGACCCGTGATGGTCTCTCCGAATCCACGAAGGATAAAACAAAAAGGAAAGATACAACATGAAGGTTCAACCAACTCTACTTTGGTATATGCCCGTACATATACCTATGTCATCAATTCCAGTTTGGCTCTAACTCACAAGCCCAAGTATAACCCAGTCCACACAGGAAAACACAACCCAATCCACATAGAAAAAAACCACCCAATATACAGAGGAAAGCATAACCCAATCCACATAGGAAAGCAAGTAAATCACATCGATGATAATGATTAAATTCAAGAATCAGCTCACACATGTATAAATATTTTGTAATGAGATAGAGATGATCAGATGTATCCACTGATTCATCTAAGATGTCGGACCCACACATGATAAAAGTCTAGCTAAGCTCTCAGACCCACATAGGATACAAGACAAGCTACTCTGCCAGACCCACACAGGATACAAGTACATAGGTCAATACCCTGGACCCACACCTTATACAAGAACAGTAGTCATCATCTTCGAAACCACGGATGATTCCAGTACGGTAGTTTTCACTATCGAACCCATGCAGGATTCCAGTACAGTAGTCGATGCAGTCGCATCCATCTCTAGGGTTCCCACACACATCGTGATCGATTCTAGGTTGGGTCTACTCCTCGAGCATGAGAGAGATTAGATACATCAACTATTACGAAGTCCATAGTTGATGTATCCCAAAGTTCTATATCATCAAAAGAAACCCAACGCGGCAGACGGTGTGTCAATCGGATGCCTGGTCTGAGAGTTATTGGCTTTTCTGTCCAAGGGGCCCGGTTGGTTTTTAAGCTAAAACCAACCCGATCATACTCTAGCTACCTCCAAAACTCAATTGGATTAATAAAAAAGGACCATCTCGGCAAAAGGATCCCAACGCAATTGACGACAATTCAATCAGACACCTAGTCCTTATGTTATAAGAGTTTCCGCTCAAAGGGCCCGGTTGGTTTTGAGTTCGAACCAACCCGGCCATACCCACACTTTGCTGAAACCTCAAGTGTAATATAGATATACGATAGACTCAGTACAAGTATTCCTACTCAATTGACAGTGCATCGATCGGAGGTCTATAACTCATGTTAAGGGAAAATCACTGAAAACGGTCCGAAGTGGGGGGGTCTGGGCCAGGTCCGACCCGACCCAACCCCCCTCGGTCGGCCCGAACCGGGTCAACCCGACCCAGGCTAGCCCCGTCCCGGTGGGGCGCAGCCCGTCCCGGTCCGCATGAACCACCCCGGCCTGGCCGGGGGGTGCCCTGTCTCGGGCAGCGAGCCAAGCAGGGGGGCACGGTCCCCCCCATTCCACGGACGTGGCGCCAGGGTGGTGCCACTACTCCACCGGATCCCGTGCAGCCGCGTGATCTGGCCCCCGCCGTCGTGGCTGAAGCCGTGGCGGGCTCCTTCTGGCGGTGTGCCCGGGCGCTGCCACCTCCAGCCAGTCGGCCGGTGCTGGCCGCCGGGGACTTCTGTGGGCCACCAGAGTCATTTTAGTGGTCTCATTCTGCTCCCGTATGTGCCTACAGTCGTCTCTGGACACGTACATTACT
The DNA here is from genome assembly GCA_963277665.1 of Viscum album. Taxonomy (NCBI): domain Eukaryota; kingdom Viridiplantae; phylum Streptophyta; class Magnoliopsida; order Santalales; family Viscaceae; genus Viscum; species Viscum album. The sequence continues at coordinate 1,317,138,423 of OY728121.1, forward strand.
GTGACGAACCCTAGTCGCCAATTCGGTCATGCTTCATCATCGCAAATTATTCCGCATATCAAGAACAAAGTAGCGGTGGGTTCGTACTTTTTTGTTAGTCCGTGCCCACGGCGTTAGTGGTTCTAAACAACACCAAAAAATATTGCACGCCATTCCGAGGGTATAAAATCATGTAATAAAATTTATACAAAAACCCCCTACCACAATAGATGATGTTGGACGTCTGCGTCGCGGGGAATGGAATCGTAAGTGATGTCTGAGTGCGCCGAGGAAGAAGCAATGTCTCCTCCCTTGTCGTGAAGAAGGGAATTTGTGGTGCATCGTCGATCTTTGAGGAACCGGCGCTCTTCTTCATTCTTCATCAGAGGCCGGTGTTCTTCGTCATTCTTCCTTGGAGGCTGGCCTTATTTGTCGTTCTTCGTCAGGGACCGGCATTCTTAAAAATCTCAAGAGCTCTCCCCCGATCTCTCCCGCACACCGAAGCTCTTTCCCAAATTAAATAATATATTCCTCCTATTATTTAATTTCACACACAAAGAAACTCCATGAATTAATTCACCAAATTTAATAACATGATGAATATTAATTAACAAAGGGACAGAGAAGGTTCCCCATTATTAAACGTGTTGGTAGTTTAATGGGGGTGTTCCCAATTAATGGGGGGTTTACTAACATTTTTAGAGGTAATTAAATGTTGGGGGTCATGTGGGACCCACCTATATAACACCCACACATGGGTAGTTAAGTGGATGTGGGCCCCACCCTTAACGACCCAAGGGAGGGAAAAACCACCTTATAAAATAAAAATTGTTCCGTCAATTTTTATTTATTTCTTGAATAAACCCCCAAAAATATCTTATCCTCCTTTGTGAACACAACTACGTTAAGTGTCGCCTTAAGAAATTACCGGCGCTGCAAGTTCATCTGTGCCCTTAGATTTTAATTCCGAACACCTGTTCAAAAGTTAGAAAAACCAACTCATTCGTTCACTGAACATACCAGATATGAACTTCCAAAATTGATTCCGGGCACACACCGCCTCAGAATCAAGTGTCGTCAGAAGCCACGGGCTATTAAAATTCCAAATATTTTTTTAAAAAAAATTCGTTAAATTTCTAGGTGATTACATTACTCCCACCTCAGGGATTTACGTCCCCATAAAGGTACAAAATAAACTAGGGGACCAAATGGGGGTACTGAGCACACATCTGTGCCTACCGCTCCCATATGCTCTCCTGAAGGTTTCCATGCTGCCAACGAATGCGCACCAGAGGTATCGACCATCCACTTAGGAACTGCTCCTGTCAATCCTCAATATCCACCAGGACCACCCCAAAAGGCGCCCCGTCATCGATGTTCATCTCTCCGTGATCGATGATACGCATTTGGTCATGCACATATCTCCTCATCAGAGATACGTGGAGGACGTCGTGCACCCAGTGCAATTGAAGTGGAAGGGCCTAAAAGTAAGCCACCTCACCTACCCTGCTGAGGACTTGAAAAGGCCCGACGATGCACGGAGATAACTTGCTGCCCCAGAAAAATCTCCGTAATCCAATTCTAGGTGAGACCCGTATGAAAACGTGGTCCCCATTCTCGAACTCTAGTGGTCTTCGCCTCCTATCAACATGCGACTTCTGTCTACTCTATACAGTCCTCATCCACTCCTGGATGACCTGCACCTTCTCCGTCATAGCCTAAACAATCTCTGGTCCAAAGATTGCTGACTCCCCAGGGTCAGTCCATCATAGAGGTTATCTGTAAGGTCAAACGTATGGTGCCTCGTATGGTTCCATCCCAATGGTAGAGTGGTATCTGTTGTTGTACAAATACTACACCAAGGGTATGTGATCCTCTCAGCTGTGACCCAAGTCAAGGACACATGCATGGAGCATGTCCTCGAGCATCTGAATGGTCCTCTCTGTCTGGCCATCATTCTAAGTGTGAAAGGCAGTGCTCAGGTGTAGTAGTTTCCCGAAAGCCTCCTGAAATCCCTTCCGAAGCCGAGAAGTAAAGCGAGCGTCTCGATCAGAGATGATATACGATGGCACACCATGAAGCTGTACGATCTCCTGAACATAGAGGCATCTCATTCTCTCTACTGATCCATTCTGTATGATCGGTAGGAAGTGGGATGACTTGGTGAGTCGGTCTATGATCACCCATATGGTGTCATGTCCTTTGGAAGTACGTGGAAGCCTCATCACGAAATCCATGGATATACCGTCCCACCTCCACTCCAGGACCTCTAAGGGTCGTACCAAGCCTGCAGGTACCTGGTGCTCTGCCTTCACATGTTGACAAGGGAGTCATCAAGAAACAAACTTTGCCACAGCCTTCTTCGTACCCGACCACCAGTATTTTCGTCTGAGGTCTTGGTACATCTTCTCTACCCTAGGATGTAATTCTAAAGGGGAAGTGTGGAACTCCCTCAGAACCACCTCCTGTAGTGCAACTGGTACCAAGATACGTCCCCGTAAGAGGATGATGTGCTCCCCACATTCAAAAAATCCATTAGGTGCCAGCCCTGAGGATATATGAGCACGTCACGCCCCACAATCAACATCCCCGCAATGTGCCACTCTGACCCACTGATGTAGTGGAGGAGTGACTGTGTGGGATTGAAGATATTCTATCCCATCTCTATCCATGAAGGATATCTACAAAGTGGATAACTGCTCAATTGCCTATCCATGTATTTGAATGCCCGATCTCCTGCTGAGAGCATCAGCCACAACGTTCCCCTTCCCAGGAGTATAGAAATTATCATAGTCATAATCCTAGACGAACTCGAGCCATTTCCGCTGTCTCTTGTTCAGGTCCATCTGTGTGAAAATGTACCTGAGACTCTAGTGGTCAGAGTAGACTCTAAAGCGCTCACCCGTGAGATAGTGCCCCCAAATCTTCAAGGCGAATACCACTACTGCTAACACCAGGTCATGGGTAGCATAGTTCTTCTCATGATTCCTCAACCACCGTGAACTGTAAGCAATCACTGCTTGCTCCTGCATTAGGACACACCCGAGTCTGGTCCCTGATGTGTAGCAGTAAACTACATACCCTATTCCCTCCTACGGTAGCCTCATGATGGGTGCACTGTTCAATCTCTTCCTCAGCTCTTGAAAGCTCTGCTAACAACTGTCTAACCACATTAATGGTTTCCCCTACTTTTCAATGCTGTAAGTGGTGCTGCTACTCTGGAGAAGTCTGGCACAAATCTATGATAGTACCCAGCCAATCCTAGGAAACTGTGCACCTCCTTCTCGCTCCTGGGTGGCTTCCAAGCAAGTACCACATCATCCTTCACAAAATCCACTAAAACACCCACCTTAGAGATGAATTTCACCAAGAATTGAACCTCTCGACGCCGGAACTGAATCTTCAAGATCCTACCATAAAGCTTGTTCTCTCGTAGTGTATCCAGAACAACCCGTAAGTGGAAGGCCTGCTCCTCCTCGGTTGTCGAGTAAATCAGTACGTCTTTAATGAAGACTACGCCAAACCGATTGAGGTAGGGCGGGAAGATCCTGTTAATGAGACTCATGAACACTGCTGGAGTGTTGGTCACACCAAAGGTCATGACCAAGAACTCATAGTGGCCATACCGACACCTGAAGGTCGTCTTCTGCACATCCTCGTTCCAAAATTGAAGATGATGAAAGCCAAACCTGAGGTGTATCTTTAAGAACCGAAGTGCTCCATTGAGTTTAGCTACGAGGTCTTTAATCCTCATAAGTGGACACTTGGGGGTCACCTGGTTTAGGTGACAGTAGTCGACACACTGTCGCAAGCTCCCATCTGCCTTCTTGGTGAACAGAATCAGAGAAAACCAGGGTGAAACACTGGGTCAGATAAAAACTTTCCCCTGTAATCGTCTAGCTCTACCATCAGATCACGAAGCTCGGAGGGAGCTATCTGATATTCTGGAGTAAATATCGGTCATGAATTCTGGTACAGGTCTATGTAGATGTTTACCTCTCTGCGAGGAGGTTGTCCTGGAAAGTCATCAGAAAAAAATCCGCATATTGATCTACCACAACAAGAAATCTTGGACTCTGCACATCAACTACGCCAATGATGAGACTATCCAATTGATGTGCGATCAGATAACCTCTCCACTGCGTAAGTCCATCATGTGCTGTGAAGGTTCCCTTTTCACTAGTGAAGGTGAAACTAGTCCCATCCGCGCAGACACACCCCACCTTTTGCCTAATACAGTAGACCTGATCATGGACAGTAGATAACTAGTCCGTACCCAAGATGACGTCATAAGGCCTCGACGCCACTACAAAAATATCCCATCTGAGGCTCTCACCTCCTTGAGTAAGCACACTCTACCGGCACCAGTGCGTAATCGTCGAGTCTGCTCCCGTAGGAGTTTCTGGCCATAAGGATCGATCCAACGGCTCAATCGGAGTCTCCGAGCTACGAACAATGGCAACAAAAATAAAATACTGAATCGCACCTATGTATATAAGAACTATAGGAAGGGTGGAGTAGACACAGATATTACCTTGAATCATCTCGTTTGCATTGTGGTCGAAGCCTCTACTTACTGGAGTTGAGCCTGCCTCTGACCGCCAGCTCCCTGTGGTCGGGGTGGACCTCCTAGGGGTGGTGGTGGTAGAGCCTCGAAGCATCGTCCACAACCCATTGCTCAACCAGCTCCTTTGCCCCTCCCACCTGCTCCCAGTGGACTGCCACGGTCGAACCTCTGCCTCTGCCTGAGAGGTCCCTCCACTGTCAGCTGCTTGTCTGCATGGCGGGTCGGGCATTTACGAGCCATGTGGCCCTTCTCACCGCATGCATATCACTCTCTGCTCCTCGTAAGGTTGGCTCTGCGTTGCATGCTCCGTATAGCCGAACCGTTATCCTAAGGTCGCCCACCTGTCGGCCTGGTCCGGTTGGACCCCTGCATCATCTGTTGACTGCCGGCTGTAGGAGACTCCGCTCCATGCCGTCCTGTGGTGGGACTCGCTGCTGATGGCTGATCGGTGATAAAGTTGTCCACTAACAGGGCTCGCTCGAGCACCCCCGTGTACATCGGTATGCTGAGGGGAATCGTCGAAGCTCTGATATCATGTCTCAGTCCCAGCTCAATGCTTCAAGCCCGAAAGAATGGGTCTAGAACCATGTTCGTGGAGTATCACAAGAGGTCGGAAAATCTCGCTGAGTATTGGGCTACTGACATTCTGCCCTTCTGCAGCTGTAGTAACTCCTGGACGCGCACCGCACGAAGGGTGGATGGAACAAACTCTAAGTGTAAGAGGCTCTCGAAGTATGCCCAATGTATAGATGCCTCATCGTGCAACTAGAGCATCAAGCTTCACCATCTACCTGCTGTTGCATGGAGGAGACACACGACAAGGTCCACCATAATATCTTCCAGTGTCCCTACTAGTCTGAAGACTCTGACGATGGCCTCCAGCCAATCGTCGGCTGCATGAGGATTTGTCTCTCCATGGAACCTGGGCGGCCTCTGTCTCTGAAACTCGTGCAACGCACTCAGGGGGCATGAACTCTCTTCCGCTGGGGAGGGTAGCATTAGTGGCTCAGCAGGTAGAGGTACCTATGGTGCCTCTCCTGTAATGGGGCCCTACACCGAGGCCTCTTCGCTCGATGGGCTTCCATAACGAACATAACTAGGAACCCTAGATGGATGCCTTCTTGGGGCCATCCTAAAAAGAAAGTGGTGTTCCACGGTTAGTACAGTATACCTGGTGAGATGACACAAAGTAATCACAAAGAATAATTTTGAAAGGAAACACACACGCAATCAGTGTTTTCATGCACTGATTCAGAAATCAGTGGTCAGGGTCCTAGTGTATGGATACGTGAGACACCGCACCAACACTGGACTCCCTGGACTGAAAACCACACTCAATACTCTTAACACTATTGCTTCACCGGGAAGAAAGATCGAGACCTGAGTTCTATAGTAGAACCGACTCCTCCGATAACAATTTGTCACGACCCATCCTCGGGGCCCGTGTCGTGACTACCCCAATCCCACCTTGCATAGTTCGGGGGCTAGAAACTAGCCCCAAAGGCGTAAATACTAGAAAAAGGGAATGCATTGCCTTCATAAACTAAACATACACAATAGAGTACACAAGAGAAGTAAACACTGAATAAAACTAGGCACAAAGTAAGTGCTGAAAAGAAAATGGGCCATTATACAAATCCAACATGAAATACAGTACAACTGAAAGGAAAGAAAAATAGCATTATGTAAACAGCAACTCCGAGTCATCCTCTGAAAATCCCATTTGAACGGTGGGTACAAATAGTCTCATCAGCTCCTCAGGTCTGGTCGTCCGCTCCGTGTACGTCCCGCTATGTGGTCCACCTTCAGGTACCATCTAGCTCCACAAGCCTCTACCTTGATCAGTGATGTCTGTCGTCTGCATCCAACACAACGTAGTGTGGGAATTGCATGTGCATGGGTGAGTATATGATTCTCAGTAGGGACCCCAAGACCCCCAAAGGACTCTCAGAATCCACGAAGGATAAACCAAAAAGGAAAGATACAACATGAAGGATCAACAAACTATACTTAGGTATATTCCCATACATATACCTAAGTCATCAATTCCAGTTCGACTCCAACTCATGAGGCCAAGTACAACCCATTCCACACAGGAAAACACAACCCAATCCACACAGGAAAACACAAACCAATCCACACAGGAAAGCACAACCCAATCCATACAGGAAATCAAGTCAATCACATCGATGATAATGATTGATGTCCATACTCTTATCACATAGGTATACATCTTTTGTATAGCTATAGAGATGATCAAATGTAGCCACTAATTCATCTAAGTTGTCAGACCCACACAAGATACATGTCCAGCTATGTGGTCGGACCCACACAAGATACATGACCAGCTACTCTGCCGGACCGATACAGGATACAAGTACAGAGGTCAATACTGCCAGACCCACATAGGATAAAAGAACAGTAGTCATCGCCGTTGAACCCACAGAGGAATCTCATACGGTAGTCATCACTGTCGAACCCACGAAGGATTCCGGTACTGTAGTCGATGCAGTCGCTACCAGATCTAAGTTTCCCGCACACAGCATGCTCGATTCGGAGAGGCTCCGCTCCTCGATCAAGACAGAGATTCGATATATAAACTATTACAAAGTCCATAGTTGATGTATACCAAATTTCTGTCTCGTCAAAAGAAACCCAACGTGGTAGACGGTGCATCAATCAGACACCCAGTCTATGAGTTATTGGCTTTTCCATCCTAAGGGACCGGTTGGTTTTTATGCTAAAACCAACCCAACCGTACTCCAGCTACATCCAAACATGAAGTGGAGTAAGCCAAAAGGACTGTCTCATCAAAAGGATCCCATCACAATTGACGACACGTCTATCGGATGTCTGGTCCTTAGGTTATAAGTGTTTGCGATCCACAGGCCCGGTTGGTTTCGAGTTCGAACCAACCCAGCCATACCCAAACATTGTCGAAACCCCAAGTGTAATATGCCAAAAAGACCATCTCTGTCCATGGATTCTAACAATTGACGGTGTGTCGATCGGAGGTCTGTAGCTCATGTTATTGGAAAAAGACTGAAAATGGTCTGATGTGGGCGGTATGGGCCCGGTCCGACCCAGTCCAAGCCCCCCCTGGTTAGCCCGGTCCATGCGACCCACCCCGGCCTGGCCGGGGTGGGGGGGGGGTCACTGGCTCGACCAGTGAGCCGAGCAGGGGGGCGCAGTCCCCCACTTTCTACGGACGTGATGCTAGGGTGGCACTGCTGCTCCCCCAGATCTCGTGCGGCCATGGCATTCGGCCCCCACCGCAGTGGCTTCAGCCACAGCGGGCTCCTATCGGCAGTGCGCAGGGGCACCGCTGGGGACTTCCACGGGCCACCAGAGTCATTCCGATGGTCCGATTCTGCTCTTGTCTGCGCCTGCGGTCATCTCGGGACCCGTACATTACTGTGACGACCTCCAATTGCCAATTCGGTCCCACTTCGTCATCTCCAATTATTCCACATATAAAGAACAAAGTAGCGGTGGGAGTAGGACTTGTTCGTTAGTCCGTACCCACTGCGTTAGTGGTTCTAAACAACACCAAACAATGTTTCACATCATGCCAAGGGTATAAAATCACGTAATGAAATTTATACAAAAACCCTACCTCAAGAGATGATGTTGGACGTCAGCATCACAGGGAATGGAATTGTGGGCGACGTCAGAGTGCACCGAAGAGGAAGCTATGTCTCCTTCCTTGTCGCGGAGAAGGGAGTTGGTGGCGCGTCATCGTTCTTTGAGGAACCGGCATTATTCGTCGTTCTTTGTCGGAGGCCAGAGTTCTTCGTCGTTATTCGTCGAAGGATGGCGTTCTTCGTCATTCTTCGTCGGAGACCGGCGTTCTTCCAAAGCTCAAGTGCTCTCCCCCGATCTCTCTGGCACAACAAAGCTCTTTCCCAAATTAAATAATAGGTTCCTCCTATTTTTTAATTTCACATGCAAAAAAACTACCTGAATTAATTCACCACATTTAATAACGTGATGATAATTAATTTTAGAAGGGTGAGAGAAGGGTCCCCATTATTAAACGTGTTGGCAGTTAAATGGGGGTTTTTCCAATTAATTGGGGGTTACAAATGTGTTTAGAGGGAATTAAATGGTGGGGGTCGTGTGGGCAACACCTCTCTAACACCCACACTTGGGTAGTTATGTGGATGTGGGTCCCACCCTTAACTACCCATGTGAGGGAAAACCCACCTTACAAAATAAAAAAAATTCTGTCAATTTTTATTTATTTCTTGAATAAACCCCCAAAATTATCATCTCCTCCTTTACGAACGCAACTATGGTAATTTTCCCCTTGAGAATTTACCGGCGCTGCGAGTTAATCGGTTCCCTCAGATTTTAATTCTGAGCACCACTTCAAAACATAGAAAAAACCGCCCATTCTTTCACTAAACGTACCTAAGCTAAACATCGAAAATTGATTCCAGAGACACCGGGCCTCAGAATCAAGTTTCGTCAGAAGCCACAAACTCGTAAAATTAAAAATAATTTAAAAAATTTCCTTGAAATTCCCGGATCTTTACACTCAAAGTGTTAGTTATGTATTTTTTAGGTTCACTACATAGATAATGTCATCAAAAATGAGTGAGTTCATGGGAGTAACCCAAAAGAATGTTCATAGAGTGAATACTACTTAGGTTGTTAAGAAACATATTGATATTTATGAAAGAATTATATATGATTAATACTCACATGAATAATAATATCCAAAATGGGGAGTTCTTTATTTAGTATAAGCATTTCTAGAAGGATTTTGAGAATTCATAGTGGTGATTGATGACTAGACTATATTGGGGATACCATAGGAAGAAGATGAGTACATTGTGTTCTATGATTGTTCTAAATATAGGTTTATTTGTGGCCTAATGTAGACGAAGTTGATTATTTATTATGATTCAAAATATTGTATAAATTACAAGTATAATTATGAGTCCCTTGATTTAGGGCTGGTAGTAATAATGTTATCCTCAAATACTCAGAGACATTAGATCCTTGGTGATCAATATTTAGTGTGAAAACGTCACAAGATCCTTGGAAACATATTCACAAAAAATGAAATTAAACTAAGGAATATGAGGTTTCTATTGTACGTATGAGAATATGAAAAGTCTATATTCTATACCAAAAGGAATGGAAAAATATAGGTTTATTCCATTGTCTTAAAATCACATACTCAATTGATAGAGAAGGAATCTATATTGATAAAAGAAATGTACTTTTCATTAATGAACAAGGGTGGATTGGATTAGCATTGGTTAAGAGTGGTGATCCCTCTAATCCTTGAGTTTGTGAGGGATAAATATTTTTGAGACATCCATTTTGAGGTTGTGTGCTTCCAAATATTCACAAGTGACACAGAAAATAGATTTTCCAATGGTAGGGAGCACCTAATCATCATTTAGGCTAATACATTGGTTCAAGCCATGATAAATGATGAGGTATTAATATATTTAAACACTCCCCCTAGTGATATATCCTAGTTTTATGAAATTTTCCATATCCTATGATGTGTATTATGAAATCATATTTTGATCCTTGGAAGGGGAAGATATTAAAAAATAGGCTGAATCTATCCTAAAATGAAGTAAAAATAATTAAATTAAAAAGACTTGAAAACATTTCATACCTAGTAAATTGTTTGAGTTTATTTGTTATTATTTTTTATGGGGAGAGTTAATAATGATGAACATGAAGAGACATATATAAGGGAAAACTACCTCATAAGGGGGACAATGTCCACCATATCCATGAATTTCACTCCTGGACTCTCTAAAACAAAAGGGGTTATATCATCTTCACTATGTGATTAACCATACAAAAAGATGGAAGAAAACATATACAACATTTCATGGAACTAATGACCACCCATACAATCAAAAAAATGTGATCAATCTAGAAAAAAAATGATCGATACATATCATTTTATAGGATAGGTCTCAATGTTCTTTTATGAATTAGGATAATTTTGGTAATTATAGGAATCATTAAATCGAGCCCCCATATATCAATTCATTCAATGATCATAAGAAAAAGTATTTAATCCATTGTAAATGTATTAATAAAAGGGAAACCATTTTGTTGAAATCGAATGTAGGAATTCAACGTGTAGGTTTTACCATGATATCTCTCACATAAATTAGTGGTGTACATGAAATATATTCATGTACATTTCAAGCATATATTTAAATTCAATCTATAGTTTCTTTATATGCATAACATGAATGTAATCAACATGCATTATATTCATATATTCTATGTGAACTATATATATATACATATATATAATGTACGACATAGTTTATATTTTCATGATAAATATATGAATAACACACACATATAGATATATAAAATAATAAAATTTTCATATACATTAATTAAATATACATTCATCGTATAATATATATTTTATTTAACATTATGAAATATCCAAATGGCACTAAAATAACATATGTACATTTTTATAAACATCAATACTCATTATGAATCCAACAAAACCCTTTTTAAAATAATGTTAAATTGATTTTCTAATTTTGTAATAAACATATTATTCATAATATTAACCTTATATAATGGCCTAACTATGTGTTTCTATTAGACCTATATGTGTTGAAAACATTTACATTATTTCCATGTCATATATGTGGGAAATTTTCTGTGTCTAGAAAATATTCATTTCTTCTTAAGATAATAAGGGGTTTGTTGTGATCTCCATCAAACATACTCAAGTCCCTTTACAAACATTTCCCCCAATTGATGATTACTATACATTATATAAATAGTGTATAATACCTTTTATATTAAATAAAGTGTCTATTTAGATATGAAACATGAGATCATAATATTTTCCAACTCATCATTTATTGATTCTCAAAAAAATAATAACCATGATGATGAATACATCACAAGTCATTCATCTATGAGTTCAGTACATCCCATGCCCCTCATCCTAGTATATGACCACATGATTTATTACTCAACTAATTATGACCCTGTATTTGATATGTCTAATTTAATTAAATTATAGATTCATTTTATAATCAAACAAGTGGAAAATATCATATTTATTACACTGAAACCTATGACAAGATCAACTAAATTACAAGCAATCCCCTAATTTCCAATATCACATTTCATTTTTGTATGTAAGGTAACACTTCATAAAGGATCTCTTTATAGGTACATCTTCGAATTCATGTATGAAAGATAGGTAATAATAATGCACCACAATGTATATCAATGTCTATATGACATTCCATGATATATAATTTAGCATCGCATTCAAGTTTATAAACTTCTGAAAAATACCCAATGAATAAATTCTTCATTCCACTTATAAAATACTTTTTAACAAGTATAAGATTCTATTTTTGATAATATTTACATATCATCAAAACCCATTATAATCATGGTTTATAATAAATTGGGGATAAATTAAAAATGTTTTTAGGGGATATTTATGATTCTGTGAATCATTTAATGTTACTAATGATACGGAATAATGATAAATATAAATTTTTTTGTTATATAAACATTGATTCTTGTTATATTATTTTATATTTTGGATATTATTTAAAAAAACCCTACATAATATCTTGGTAATCATACCATTGTAGATAAAATACCAGTTTGGGCTTATGTTTTTTAAATATTATCTGTTTTTTAACTCATTGCATCTATATGTAATTCATGTCACATATCTATGTGATAAAAAAATAAAATAATTCAACTGCAAAATTTAGTGACTGACATTTAAGCACTAATCTAGTTTTAATAATTGGGATAAATAGGGATAATCTTACTAATGTCTAATTAATTTAACATATTAAAACTCATAAGCTTCATAACATCAATTATTTCTGTAGAGACCCGTATCTTGACGTACATTGACATTACATTACTTTTGCGGAATACTTAGTACATGACAAAAACACACACACAAGGACCGTAATAGTTTAGTGTCTTTGGAAACTCGGAACGTAATCTTCTAATCGTGGTGAAAGATCTTCAATATCTCCAATAAAGATCTTCTTTTTTTTACCTAAAAACCATTCTTTATATCCTGGGGAAAAGAAAACATAAAAGGGTGAGCTCAAATGCTCAGTAAGGGTAAACAAAAGAAATATCAATCACATCATATACATAAGAATATAGCCTTTGGAAATCTTAACCTGCAAAAGAGCTCATAATATCATAACATGGGATAAATCATAGAAGTGAAAATGAGATCCCCATAATCATAACATAAAACTTGAAACTTTGTGGCATGCACACATAATCATGGAAAATCATTTCTTGTTAGTCAATACTCATTGCCAAGACTATCTTAGTGGACAAAGTCCCTTTCTGAATCGAGTAACCCTCGTTTCAGTCCTGTTTCACTGAACTGGTATAACCTACCATTCCAGCCATGTCTATCTCATGAGATATAAAATCATTACCCAATGCATTAGAGGGAGATATAGGTCCCACCCATCTTATAATGAATCCTTTCTTATGTGTGCCACATAATCATAAAACATACATCATCGCATAACACATGCAACAAAAATGGGATTCTTGAAACATCATGACATCATAAATCAATTCATATAAGATAAAGGAATTCATAAACATAATTCCATCACAACATAGTCAAATCAATGTAAAAATATGGATAGAAACAGAACTCTTTATTATCTTAGATGGAAAATAATTTTGATAAAACACTTGAATTGAATTCTTGAGGAAAATATACTTTCTTCTTCAAAATCAATTTCTTTTCACAAAATATCATGCAATTTTAAAAGAAAGAGATTTTATTGAAAATAGTCATGAAATCTTTTAGAGGAAGCTTCATGAAAATAAGGCTTAATAAAACAGTAGAAATCCGTTCGTGCCGTATAAGTTAAAAAAAACATTCTTCGTACTTTTGTCGGAAAAGTCAAAAAGTACCTCGTACGAAAAAGCGACAAAAGATTCCTTTCATATTCTTTACTAAAAACTCACCGAAGGGTAAAAATGGATTTAAACAATTGTAGGTGGATGGAAATAATATTACATATTGATGAAACATGGATGTGGATGATAAAATACACCCCAGTAAATACTTATGAATAAACAATCTCGGATAAAAATGAGATTGTGATATTTCCCTTACCTTAGGTCTGATTTGCTTCGTATGTGTCCGAACCTCCTGTATAATGATTTAAATAATGTCATTGACTTATTACAGAATCATATTCATTGTTATGATATCATATATGGTTCACTTATGACATTATATTACCCGTTCTTTTGTAAATTCCATGTTAAAGAAGCGTTTTGGGTAAAATCGTTTCATTTATCGTAGGTGTTTTGACTTGTTGTTCTTGACATTATTATTACTTATATCATGATTTACTTACTTCCAGAATATAAAATATGATTTATATATCATATATATTCAGTATATATATGAAAAACACCGTTCATGGAGACGGTAGTCCGTACGTACGCATGAACGTTGTTTTCCTTTCCTTATTGTCTTGAATGGAAGTAAGTAGATGACATACATATATATATATATATAGATAAATCCAGTAGCTTTATAATGTCATATATTTCATTATTATTTCTTATATATACTTTATAATGATTCTTAAATGGTTAACATGGAGAATGAATCTCATCGCGTCGTGGAGACGGTAGTCCGTACGTACGCACGAGCGATGATATCATTTCCATAAATATTGAATTGAATTGGAGTGGATTATACAATATATCAGAATCAATATGATGTTTTAATAACTATGTATAGTTATTCTTTACAACATTATACCCATCCATGTAAGGTGGTGGTGGAAAATAGATTACACCACGGCGTGGAGACGGTATTCCGTACGTACGCACGCGCAGTGATTTCTTTTTCCGTAGGATAGATAGATGGTGAAATAGGGTTGTTTCATACTTATAATAACATATCAGTATATGAGTGATACTGAGGTTATTACTTCATAATGAAACAACCTAAGAATAAGAAGTGGACGAAGAAATAAAGATGAAAGAATTGGTAACGGTAATTACCTCTTCTTTGAAGCGCCTTTTGGAGACCTCCTCTTAGGGAACTAAAATTGGTCTTTGAGGAAGACCAGAACCTCTAGGATGTTTCTAGGGAAGTGGAGAAGAGATTTATGCAGGGGTTGGCCGAGATTGAGTGCTCAAATTGGTGTGAGGAGGAGGGGGAGGAGGTGCCCTTTTATAGGGGAGGAGAGGGGCACCTTAGGAATTCCTAAAAATATTAATTTATAATAAATCTAACCCCACTTAAAAACCTCCAAAAATGACTCATATTCGAAGCTTAGATGAGATAGGGTTGTAATCTCATCAACCAATCAAATTTAGACATGTTTGGATCTTATTTTAAACCATATCAATTAGATTTAACTCTAAGTTAAATAATTTAACTTTTACCGTGTCTTTTTGTTTTCTTTCACTATATGGTTAATACACTTACTATAACATGCAAAACGAACCCCAATTTGTTTATTATTAATATATATATCCTTATCTAAGTCATTTGGCCGATCCTTAGATTTTTAGGAATAAAATAACAATTAATAATATAATATTTGATTTAAAAACTATTTTGTGTCAATTTTGACACTATTTGATATATGATTTGTGTGAAAGTCATAAAAGAATTAAATGTTCGAACCAAGTTGATTAAATCAACATTAATATATCATAGTAACCTAGAAAAGTAGTGTAATTCATAAAAATTCTCAAATTACATTTATTTTGGTGTTTATAACATCAATTATGTCAATATTTCATAAATAAGATAATTACTGCATCATCTTTGTGTCATAAATTAATTAAATTATTTGATGTCTAAAAATTACAAATAAAATACCATTATGTAGGAAATATTTTTAGCTTTCTAATGAATATTTATAGTGGAATTTATCTTATGTATAACCCCATATTAAAAATGATTTACTTATTAAACTTTGATTTTAACTATTTTAACCCTTCTTTAAATAAATTAATAATAAATGTCCTAATCTAATCCAAGTGGGCCTAAATGGTCATATTTTATTCCTCAGTTTGTTTTTGGTCGAATTACACTTGTCCAATAGAATTAAGACATGTGTTAGGGTAATATTGATATCATATTTACCCTTAGTTACCCTATTTACTATTAACCGCGGTAAAAATAGTAAAAAGTTACTATTCACCAAAAAATTATTTTTATCTCATTGAACCACATTTTACTTACTGATATCAACCGTGTCTGTCGGATTTTTGAAATTCCATTCACAGAAGCGGTAAAATTAAGTTTTATGAAAAATTCAATTTTTTAACTACCACTTAGTAGTTTCACTATTCATCAAAAAATGAAGGTTTTCAGAAAAATGCCAAAATTTCATCCTAAGCTATATTTCATATTCCGAATTCAAAAATGAAGTCTATTTTACCAAATTCATAACATAGAAGTTGAATTAATTGATTTTATAATTAAATCCCGCTGTTAAGACAAATAGCGTGTTTTTAAGAAACAATTTGTATCAAAAGATTGACACTTGATTATGTCTGGTTTAAATGTGAAATTACAACCAATGACCAACATTGAATTAAATTGTAAAAATATATTCTAAATATACTTTAAAACCACTCAAATTAATAATTTATCACTATTAATTATTTCGATTAAAAAAGTTGTTTTTTAATTATAATTAATAATTTTCACTATTCATCAGAATATGAAAGTTATCCGAAAAGTACCAATATTTCACCTTAGGCTAAATTCGATACTCCGAATCCAAAAATGAAGTTCATTTTGAAATATAAGATTTACAGAATTTTAAAAAGTGGTTATTACTATTCATACCGGCTAGTTTTAATAATATTTTAATAGCATATCATTGTTTAGTGAAACTCGGTATTGCGTATTACACACGCTATCGAGGAAGGTCGTGATTGCGTGTATGCAAGGCAAGTCAAGGATGTGTGTTGTGCAAGCTCCTTTTGGTGTAGCGTACAACACAAGACATTAATAAAATTAAAAAGAATATTTTTTTATAAAATCTTGGGCTGTTACATTCTACCCCCTTAAAATGAATTTCGCCCTCGAAATTCGTCGGGGTTATAAATGGTTTACTATTTGAAAGTTTCTTTAATAGAAACCCACATCGTAAAAAGGAATATCAAAACCAATCTTTAAAAACAAAAGTATGAAACGTAACGGTTACCCAAATAAACTAATCATTGGGTTTCCACATAGGTGAAAATATGGATATGGAAGAGAAATCTAACCATCATGTTCTGATGGAGAGTGGTAGAGAACATGGCTATGGAAAATCCAATAATCACAAATCCATAAATTTGTGACGATCTAAGGTACCATCCGATTCATCAGGTATAAGATCACTAGGACAACATTTTTGGTTTTCAAGATCATTTCCCTAAAGTTGAAAATTTGAATTGGAATAAATACTTTCTTTATTTTGGTACAATCTCACTATTGTTCGTGCCTAGAACAATTTCCACTTCATCTCTTAAATAAATGAAGTTGAATTTGTTATTCGTGAAGTGTTAGCAGATCATGTGATAGAATGACGGGTCATTCCATCTGTCTCAAACAAAAGGTTAGCAAAAATTATATACATAAGTCGATCTATAGTGAGATTAATCATATATAGTTCCTAAAATGGACTTATACTTCATATATCATACTGCTTAATATAATAAAACTAGTTTCTACTAAACAGGGACTTCCTGTAGGCCAGTGGTAGGTGATAAAGGTCAGTCGCACTTCGGTTGTGGGTTTGATTCCCACAGCCTTGTCTGAAGCGATGGGCTGTCGCCCGTCCTGCAGGTTGTCCTTTTTCTAAAACTATATTACTATAACATCCCATAAATAATATCGAAAAAACTTCTATCCTTAAACAATACTAACTTATGTCCAACATAATCCATTCCAATCTTTAGTCCTATCCATAATACTGCAGTCCATTCTCATAACATAGTGAAAACGATTACCAGAGATTTAATACCATCTTTGATCCCTATATATCATAAGATATGTCTTGTTGGTCACATTCCAAACATTCAAAGGCCTTAATCATGTATTCTCTTGAATACCCATTGATCCTTAGTGAAAACATGAATGCAGTTAAAAGTTAACACTTTCCACATACCAAAATCCTCAAAATTCTATATTCTCAAACCATGATATCACTTAGTCCTTATATCAATCATGAGCTCATGAATACTGTCAAATATTTCATTTTCTCATTTTCCCTTCATTATGCGCATATCATATTTTTTTCAAAAATACCTCAATCACTTCGAATACCACATTAGACCAATACATAAATATTCCAACACACCATAAAAGTACCTCAACAACATTATTCTTGAATACCAATACATAAACACTTCAGTCCATCCACTTCAATGATTGTCCTGGAATAAGTCCTTCCTTGATTTAGAAGTATCTTTTTAGGTCAGGGCATTGAGTTGGGTAATGCCCATGTTCTCCACAAATAAGACATTGAACTCCATAACAATCTGTCACTATATGACCCTTTTCTCCACACAGATAACATCGGTCCCTCCATTTGAGGTATTCCTCAAGGTTCTTCTTCCCTTCTTTAGAAATCTCAATCTTCCTTTCTTTATGCTCCTCAACATGCGAACATGCATAATAGTTTATCTTCCTCTTCTTTGATGAATTAGTCATACCACTAAATTTCACCTTGTTAATCATATATCGCGATGACTGATTCGGCATAATCACAATATCTTTATCTCTAGGCATTACACAATTTTTTTGCTCATAGTCACCAATTTGTCCATTGGATTTAATGTTAACCGAATTCCTTCTGGTTCCCTCCATTAACTAAAACACAAAAAGAATTTTGTGAGAGGCGAAATCATGCTAGGGAAGACAACATAGTAAAGGGGGAGCACCCTCAATATCTAACATCTTAGGATAAATTCTAAGATCGTTACCGTAGTTCTAGGACTATATCCTATACGTATACTTATCCTTAGGGACATCCCTAGACATACCTTAGAAATATCTCTAGGGATCTCACTAACGTTTTCACGTCCTAGTTTCCAAAGGTTGACTAAACCTTTCCTCTGATACCAACTGTAGAGACCCGTATCTTGACGTACATTGACATTACATTACTTTTGCGGAATACTTAGTACATTACAAAAACACACACACAAGGACCGTAATAGTTTAGTGTCTTTGGAAACTCGGAACGTAATCTTCTAATCATGGTGAAAGATCTTCAATATCTCCAATAAAGATCTTCTTTTTTTTTTACCTAAAAACCTTTCTTTATATCTTGGGGAAAAGAAAACATAAAAGGGTGAGCTCAAATGCTTATTAAGGGTAAACAAAAGAAATATCAATCACATCATATACATAAGAATATAGCCTTTGGAAATCTTAACCTGCAAAAGAGCTCATAATATCATAACATGGGATAAATCATAGAAGTGAAAATGAGATCCCCATAATCATAACATAAAACTTGAAACTTTGTGGCATGCACACATAATCATGGAAAATCATTTCTTGTTAGTCAAGACTCATTGACAAGACTATCTTACTGGACAAAGTCCCTTTCTGAATCGAGTAACCCTCGTTTCAGTCCTGTTTCACTGAACCGGTATAACCTACCATTCCAGCCATGTCTATCTCATGAGATATAAAATCATTACCCAATGCATTGGAGGGAGATATAGGTCCCACCCATCTTATAATGAATCCTTTCTTATGTGTGCCACATAATCATAAAACATACATCATCGCATAACACATGTAACAAAAATGGGATTCTTGAAACATCATGACATCATAAATCAATTCATATAAGATAAAGGAATTCATAAACATAATTCCATCACAACATAGTCAAATCAATGTAAAAATATGGATAGAAACAGAACTCTTTATTATCTTAGATGGAAAATAATTTTGATAAAACACTTGAATTGAATTCCTGAGGAAAATATCCTTTCTTCTTCAAAATCAATTTCTTTTCACAAAACATCATGCAATTTTAAAAGAAAGAGATTTTATTGAAAATAGTCATGAAATCTTTTAGAGGAAGCTTCATTAAAATAAGGCTTTATAAAACAGTAGAAATCCGTTCGTGCCGTATAAGTTAAAAAAAACATTCTTCGTACTTTTGTCGGAAAAGTCAAAAAGTACCTCGTACGAAAAAGCGAAAAAAGATTCCTTTCATATTCTTTACTAAAAACTCACCGAAGGGTAAAAATGGATTTAAACAATTGTAGGTGGATGGAAATAATATTAAATATTGATGAAACATGGATGTGGATGATAAAATACACCCCAGTAAATACTTATGAATAAACAATCTCGGATAAAAATGAGATTGTGATATTTCCCTTACCTTAGGTCTGATTTGCTTCGTATGTGTCCGAAACTCCTGTATAATGATTTAAATAATGACATTGTCTTATTACAGAATCATATTCATTGTTATGATATCATATATGGTTCACTTATGACATTATATTACCCGTTCTTTTGTAAATTCCATGTTAAAGAAGCGTTTTGGGTAAAATCGTTTCATTTATCGTAGGTGTTTTGACTTGTTGTTCTTGACATTATTATTACTTATATCATGATTTACTTACTTCCAGAATATAAAATATGATTTATATATCATATATATTTAGTAATATGAAAAACACCGTTCATGGAGACGGTAGTCCGTACGTACGCATGAACGCTGTTTTCCTTTCCTTATTGTCTTGAATGGAAGTAAGTAGATGACATACATATATATATATACATAAATCCAGTAGCTTTATAATGTCATATATTTCATTATTATTTCTTATATATACTTTATAATCATTCTTAAATGGTTAACATGGAGAATGAATCTCATCGCGTCGTGGAGACGGTAGTCCGTACGTACGCACGAGCGATGATATCATTTCCATAAATATTGAATTGAATTGGAGTGGATTATACAATATATCAGAATCAATATGATGTTTTAATAACTATGTATAGTTATTCTTTACAACATTATACCCATCTATGTAAGGTGGTGGTGGAAAATAGATTACACCACGGCGTGGAGACGGTATTCCGTACGTACGCACGCGCGGTGATTTCTTTTTCCGTAGGATAGATAGATGGTGAAATAGGGTTGTTTCATACTTATAATAACATATCAGTATATGAGTGATACTGATGTTATTACTTCATAATGAAACAACCTAAGAATAAGAAGTGGAAGAAGAAATAAAGATGAAAGAATTGGTAACGGTAATTACCTCTTCTTTGAAGCGCCTTTTGGAGACATCCTCTTAGGGAACTAAAATTGGTCTTTGAGGAAGACCAGAACCTATAGGATGTTGCTAGGGAAGTGGAGAAGAGATTTTTGCAGGGGTTGGCCGAGCTTGAGTGCTCAAATTGGTGTGAGGAGGAGGGGGAGGAGGTGCCCTTTTATAGGGGAGGAGAGGGGCACCTTAGGAATTCTTAAAAATATTAATTTATAATAAATCTAACCCCACTTAAAAACCTCCAAAAATGACTCATATTCGAAGCTTAGATGAGATAGGGTTGTAATCTCATCAACCAATCAAATTTATACATGTTTGGAACTTATTTTAAACCATATCAATTAGATTTAACTCTAAGTTAAATAATTTAACTTTTACCGTGTCTTTTTGTTTTCTTTCACTATATGGTTAATAAACTTACTATAACATGCCAAACGAACCCCAAATTGTTTATTATTAATATATATATCCTTATCTAAGTCATTTGGCCGAACCTTAGATTTTTAGGAATAAAATAACAATTAATAATATAATATTTTATTTAAAAACTATTTTGTGTCAATTTTGACACTATTTGATATATGATTTTTGTGAAAGTCATAATAGAATTAAATGTTCGAACCAAGTTGATTAAATCAACATTAATATATCATAGTAACCTAGAAAATTAGTGTAATTCATAAAAATTCTCAAATTACATTTATTTTGGTGTTTATAACATCAATTATGTCAATATTTCATAAAAAAGATAATTACTGCATCATCTTTGTGTCATAAATTAATTAAATTATTTGATGTCTAAAAATTACAAATAAAATACCATTATTTAGGAAATCGTTTTAGCTTTCTAATGAATATTTATAGTCGAATTTATCTTATGTATAACCCCATATTAAAAATGATTTACTTATTAAACTTTGATTTTAACTATTTTAACCCTTCTTTAAATAAATTAATAATAAATGTCCTAATCTAATCCAAGTGGGCCTAAATGGTCATATTTTATTCCTAAGTTTGTTTTTGGTCGAATTACACTTGTCCAATAGAATTAGGACATGTGTTAGGGTAATATTGATATCATATTTACCCTTAGTTACCCTATTTACTATTAACCGCGGTAAAAATAGTAAAAAGTTACTATTCACCAAAAAATTATTTTTATCTCATTGAACCACATTTTACTTACTGATATCAACCGTGTCTGTCGGAGTTTTGAAATTCCATTCACAGAAGCGGTAAAATTAAGTTTTATGAAAAATTCAATTTTTTAACTACCACTTAGTAGTTTCACTATTCATCAAAAAATGAAGGTTTTCAGAAAAATGCCAAAATTTCATCCTAAGCTATATTTCATATTCCGAATTCAAAAATGAAGTCTATTTTACCAAATTCATAACATAGAAGTTGAATTAATTAATTTTATAATTAAATCCTGCTGTTAAGACAAATAGCGTGTTTTTAAGAAACAATTTCTATCAAAAGATTGACACTTGATTATGTCTGGTTTAAATGTGAAATTACAACCAATGACCAACATTGAATTAAATTGTAAAAATATATTCTAAATATACTTTAAAACCACTCAAATTAATAATTTATCACTATTAATTATTTCGATTAAAAAAGATGTTTTTTAATTATAATTAATAATTTTCACTATTCATCAGAATATGAAAGTTATCTGAAAAGTACCAAAATTTCACCTTAGGCTAAATTCGATACTCCGAATCCAAAAATGAAGTTCATTTTGAAATATAAGATTTACAGAATTTTAAAAAGTGGTTATTACTATTCATACCGGCTAGTTTTAATAATATTTTAATAGCATATCATTGTTTAGTGAAACTCGGTATTGCGTATTACACACCATATCGAGGAAGGTCGTGATTGCGTGTATGCAAGGCATGTCAAGGATGCGTGTTGTGCAAGCTCCTTTTGTTGTAGCGTACAACACAAGACATTAATAAAATTAAAAAGAATATTTTTTTTATAAAATCTTGGGCTGTTACAATTTCAATGTCAGTTTCCTATGTTATACATAGAACTCTTCTGATGTATAACAACATTGAAATAATTAAAAATTATATAATAAAAGGTTTCCATGATATCTATGTATTTATATTATTAATGACTAGTTTATAATAAGTTCATTTAGTATAATTAAAAATTTACAATATAGGACTGAATAATCTAATTATAAACAGTGATATTCACCTTCCAACAATAAGTAAATGTAAATATTTATATTTTTTATTTACATTCACATATCCTAAAAATATGGATATTATTTGAATGATTATATAATTTAAAACCATTATAATATATTATTTGTTTACATTAAATATTTCTATATTCAAATATATTACCAATACCCTCATATAAATTAGAATCTTCTCCAAATAATTTTTTTATTCAACATTAACTTCTCTGTTCTTAGAAATAACACATATTTCCGTTCAATTGAAATATTTAATAAATAAATAATTTGAAACATATAACATAATATATTCCCTTGTTTATCGAATTGTATTGAAAATAATACAATTAATTAAAATATTTCACTCATAAGTGATGTGAACATAATCTCAAATATTTTAAAAATAATTGGATAAAAACATTTAATCATATCTCATTTTAAAAAATATCTATAGAGTTGTATGAATCATGAACCATGTGTATTCAATTATTGATCTCTTGTTTTTTATGAAAATTATTTGTAAAAAAATAATACATTATTGCATAAGAGAAATAAGATAAATATATTCATCATGTATTTTAAATTCATCTATGCATGATATATATATTTAAATTCAAATGATTGATGTAGAAATTTATTATTTCATAAATTGAATTAAAAATATATTCTCTATAAATTATTATATTTAGGTTGAACGCATGAATATTTAAAAAAAATGTGAATGGTGTATTTGTTTTCACATACCCTTCAAATTAAATGAACCAATTGGTATAGAACTAATAACTTACATGATTTTTTTTAATGTTTCCTAAAACAACTTTAGGTATTTAACAATTCCATCTTATGGAATCATCACACCATCCGTACAATAACCATATGAAGGAAATTACCTAAATTTTTTATCTGGAGAAAAATTAATATACTCTCATAATTATATTTTATTCTTATATTTTTAATATTAACAAACTCATACAATCTATACAGAACTATAACCATGATATAAAAAAGTACAAATAATTTATTCTCAATAGATGATAATAATTCGATAAAATTTTCATGAATGCATCCACGTTATCAAAGAAAAATTATAAACTCCTTAACTAAAAAAATACTTAAAAACAATAAGGAATCCCTTTAATTCTTCCCATGAGATTATTAGATTCACCTAGTTTATATCATTACTAATTTTTTTGTAAAGGAATTTATTTATTGAAAATATTGAATCTCTTTTACATAGGGGATATTATAAACATAGGAGTCACATAAGTTTCTTATAATAATAATATCCATTAATGAGAAAATATTATATTTCATGATGATGATGCAATTTATCCAACAAATGTACTTTTATTAAAAGAGTATCTTATATTACATCATTTTCATCAAGGATTATTAATGGGAGTGATCCCACTAAAATCGATGTCCCTGTATATAATATCAATTTAGTGAGCTTGGATCTATATTTTATCATGACATATATCGGGTATCATATAAATGAGATATGACTATTTATGTTGAAATGAATCCCTATAATAATTTCTATGATTCATAGGTAGTTATGTAGATAACTTTTTATCTAAATACATTGTTTGGATAAAATCAAATATATTCGTATAAAATCCTCACTATTAGAATTCCCCAACTAGAATATCCTAACGAAAATGAAATGAACAGGTAACCAAACTGTAAGAACTCAGAGCTTCTTTTCAAGTATGTTTTTCCTTTTTCTGTTGTTTTTGGGAAAAATAAGAGTTTATAGAAATTTTGAATTACACACTGTGTACCTTATAAGTGCACTACGTGTACTCAGTTACTATGGGTAGCCGGTTGCTGGCCGTGTAGTGGCCATGCACACGACCATGTGTGGTGACCTAGAGACCGCCTAATACTGGGGCCGATGAAGGAAAGTACACTCCATATTCTTCTAATGTACACATCGAGTACTTTCTTTTTTTCATTGAACACACTGGGGTCACGTATAATGGGAAGAAAGATCTCCTTCTAGGTTTGGTTCATCCAAGAGTGAGAGTATGGTCTTGATCCTTTTCTGTGCCCCTGATTGAGCATATTTTTTCTGATTCGACCATCATCGATTGCATTGGGATAACCTCGGTATGCTCTTCCTTCTCCTAGAGATTCATTTCCTGATTCCTCCTCCTTCTCGTGTTATCATCTGTTGAGAATTTTTACCATTTTTGTAGATATACGGTGTTATTGGGTGATTCAAGGATTGAGGATCACGTATAATGATCCTACAATGCCGAGGTAGGTGGTTTGTGCCTTTCCGTAGAGAGTCTTGGAATTTTATGTGCAAAAGTGCCCAATATGCTTGATCAGGACATTGTGTGTTTATGATTTTAGCCATGTTAATAGATTTCTACACTTGTATACTTGAGTAGAGGTTAATTGAATGTGAATATGGTTACATTATATTCCTTCGAAGAGTTTTTCACAAGAAATTTTTCTTGTTTTGACTCTTTGGTTTAGATTTTTCTTTTAGGCAGGTATTTACTATCCATGCCTAGTTTTGTAGGATGGAGTGACTCTTATTTTTCATTCTATTATGTTGTGGACTGGTTAGACAAGTAGTTCTTGAGGTTTACGTTGGATGATTTTCATTTTTGTGCATGTTTGACTTACATAAGGCTGTGAGAACCTTATGTAGTGGACCATAGAGAGAATAGCCATGAGGTCTTCTCCAAACTGTCCGTTATTTTTATAATGATGCGATACCATAGGGGTAATTGACGTATGTTCTTAATCCGAGTTTCTGTAGTTCCTCGGTGCGGGCCACAGGGTGAATGTGACTTAATTGCTTCCCTAGATGTCCTTTTTGTTCCTGATAAGGGACTATAGGGGGAATTGATGGCGAGTGGTTCCATAGAGAGTCTATACTAAAGTTGAACTAGAGGGGTTAGACTGTGAGTACTTCTTATAGGGTTTCTTGTGTTTTCTATGTAGGACCAGAGAGGATTAGGCTCTGTGTACATTCTATAGGGTTACCTATTTGTGATTCTTTATTTAGCTACTATGTGGAAATGAATTCTTTGAAAATGTGGAATTGTTACAGCTGAGTAATTCCTTATTTACTACATACTTAGTTTATTTCATGCCACATATATTCAAAGACTATTAGGCACAAATCTCTTGGTGGTTGCCTTCTAAAATTTAGTCTCACACCCTGTTTGGGCTATGCTTTCTGGACCAAACAGATTATATTGTTACAGGTATATATTGAAGGTTCTCAGCGCAGTGGAAGCACGTTTGGTGGGGTGGACCAACTTTGGTTTTAGAATTTAACAACGTTCAAAATGAGATCTGTCATGATATAAAACGCCAGATCTTCCAAACAGAATGTGGATCGAAAAAAGAGGGAGTCCTGGATCCATAGAGATTGGATCATGATATGTTGGTTATAATTAATTTAATTAATTCTCAAGAATTACCTTGGTGGAATTCTTTCATCGTTGATGTCTCTGGTCACAATCTTGTGATCTGTCGTTATGTTGTAAAATCTCAGTGTAGGATTCCTCTAGCGGTGATCCACATGTGGGTCACATATCTCTGGACATCACCAAAGGGATCTCCGGGTGCTAGCGCAGAAGAACCTTCACTTGCAATGTCCATCTCTAATCACCTTAATCCAATAGAGGAGGATCTCTCTCAGTCATTAGAGTGTTCATGGGGGATGTAGTTCTTTCAGCCTTGAATGAATTCTCCAGGATTGTTGTGCATAATGATTGGGGAAATTTTTTTTGGTGATGAGGATATTTATAATTGGGTTTGAGGTTATATATTTACTACAATAAATAAATTCATTACACATTTTATTTATTCCATTAACTCTTATTGAGAACCCCCACATCGAATTATTAATTCCTTGACATGCGCCCACAGTGATTATAATAAATATCATTTAAAAAAAATATTATATCCTCAAAATCCCAACTGGAAAACCTGCACGCCGTGTAATCATTAATACATAGAGTGTACTCGTTTTCCATAAAACATTATGGCGTGTCTATTTAATATAAACAGTGTGTACTTTTATTTTCCATTTTTCTTTATTTCCTCAATCACATTTATTAGACCTTGAGTAATGGCTATTTATTTCTTAAACAAATGTAACTGCATTACTTGCTAATAAAATTATTATTTAACCCATAATATATTCTCTCGAATAACACGTGTTGAAATAAATGTGATTAGGCATCCTTAAATAATTATTAAAACAAAGTTGGGAACAATCTTTATTTAACTTGTTAAATTAATATTTAACTGAGATACATGGACACAGTTAGTGTGTGACCCTCTAGGCCTCTTTCTCGTTGGTATTAGGTGGGATTTCCTAAAGTCCAAGATTAATGTCTAGAAATGGGTCAAGGCACCCCTGAGAAAGAAGTTGACGATGCATAGATCTGTCACCTCATACGAATTCTTACCATGTAATTCAATCCCTTTTTCAAAATATCTCTAATCAAGAGAGTTCCATTCTAGTGCCATCAACCCATGTGATCGATTATTATTTCTTTGACTTAATGGAATTAAACTTTCCCATTCCTTACCATGGCCATGGATTTACATAGGCTATATCAATTACATAAAAGGGCCTATGATATCTACTTCTGTTATGGAGCATAAGGTACAAATCCTTTCTCGCATTATCTATTAATGCAGTATTACTCATCACGCACCCAATGTATCCTACCTCGCTGCGAACAGTGTGTCATCACAGTTTTCATCAATACATCTAACAATGCGAGTTGTAATTCCCATTAATAAAAATCTTAAATTTTATGTCCCAATACACACGTCCAATGATAGGAACATCCAATGACACTATGAAATGTGGATTTCCAATTGGCGGGTCTCGTTATCATAATATTCTATTAGATATTTCCAATGGCGCACACCATCAAAAGGTGCCAAAAAGTTTTATGAGTCCTCACCCCTAATGACCAGTATTATTTGTGTCCCTCAAATATCATCATTCGGCCATAGAACATATATTCAAGAATATTGGTATGGCAATTCTGGGTTCACATCATAGTAGGGATCCGCTATGACCCTTTAATTCAATATCTATCCTTGGGAAATTATCACATGCATTGTCATGAAGAAGAACAATCAAGATGTAATAAGATGTTTATTTAATTAATAAATTAAAAAGTAGTTGGTTCTGGGCCACCAACTCCAACATATATAAGGGAAAGCACCCTTCTACCTTTAGTACTTTACTGCTTTGTAGGAGGAGAGAATGGGACCAATATTTTGCTTGCGATGCTATGGTTTTGTTTACTTGTTTTTCATGAACTTTGTTTTAGTACTGTATTTCAGAATTGTGACTTTTTTGGTTGTTTTCATAGATATATGTATCATGCATCATTATAAATGTGCTCCATCTTCTTATTTCATTAAGTCATTTACTGTTTACTGTTGTATGCAATTATTACTGCTTTCACTATTGTATATATAGTTCTCTTCGGCTGTGTTACTCTACCAATGAGGGATTAGTTTCCCCACTATCACACCCAAGGCCCTCACTTTTAGTCAGAAGCCTATAGAATTAGGGGAAATGCTCTTGAGGAAATGTGACCAACCAGGTACGGGGAGCCTCTGGGTGGCTTCCGGAACCAGGACGTTACGAAGATGTATTAGAGGAATTATTTTCTATTGACATACTATTTGGACCCTATATCTAAGGATAAGATAGAATAGGTACTTGGTAATAAGTTGTGTCTAATAATAGCTAACTCGTGTACAGGGAAAATCCAATATACCTCATTATTGCAAATATTCTGGTATTGAAAATTTACAGTTGATTTTATTTCACTGTTGGTTGATTCACATGTTTTGCGTTTTTATTGTTGATGTTATTGAGTTTCTATTTATGTTGAAACCTGATGAGATGAGGTTATTCCCTCTCATGCATCATATAGTCACTTATTAAATATCACATTCCATGCATTCCTGCCAATCTATTTAGGGTGCATTAGCTATTGCATGTTGTTGTGATAGATGTTGTGCTAGATATGCCTGTTGTTGTGGTAAATTCCTTGATAAAAATTCCCACTGTTTGATAGGGTATTGTATTGTGTAATGTTTTGTTTGAATGGATGAAAAACATTGGTTCTTGAGGTTTTATGGTCCCTCAAGGATCAAAATTTGGTGGATCATTGATCTATTATGCTTGTTTATGACATGTATAAGATACGAATATTTGATTTGCATGGAGTATGTGCGCTCACGGATAAGAAATTTTCACTTAAATGATCATTTCAGTGTTTTTCAGGGATCCAGAGTAGTTTTGGGGGCTTACTATCTAGAAAAAAAAAAGAATACACATCGTGTAATGATGAATACACGCAATGTGTGCTTCTGTTCTGGAAGAAACTTTTTTTCTTAACTACACCCCATGTACTGTATATACATGTCGTGTAGTATATAAATGTGTCACTGGTTGTGTGGGTAGAGACACAGGGTTTGGAAATCCTTGTGGGAACACACTGTGTACCATTTTTACTTTTCGTATTCTGTAGACCATGTGTCCACCCGTGTGACTAACGACATGGATTGATAAAAACATAATCAATACACGATGTGTCAGTCTTGAACAATCCGTGTAGTGTAATCCCTAGAATCCAGCCATGTAACTAACAACACAGGTCGGTGGAAATCCTTTGGTACACACCATGTCTGTCTAGAACATGCCATGTATTGTGAGTAGTGTATCCGGCCTTGTCACTAACAACATGGGTCGGTGAAGCTCGTCTAATACACATTGTTTTTGGAAAAAACACGTCGTGTAGTTTGGTTCTAGGAGAACCTAGTGGCTTAGCTGAGTAAGTGAACTCGGGAAGGGGAAGAGGATTTAAGTAAATATAGTGTGTTAGAACAAAATGATGTGTATGTGGTGTTACATGACCAGTTTTGGCAGATGTTCAGGACCATGTGAAAGGCTTAAGAAAACATTCCCTATATCCATGATTTGTAAAACATGAATGATTTCCTTATTTTTACCTTATAACCCTTGTAGGTTTCTATCCCTATTAATCTTGATCTACGTTGTGTGTTTGAACATGTAGAGTCATGACACAGAGACGTCCTCCAGTTGTATGCCAGTTTTAGGGAAACAATCAGACACCGGACATGACTGATTAAGGACTACCTGCAGATCCTTTAATAGTACCAGGATTGGAAGTAGCCACCATTCATGAAATAGGTGTTGATACATAGTTCTGATAGGGCTTTATAAGGTTCATGCAGACTTTCCAAGGATTACCGCATCCTTCCCCTTCCATGGCAGAGCTGACGTGGGTTTTCCAGCAGCAGCATCCTCACACCTTCATAGGGGAAGGAGGACCACAAGCAAGAGAGTCATGGTTCGAAGCCATGCTTTCTATCTTCATGCATCTGGAGATACCTCTAGATAGGAGAGTTAATCTCGCTACGTACATGCTTCAAAATTACACTATTATATGCTGGGATGTGATCTCATAGGAGGGAAGCCAGCAGGTTATGGTGTGGGATCAGTTCCACCATACCATCTACGACTACTTCTACTCAGAGATTTTGAGGGATGGTCGACACTGAGAGATCATGAGTCTGGGGTAGGGTAATCTTTCGATTATGGAGTATTCTTGTCGCTTCACCAAGTTGCAGTGCTTCATTCCCATTACACGAGGTGATGAGTTATTCATAGAAAGGAAGTTTGAGGATGGTCTAAGGAATGACATCTGATTGCAGGTGAACATCTTCTGGAGTTGTGAGCCAGGGAGAATCGACATCTGGAGTTAGTATCCCTCCTACAGATAGCAAAAATCACCGCACGGGGTCATCACGCTGTGATCAAAGGAGGTGAGACATCCCCTCTAGTATCCTGGTGGTGTACTACCAGTGCGGGATGAGAAGGCATACGATGCCACATTTCGTAAGATACCCAATCGAGTGCTAATCTTGTGGCAAGATGGGTCATCTTTAGTGTTTCTGTCAAATATTCTCACAAACATCTAGTGACAGGTGTTCTTATATGACTCCTCGTTTTGGAGCAGTGTCACTCATTTCTCACCAGTATAGGAACTGGAGTTCTTATGGTCTTTCAGGCTGAGGAAGAGGCCATAGACTTGGTATCCAGTCACCATGATTTTAGTGACAGCAGGTTGGATCAGATCATAGTGGTCCAGAAGGGTCATAGGGACCTTGTGTAGGTTAGAAATTTGCAGTGGAGCAGACCCAGTGAGAGCAGGATCCCGGACCCTCCACTGTTCGAGGTACGATCCTAGTTACTCAGTTTTAACTTCTGCTCTTTTTGATAAAGGGGATTCTGATTGCATTATATCTGTTGTTGTTGTGGAGAGCCTTCGGCTCTATATAATTTCTTCTACTGATATCATGATTCTAGAAACATTGATGGGGAATAGAACGGCTAGCGTGTGATAGTGCAAGGAGTACCCACTTGTGGATGGTGGGTGTCACTTCTCTTGGGATCTCAATGTCATATAGATGAAAAGATATTACATCATTCTCAGAATGGATAAGTTTGTTCCCTTCCAGGATGTTGTTGTTTTCTATCACTATAGGATGAGTTTCACATCAAAAAAGGGTAGAACTTTTCTTTACATGGGAGAATGGGATGTCCTTGCGAGCCGAGCAGGACCCAAACATCTTGGGTTTGGAAGAGTTACAGCACAGATTTCTAGTATTTATCTAGATGACCAGGGGACTTCACATATAGACTTTCCTCTAGTGGTGGATCATTTTAGGGAGTTCTTTCTTAAAGACATGTCAGATTTTCCTCTGAAGCATGAGGTATACTTTTCTATTTATCTGGTTAGAGGAGCATCACCGGTGTCCATCCCTGTTTATAGGATGGCAAAGCCTGAGTTAGAGGATCTCAAGAAGCATTTTGAGGAGTTACAGGAAAAGGGTTTGATCTGACCCAATACTTCTCTCTGGGGTTCACCTATTCTGTTTGTGAATAAGGCAGATAGGACCCTTAGACTTTGTGTGGATTATTGGATGATTAACTAGTTTACAATCAAGAACTGATATCCCTTTCCAGAGATTAATGATCTCTTTGATCATCTTTGAGGATCCCCAGTGTTATCGAAGATTGACATGAGGTCCGATTACAATCAGTTATGCATTAGGACATCAGATATAACTCTTAGATATTTTTAGAGTATCTATGGTCTATATGATTATATGGTTATGCCTTTCAGTCTCACAAATGCATCTGCAGTTTTCCTAGAACTGATGAACCATGTGTTCCTTCTATACATGGATTCATTCGTGGTGGTCTTTGTGGATGATATCTTGTTTCACTCTCACATTTAACATAACCATGCTACCCATTTTGAGACTATTCTGAGTACACTAAGAGAGCATCAATTATATGGTAAGCTCTCAAAATGACACTTTTTTAATGACTAGATTCACTTCTTGGGTCATGTTATCTCAGAGACAAGAGTATTAGTAGACCAAGAGAAAGTGGGAGTAGTAATTTCCTAGTAATATCTGAAGAAATTCATTGATGTGAGACGTTTTCTAGGGCTGGAGGTATACTAAAAACGTTTCATATAGGACTTTTCACATTTAGTATCACCACTAATGGACCTGACTAAGAAGGATGAAATGTTCTTGTGGTCAGTTTCTTGCGAGTCAGTCATTTAGGAGCTGAAAGGGATGTTGACATAAGCATCTATACAAGTATTTATAGATCAGGGAAAGAGATAAAATGTTTATTGTGGTGCTTCAGGTATCGGGCTAGGATTTGTGCTTATTCAGGGGGAAGGAGTCATTGTGTATGTGTCTCAGCAGTTGAGGCCACAAGAGAAGAATTACCTGATGCACTAACTAGAGTTTGCAGCAGTTGTTCATGACTTGCACTAATAGAGACATTATCATCTGTGAGATCATTTTTTGGTTTTCACTGACCAAAAAAGTCTCATGTAAATCGTCACATAGTGTGATCTAAATTTGAGACAGCGAAGGTGGGTTGAGTACCTTCCGTCTTTTGAATTCGAGCATGCCTACACTCATGGGAAACACAACACTGTGGATGATGCACTAAGCAGGAGGACTCAGATACATGTATTTCAAGAGGCATGAAGTGAGTGGAAGCTTATGGATATGTACTCTAAGATGCATTTGGATGTGCTCTATAGACAGGAGAAGAATTTCCCTTCTTCTGTAGCTATTACCACTACTCTCCATGATCAAGTGCGAATGAGGTATCTATCGGATTCTGAATTCCTTGTCCTTTGAAAAAGTGTTTCATGAGAGGAACCTATTCCTAGATGGACCATCGGTAAGGATGAGATCTTGTGTTTTCATGGGCATTTATGGGTGTCTGTAGACATATGCGAGGAGATGATGCAGGACACTCATTTCTCAATTTTGGAAGTTCATCCTGGTGTTGCCAATATGTATCGAGATCTACACCCTCAGTATTGGTGTCCAGGTATGATGAGGTATATTGTTGGGTTCGTCATTAAAGGTTCCACCTATCATTAGGTGAAGGCAGAGCATCAACCACCAGCAGAGCTTTTGCAGTAGTTACCCATCCCCTTGTGGATGTTGAATGATGTCACGATGTATTTCATTACAGATTTGTCGAGGTCTCCTTGAAGGAATGATGCAGTTTGGGTTGTCATTGACACACACATGAAGGTTTATCACTTCTAGCTAATCAAGGGGACCTTAAGTGTTGTTGAGTAGGGACGATTCTACATAAGATAGATTGTAAATCTACATGGGCTTCCACACTCCATTGTTTCAAACAGGGTCACTCGTTTTACTTCTCAGGTCTAGAAGGGGATTTAGAAAGCATTGGGTACACAGGTACTTTTGAGTATAGCTTACCACCCTCAGACAGATGGCCAGTCTGAGCGTACGATTCCGGTGCCTGAAGATATTCATGGAGCATGAATCTTAGATTTTGGAGGTTCTTGGGAGAATCAAAAACATCATGTGGAGTTTCCCTGAAACAATAGTTTACAATAAACTATTCAGATGGCACCTTATAAGGTTTTATACAGTAGGCCATGTCCATCGCCCTTATGTTGGCTAGAAGTAGGAGATATAGATATGCTAGGAACTTGTCTTGTACAGTAGACCACATAGTAGATAGAGATTATTCGAAAGAGGATGGCTACTGCACAGTCTCGAAAAAATTTCTTATGTAGATAAATGGAGCCAACCTCTGGAGTTCGAGGTCATAGATTGGGTTTTCGTATATGTCATACTGAGGTTGGGACACATGAAGATTAGGAGACAGGGTATGATTGTTTCGAGGTACATTGGGCCGATTGATGTGTTGGAGAGAGTCATGTCGATTGCCTATCAGCTGCAGTTACATCATAGGTATCGGGCTAAGAACGACGTCTTCCACGTTTCTCAGCTTCGATGATTCTTCATAGACCTGTATCATGTTATTCAACCTGAAGAGGTGGAGTTGGAAGTGGACACCTCGTATGAGAGGAATCTTATATGGATTATTGATCAAAGTGTGAAAGTTCTCCATGTCCGGTCTGTTCCTATGGTAAGAGTGATATGGTAGAACAGGTGAGTACAGGATGAGACCTGGGAGAGGGAGGATGATGTACGGTCATAATGGCCGGAGCTATTTGATGTTTCTTCTTTTACGCCGCATTGCTAGGGAAATTAGGGGACAAATTTATTTATTGGGAAGTTCGTAAGAGCCCAGATCATTGTTTCTGGTATGTTTTCCCTTTTTCTGGTGTTTTTGGGAAAAAGTTGAATTCATGGAAATTTTTGAAGTACACGCTATATAATTTATATGTACACACCCTGTACTTAGTTTCCGTAGGTAGCCAGGTGATGGCCGTATAGCGGCCATACACACGGCCGTGTGAGGTGACCTGGAGACTGTAACACCCCAGGTAAATAAAGAATATGACATTTTTATATTTATCCATATTTGTGAATAAAATATTAATATTACTTTAAAGGGGATTATATGCTTGATGGCGTACCCAATACGCAACAACGAGTTTCTTGGGAATCTTACATTGCACTCTAATAATAAAATAATATTATTTTAAATAGTAGTTAACGCCTAGCCATTGTAATGGCGGGAATGAACAGAACTAACTACAAAATGATTTTATATGTTTGTCAAATATTTTTACTTTTTACAATAAATGTTAGAGGAGTAAAAATGCAAATGAATCAAATTTTAAGCGTAAACATAATAATATTCTTTAAAAGGTCGATTAACCGCCTTTTGATGGCCAACCTCTTTTAAATCCAATTTTTGAAAATTTTATGTGTTATATTTGACAAAATAAAATTCTTCTTTTGAATCGGGGCATCAAAATTTACTTTGTGTAAATTTTTGGTATTTTTCCGATAAAGGTCATGTTTTTAATGAACAGTGAAAATGTTGTATTTTAATTCAAAAACACTAATTTATTTATATGATTATATTATCTTTTGAATTGGTTTTAAAGTGAAATTAGAATATATTTTTACCATTTAATCCAATAGTGGTCGTTGGAATTAATTTCACTTTGAAATCGGACTTAAACTAGTGTCAATCTTTTGATACATTTTGTTTCATAAAAACACGCTATTTGTTTTGACAGTGGGAATTAATTATTAAATTAATTAATGCAACATATATGTTTTGATTTTTGTAAAACTAGACATCATTTTTGAATTCGGAATATCAAATATATCTTAGGGTGAAGTTTTGGTTTTTTTTCTAGAAAACTTCAATTTTTGATAAATAGTGAAACCACTATTTGGTACTTAAGAAACTGATTTTTTCATTTAAATGAATTTTTGCAACCTTTGTGTTTTGAAATTCAAAAATCCGACATACATGGTTGTCATTAAAAAGTAAAATGTTGTTCAATGGGATTAAAATAATTTTTTGGTGAATAGTAACTTATTAAGTTTTTTATCGCGATTAGAGGTAATTGGTGTAGTTTAAGGTAAGAATAAAGTTTTAATAAAATGAAATGACCTAGACATATGTTATACCCTCATTGGATGTGTCATGGCAGACCAATAAAATCCATGGGTCAACTTGGGGACCCCATGGAGCCACTTTGGTTGGAAAATGGCATAAATATCATTTTATTTAATGTAAAAGTAAAAATGACACAAACATGAAATGTTTTACTAAATCAATTTTTACATGGGGTTATACAAGTTAGATATTTGACTATAAATTTTCATTGGAAATCTAAAAATATTTACTACATCATAGTATTTTTTATAATTTTTAGACTTTAAATAAGTTAATTTATTTATAACATCATGATGATGCAGCGATTACCTCATTAATAAAGGATTTAAATAAAATGAGAAGATAATGTAAAATCTATGACCTACACATGTACAAAAAATATTTGATGGGTATATTTCGAACCCTTGTAACTTTATCCTAGAATTATATCAATGTGGGACCTTTTAAATCCTAAACTCATATTAATATAATGTTACATTTCATTACTTTCCAAGAGTTCCCCTCCTCTCCTCTTATAAAAGGCCCCCACCTCTACCTCCTTACCCACACTTCCAAAGCCTTTGGCTCGGCCTTAAACATCCCATTTTGTCTCTTCAAATACCTCTCTAAATCGTTGAATCCTCACTTTGGGCAGAAGTCTTCCCAAGGAAGCCTTTGAGCTCAAACCAAAGGGAGTTACCCGATTTTAAGGTAATGTCTTCACATGAGTCCTTTTGTTTTATTTTGCTTCTCCAACCCCTTAAACTCTTTTTATTAATTTCTTTTGTAACAACTCCAGTATCTTTAATATACTAGTATGTTGTTATAAGAAGGATTCTACCTACACTTACACACACCTTTGTCTAATGGTTAATGAACATACTGTTTCAATGGTTGGTGATTTTCTGCCTCATGAAATGATGATTGTTCAATAATCTTTTAACACCTTTAAAGGTGGCCATTATGATGTAACTGTATTTTATATATATGATATATATGGTATTTATGTTTACTATATTCTTATTTATTTTATATTTAAACCATACCTTTATTCTTTTCATGTTGTGTAAATGCGATAATTTCATATGAGGAAGTGTGGACTACCGCCCCCTCATGTGATGTGACTCGTACATGCAATACATGGAATGTATAAATAATGAAATTAATGAACATATGTGACCTATATAACATATATATTATGATCGAATTAATATATATATATATATATATCATTTATTTTTAATTCCATTAATATGACAAAGAAAAAATGAAAGTAGCATTCATGCGTACGTACGACCTACCATCTCCATGAACGGTGCTTTTCATTTTTTATCTCCAAATGATATGCAATAGTGTAAAATGAATATGTACTGGATATATATGATATTTTAATCATTAATACTATTCTGGAAATTATTTACTTATAACTACATGGAAAATCATTTTTCAAACAATTTCATTTTTAACTCATGTACCAAACATCGACAAAAACGTCTGATATGAACTAACATTATTAAAAAATTATTATAACATTATAATATGTGATATGAACTGAATAATAATATTTAAAGGAGGTACTTAGGCAATTATAAATTTACCAAAGTTTATTATTCAGGAATATAAAGAAACGAACAAGACAAGTCAGACTTGAGGTAAGGGATCATACTCTCTTTCTTTTTAAGTACACTCTTTTATGTCATTCCTTTTAAAGATAATCTTTCTTGTTATTGAGATTTTCTTTTATATTACTCTTACTGTAATTTTTATGTTAATATGATGAGAGACCCTATTATCTCTCATCAATCCATTTTGGATGTTTTTAGTGGCACCGTTAGGCTGCCGAATTTTCGTAAGAGATCTAACCTCTCTCTTTCTTTTTAAGTACTCTCCTTTAAATAACATCTTTTAAGCTCCTCTTTGATATGTTGGGGAATGTTCTTTTATATTCCACTTTTAGTAAACTTTTTGTTAATATGATGAGAGGACTTATTTTCTCTCATCAATCCATTTTGTAAGTTTTTAGTGGTGCTGTTAGGCTACCGAGTTTTCGTAAGGGATTTTTCATATCACTTTTATTTCCGTGAGATTTATGCTACATTTGCCACAATTTCCTTTGAGAGGTGTATGTACTACCCATTATTTTACTCATTGTGTAATATACTTTCATTTATGAGTATTTACATCAATTTTTTATTGTCCTTCTTTCAGGAGGTGCATGTTTCGAATGATACCCATGTCGGTAAGGGAACCTTTCACCCTCCTGTTTTTAAAAGACTTATTTTGTTATGTCTATTAATTAACATAATATAATGTTGGGATATGTTCTTCTATATCCTTATTGATATAAATTTTATGTCCAAGTGATGAGATACCCTTTTTATCTCTCATCAATTCTTTTTCTGAATTTTGAAGTGACGTCGTTAGGCTGTCGAATTTTTTCAAGGGAACTTCATAACCCAATTTTGAATCTTTGGGATAAACTTGTACACCTTGAATATGTCATTCTATGATTATGTGTGAATGTACTCTGATTTTTTTACACTTAATACCCACTTATATTTCGTGTATTCGTTTGTCACACATAATTATGTTACCAATTTATCCTTAATCCGAGGATACCGTCTTTGTATGGGACATCAACTCAATCTCCTTTCATTGAGGTATATTTTGTTTTATACACAACTTTATTTTATATGGTATATACACCCCTTTGACTTTTAAATTTATTCAAAAGGAATATTTTTTATATGGATCATTTACTAAATGACAAAAGGGAATGTTTTTGTCATACATATCTGGCGACAATGACTTCTCCGCTGCTATGACCATTATTTGAGTTTCAGCTTCCTCTATAAGACATACCTTCTTTTTAAAAGAAAAATAAATACCATGTTTTAATTTTATTTTAATTTGGTATTGAAAATGGTTTTCGTAATGTTTTTGTATCAATGTGTAGTATTGATATCTTGTTATTAAAAGGTAAAATGTTATGTTACCTTTATGCATGTTTTATGTGATAAGATTATGTTATGGTTCTTGGGCATTGTTATGAAGACGGGTGGTTTCGTGATAAAATAAGGGTGGGTGAGCCCGATATAGCTCTCTAATGCATTGGGTAACGCGAAGGAGTGAAACGTTAAGGTTTCTCCGAAGATATTTAGGGAATATACTGTGATGGGTATTCTAAACGTAACCAAGAGGGTTACTCCCTACGTAAAAATGTTATGAATGCCTCAAGTTACCTTTATATCTTATGATTTCTATGATTTATTCATGATTTGATGAGGTATGTTAAAGTTCCAATGTTTTATGGGTAAAGTATAACTTCCTTCTTATGTATATATGAACTCATGTTTCCTTTCCATATTTTTATAACCCTTACTAATCTTTTTATGCTCATCCCAAGTTTTTTTGAAAGTTTTTTCACAGGTCAAGGGAAAGGTACATGTTATGATGATATTGTCAAGGAAGTGTCAAGAAAGAATCCATTCTTTATTTTTAAATATGTTTCTGTTGATGGGAAAAAATGAATACTATATTTTATGTAACCACTTTATTTAAATGCGGAATGTAATGCAAGTTTTATGATATAATTCTCTAAAACTCTAAACCTGAAAAGATCCTCAATGTGTAATCTTGTAATAACTCAAGATTAAATAAGGTTTAAGGCTGGGGCCTTATAGAGACTGCCTAATGTGGGGTCCTATGAATTCAAGTACATGTCGTGTTCTTCTAAAGTATAGTCCATGTAATTTATTTTTCTTCATTAAACAAGCTGAGGTCATGACTAATTGGCAGAAATCCCTCCTTCTTGGATTGGTTCTTCCGATAGAGAGAGTATGGACATGATACTTCACTGATCCCCCAATCGAGCATATATTCTCTAATTTGACCACCGTCGATTGCATTGGGATCACCTCGGTAAGCTCTCCTCCTCCTAGAGCTTCATTTCTTAATTCCTCTACTTTCTCAAGTTATCTTCGGTTGAAACTTTTTAGCTTTTTTTAGATATACTATGTTCTTGGGAGATTCCAGGCTTGAGGATCATGTATAACGATCCTACAATGCCTAGGTAGGTTGACTGTGCCTTTCTATATATAGTCTTTGAATTTTATGTGCAAAAGTTCCCAATACCCATGATCGGGGTATTGTGTGTTTACGGTATTAGCCATGTTAGTTGTGTGCTATGCTTGTATGCATGAGTAGAGGTTAATTTAATGTGAATAGGCTTAATTTCAGTTCTTTGGAAGTGTTTTTACCAGGCATGTTTTCTTGTTTTGAGGGTTTGGTCTAGATTTTCTTATTAGGATGTTTTTTACTTTCCATGCCTATTATTGAAGGATTAAGTGACTCTAATCCATCTTGATTTTAAGTTATAGACCTGTTGGATAAGTAACTCTTGAGGTTTACTTTGGACACTATGAATTGATTTTCTTGTTTGACATACATAGGTCAGTGAGAACCTGGTGTAGTAGACCATAAGGAGAGTATAAGTAAGGGATTCTCCAGAGTGTCTGTTATTTTTGTTACGATGCGAGACTAAAGGGGGAATTGATGTAAGTCCTTCCTCAGATTGTCTTTAGTTCCTCAACGCTGCCCAGAGGACGAATTTGATGTATGTGTTTCCCTAGAGTGACTTTTTTTTACCGATATGAGATTATAGGGGGAATTGATGGCGAGTTCTTCCCCAGAGTGTCTATACTAAATTTGATCCAGAGGGGTTAGACTATGATTACTTTCCAGAGGGTTTCTTGTGTTTTCTAGGTAGGACTAGAGGGGATTAGGCTATTAGTACATCCCAGAGGGTTACATATTTTTGATTATATGTTTACTTGATACGTGGAACTTAATGCTTTGGAATGGTGGAATTGTTACTATTGAGTACTTCCTTGTTTACTGCTTCTTTTGTTTATTGCCTATCACATATA
The DNA here is from genome assembly GCA_963277665.1 of Viscum album. Classification (NCBI taxonomy): domain Eukaryota; kingdom Viridiplantae; phylum Streptophyta; class Magnoliopsida; order Santalales; family Viscaceae; genus Viscum; species Viscum album. The sequence goes on from OY728121.1 coordinate 1,317,179,390, forward strand.
TTCACTGACTGTAAGGCACAAATATCATAGTGGATTCCTACTATCATTTAGTCTCACACCCTGTTTGGGATATGCTTTTGGCCCAAACAGATTATATTGTTTCTGGTATAGATAAGGGAAAGCACCCTACAACTTCGGGTACTTGACTGCTTTGGAGATGCATAGCATGGAACCATGCTTTGACTTGCGATGTTATAGAGTTGTTTACTGTTTCTCTTGTACTTTTGATTAGTAATATATTTCATCATTGTAACTTGTTTGGATGTTTTTCTAGGCATTTGTATCATGAATCATTATATATGTGCTCCAACTACTTATTTATTTCAGTCTTCTTTTGTTTACTGGTGTATGAAATTATTACTGCTTCCGCTATTGTATATCTATTTCTCTTCCTCTATGTTACTCTGCCACTGAGGGTATATTCTCCCCACTATCGCACCCATGGCCATAGCTGTTAGTTGGAATCCTCTGGCATTAGGGGAAATGCGCTTGGGGCCATGTGACCAACCGGGTACGGGGTTCCTCAAGGTAGCTTTCAGAACTGGGACATTACACAAACCATTAGGGTCCCCTTATAATTTTATTTCCATATATAAAATAACTTATAACAACAAAGTTTTTATGATCATCGATACTAAACTATCACGGTCCTGGAAAGTGCTATATTAAAAATAATCTTATACTTAGTATTTTGACGGGGTTTCATTAAATGTTATGATGTGTTTAATATACATAATATGAATATTAAAGTCATAAGTATTTCACCACATACATTCATTATCTACTCATATTACTATTACATTGTGTTCACATGGTTCTTTTGAATATGTTTTGGAATCCTTATTATAACCACCATGTTAATGTGCTCACACTACATTATTATGTAACTCTTTAAATAACCTAGATTTTATGTTACAGACTAAAATATTGAATACAAACATACTAATGAATATCAATACACATTATATAAATTAGGTAAATTAACTATTAATATAAACATTTATATCAATATGTGATTGGAAAACTCCACTTGAGTTGGGTTAGATCCATATATACTAAACCTTCATATTTAAAGTACAATTATTATGACTCTGAACTAGTGGGAAGTTGACCAAATGTCACTTTTCCTAGGGATACATTTATGAAGAGATAATAATATTAATTATAATTTTAAAACTAATTTTAACATACTATTCCAAATATAAAAATAAATGTAATAACTAGAATTATAATCCAAGGTAATGGTAGATGAAAAAAAATATTTTTAGAGTCATACCTAGCTTGTAATACAATGATTTATCTCATTGAAGAAATTTTTTAAATAAATAAAGAATACCAATTATTCATATTCTATAAACAATTTTTAATTAAGAATGGAGAACTAAATAATTATAGAAAAAATGAAAATTTTATCAATATAAAAATGGGATTAATTCGTAACCATTCCATAAAACAAGTCAAACTAGAAACCTTTTATAATTAATATTAACATTATGTATATTCCATAATTTTGGGTATAAACACATTATATTGACATAAAATATGAAAATATCCAGATTAGTAATAATAGGAAATGTCATTTCAAATATTTGATATTATTTTTCATTATAAAAATTTTAGGATTCAATTTCAATTATATATAATATTTAAATATTTTACTTTTTAATACATAAATACTATTTTTACACTAATGAAATTAATCATCAAAAACTTTTTTCCAGCCCAACTATTATCATTAAATATGAAAATATCTATATCGAGGACTTATTTATTTAATTTATAAACAACATATAAATTATCATTATTATTTCTAAATTGAATTTTTATTCAATGATTACAATTATTTTATAAAATTTGGTAAAATTATAAATACATTTTAAAATAAATTTTAAGAATTTTATAAACCATATAAAAATTAAAATAAAATTTATAGTAATAACTATTTAATATTAATATAATATTTCAAATAAATTTATAAAAAATAATTATATTAACTAATTATATTTTATAGTGATTTTATTTCTAAAACACTTTTTAAAAAAAATTATAAATTCGAAAATTACTTGTCAAATGTTCATGAAAAATCTATAAATATTATATTTAAATTATTTAATTGAATTATATTAATTAATAAATGAATACTTGACATGTTATTAGAAGATGTTATGAAAAATATTACACATTTTAAAGGATAATGATACGATTGTTATTATGAATTTCTATAATTTATATTTATATTATAAATCTAATTAATGTACATATTATATAAACAAAAACTCTATATATATACATAAAGAAAAAAAATATCCTTATTTAACTATAAAATAAGGTCATCCATTGGATATCCCATACAAGTAGTTTACCATCAAATGGAAGTCTAGGCCAAGAAGAAGGTTAGGGAATCACTTCTATGCGATGAGGAATGAGTAGGCCATTTGGTCTCAAAATAAAAATTGATTTTTTTAGGGTGGGTATAACTTAATATATATAATAATGTAGTTAAACTATTGGGTGAATGTATGATGTGTGAATCCTTGATGTGGGAACTATTCACCCTTCATAAAATATGATTCATTATGCTCTTCCTATAGGCCTCACCCATGTTTTTCCTTCAATATATTCACTTATTGAATGATCTATGTTTTTTATGAAATTGTTGAACTTATGGAAATAAAACCACAATCGGAATTATTATGTCCAACAAGAAAAACCTTGATATATGAATCACTTTGAATCTGAATTTACGTTTTGAAATTCATCAATAAAAACACTATATATAATTTCATGCGTAAAAAATTCTAGCAGTACTTTACATTTTGTTTTACTAAAACATAATTTCATACCCCCACCAGTATTTCTTTGAGAGTCAATATAAATCATAATAAGAGTAAAAACAGATGATTTGTTATGGACTCTAACACAAGTATCATTTTCACATAATGAGTTCCTTCATCTCACCCTGTATGTCATGTTAATATCCTAACATGATATTATTTTTTAGATAATCAACATACATCATCTCATTGTGTTATAAAACATAGTTGAGGAAATAAAGACGCATATAACATATTTTTAATTTAGTAGTGAAATATTCATAATGATACATTGAGGTAGAGGGATCTGACACCGCTAATAGGTTTTATAGGATCATCATATAATCATAAAAAGTGCAAGATTACAAAAAAATTCCAAATCTATCCTCAAATGACGTAGCATGCGGGGAAATGAAAATATCCAAAAATATATAGCTTACATGTTTCAATGTTAGAGTTACTTTTTTAAGGTTTCATGGAGATTTATTCATGTTGATATTGAGGTAGAACAAATAAAATCATATTACCTATGACAGGTTCACACCAGTCATGGGATACATAATCGTTTTTTGAGGATTTACATACATTGATGGTGTTATATCACCTTCATTGCATGAAAAATGATGTGATGGGAAGAAGGGGTGACTATCGAAAATTGATTAAAATAGATATGAACAAGAATAAAAAAACAATAATGATTAATTCACTAAAAAATTTGGTGAACCGCTATTTATTTTATTTTTTAGGTCACAACATCCCTTCATTAATGTGTAATGTGTTTGGAGGTACGAATATAATGAAATGAGACCCTAATTTATCAATAGACCCCAAAATCATAATAGAAATTATTTAATCCATTCATAATAGATTTAAAATGTAATCCACATGTCACATATGGCATGTAGGAACATGATGATAAGGTTTCAATATGTTATCTAAAGTATAAAACATATGTGTGTGTGCATCATATGCATGTACACTGAATTCATGTATTGAATGAGACATGGGGATTCATTAAATTACTCATATTCATGTAATCTATATGAATCATATACCTATGCACCATATATATATACATTGCATCATATAATATATATTATCATTCTACATATGTACATTATAACCATATATATATTCAAACACAATTATTACTTGTATCATATGTCAATATTAAATTTACATGAATTTTATGACTATATATTTTAGTTGACATTCATCATCCTAATGTTTTAGCTTTAGTTTCTAGGTATGAGGAAAATATTTTACATGTATATTGGTGTCCCGCCTATCAAAATGTATAAGTGGAGAAAAAGGTCTCTATTGGTTGGGTCAAGATCCTTCATATTATAGAGAGGTTGTGGGATGTCTTATAAATAGATTTCATGATGAGATGCCAAAAATTAATGAGGTCTCACAATACCATCTAGGTGATCATTTATAAAATAACACATCCTCGCCACTTACAACCAAATTTTTATAATATTTAAATCTATGAGACTGTTTGATTCCATTGGATACCTTCATGGTCATTTCCAAATGATATTCTGGATTCACATCCAAATTTTTGAAGAATCTAGTCGAGGCATTTAGTACCGAGTTTCAGATGATTACAATATTTATCACATAGATATATGGATAGATTAATCAAAACATTTATATTCCTAAAGATTTGTTGAGGTCTTTACCACTAGATTATATTTCGTTTGGGGAGGATCTCATGACAATAGTGGTGTTCACATACAATAATAGTTACCATACCAATTTTATAATGGAACATATGAACGACCAATATGAATGAACATTTAGATCACCATAATTATAAATATCATTCAAGGATATATCACTGATGGGGTGAAAGAAAGTTTAAGTTATGATAGAGATGATTTACATGATTTTATAGAGGATGAGGGTGTGTCAAAACTATCATGATTCCTATATAGAATGACTATGTGGATATTTAGTGTTCAATAAGGAAGTTAATATGTAACTAAATGTATTTAGATGAAATGATTTTTGGAGGTTCAGTTTGGGAGGCTTTATATCCCAAAGGTTCATTTAGTCACTCTTTATTCTAGATATGGTGGAAGGGGTTTTCTACATCCTAGGTTTTCCCATGTTATTAAAATGAGTGAACAATATATTTCATGTGTTATATATATATATATATTTTAATTCCCATTTCCAATCATTGAATGTCGGATATTTGGACATATAGAATTATTCTAACATTTCATATATTTATGTAATGGAATAATCATTATCCTTTCAAGTGAAGTATGGCCCAAATGGAGCCTAGAGGTGTGGCACGGGCACTATAGGTTTCTTAAGATGCATTGGGTGATATTTATTGTGTGTTAAACAATTATGAAATGATTTATTTAATTTAATAGTACTAGATATCAAATAAATGATAACATAATGTGTATGCCTAACATAGATCCCATATATCACTTTGGAAATAAAATACATGGTTTTGGTCCCATTTAAATGTAACATAGTGTGTTCATTATATGAAACCTTTCAAGTCACCAAAATATAATTTATTTTCGCATTTCCATTATGTATTTATTTTATGTATTATTCAGGATATTTAGAGAGTTTGAGAATTGGGAAACTAAAATGATGTAATTGTTAGTTCATGGTTAGACATAACCATGAATCCAATAAATATCGAGGGGGAGGAGGCATCATGTAGCATGTGCATGGTAAGACATGTTTCACCAAACCATGGGGTGAAACCTTATTCATTACTCTTAAAATAAATGTGACCAATATAATTATCACCTAGTTTAGGAAAAATCATAACAAAACCAAAAAAATGAAAACTTATGTATGGGGTTTAATCTAGTGGAAAACAAATTGTAGGCACGTGGTTTCAAAAAACATTTGAAAAAACAATAAATCTTTCCCAGAATTTAAAATACTGAAATTATTTACATTAACAGAGTAATTATCTTAATAATTTCACCTTCCACCTCCCCATTTATTAATTAAAGGTTCCTACCATCTCTAGGATTCCCCACCCCACGCTTAATTAGAAATTTCATAGAAATTCCTTAGAGTTATATTGAGATTTATTAAAGGAAAAAACCTCACATCCACCTTTATCCATCTAGTATCTTCTTTCAGTATATATTTCTAATATTTTATTTTCAATAATTGGATATGGTACCCATTCTTATGGATAGTTATGGGCTTCAGTATTTATTCCCTTTTATATTGTTCTACAGATATCTTCTCTTTAATATTTTGGTATTTATGGAAGGATATGAGGTTCAAATGAGTGTGAGGAATGTTTCTCAACATAATGATTATTTCCCTTGTAAATTATGTAATTCATGTTTTGTTCCATTTTATATATTCTTTCTTTCAATATGAAATAAATTATTGAGGACTGATTTTTCGTTATTAAATTTGTTTCTGAAAACTGTGTTTGACAATGTGAGGGTTTTACGTGGTCTCCATTCAACATCCTATATTATTCCTATAAGGTGTATGATAAAATTTTTAATGATTATTTTGACTCCAAAATTATTTTCAGATGATGTTTTAGAATAGAAATTTTTCCCGTTGATTTATAATAACGTTTTCATGTAATGTCTCTTTTATTTATGTGATAATTTGATATTAATATTGCTCATATTAGTATTCAAAATATTTTTCTAATTGTTATGTTTATTGAGATTTTTATATTACAATGTAATGTTAACATAATTGGTGATTTATGATTAGAAAATTGGATCCTTAGTATTGTGTTTTGGTAAACTATATGTGTTCTACAGTAGTTTATGTTGTTCTTTGACATTCCTCATTTAGATTGGGCTTTGGAAAGGGGTTGGTACTTATTGATACGTAGAGTGTTTGTGGGGTTGGTTTTCTCATGGTCGCATAAGAACCATGTATTCCCCAAGAATGGACTTTGTTATCCCTTTACTATTTTTAAATCAATTGAGAAATTAGATATGATATCATACAGTATTGAGTTGTATCATTATTCATGCTGATAAATGTTTTTTAAAATTTATATATCTTAGTTATGTTTTATATATTCTATGTAATTTGTTACTTTATTTTTTTTTATAAAATAAAATCGAATTGAAATGGACTTCCAAATTATTGTTTTCATAAACAAATTTTTTTATCTCAAAAAAATGTGTTTTCTTAATTATTTTTTCAAAATTTATCTAATAGCTGACATTATGAACTATATTATGATGGTTCATGGAAGTATCCTACTAGGATTTTCCCTCACCATTTATATGTTTTAGAGTTATAGTTAGAAATTATTTTTCCAATCTAAGGTAAAGGGAAAAGATTCACAATTCATGATTGCTTTTCTAGATGTCTCTCAAACTTCAATATATGATGGTTACTACTGAGAAATGGTTATGAGGTATTGGAACATGTAATGAAGTTTTTGTAATGATATAGTAGTAATTTTATGTTTTTATTGTCTCAATCAATCAAAACATTTTGTTACATTAGAGTCCAGATACATATATGATATTTTAACTCAATAAATTTTTATATTGTACTGTGATAAGAATTTTTTGATGTTTTTTCTATGTTATGTTGTGAATGTTTCTATTTTTATTATTGAAACTATATATATATATATATTCATGGAAATCCGTGTGATGGATAAATCATGAATGATTTTGGGTATGAGACCATATTATTGATTTTGTGGGTTTGGGGGTTTAATCATTCCCATATGATATATTGGGTCCCCCCAGTGCTTGTCTCCATCCCATAGAGATAGAGAAAATTATTCAGGCCTTATAGAAGACCAGTCATGGTCATATGGAATGTTTAACCATGCTAGTACTGTATAAAATGGCCATGATGAACTATTAACATTTAGGGGAGTAACATTATTATTGAGATAATAAAATCAATACACAATGTATGAATGTGTGGGACTATCTACAATTCCATTTTTTATATTGATCCTTGAGTTATCATGTCCATTTAATAAGTATGTATTGAATTTGAGATTTTAATATTGTCATATGGACATATTTTATCTAATTCACCATTGTAATGAGTTTTTTGGTAATCCTATTAATATTTTAAAAATATAACGTTTTAGGGTTTACATGTGAAATATTATATAGTCAAATAAATTAACAACATGATTTGAAAAACCAAGAAAAATCTATATAGGCTATTACAAATACCTTCCAATGAAACTCACATGTGGTTCTCCAAAACATATTTCCAAACTATGCATAGTGATAAATATTCATTTTTAGACCCTTTGGTATTTCATATTGTTATTATCATTTTTGTTACTAAATAATAAGTTATCTGGTGATCTTTTGATAATTTACTATGTTATTTTAAGTGGAAATATATATTTATATTTTCTTATTAATCATGTTTTATAGATGATGCCACCCCGAAGGAATCCATTTAATCATAGAGATGTGTTTATTAGTAATGTAATATTGGTTAACCCTATTGTGGACAATATTCGTGTCCTAATAGTCATCATAATCCTTTAATATTAGTTCTAGTTAGGTAAGGTAGATCAATCTTTAGTGGTGTATCATGCTCTATATTGCACTACGAAAAAAAGACCTATATTCCACAGTGTCATAGGGTCTGAAAAACATAAATAATAGGTGGAAAATAAAAAACATATATTTGGTTTTTATTGAACCCTATGAATTAAATGGCTAAATTTTCCATGTATATTCTAAAGGTACCCACCCATAAATTATTCTAATATATTATTCATTCAAAATCTATAAATTTAATATGTAGGTTATGTTTAAAGAGATGTTCCTCCCATAGTTTTAACTATATATTTGAACTGTTTTGAATGATGAAGAGTTCTTAGAATTAGAGTAGGGGGATATATTAGTGATGGATTATGCCTCTTAACTTCTTTATTTAGTTCACATAACCCCATATCTCTTCTCACATGATTATCAAAAGGGTAAATTATTTGAGATGGGAATGATACAATAGGCTGTATTAGAGAATTTGTTTCTTTTCTACCTACTATAATATGTTATGGTTGTCAAAAATAAAGATATGTTCATGATAGATATAGTAGGTATGACCTTTTTTAGTAGATGATACACTATTATAACAGGATGTCAATGTTTCACATCTATTTAAAAGAGGAATATGTGGAATTTTCTAGAGATAATATTGTGAGTGTAAATCATTATTACAATTCAAATCCCATTAATCCATTAGGAAAATAGTCTATGGTATTAATTTATTGAGGCATGTTAGTCACTCTAGAGTAGACATTTAAGTTGAAATTGGGACATTCTATTTATGTCAGATGTTGACTTCTGCTTTGAGTTGAAAGGATAATTTTATGGCATCTGTGATGAGGATTAAAAAAGAACAAATATTGATGAATTTTTTATGGATTGATCTTGATATCTGTATCTAAGGGGAGAAATATAATCTTTATAAAATTATTTCCTAAAAAACTATTCATGTGAATCATTCAGAGTCAAAAAAGAATTATACATGTATTTTAAAGAATATTAAATGTTTTATGACCTCAACATTGGTTATGAATTGGTATGGAATTGGTAATGTTTCATAGGGAACAATATTTCAATATATCAGATCCACATATGAGGATTGAATCAATGTTTTAGAGAAGGATATAGTAATATCTAGATGCCTAGTTGTGTTTTTGTATTTCTTATCTCAAAAAATTAATGTTCAGTTTGAGAGAACCATTCTAACCCATATATATATGCTCCATGACTTTTCTAAATATTTTAATGGTGGTATGGAATAAAACCATCCTCATGTCATGTTTTCATATAATAATAGCTTTCATTAGATTATTTAGATTGATCCTTTTGAATCCATTAATAGAAATTAGTTAAAAAACCAATCATTTTGGGATGAAGTTGAAGAATGAAATCTATCTGGAATTAAGATTTCAGAGTAAATGGAAGAGAAGGTTAGATCCATTTAACATCAAATATGTGTAAAAAATTATATAAGATTTATACTATAAATCATTGAAAATATTTGTAATTAAAAGATATGGATAAGTAATTACGAAAAATTTATCAATTGAATAAGTTTATGAGATTCACAAATAAGGGAAATCTATCCCCGATTAATATTATAACATTACATATTCAAGATCACGTAGGGATGATAAATTTTCAATTGGATATTCCATTGAATAATTAAATAGTTAATGATGCGTTGATGTACCAATTTTGAGGAAGTACATCTTTGATCCATCATAAGTACTAAAATCAGAGGTTGTAACACTAGATCATGATCTTTTCTATGATGAATAAATACAATAAATCACTAATTATAGAGGTAAATTTATATTAAATATTACTACTCTCCTTATCAATGTTCATTAGATTAATCATAAATTTGAGGAAGTTACCTGGGAACATGAGGATGTGATGAAGACGAAGAATACTCATTTATTTTTCTAATAGTGGTATAATATTGGGGGAAATTATCATTTTAATGGGGAGAATAATATAACACATTTTGAATTTATATGTATTCCTTTGAATTAAATATTAGGTATTTGATTTTTTTTCACATGATTCTCATATTCTAAATGACGCATGATATATTATAATTTTTATAACATAGCCATTGGATTAGTGGGAATTAATAGGAATAAATGTTTTATAATATATATATACACATAAGTTTTCATTAATTAAAATATATTTAGTAATTCATATGAAATAATCAATATATTTTATTAAGATTATTTCATGATTAAAATAATTATCTTTCCTGAAGAAAAGTATTTAACAAGATTTTAAGAATGTTTATATAAAAATTTATATTGATCACTATAAAAAACAAAAACATAATTAACATTATTAGTAATGGATGAAAAATTGTTCCAACAAAATTTAATTAATGGTGATGAATTAATATAAAATCATTTAATGGTAAAATATTTATTTTTAAAAAAAATTAATCCGACAATATGTATTTAGGTTAATAAATTAAATAAATAATTATTTAAAAATTATTTTAATTATAATTAAATAATATATATTTTACAATTTATTCTAAAAATTATCTATTTTTACTAAGATGTTAATTAATGTAAACATAGTTTTATTCTTAAACTCAAATTTTTTAAAATGGATTTCATTGTGTTTTACATGATTATTTTAAAGTTAATTTATTCCAAATTTTGAAAATGAATTAAAAAATCCAATATGTACTTTTTTATAAAAATTTCATAGTTTTATAATGATTCCACATTATTTATTCATCATAATGAATTGTAAAACCATTAAAATTTGGTTTCCACTCTTATGATTAAAACTAGATTACCTAGGGTGGTTAAAAAATTATAATGATGTAAATTCCACATAAAATTATGTAAATACTATTTTATTAATGAATAATTATCTTATATTATATTAAGTTTTATGACTTATGTTTTATACAATTATTGATACCTTCACAAAAAAATTAACATTTTATTATTTTAATCTTTTATGTACTTCCATGTGTGTTTGTCCCCTAACTTATAAAAGGTAAAATTTTCTCCTCCATTATCCCCACAATTTGTGCAATATATATTATCCAATATCTACCAAAAAATCATCCATTATTCTTTACAATTTTATGAGTTTCTTATCCCATCCTAAAAATATATTAAGAAGGCATAATGTGAAAGTCTATACATGTATTTAAGGAATAGTTATTCATCTTTCCCAACTCATTCAATGTTTATTTCTTTTATACTTCCTCTAAATTATACTCTTCCATACTAAAATAAATAAAAATGTATCATATATATTTTTATATATTTCAATTATTATTGGACAATGATTTTCTACCCCTTTCCATTTAATTGGAAATAAATGTATCACTCAAGCGTATGTATAGACTAAAACATCCCCATAGTGATATATATAATTTTATATAACCATATTTCAAGGAATGTAATTATAATTGATTCAATGATTATATATGATATATATTCCATAAGTATTCCTTTGTAATTATTATATATTATCAACATTCATAACCTCTATTGATGGCCACTAAATGAGAATTTGAAAATCTAAAAAGTAAAGAACACCTAAACATGTGTATTATTTTCACCACAATGAAAAGGAGGAAGAATGTGTAAAATATTAGAAGGATCATATAAACCTCCACAAGACATGAAATTGAATGACCTATAGAAGGTCATGTAGACACTACATGCGTAGTGTAAAACCCAGATAAGATATCATGGTTTCCCTTTTCAGAATCCTTATTCTCTCATAAATAAATCAGTTGAACTCACTGACAATGTGGATGAATCTAGATAAGCTCCCCCAGATTTGGTGAAATTTCATCCAATAGGAATATAAAAAACAAACCAAAAATTCATTGTAAAAAAGAGAGAAAAATATTTAAAAGGTGGAATATTCATCTAGTCATAAACATTAGGTGGTGTGCCCATGTCATTTTAAAGACACCATAATCCCCTGGTGACATGTCCACCTTATCACAAAAAATCCCACTATAATGTCAAACTCATTATAGAAATAGCTTCAAACATGTGTTGGTTCCCTTGCACTCAACTTTTAGATACAATTTTATATAGATGTTTTTTTCATGTTAATTCTTAGGTATCATTAACAGAGCATTTTTTGGTCATATAATGATTCACTGATTAGAAGAATGGTTATATTTGACGAAACTCCTACAAAATTATGTGGTCCTTGGTCCATTTACAAATAAAAAGTGTGATAAATGTAAAAATGGTAGAAGACTCTTGAGATCATAAAACCAATGTGATTCACCCATGTAGATCGTAAGACACCATAGAGGCCCAAACGACATCTCAGCCTACACATGAAATAGCTTGTGGACATGTGACCCCCATCACATGAAGTGTTTTAGAAATCTAGGTGGCCTTGTTCGCCTGCTCTAAATCCGACGTTAAACAGAAGGGGCTGTCCATGAAATGATTGCACATCACAACAGGGAATTTGTTTGTAATGTGATGCATCACCAAAGGTTATGGTTTTTTTCTTTGATGAAGCACATACAAATTCATGAAATCCCCTACAATTCTGTAGTAAAAAAGGTAAATAAAATAGGTAATTATGGGATATTATTAAGAAGGGAAGATACATTGATATAATGTGAAATGGGTTTTCTTACATAGATAATCATGATGGATCCCAAGGAACCCCCCATGACATGTCAACATGGTCCAATGAACACCCCCTTGAATATATAGCATGGTATTTCATGACCCCATGGAATGTTAGAATGATATCTAGATGAACCTCTACCAAGTCTTGCTTTTATTGTGAAATACCGAATAAAAGTCACTTAAGATCACATGAAAGCCTTTTAGTGGGCATCCTAATCTTGTGATGTTCTTTAGAATGGTCATCCTAACATTTTAAAAACCCCTTGGTGTATCCACATGGTTATGAAATACCCCATTAATTTAATATAATCCAATAAATGATTCATTAATGGGATTGTCTCCAAGTTTATTAAAATCATTTGAAGTCCCCATAATTTGGTAGGATCTTACAAAAACACATGACACCAAAGCCCTCCACCGACTAAAGAAAAGATTTTTGAAATATGTTCCATGAAATTATTTGAATAAATGAGGTGGAGAGACCTATAAATAACACACACCTAAATGAAAAATAAAAATATATTTACGTTTAACCACACACCGGCACACCTAGTTTTGAGAGTTGATTTTCCAGAGTGGACAGTATCATGACCAGAAAGGTTTTACATTTGATAAAATATGGGGAACAACATGAGAGATCTAGAGAAATGTATAAGAACTTAATTTGATCAATCATAGAACACATTAAGGACATATAGAATGTTATGTAAATTAAATGCATAATATGTGATAAATCATTCTAGACATAAACAAGATAACACAAAAAAATATATGGAATATGAAATTAAAGGCTAGAGTAAAGACTAAAAAAATTGGAGACTTGTTTGGAGATCATATACACTTATCCTCATTATATTTGTGAAAACCACCCAAGTCACATGATAGAACCAAGGTACGTCAACTAGATATTGCGATGGACCTTTGGTATAATATTTAGATCATGTGAAGTACCTTGGACATGTTAGAGTAAGTCAATTTCCACCCATTTGGCATGATACCCAAGTCATGTGAAGCACTTCAGGGATTCCATCAAGACAATACAATGTACCTAATACATGTTTCCTAATTGATAGTGTGACATCAATACACATCATATGAGTATTACCATAGCACCAATGCATGTAAACCTACTCTTCTAATGTCCTATAACAATAACCAGTCAGATCTCGAGACATCATTTACACAAGCCAACTAGAACATGCAAGATCCTCTAGACATGTCATATGGATTTCACGGTTCCCACAGTTAATATTATCCTAGATCATGAATCATCCGCTAAACATGTCACATTGAATCTCGAGACTCCCTTATATTGTGTCATATATCATTCATGATGACACCATTGAAAGTATGATGTATCATGAAAATCACTCCAATCATGTCAGTAGAGATCATAGGATAGGCTCTAGGACATTCTGAAAATGTCTTGCATTGTCCTCCAGATTCGTTTATCTTGATCAAGAGATGCCCATCATTCAAACCTTCTTTATTTTGTGATTTCCATTAGACAATCCAACTAGATCATGTGATTTTCATTGGTCTTATCTATAATAAAAATAGAAATTTCCCAATTTCCACCAACATGTTAGGAAGTCAATATGGTATGTTAGGAAGTCAATTAAGAAGGCAAGGAAGACAACCAAACTAGTTCATAAATGGAAACATCAGTTCATAAGCCCTGATCAAATGAACTACATTGAAATTGATTACTTCTATAACTAGTATACGTAGGATGCCTTCATAAGTCCTGTTCTCCATATTAAAACAACCAAAGGGATGTCCCAATACATTATTCCACCATCCATAAGTAGTGATACTGATAATTCAGCATCCCTTGTTTCCCACACCAAGAATATCTCACATAGGATTATGGAGTTACATTTATCACGTCCTACATACTAGGTAATCCCTAGTATGTAAACCCTAATAAACAAAATAATATTATATGTTCACAAATATATGGTGACCATTAGTTTGTAACCTCCAATTATCTGAAATATAAAAAATCAATGTCCTTTTATAACTTGGATATGTATGATTCCATCTTAAGGACCATGCTCAAATGAAAATCCACTTTGGTGTAATTCCCATCATTTCTCCCATATTTCATCCTTTGTGACCTAATAATTCTCATGGTATGATCATTCCACTTCATTAATGAGAAGACTGAGGATCCAAATTAACTATAAGAACTCTAATTCAGGTTTTAATTATGACACGTAGGATTCCTTCATAAGGCTCAATCTCTATATTAAAACATACAAAGTGGATTCCTAGTACATAATCCCGGAATCTGTATGTAGTGCGATGGAAAAATTTGGACCCCATATTTATCACACTGAACATGGTTCACATGGGATGATGAATTTCTTGTGTTCATGTAATTTGTATCATGAATCTGCACTAGTTAGTGAAGCCTAATTGTGTAATCCATAAATTTTAGAATGATATGGTTTCCTATGTAAAAGGGTATTATCCTTGGGGATAGTCTGAAGGGTAGGATTGAACGGCAATAACAATAAATATTCCCTAACAAGGATACCTAGGATGTCTCCACAAGACTCAATCTTAAATACCTGATTCCTAATTTCTCACACATATATAATTTACACATGATGTTAATGTGCCTAGGTTTTAATGAAATACATGTGTTTTTATTCTATTTATATAACGATATGTAGATCACCCCATAATGGATCAATAACATGCTTGAAATATTAAACACCTCTATGTGTGGATGAAAATTTGAACGCAACAGGCTATATGGATTCAGTATATAAAAAACTACCTATTAGGGGGAATGGATGGGGAACACATAATATATATAGATGTGTCACCCAAAATATTTCCCTTCATGGCTAAAAGGGATTAAACTTATAGTCATTCCACTTGGGTACTTGGTTCAGTATTGGGATTGTGGAAAAGGGTTAACGAAGAGTCATTTAGTTTGGGTAACTTGATTTGTGTCCAGATATTGAATAGATTCACAAATATTTATTAAATCTATTATATATTCCTAATGTATGAAACAATTCTTCCAAATAGCGTTTGATGAGCTCGACCTCCTATCCTCTTTACCAATGTTAGTTGCTAAGTGTCATTGGGTATGAAACACCAAATCACCACCAACCTTTTGAATGTGGGATTGAACCTGGTGATGAATGTGGGGACCATTAGTTTCTATTTATAATGACAATAATGTCATGGTATAAATGGTTTGAAACGAAATTTAACCCATCATAATCAATATTTGGGACTAACTGAATGCACCTTATTGAATTTTCTATTGAAATAAAAATGTTGAACCCAACACGACTCTATCAAATGACAGAATTATCAGTTGAACATGAATTGATACTTTTCTACACATCATACCAAAACAAAAATTATGAACGTGACATTAATCTCTAAAATTAAAAAATAATTGGTTGACAATTATTTGGGCTAGTTTTTTTACACACCATACACACACACAAAATGGTGAACTCAACATGTATCTTTCAAATGACAAAATTGTGACTTAACCATGCATCGAGCCACACTGTTTTCTCACCATATGCAAAAAAATAGTGAAGATAACATTAATCAATCAAATGAAAAAACTGATCGGCTGACCATGAATTAGGCCTTTTTGTCTTCACATTATATATAAACAAAATGGAAAATCCCACATGAATATCCCAAATGAAAAAAATGCTCGGTTGACAATGTGTCAAGCCATTTTGTTCTTACACCATGTGAAAATATAAATTTTGAACCCAAAATGAATATATAAAATGAAAAAACCATGTGTTTACCATGTGAATGACAATTTTTTTCCCACCATACATTAAAAAAATGATGAACCAACATGAATCTCTTGAATTAAAAAATGATTGGTTGACCATTAGTTAAGACATGTTGTTATCACATCATATGAAAATATGGAAAACCTGAACAGATTTCTATAGTTGATCCTATTAAATAAGTCTATCCTCTCTTTTTCATGTCCATGCGAGGAGAATAATAAGATCCATAATAAAAAACAAATTGTGTTACCCATTCATATCTGATTGAGTACATATCATTCTTATGATGATTCACTTATCATAGAACTTATTCTATATTATTTTCAAGATTGAATATCATTTTATTGAATACAACACCTTGATATGAACAGTCTTAATCAGAAGACTGTTCTATAAAAATTTCCACAACTTCCACTCTTACGGGCCTCAAAATGACCTAACCACCCAACTTCTTCAACGTTGGGTGGTCAATTAATTGGTCCTAAATTACATTATACAAGGTATGATACCAACCCTTGAGGCTACTTGTGATGTTCTATAACCACTAAAAACGACTAGTCTTCTTAATCCATGGAAAGATTCATTAAATGTAGTGGAACATGAAGAACCTTTATGGTTTATTATTTAAAAAATGTATTGTTTCTACTGATGATAGACTCTCTTTATAAAAGAGTGGTTTTGTTATCCCAGAATTGGACCCAATCCATCGTAAGGAGTTTGTTTTCTGGTGGCATGTTCCTAGACCCATTTTTTTATATTGAGAAACATTAGACATAGAATAAGTTTGGAAGATGAAATTTTTTATCACAGACTTGATCATATTCTGGTACATCAGCATGAAATTTGAAAATCATCAGTTTCAAAAAAAATCGAGGGTATATTTTTTTGGAAGACTATATTTATTTTTCAAAAAATAAATAATGATGTCTCTGAAATGTTTTTATAGAAGAATGTGAATTCATGAGTTAATGTTTTCATACATTCGAAGGCAAATCAAATGAATATTTTTTGATCAATAAGTTCTCACAAATCATGAAAACTATAACGATAAAAGAATTTAAAAAATGGTGGAGAGATTTTGATAATTTCATTGTTTCAAAATAAAATTTCATTTGTAATAGGAATTACATCATAATAAGATGATAAAGAAAAAGATGTATCTGATGCTAAAGATGAAAAAAATAATTCTTAGAAAAAAATATTGTCATCTTCATACTCAAATTTTTCATAGAAGAATTTTCATAATAGGAAAATCAGATTGATATGTTTACACTCATATTTTTGTACTAATATTTTCATACTTGTACTTTGATACTGGGAAATTCATACTGAGATTTTTGTACTCATATTTTTATACCAATATTTTTATACTCATATTTTCTAACTACAATTTTCATATTGAGATTTTTGTACTGGTAAAATCATACTGAGAATTTGGTACATAGAGATTCATAATGTTTTTTTGTACTGAGAAAATTGTTATTATATTTTCGTACTCATAATTTTTTACTGAGATTTTTATATTGGGGTTTTTATACTATGATTTTTTTATAGGATTTTCATAGAAAAAAAATCATACTGAGAAAGAAACATATCGTAATGAGAAGATAAAAATAGATCATAATGAGATGATAAATAAAAATATGATAATGATTTGATAAAGGAAATAGATCATAATGATATGATATTGAAATAGATCCAAAAGAACTAAGAAATAAACAGATCTAAATGACCTAAGAAAGATATAAAGTGTTGAAGAATTCAAACACATAAAACTATTTTGTGTAAATCGTATAGAAATATAAGGTGGTTTGATTATGTAAAATTTCATGTTTTAAAATCCATATATTTTCTGAGAATTTTTGAATTGAGGAAAAGTTGAATATTTTCAGGTTTCCCACATTTTTTTTCTGAGTCTCCTATATGTACATCCTCAGATAATTTTTTCATTTGATACATTTCACATAAGCGCAATAGGCGAGAAGAATTGAATAAGAATTGGATGTTACCATATGATTGAAGAATATTTTAATTGATCATTCTACCAGGGTTTCTATTTTTCATAGTGAGAATGTTTTCAATGTATTGAATCATCATTTTGGGAAAATTGGATCCATGATCTAGCATTATCATACTCAGAAAATCAGATCGAGAATCCATCGTTATCTTACTCAGAAAAATAGATCTAAGATCCAAAATTATCATAATCCAAATATTGGATCTAGGATCCAACAAAATCGTACATAGAGAATCAGATCCACCATCATCATTCTCATAAAAACTGGATCAAAGATTTAGAATTATTTTATTGTGAAAATCAAATCTAGCATCATCAAATTAAGAAAATCAGATCTAGTCAAATGGAAATGAGTATTTGGACTGAGTAATTGTAAAGAATATCCAACAATGTCATTATTATTTTTTTGGATATATTGTTTTAAATTAAATTATTGTAAACTGTCAAGAGTCATTATAATAATTCCAATCAAGAGATATAAGGTGTCTAATGGGAGTTAGTATAAGTTGTATTCACATATTCTTAACAGTGGATTTCCTTAGACCCATGAGTTTGTTGATGATAGGGATTTAGGTTCTCACACTCAGGATGAACCTTGTAAATCTAGTGTTTTTTACTTTCTTTCAAACATTTTCATGAATGACTATTTACAAAATGATGACATAGATATTAATATTAACTTGATGCATGGGTTATGTTTTGAAATGAATTGAAATTTATAAAAATTTAACAAATGATTCAACCCCCCACCCCATTCGTAGATGTTACTTGATATTTTGGAACATCAATTGGTATCAGAGGGAAGGTTCACTTGTGGGATAATTTTCATAGATAATATCAATTTATTTAATAGTAGGGTAATTAATAAATGTGATTTAAAATGTTATTATGGATGATAAAATATGATGATTCCATGTCTCTTAAATCTTGGCCTTTTGTTTTTTTTCTTCTATAGTTTTTTCCCACATATTTAGAAAGATACTCTTATGAAAATTATTAATAAGAGAAATATAGAAGTTTATAGGAAGGCCAGAAATGAAATATGTATGTCATTATAAGATAATTTTTATTAGAATGTGATGTGTCTCAAAGCATAAAAAATATGTGGGACATGCTAAAAAGTGTTTTCAAAGTAATTAGACAAGTAACGGAATTAAATATACAAATCATGCATAGTAATTATAAATACATAATAATGAGAGATGAACAAATACATTATAAATAAGTCACCAAATTAAATTATATTGTTCACAACATTCAATAATTACGAGATGACTTATAATATTCTATAATTATGATGAAACTTATGAGAATCATTCTAGACATGAATGATTCTGAAATTATTTTTTAGAAGATAAATATAATTTCTCTCTTAATGAATTGCATAAAATTATTGTTACCTTTTAAATTAAAAAATATCCAATGTTTAAAAAGAATATTAAATTATAAATTTATTTTGAATTTATAATAATGTTTAAAATTCAAGATGATGAATATGTTGATCTTTGTGACTCTTATGTAAAATAGGATGATAAGTTGAATGAAACATCAGGTATCTTATATCCATGAACAATAAAAGAAGAATAAGAAATAATAGGGGGAAAATTCCTCTTAAATTATTTGATTGTGGTGGTATATCTCATTTTTCTATGAATTTCCATAATAAGAATGTTGGATAATATCGATATATTCTGATGAAAAACCTCAATGGAAGAAGTGAAAAAAATTATAATGAAGAAACTTCATCCAAGAATTACAATAAGATGTTTATTGGAATCAAAAGAAGTATTTTGAGTATGAAATTTAAATTAGGATCAATTGACAACAATTATTCTAAAGTTGAATGCTTAGAAACATTTATAACAATCATTACAAAAGATAAGAAAACAAGTGAATCATCAGAGAGTGAATAAGGTGGCGAAGAATCATATAGAGGGTATCAACTCAGAAAATATCTTTCTTGTATGCCTTGAGAAAAAAACACTTATAAAAGAAATTATATAAATGAATAATGATTGTGAAGAAGTTTCTAACGTAAGAAATGTTTTCATTAAGAAGGAGTATGAATATATTCAGGTGATTTTAAGTTACAAACATTGAATTGATGAATAGGTAACGATGTTGGAATATCATTGAAAGATGCTAGATTATAAGAAAGAAGAGGTTAAAAAACATCAATCTAAACTTATTGAGTCTGAAAATACATTGAGAATGATGAATGAAAACGTAAACAATGATTTTAAGGAAAAATATGAGGCTAAAAATGACCCTAAGAGAGATCAATATGTGAAACAGGTGAATGATTAACTTGCAAAAAATAATCATTCTTCTGATTATTTTTAAATTTTAGGTTCTAGAAAAAGTATTAAGAAAAAATGAGTGGAGAAATAATGTGAAAAACCTATAAAATATAAAAATTTATAAAACTCACTCATAAGAAAATATGGTCCAAATCCTAATTTAATTAAAGATGAAAGAAGTTACCAACCTCAATAATGATTCGATAGAGAAAGATCTAATTTCCATAGAAAATAAATATTGATAGTTATTGTTAGTGTTGTGGAATATATGGGAATATGGTCTATAATATTTGAGAAACATATCCATAACTAGAAGAATGTTTCAGAAAAGTGGAAGAAATAGTGAATGTTGATTGAGAAACATTCTAAAAAATATAAAAAGGTGAAAAAGTGAGTTCCTTGGATTTTAGAAACTTTCCAAAAAGAAATCAATTTTAATGTATGGAATATATTTTTGGAAGATCAGATAAAGGTGTTTATAATGCATAAAGATGTATGACACTCTTTCCAGAATAATTTTATTTTGACAGAAAACAAAAGAAAGCTGAAAATAAAAAAGTTAAATTAATAGATATTGTTATAGAAATAATTTTGAGAGAATGTAAAAGGAACAATACATGGATAATTGAATGTGGATTTTCTTCACATATGAAAGGTTATATAAAAATATTGAATCATGTTTAATGCCATTATGGAAGTGCAGTTACCTTTGGTAAAGTGAGTTACAAAAAAATCAAAGGAATTAGAAAAACTGATATTGAAGCCAAAAAGTAAAAATCTAAGTACGTTTTATTTGTTAATGGGTTAAAAAATAACTTACCTAGTTTGATTAGACATTGTTAATGATGGATAAGAGGTTATTTTTTGAAAATATTTCTTTATCATCAATAGTGTGAGAGATCAAAAATTCATTACAAAAGAAGAAATTATAATTGGGAATCTATTTCAAATAAGAGAATTCAATAACTCCTATTACTTGATTATGGAAGATGAAAACAAATTTTTGAAATAAATACTTGGGTACCTTGGATAGAAATGTAAGAAAAAAATTTATAATGTTGTTGTTGTCTGGAATTTTCTAAAATATAAAAGAGATGAAGATGTTTTTATTACTTTAAAGAAAAAATATATGACTAAAAAAAGTCATAAAAGAGTTGAGATTAAATATACCAGAACACTTCAGCTTATTTATTCTAATTTATGTGGGCCTATGACACACCAATAATCAAAATTGGATTTATACTTCATCAATTTTATTTATGATTTCACTCAGATGAAAAACACCATGATTGTGAAACATAAGTCAGAGGCTATTGAAATGATCAACATTTTTAGAAAATATGTTGAGAAATTAATATTGGTTTCCTAAAAAAAGTTGTTAACTGATAATGGTACCAAACTCATAGTAAATACTTTTCAAATTTATCTGAGAAATCTTCGTATCAAAAATCAGAATATTTCACCCTATACTCAACAACAAATTTGTATAGTAGAAAGAATAAATAGTAACATGGTGGAAGTGGTAAGAAGTATGTCAGAAGAATAAAAAACATCAATGTTTTAATGGATATAAGATGTTTGTACTGTTTTACAAGTTAAAATAGATTTTTTATGACCAAAAATCAACATGAATCTTTATAAAATTTGGTATAAAAACATAAATTGATATTCAATAATGTTTTCTGGGAGTCCCCATTTTTTCAAAATAAAAAATACATATTTGAGAAGGTAATTGAAAATAAATGTATTTTGTGGACTCATATGATTTGAAGGTAATTGAAAATAAATGTTATATAGAAAAATTATTTGAGAATGCTGAGGATGATACATTGGAGAATTCCAATAATAGTAAATGTTATCAAAATTATCCTTATCCATAATTTGATGAGTCATGTGTTGAGGAAAGTGAAACTGGGAGAGAATTATAGGGATTTACTACCTTCAATAATTATGTTGAATATGTACACATTATTTGAAATTAAAATGCCATGATTCAGACTAGATGGAAGTTGAGAATAGAGAACTAAAATTTAATTATCCATAAAGGTGAACCAGAGTCAGTTTCAAAGTCTATTCAACCTAAATAATGGGTGGATGATGTGAATGATGAGATGGATAAAATTGAGAAAAATGAAATAGGGGAACTTGTTCCAAGGCCATATAATTAAAAAGATATCAAAACAAAATGGGTTTATATAAAATAATTCAATGAGATTGTAGAATTTTAGAGAAACAATGCCAGACTTTTTTGTAAAGGATATGTATTGGAAGAAGGTGTGGATTATGAGGAAACATTTTCTTTTATTGCAATGATAGAAACTATTATAATTATTTTTTTAATGGCATCCCATCATAATTATAAATTTTATCAGATGGATTTAAAAACATATTTCATAAATTACGAGATTGTGGAAGAAGTTTACATTGAAAAACCTTATGGATTTCAACTTGATGATGATGAATGCAACGATTGTAAATTGAATAAATCCTTGTACGGGAATAAACCAGTTCAACATGCATGTTATTCTATGATTGTAAATTGTTTGATAATTTATAAAATTTATAAAGTATTAGTTGATAAAAACGTTTATGTGAAATATATTGACATTGAAATTCTAATTTTAATGGTTTATAAAGACGATATAATTTTTTGGAGATATAGAAGACATATTTAAAACATTTTCTGATTAAATGAAGAAGAAATTTGGGATATCTATGTTTAGATTATTGACAATCTTCCATGGATTACATATTCAATAAATTGAGAATTACATTTTTCTATCTATATAAATGTATGCCTGTGAATTGAAATTTTTTTTGGGATGTCAGAATAGAAGATGTTTCCACTCTTATTTCAATGAGAAAAAAGTTTTGTAAAGATGAATCTGGAATAACTGTTAATCAGAAGTCATTCGGAAGCTGATTGGAATTCTTTTTTACCTTACAGCCTGAAGACCAGATGTTTATTACGTTTTGTCTTTTTAGGCTATGTATCCAATTAATCTGAAAAAATAATATATGTTTGCAGAAAATAGGATTATAAGATATTTAAAATGAAACACTTCTCATGTATTATTATACAAAAGAAATAGTGAAATAACGTTTCATGGTCTTACTAATACTGTTTGAGTTGGATATTTTAATTATATAAAATATACCTCAAGTGGAAAATTTTTCATTGTTAATGCTGTGTGATTTGGCATAATAAGAAAAAAAGATCAATAACATTGAGCGTAGATGAATCCGAATATGTTGTTGCTACTCATGCATTTCCTCAAATGTTGTGGATGAAATTTCAGATGGATGATTTCAATGTAATTTTTTTTAAGCCATAGAATATACATTGTTATAATAAAAGATAAATTGATCTTTCTAGAAATCATTTCCAACATTCAAAATCCAAAAAATGGATATAATGATACAATTTATAAAAGAGAAAGTTGTTGCTAGAGATGTTTTTTTCGTAATACATTTAAACAATGTATCAAATTGATGATATCCATAAAAAATCAATATCTAAAGAGATGTTTGGGAAATTGAGGCTAAAACATCATGTTTTGCCTTCTCCCATGTCCTCCAAAACCTGAAAAGGAAGAAACCCCCATTGTTCATGAGATTATATTCAAAAAGGGTGAGATAAAGAAACAACATTATACATTATAAGAAGTTCTAATTTTCATTCTTTTAGGAATATAAATATGTATTTATCAATGAATGGGGGAGATAAATAATGTTATAATAGAATGTATAGGGGAGATTTGAATAATTTGTGAAAATAAAAGTGGGGAGATATTATCGTTACATGGGCACAAAATTTAATTTCCACTATGGGATGTAATCATCTAAAAAACAATACTTTATCCATTAGTGTTGTGTCATGACACTCTCTTCTGAGAAAAGATATTTTTTATAAAATTAAAAAAACAGCATTTGTTTATAAAATTTTAGTTATGAAAACATTTGAGAGTTTAAAAAGTTGTTAACGAGGGTTGTAAACAAATCCAATGGGGTTGATTGAAGAACCATTGTGGTGTTTTGTTTTAACAATGTTTTATATTTGTTTAAAACTAAATCCCTTTGTAAAATAATGTTTTTGTTTTCTAGGATCATACCACGTCCATCGAAATGAGGTTATTTTCTTGAAAAATTATTCTGAACCCATGATGTCATATTGAGATACATCAGATATAGAATAAGTTAAGAAGATGAAGTTGTTGATCATACACTTTATCTTATTTAGTTTTATTAGCATGAAAAATGAAAATAATTGAAAAAATTAGAATTAGGGGAAGAATTATTTGTTTTCAAGAAGTATATATTTTCTATAATTATAGAAAGAATTAATTTGAAGGAGTTTTTGGAATAAATAATTCGATGCCCAGAGATAGAAGTTTTTCATACTATTTAAAACAAATCAGACAATGCTTTACTGATCAAGAAGTTCTCAAAAATCATGAAAATCTCATGATAAAACATTTCGATGTGATGAAATAGAGTACTGAAAAATTTCAATTAATCAAAATGATATTACCATCATAATTGATATTACATCATAATGAGATAAGAAGGATAAATATGTTATCGATCCTGATGAAGAAACAAATCATACTGGGAAAATTATACTGATATTTTTATTCTCACATTTTTCATAATGGGATTTTCATACTAGGAAAATAATACAAATATTTTCATATTCATTTTTTCATACTATGATTTTCCTACTTGGATTTTTGTGCTAGGAAAATACTACTATGATTTTTGTACTGATATTTTTGTACTCCAATTTTCATATTGAGATTTTCAAATTGGGATTTTCATACTGGGAATATCGTACTAAGATTTTCATACATATCTTTTCGTATTAATATTTTAGTACTTTGAATTTCATATTAGTAAAATTATACTGTGATTTTCATACTCATATTTTTGTGATGATATTTTCATACTACAATTTTCATATTGGTAAAATCATACAGATATTTTTATTCATTGATTTTCGTACTGAGATTTTTGTAATCAGATTTTCATACTGGGAAAATCATACTGATAAGGAAACTGATTATAATGAGATAATAAGGAAACATATAAAAATGAGCTAATAGAAAAACATATCATAATGAGCTGATAAATGAAATATATCCTAATGAGATGTGAATGAAAAATTACAAAATGAGTTGATAATGAAATAGATCGATATGAGTTGTTAAGGATATAAGGAGTTGAAGAATTCATAATTGAATTTCAATTTTTATTAAATCATGAAGATATTTAAAGAGTTTCGATGAATTCAATATTGAAGTTTTAAATGCATGATATTTTTAGAGATTTTTATATTTGAGGATGGATGGAATGTTTTAATGTTATTCACCATAATTTTCTTAGTCGCCTATAACTACTTCCTCATATAATTTGTTCAGTTTAATATTTTCACATGCATTAAAAATGTTGAGGGTGGATAATATCAATTGAATGATATCATGTGATTGAAGAATAATTATATTGATCATTCTATCATAGTTTCAATTTTGTAGATTGAGAATGAATTAATTGTATTGAATCATCATACTGGGAAAATCGGATCCATGATTGGGAATTATTGTACATAGAAAAATGAATCTATGAAATATCATTATCATTCTTAGAAAATCAGATCCTATATCTATAATTTCCGTACATAGAAAATTGGAACAAGGATCCAACATTATCATATTTAGATAATCAAATCTAGGTTTACTGTACATAGAAAAATTGAATTGAATATCCAGCATCATTTTATTGATAAAATCAGATCCTTTATCATTGGATTGAGAAAATCATATCCATCCAAATCGAATAGAGGATTCTAACTTTGTAATTGTGGGTCAGAATCAAAAAAGTCCTTATTCTTTTGTTTCTCTTAATTTCATTACAAGGAAACATTATAAATGTATGCGAGTCAATATATTCATTCATTTTACAGAGATTTAATGTGTCTAAATAGTGTAGGAACAAGTTTTATTCACTTTTTATTAATAGTGTATTTTCATATAACCATAGGAGTGGCTATGGAAAGGATGTAAGTTCTCACCCTATGTCCGAATCTTATAAATCTTATGTTATTTACTTGCATTACTAATTTTAAATGTATGAGTATTTTCTAAATTTTCATATGGAAATAAATCTTAACAGGTTGCAGATGTTATGTTTTTAAAATAATTTTAACATATAAAAAGTTACCAAATTATTCACCCCCTTGTTATCCAATCCTTTGGATGTTCATAACTCTTAACCACATATAATCACTTTGGAACATATCCCTAAGAATTAAAATAACCTCATTTAGTATCTGTTGAAGGTGGAACATTGATTAAACTATGGCTCTATTCTTGTTCATGTTATACCATTGAGGGTCCATATCAGCCACCATCACTAGAACTATCCCACTAGTAACCATCAATCACTAGCTGAGGATATCACCTATCACACTGCAAACTCTAAAACCCATACAGAAGAAATTGGGAAGACACATCGAGTGAGGAAGGATTTGGATAACCCTATGTGGAATCGTATCCCAACTCCCAATTGTGATGTCTTTCATCATATTCTAGTAGTAACCAGTGATCATGCTCATAACCTTTCTCACCCAATATATATACTTGGGTATATTCCTACAACAGGAATGGGGAAGGTCATATCTATACCCTCATGTATGAGGACATCTTCATATTATGGTGGCATAAGTATGACATGAGTGGTATCATATTATTGTATCAATTGAAGATATATTAAAATATATAGTGGAGATAGAAAATTTACAGGGTTATATATCTATACACACTTTCTTAAAATTCCATTACATCTTAACAACAGTTGAAGAACCCCACCATCATATTTTGGACCTGGTATAGGGACAGGGAAATGTGCATATTCATATACCTATATCAATGGCATCAAAACTGTCTGATCAATTTGGACAAGTTTTTTATCTAGAGAAATCACACAATCATTCTCATGTTTGGGAGGATTATCAGAATATTCTGGTAAAGGAGGATTCACCAGATCGAGCTCATATTCCTGTTCGAACTAGGGGTCACTAGGTAAGAGTGGAACATTTCTATGGACAAGGGAATATGAATCTATAAAATGATTGGTGGAATATTCATGTGGTCCATGATCGGACTCATATCCCCATTCTAGTCGGGGATCACCAAGTGAGAGGGGAACATGCCTTAGGCTAGGCTCATATTCCTATTATAGAATACCAGTAGCATACTCCATCGGCCTAGTATCTGGCCCATATCCTTGTTATAGCCATGGATCACCAATTGAGAGTGGAAAATTCCTTCAGATGTGCTAATATTTATATCAATGAATTTACCTTAAATTTATAGAATATTGCAGAAGACATGCTCATATACTTACTTCATTCAACAAAATACTTCCCCGACATCCTTCCAAGACTGTATAAGAGACGTATCATATCTCTTCTCCCATTGTGGAGGAATATTGTCATATTCTGATGTGGAATTATGATTTGGATTGGGATAGTATTCCCTCTCTCAACAGGGATCTCCAAGTGAGATTATAACATGTCTTAATACATGATCATATCACTAACGCGATATACTAGTGGAATATTCTAAAGGATCTGGATCAGGACCATATTCCCATTCTGACCAAGGATCACCAAGTGAGAGAGGAACGTTCCTTAGGGTAGTATGATATTTCTACCAATAATATAGAATCACCTTTCAGTACTCCAACAGCCTTTATATATCATCCCCATACTCCTATAACCCTAGATAGATAACATAATGTTTTGGAATACTTATTAATGAATGGCCATATACCTGTATATTATTAAAAGGTAGGTCGGAATATTCCATCCATGATATAGTATGAGGCTCATATCTCTAATATTCTTAATTACAGTGTCCTTGAGTTTGTTCAAGATCATTCTAAACTCCCCAAGGGTCAACTAACTCTTTAATAAAAACAGAAGCTGATCATTACCTTTATAGTTCTTCTTATAGTAGTGTGGAGATGGATCTTAGGGAGTCTACTCTTGATATCCTCAGTGGGAAAACATTACATGGTGATATATCTCATGGGTGAGGAAATCCTTCACTTTCCCCAACACCCCCTTATATTGAGTTGTTAAAATCTAAGGCACCTTCATATAGAAAGGATATAAAAACAATGGGGTCAGCTGTATATAGTTCCCGATCAACTACTAGTAGCACTTAACTATGGTCAGTAGGAAATCCAAAGAAGCACCAAAAGTGGTATGATCATATGGAGGTGTGTAGTTTTATGTAAGAGTAATAATATATTTATCTATGTAGAAATTTATCCAGAAAAAATCTCTCCACCATATTCTATAATCTTGTTACTTTTTTTACTGTGGGATTATAGATGATCTAGAAAAGGAGTCCATTCTTTATCTACACCAATGTACATGGGAAACTCATTAGTGATTCAAGGATAGATACCTCCCTTATCCAGTATAAGAGGGTCACCTGAAGTACATCATGACACTATGTTTTCATCTCCTCTTTTTTATCTTTTTATATTGGAATATAAAACCAGAAAAGAATAACACAAATATGAAACTCGCTTTCCGCCATTGCATCACAAATCTTCAATAGAAAATCTATAAAGCAATGTCTTACATCAATGTTATATTATGTGAAATGTATGGAGTGTTACACTTCACCATGCCCTTAGAACAATATAACCTCTCACAAATAACATCCAATAATGTTATAGCCTCTGGTGAAATTAGGGGACTAGGTAGCACTTGGGCCAATTTATCACTGCAATGAAATTCCTCCACTTCAATTGTGACCAGGCATCACTAACTGAGGGATAGGATATATTGAAAATAATTTAACTAGGACCATCGAAGCAATGTGAATACATTTCAGGCATGGAATACAATGTTGTGTCCAACTCAACAGCTTCCCATAGAAACTGAACCCTATAATGGGATCGCATACCACCCATCTCCAACAAGACCCCAGCTGCGCCAAAACAAATAGGTGGTAGTATTAGTTGTCGCATCTTTCATCTAGGATAAATCATATCCCACTATGCCAGGGGAATATCTAAAACCAACTCTACCCATCATACAATAAATTCCTAAGAGGATTAAGGACATATTTGTAATATATATAGATAAATCCCATACCAATAGAAACAAGTAATTTATATCTCAATCACTATCATAGGTTTTATCATCCTCTAAGAAAATCTTATCTAAATCAATCGTTCTTCCAGTTCAACGATATTCCACTAGGCTAGAGGAATTTATATATCAATGTTCTTCCCAAGAGTCATGAAATATGTAACGTCCCAAAGTTATATCAATGAAAATTCACTTTTTATAATTATTTAATATGGTATAGAAAAATAATAGAACACAATAAATGATTTATAAACCTTGAATTAGTGAAATAAGAAGAATTTCTAAAATTCAAAGAACTTATAGCATTTATATAGTAACATGACTATTTGAATAGTAATGTGACACTTATGAATATTAAACTATCTAATTGATTAGTAACATTACAAATGAAAGTATAAATAAAATTATCCAATATTTTAAGTGAAAATATGACATAATTATATTATAGTATGTGTGAATAAATATTTTAAAAATTATTATTTATGTGTTGATATTTTTATATGTCATAAATAATTAATTAAATTTTTCTGACTAATTTACTAAATTAACAGAAAATTTATTTTAATTAAATGTATTCACAAATTAGTGTTAGTTATTTCTTTTTATTATAATATAATTTTATTAGACCCTAGATATTTTAACAATGTGAAATAAAAATTAGTTTTAATTTAAAATCTATATTTTTCAAGTAAATTATGATTTTTATTAAAAATTAAATTCCACATATTTTTAAATTATTTTCATAAAATGGAGTTCACTTTTTAAATCTACATGTTGAAAAATTTCTTGGGTGATTTTTTGGGATTTTTGTTGAATAAGTGAATTTTTTGTGAATACAAAAAATACAATAATTTACTATATATATATATTATAAGTTAAATACACTATTCATTGAGTCATGGTTGATGTAAGAAGATTTGGTTTGAACTCAAATGACATACATTGTTTATTTATTCTCAAAAATCAAAAAAACTTATTGTTTTGAGTAAAATATTAAAATATTGAGTAAAATAATGAGAAAAATCCCCTCCTCTACGTTATAAATAAGACCCCTCACCACCTCTTCTCCTAACATCTTTCAAGCCTTGAATGTTTTAAAAATTATACCCAATAAACTTCCCAAAAATATCCCCCTTGTACAAGATACTTTTGTCGTAATAAAAGACCAAAACCAATCCCCTGAGGAGGTTTTCCTGAAGAAGGAATCAAGAGGTAAAACCCCCTTCCATTTTCTTTCATTTTCTTTTCATGTTCCATTATTTTATTTTTCAATCCTAAACTACAACCATACAAATGTAATGAATACTTTTGTATATTAAATATTATTTAATTTTATCTTTTTTATGGAATATTTATTCATTGAATCTCTTCAACTATCTCAATTACAATAACAATTAAATCATCATATGTGGTGTGTTGATTTACCACCTTTATGGATGATGTGATTTCATCCTTAAATTATGTATTCATTAATAGTCATTAAACCATTTATATAGTTGAAAACGATTGTAATATATATATAATATATTATTTAATATTCTAGAATAATTTATTACACATGATATTAATTTAAAAAATAAAATGAATTCATTGTGATTAAAAATGCTAAATTTATCTAAACGATTTTAATTAATTATTTATATAATGAATAATCCTCACTTATAGGGAATTGTTTTTACCAATATCCTCATTCTACATGATTTTAAATACACATATACAAATAAACTGAACATGAATGCCACGAAAATCAACACCCCCAAATAATGAAACTGGCTCTCTTATCCCATTAAAAAGGACATAAATGAACGTAATAAATTTATAATAAATCAAATACATTTAAAAATGATTCTGGAATTATTAATTAATTAATATTATTTTATTATTCATGACATTAAGATCATGTGCATAATCATTTTGGACATATGGTAAGGGATTCTACACGAACCTTCATTATTATTTTTAGGTTACTCTTAATCTCATTTTACCCAAATGAAATTATATTTTATAATTATGTACATATACTAAATTATTTTTAAATATTACAAATTCTTTTATCATGATCCTTTAACAATTATTTTTTGGGGGATATTCATATTTTTTAAAGGTTCTTAATAAATTCTTCCCGATAAGAAAGCCTAGTTTAAGGGAACTTCATAAATTCATACCCAATATCAAGTGCGATATATAATTTGTTTTAATAAATTTTTTTTATAAAATAAGTAATTTTATTATGAAAACATTTTGGGTTCACTTATGGTCTTATATAAAATACTGATCTATTTTTTTCTTTAAATGCTCTTTAAAATTTTCCTTAAACTACAATAAATTGTTTTAATTATAAAGTTACTTAAATACTCAATTACATATTATCACATCCGTTTGACATAAATTATCATGATATATTAGTATTTTACTTTATTAATGTCCATTTATGTTAAATTTCTTTTAATCATGGACACATTTATGATACAGCCATTTATTATGCGTTATGAATTGATTATGATACTAATTTCTTTCCCTAGGTCACCCTTGTGATTATGTATTATTCTATATTTATTATTATTTATGTGGAAAACATATTCATGAACATTTTATAACGGTTGAGCCAAGATATTTTTCCAATGAATTGGGTATTATTTATTCTCATTAGATTTCATGTGCAACGACCATGGTGCTTTTCCCTGACTTGTGATCCTCTATGTGTAATGATAGCTGACTCCTACTACTCCATGTGCAATTAGCCTTAGAACATTCTAATTTAATGTTTTATATTTCTAACACATTACTATGAATCCATGATTATATGACCCCATGTTATAATTCCACATTTTTAATCATTTTCCATGTCTTTATATATCATTATGTTATACCATCTTAACCATATTCTATGATTTATTTTAATGTGTATTACCTTACAAAGATTTTTAGCTCATCCCATTTTTCATGTTATATCCATGATATCTAGTGAAAATGTATGGTCTCAATAGAATTAGGATATCATAATGGATGAAAAATAAAGAAATGTTTTATTTAGTTCATGTTTTCAATTTTTTGAAACTAGTCATATAAGACACTAGAATTTACGATCCATGGATTGTAATTTGATGTTTAATTATGATTAAAATCATATAATGATATGTGTAAAATTCTAGGGTTGATATATATGGTATTATAGAAAAATGATACATATTTTTGGAGACTAGGAATCAAGCACTTTAGTAATAACCTTATTGAAAAGACTAAGTATAAGAAGATGTCCCTATATTTTGGTATGCATAGAGTTATTTATTTATCAAAAAAATAAATCCTTGAATGTATACTAAAACTAGAAATGGTTTTAGAGCTGATGTACCTAACAGTAATAACTATTATAAGGTTTTCCAGGCCTAACTCGGGGAAACCTGGTACCTAACAATGGGACTTATTGTGCACTTGGTTTGAAACTCTCATGGGATATTATTTGGTAAATTCATAAGTTCTTTAGAAACCATTATTAATGGAAAAAATAAAATGACCATCAGAACTTATGTTAGGAAAAATATCATGGGTAACCTAGATTGAAAATAATGTAATCACATGTTAAGATATACATTTCCATTAAGAGTTTTTTCTTTTATGTTTATTGTTTCATTTTTATACTTCATAGATACGTATTGATGCCACCTAATTGTACTTTAGTTTTTCATTGATAATGGTCAGAAAAGAAGAACACGTAAAAACCATTAATGTGATAGAAAATATGATGATTCCCAAATGATATTCTATATATGATGGAAATGAGTGCTCAAAACATTATGACAGTACATTCTCAACTGGATCATGTTATGGATAATAATTTGAATTGCATGGAACACCCTCATTT
Organism: Viscum album; assembly: GCA_963277665.1. Taxonomy (NCBI): domain Eukaryota; kingdom Viridiplantae; phylum Streptophyta; class Magnoliopsida; order Santalales; family Viscaceae; genus Viscum; species Viscum album. Next base: position 1,317,213,480 of record OY728121.1, read on the forward strand.
TTCCTATAAAGATTAATTTTCCATCTATTCCTTCATGCGGAAAAGGCCACCAGTGTTCAGTGGATCTTCGGATCCCCATCTTGAATAACATTATATTAAATCCATTTAAAAAGATATTCCCTATACTTCGGTGCTCAGAATAAGAGAAATTTTTGTTGGTGGTCTATCGTTTTGATAGGGAAGATGATTAGTGGTGGAAATTGGTCAAAAATATGAATTCCATGGATTGGGTGGAATTCAAGAAAATATTTTTTAATAAATATTTTTCAACAACCTTCCATTTCAAGATGGAAAATGAGTTAAAAGGACTTATGTAGAAGGAAGATGAGTCTATCAGATCATATGAATAAAAATATATTAGGATTATAAGAGACACCTCATGTTTTTTCATGAACACCGAATGAATTATTGATCTCTTCTTTAGCATTCTAAATATTATTCTATGAAAAACAATTGTGATTTGAGGCTTTGACAATTATGTGACGATTATCCATTATTCCCTCAAGGTTTTAATAGAAATAGGAGACTCTCAATAGCCTCATGGCCCAGGTTAATGAAGTTGAAAATAGATTCTATAATGAGTGGATTAGAAAATAAATCACATTATGGATGAAAATACCAAATATCCCAGTAGTCAAAATTGTGGGAATAAACATTATCGAAATTATCTAAAGGGAACCTAGATGCTTCAAATGTGGAAGAATGGGGAATCTCCCTATAAACATCCGAATGAATATGATGAATTATAATAATGTGGATGATGAATGGAAGGATTATATCGATGCTCAGAAAGTAGTGTATTGTTTCAACTACAAGGATCATGAGAATTTTTCAATCCAATGACATATGCAAAGGTTTATCGTAGCCAATCAACAATAAAATCCATGTAATATAGTAAGGACTTAGGTTATCACTATTTCTGATGTGGGGTCGGAAAATGATGTGGTTAAAGGTACATTTTTTATTCATTCCAAAATATTGAACATACTATTTGATTTTCGTTCTATACAATCATTATTATCCTGTAAGTTTAGTATAACAATTCAAACACCACCTCAAAAATACAATGGTTGACTTATCTATGAGAATATCTAATTGGGAAATTATTACGTCAAAAGTACATAAACCCTCCTCGATTAACATTTGTCGAATAAACCTCCTAGAAAATATTTTTATACTCCCATGGGGAGATATTGATGTTATTTTTTGCATGGATTGGCTATTTTATACAAATCCATCATCAATTTTTAGGAAAGGGAGATCACTATTCATATCCCTAAGTATCCTCCAATAAAATACATCTATAAAAAGGAAATTGAATCTCCTTTAGAATCATCTTCTCAATTGTGGATATAATTTCTTTTGGACAAAGCATATCTCACAAAAATGATTGAGAAAAATGAGATAATCATGATCAAAGACATTTCTATCATAAGGGATTTCACATATGTATTCCCTAATGAATTTCATAGTCTTCTCCCTAGCCATGAGTTTGAGTTATCAGGTGAACATATTCATTTATATATTTTTATATCAAAGACACTTTAATGAATTTCCATTGTTGAGCTAGAAGAACTGATGTATTTATAAGATAATATGGACATGGGTTTTACATGCCCGAGTGCTTCCCCATGGGGTGCGCTAGTCCTATTTTTCAAGAAGGATTGATCAATGTTCCTCTACATCGATTATCATGACATTAATAAAATCACATTAAAAAAAGTATCCACTACAATAATTAGATGTCTTGTTCAATCAGATATGTGGGGCCAGTTATTTCTCAAAGTTGGACCTTTGGTCGGGATATCACCAATTAAAGGTGTGGAAGGAAGATATTCCCAGGACTGACTATCAAATGAGGTATAGAAACTATGAGTTCCTAGTGACTCCCTTCGGAATCACCAATGATGTAAAAAAATTTAGGTAATTAATAAATATATCATTTAGATTTTACCTCAGAAACATTAGGTATTATTAATCAAAGATATTCAAATATACTTCAAGAGTAAGGAGTAACAGAAGGATCTTTTGAATACTATGATGAAGACATTTAGAAGAGAGAAACCCTAGGTAATTTATATTAAATGTTATTTATATCTATAAAAGATATCATTCGTGAGTAATTTTATCGCCAATAAATTAATATCTTTGGATCCATCCGAGACAAATTCAATCAAAGAGTGTCCTAGAAAAGCATTTGTAACAGCGATCCGACGATTTCTTAGTCAAGTCGGGTATTAACGATAATTTGTGAAAATATTATCATGATTTTCCAATCCAATAACCAAGATAACACGAAAGGGAGTGATTTTTATCTAGACACAAGAATGTGAGTAATTATTTAAGGTTCTTAATAAATGCTTATCACTACACCAGTACAAACATGCTTGATAATTGGAGAAATTTTTAGGGTATACATAGATTCTTCAATAAAATTACTAGGCTTCGTACATATAAAAATTTATAATTTCATAGCCTAATCCTAAATGAAGTTGAAAATTCATTAGAAAAACTATCCTACGGATGAGTTGGAGTTGGATGTTGTGATCTTTGCATTGAAAATCTGACAACAATATCTCTATAGGGAGAAGTGTGAGATATATACTATTTAGAAGAGACTCAAATATATATTTACAAAGAAGAAGATTAATATTTACCAGTGAAGATGGTTAGGTCTCATCAAGGATTACAAATACTCAATCCACTACCATCCTAGTAAGGAAAATAAGGTGTATGATGTTCAAAGTAGAAATAATCATGCATCATTATCAATGATTTGAATTGAGAAGGATACAATATTCATAGACATACAATGGATATAAATTGGAATCATTATGGGTGGAAAAACATCAATAATTTCTCAAATTATTGCTCAAGCATCCCTAGTAATGTAAATAAAGGATTCTCAGATAAATGTCGTGGAAATTAAGAAATGGATTGAAGAGATCAGAAAATTGGAAATTCTTCGAGTTCAAGAACGATGGGGATGGGGTTATAAGATTGGGCTCACAAATATTTTTATCATAAAATCTAAAGATAAAGAAATATATTATGAATGATTTACATTACTCAACCTTCAATATTCCCCATAGAGCACAATGATGTATCGAGATCCTCAAGAAAAATTTAGTTTCGACAATATGAAAAATGAGATTGCAAAATATACTTCAATGTGCCACGAATGTCCGCCAGTGAAGGATGAAAAAAAATTATAAATGGATGATTTAACCATTACACATACCAAGATGGAAATGGGAAAAGATCCCAATAGACATTGTCACTAGGCTTCTAAAGAAATCTAGTAGAAACAATGTTATATGGGTTATTTTGGAAAATTTTACAATATTATATAACTTTATTGAAATTTTATAGGACTTATCATAGGATAAAAATACCCAAATATGCATCAAAAAGTGGTATGGATGAATAGAGTACCATTATCGATTGTACATTATCAAGATTCGAGATACACCTCCATGTTTTGGAAAATTCTCATACAAGCACTAAGAACTCAACTGAACATTAATACGAACAATAATTCTCAAATAGATATCTAATCTTAGTGGACTATACATACACTAGAATACATGTTGAGAGCATGTAATATGGAATTCAAAGGGGGATGGGACTCACATCTTCCACTGGTCGAATTCTCTTACACCAATACTTCCCACTCAAGCATCCAAATGTCTACATATGAATCCCTTTTTGGTAAATGGTGTAAAATACTGGTATATTAAGTTTCATTCGGTGAATGTAAGCTGCTATGACCTAAAATGGTTGATGAAATGGTTGATAAGGTAAACAAAAATTACCAACACGTCAAGGCAACCCAAATTAAAAAAAAAGGCTTTGTAGACAATCATCGATGGGACCTACAGTTTAAGGTAAGAGACATGGTATTCCTCCACATATCTCCTGGAAAAGGACCATGATATTTGGGAATAAGGGGATGTTATTTCCATGGTATGTCGGCCTATTCGAGACCCATGAACGTGTTGGACATTTCTTCTATCGACAAGAAATTCCACCAAACATGTCTCAAGTACCCGATGTATTCCACGAACCATTCTTAAGGAAGAACATACCATATCCTTCACATGTACTATATTCAGATGTGGTACAATTGGGAAATTATCTTTGTTACGAGAAGAAACCAGTGAAGATATTAGATCATTGGGATATAACTCTACGAAATAAGACCACTCTCCTTGTAATCATACCATAGTGGAACCATTTGTGCAATGGGGAAACATGGGTACCAGAGAAAATGAAGAAGGAAAAGTACACACTCCTATTTTCATCTGGGTATGTTAATTGAAATTTTTAGGAATAAACTACATAAGGGGTGAAGAATGTAACGACCCAATGTTTTATCACGGGAAATTCACTTCTTATAATTATGTATAACGGTATAAACACAAAATAGAACACAATAAAACAATTATAAATGTTTAAAAAATGAAATAAGAAGCATTTATAGAAGTTATGGATGTTATATCGAGAAAATGTTACTTGACCTTCAGAATAGCAATGTGACACTTCTAAATAGTAAACTGACTAATTGAATAGTAACATCTCCAATGAACTTATTAATAAAATTTAGCTGTCTTAAAAGTTAAAATATTATATTATTATATCATATAATAAGTAAATAAATATTTTGAAATTTTTTAATAAAGTGTTGGTATTTTTTATGTAATAAATATTTAATTACAAATTTATTCCTAATTTAATAATTTAAGAGAAAATTTATTTTCATAAAATGTATTCAAAATTTATAATTTATATGTATTATGATTATAAGATAATTTTATGTGACCATAGTTAATTCTTCAATGTGATATAAAATGAGTTATATTTTAAAATAAATATTTTTTGAATAAATTGTGATTTTAATTAAAATTAAAATTTCTCTTATTAAGAAAATTACTTTCAAAAAATGGACTTCATCATTCCATTATACATGTGAAATATGTTTTGGCTTATTTTTTGTGAATTTTTTGAAATACATGAATTTATGTGAATGGTAAAATATAGTAATTTGGGGTATATATACATTATAAGTAAAATAAACAATTCATTAAGTCATGGATGATGTAAGTAAAATTGGTTAGAAATCACTTGATATAATTACTATTTTTAGCCTAAATAATCCACACTATTTCTTATCTTGGTAAAATTAACAAAATATTGGATAAAATATGTATAAAACGCCACTCCCCACCACTATAAATAAAACCCCTCACCACCTCTTCTCCTCACACCTATAAAGTCTTTAGCCATATACAAGTTATTCCCACTACACTTCCCAATCCTATACCCTAAATCCAATATAATTTTGTCTTAAAATAATACAAAAACCAAAATCACTTTTTAGGTTTTGGAATCAATTTTTACACGTGATATTAATTTATATAACGTAATGAGTTCGTTGTGATCAAAAAAATTCCAAATTAATCTAAACGATTATCATAAAAAATTATCTAATGAATCATCTTCACTTATGAAGAAATGGTATTTTAATATTATAAAATTTCATTAATATCATATATGTTTCATTCTTGAAAACTATCCTCATTATACATGATTTTCCATACACATATACAAGTAAACCGGTCATGAAAACCAAGTAAAAAAAATACTTCCAAACGTTGAAATTAAATCTCTTAACCAATAAAAAATAATAATAATTAAATTAATTACGTTATAATAAATAAAATAAATTTTTAAATCGATCTATAATTATTAATTAATGTGTTTAATTTTATTATTTTGGACATTTAAATCAGGTACAAATTCATTCCAGGTGTAATTTAAGGGATTATACACGAACACCCATTATTCATTTGGGTTCCTCTTTCTCCCTTTTAATCCAAATGAAATATTCTTTAATCACTATTGAAATCATATAAATGATGTTTATATGTTCCAAATTCACGTATCATTATCCTTTCATCCTAATTTTTTTAGAGATATTCATGTTTTTTAAAGGCCCCTTACTAAATTCTTCTAGATAAGAAAGCCCAATTTAAGTGAACATCCCAAATTATTTACCATTTGGAAGTTCAATCTATATTCTATTTGAAGCCACCATTATTTTTATTAAATCAGTCACTTTTTAAGAGAATAATTCATGGTTCACTTTTAGTTATATTTAAAACATTAATCCCATTTCTTTTTTAAATACTACTTAATATTTTCCTTCAACTCCACAAAAATGTTATAATTGTAATGTTTCTTAAATACAATTTTTCATGTTATTAATTCATTATTACATCACTAATAATTATATATGCCTATTTTCATTTATTAATATCCATTTAGGATTTCATTCCTTTCTTTCGTGGAAATATTTACCATAAGCCCATTTATTATGCCTTATGTCACAATTATGATACTCATTTCATTCCATTGGTCACCTGTAAGTTTATGAATGATTACTTATGTATTTTTCTTTATGTGTAACACAAAATAGTTAACATGTTATGATGGGAGTTCCCAGATAGTCCTCTATTCATTGGGTAATATTTATTCTCATGAGACGTTATGTGAAACAGTCATAGTGTATAGCCTTGACTCCTGATTTTCTATGTGCAACGAGACATGACTCACGATCCTATATGTGTAAAAATACTAGAATAATTCCCTTCAATATGAAATTATCCTTGAAACGTACTAAATTCATATTTTATGTTTCTACCACAATATTATGAATCCATGATTATATGATCCCATGCAATGATTCTTTATGTTTAATCATGTTCCATGAATTTATATATCATTATGTTATTCCTTATATAAAATTTTCGATGAATTATTTTAATGTTTATTCCATTGCTGGGATATTTAGCAAAATCCTTTGTTCATTTTATCCCTCGATTATCCTATTCTGATGTAATGTCTCAAAGTACGTAGGAGGACATAATGGATTCCACATAAAGAAACTTTTTATTTAGTCCCATGTTTTTAGTTTTATGTACCAGGTCTTCCAAAAAACTAGACATTAGGATCCATTTAATGTAATTTTATGTTTAATTATTCATTTAAATAGTGTAATAATATGTGAAAAATACTAGGGTCTCTATAAAATTCCCAACTAGAATAAGTGGATCTTTAGAAACATGATCAATCAGTGCCAATTATGGCCCAGAATAGGCCTAAGCCTATTGGGATGGTGGAATCATCATCATCATCACATTAAAAGAAAATTATTCTTCTCTAGGTTGGGTGGTAAATATTGACAGTCATCATGTCATCCATTCCTCCATTCACAAAATAAACCTCTACTATTTTCTGCCCATTTGGGAATCATGACCAGAAACTCCCTTAAGGTCACTACCCATAGGCCAAGACAAGAGTGGAATATGATAAAGGAAATCAAACCCCATGGGTGCCTCAATCCAAAATAGACCAATATGGAAAGTGGTTCAAGAAATGATACAAATGAATGTTGTTTAGAATAATCCAATTTTATTGAATGTAATGGAACAACAACCATTTTCTGATACACCTCTATAAATTCCATCACTATCAAAATGATGGATATTGTTGAAAGAGACCCAAATATAGAGGGATAGAACACGAATGTACTACCTCTAGAGGTGGTTGATACGGATGCACCAACTGTGTTTGCAGGCACGAAGAACCGGAGGAGGCCCTAAAACATGGCACATTTTAATTTGATATTCCACCTCTAGGGGGTAATGTAACACCCCGACTAAAGAATCATGGATCCGGTGCATTATTTCAATCAATTGGCATGATCATAAGGAATCATGTCCTAAAGGACTGATTATTTTAGTAGTATTGGAAACAAGATACATACATTAGTTCAACTTTACAACTTGAAAATAAATACAACAATAATTTATTACATTAGAAACATCCAAGACTCCTGGATTATGCCATCAAGTCACTCATAAATAACTCCTTCATATCCTAGGAAAATGAAACATAAGAAAGGGTTGAGCTCAAAGGAACAGTTGGGGTAAGCAATACAGTGGAAGATAACATAAATATTAAGCATAGTGAATAATTGAAAACACATGCCTTTACAAATAATAAACTTGAACACTTTTATGGTAGGAATACGAGGAGAGTAAATAATTCCATAATAACACATAATCATGGGTTTTCTTTAGTCGAATGACCACATAAAATATCAATATCTAATCAAATAATGATGGAATTCATAATGTCAGACATTCTAAAACATTTTTTCAAGGCCTCGGGCAAAAAATCTAAAACAATGATCAAGGACTTGTCCAAAACATTATATCAAAAATTGGGAATGGCCTTAGACAATTCCACATCTAATTGTCTCATGAAACCTATTGATACATCAAGGATCTATATAGGGCTCCACCCATCACTTACTATGTCCAATTCATTCCTCATATGAAATGTTTGAAACATAACATAATCATTCATATTAATACTAGCATATGAAATGTCAATACTTTATCCACAAACCATGAATGGTATAAAAATAACACATCCACTATCAAACATAACTCATTGAATAAAATATAGAATAATTTATTGTAACATATTAACATCAATCATGAATAATTAAGGATATTGACATAGATCAAAATAATCATCAAATCTATTTGAGAGAAATATCCCCCTTTTTCTTGAAAACATTTAAAAGTCACACTATTTTTCAAGAATCTGTTTAAAAATAGATTTTTGAATCAAAAAATGTCATACCACTTTGAATCTTTTAAATGTAATTTTAATTTTAATCATTATTTTCCATTTAAACAAAACCGTAAAACTATTTTTAAAACATGGACATAATGAGAATGATTTAGAGGAATAAATTTTTAAATCATTTAAAATGATATTTTAATTAGAGTTCCTAAAAAATTGAGAGACGCTTGAATAAAAATAATTGAGGTAATAAAAACATTATAATATAATGAGAATAAAAGGACTCATGATATACTATGTTAATGTACAGTATATGGACCAAATTAAAGTGGATTAGCTCAAGAAAACAAAGAAGTCTCAATGGAATGTAAGATGGAATGAAGTCCTTTATAAAGACTGCATCTTTAGGTTAAGGATAAATCAGTGAAATAATTATATCTGAAAAATATAAATATAATCAATATGATTGGATATTCAGTGTAAATCAATTGGAGGACATTCACACATATTCTTGTAAAAACAACACCAATGACTTGGATGTTTAACTCAATGAATAGAAATTGAGTTAAAATTACTCTTATCAGGTTCATATTATTGACATGAGATTTTATCAATGGAGTGATTATGTTTATGAAAAGTATATACACACAAAAAGGGGTATAAAATACTATATAAATATTAAATAGTGATTCGACAGATAATCTTGGTGTAAAATAATCAATAATGTTTGTGTAAATCCCACTGAGTGGAAATTGAAATTTGAAATTCCCTGACCGATATGTATCATATGAAACATACAAACCATGAAAGAATTATCATAAAATTAATATGTAAATACTCATAAATTAAAGTATATTAAACAAATAAAACAATCATAGACTCCACATATTCCCCACAAAATGAAGTAGTGGCCAATATATCATGAATCTTAAGGGAATATAAAGTGAGATGAAAAACCCCTTACATCATTGTAATCAATCAAGTCGCATGAACAAAAGTTAATAACCACCAAATGAATCACAGAATACCATGAATATAAAAAGAATAATTATAATATATATCAAATTGTAGTACACAACACACTATAGGCAATAAATAAGTGGCTAATAATGGAAATCTCACAGAATTAAATGTGAGATAAGAAACCCATTACCTTGTAATTTTCCTTGGTAAAGGGTATTTTAACCTCCTGATAGTGGAAAAATAATTTTTATTAAATTATAAAAGATCCATATATAATAATATGATAACATATATGATCTTTTAACATTGTGTTGTTCATAATATTTTTGTATTATCATTATTTCAGGTGTTAACTGATTCGTTTTCCTTTATATGATTTTTTATGTTAGTAATGTTTGTTATTGATAGGATGTATCTTATTAATATTCATAATGATATTAATTCTTTAAAAATTACTTTTAATCATCAAATTAAAATTAGTCTTGAATGGATATGATGGGGAATGAATTTCATTATGTTCATCGAGACGGTAATCCGTACGTACTCACGAGCGACAATATCATTATTATGATATTAAAAAAATATAATTGGATTTATATCATATATAAATAATAATTATCATGTTATATTTATTATTTACATTAATTAGAAATCATTATTATACCCATCCAAATAATAATGTATTGAATAACAATTACACCGCGACGTGGAGACGGTAAACCGTACGTACGCACGTATGGTGACATGTCATTCAAAGGATGGATAGAATAATAAATATGTTTGTAAGATATATATAATAACATCACAATATATAGAAGATACTACAGTTATTATTTTAGAATGGAAACAACAAAGAAAGAGGTAGTGGATTAAGAAAGGAAGTTGAAAGAGGTGATGAAATATTTACCTCTTCTACGGGTTCTTCCTTTTGATTTGATCAAAATGGCTCCTTAGGATGGCATTATGACTAAACGAAGGACTCTAGGATGAATAGAGGATAGTGGATAGGATATTTGGGTAGGTATTGGCCGATCCAAATGGATTTTATGGTGTGAATTAGAGATAAGGGGAAGTGTCCATTTATAAGAGGGGTGAGGGGCACCTTAGGAAAAGATTGAAATATAATTTTATAATAAAATAATTTTCGGTTTATAATGGCTCCAAAATAAATTACATATCATCTAAGAAGTGGATGGCTCACAATCCACCCATTCAATATGTTTTAGAAATGTTTGGGTCACTATATTAAATTTATATTTTAGATTTAACTCTTAGTTAATTAGTTGGACATTTACCATGTCTCTATGTATTTTTATATTATATGGTTAATAAACATACTATAAACTTCCCAGAAAAACTAAATTGGTTAATTATTGAGATATATAATTTAATTTTTTTCCTTTGGGTGAAACATATATTTTTATGTATAAAATATTAATTAATTATATAATATTTGTTTTAAAAACACTTTTATGTCAAATTTGACACTATTTTCTTATTTTGTATTTTTTAAATTTCTCACCAAATTATTACTTAAAAAAATTTATATAATCAATACTAATATGTCACATTAACCTGTAAAATTCTTGGATGGTATCAAAACCATCAAATGTAAACTATTTTAACATCTATAATACCATTTATTTGATTCTTTCATTAATAATGAAAATATTGCATCATCATTGTGTAATAAAAGAAAATATATTTATATTATGCATAAAAATTAAAAATAAAATATCCCGAGGTAGAAAATATTTTTATATTTATAATGATTCTTTATAGTCAAATAGATCAATTATATAACATCATCTAAAGTGTTTTACTAAAAGATATTTTCTTTTGTTGTTTTTGTCTTTACATTAAAATAATTAATATAAAGAGTCATTGTCACTAAAAAGTGGCACAATGGGGTCCCAAAATTGACCAAAGGATGGACATGGTTGGAAATGTTTCAGAAAACAGGGTTAAGACATATGTTATAGTAATTTAATATTATTATAATATTATTTTGTTACCCTTATTTACAAGATCTACCCTTTTACCATTTTATTTAAGACATTTACCGTTGTAATTATTCAAAATGTCTAAAAATAAGAGTTACCTATTTACACAATTTGGACCTCCTAATTATAAATAATGAATCCATTTTTATAAATTCAAAACACAGAAGTGGTAGAAAATAATATATAATTAATTCTCATTGTCAGAATGAAAAGCGTGTTTTTATGAAATAATAACAATCTAAAGATTGACACTTGTTTGTGTCCAATTAAATCATGAGAATACATAAAATGACTTAAATTACATTAAATTATAAAAATATAATCTAATTAAACTTAAAAACCATTAAAATGTATAAATTAACACTATATATTATTTTATTAAAAAAAATTTAATTAAAATTTAGTATTTTCACTATTCATCAAAAATTGAAAGTTTTCAGAAAAACACCAATAATTCAGCCTAAGATAATTTTTATATTAAAAATCCAAAAAAGAAGTCTATTTGGAAAGATAAGATTTATAAAATTTCAAAAAGTGGGTATTATTATTCATAATAGCTAGTTTGATTGGTCGTGGGGTTTTAGAATCTCGAAGTTGCGTACAATGAAAGCAATTACATTATTCAAAGGAAAACATACTGTGGAAGCATGGGTAGTTAAATTATTCTCCCCTTTTAGAAATTTCATCCTTGAAAATTTTAAAATTGGTCTTGGGAACATCATTGAATGCCCCACATCAGAAAAAGAGTCAATAAAACTATCACTTTAAAGGAAAGAAAGAGAATTAAAAAGGTCATCTGAGATAACCCATATTAGGCTTAAATGTAGGAAAACATGGATATGGAAGATAAAATAAGTGTCAAGTTCTGATGGAGAGGGATAGTACACATGATCAAGAGAAATTTAACAACATGAAAACCACAAACTTGTGATTGGACTAACAATCATTAGATTCCCAGTAGGAAAAGTAAACAGGCAACTTTTTTTTGACTTAAGTTCCATTTCATAATGATGAGGAATTTATTTAAGATATTGACTAAGAACATAGAGATATATACAAAATTTGTAATTAGAGTTTCGTTCTTTAATAAATTTCTACAACTAACTCAATTTTTTTTCAAACGATGAGTATTCAAGATGACTTGGTCACACCGGAAGAGTTAGAATCAATTTCTAGAGAATCACATGCTCCACAAAGGATAAACTATATATATAACTTGTCTTTAGAAATTAACCAAAACCTAAATTGTTAGTACAAGATCGGATTATCTCCCAAAAATATAATCCTTTAGAGAAAGAAACAATAATCTTAATTTATAAAATTAAACAAACAATACCCAAAAGTTAAATAAAAACCATTCAATAAACAATTTTCCTTAAAATCCTTCAATATAATCCAAAATAATATCGAAACCCAAAAAGTAGAATAATTTGGTTATGTAGTCTTCCACGTTAAATTGTATATCTAAATGACATCGACTACTCTTAAAGTCACATAATTAAAAGTAATTAACCTAATCACATCTTCTCTATTTTAGGTTAATTATTTATATAAATAACCTAAATCACATAAATACACAATAAAAACATAGATAAAAATATATCATTACTCCTCAAATGAAATCCCATAGTATTCTATTTTCCTTAGGCATATAGTGTTCCCAACAGAGCGAACATCTTCCAAAATAATATTTATCACTTAATTACCAAAACATTTTCTTATACTAAGGGTATTAATTTGATAAGACATAAGATCACAAATCAACTTATTATTGATCAATAAAATCATTTAACTAAAAATAATTAGTCACACTAACCAGGTACTTCATATAGTCAAGTGGTAGGCGATAAATCCCAATCACACTCTGGTTGTGGGTTCGATTCCCACAGATTTTTCTGACGTGACGGGTTGTCACACGGTCTGCATGTTTTCCTTTTTGCAAAAACTATATATTATAACATTTCCAAAATGAGATAAATTCCTCAAACTGACCATAACATAATTAAACCACAAATTTAATCTCATACCTTGAATTTTCATCCCAAAATATAATAATATGTAATTGCCTCAAAAAATGATCATATAAAACAAAATGGTTATTTATAACTATATCCACAAGAGAAAAGATAATTCTTCCTCAAATATCATTTTTACATGACAAACTAAAAGGTTAAAAATTCATGAGAAAATTATTCCAAAGTAATCCCATCAACAAAGAGAACTAATAATTTTAAAAATTTCTCCAACCGTTTATCTCCACATATCATTTTCTTTGAACATGAAAATATCATATATAATAGGGCATCCACTCGGGTAATGGCCAGGTCCCCTAAATTTATAGAAAATGACTATAAATGGATTCTTGGGACCATTTTTATTTTCTTCCATAGTACTCTTCATTTTTCCTCAGTAATTATTTACTTTATATCCATCTTTCCCACACGTAAAGCATTTCAGTGTTTCATTAAGACACTTTTCTAGGTGTCTTCTTCCACATTTTTTGCATGATGGAAATTGAGGTTTCTTTTCTACATGGTCTCCAATACTGAAGATCTTATCATTCATTTCATTTCTCTTCATTGTTGTGTCAATGTGTTGGTTAATATATATGTTTTTGATCATTTTTTTAGAAAAATGATTTGGCATGAACATGATATCTTTTATTCCAGTCAACATTCCATTTTGTTGCCCATTTCCACCACTGTTCCCACCATGTACATCATGCTCAAAGTTACTAGGACTTCTTTAGAATACATCCATTGACCAAAACCAAAAATCATTTTGTGAGTTACAATATTCATAAAATCATTTAGAGAATATCATGACACTATATTTCCAATGAGAAACACCTTAAGATTATCCATGGCCATTTATTCTCATCTTATATTAAAATCATTCAAATCGGTTTGTAAAGAAAATGTAAATTTTCCAAATAATATCCCCCAGGAGTGTCATAACCAAGAGTGCAACAAGGCCCGTTTTTGTGCAACGAATCCCATTCGAGTCTAGCACAATGCGGTGTTTTAGGGTTTACCCTTGGGTACATCTGTGCCAGAGAGGCATCTACCTACTCGTATCTAGACAGGTATGTACAGCTTAGAAAACTCCCAAAATCTCTATAGTACCTAAATTCTAGGAAGTTTTTCTATACTAATCCTCAATTTCTATCTTAGGTCTATCTGTTCTAATCAGAGTTTATCTAAATCTTGTTACCAAGGTTTATACTAAGCTTCCTCTGATACCAACTGTAATGCCCCAACCCCAGAATCTAGGAGTCGAGGCATTATTTTAATAAATTGGCATGATCATAAGGAATCAAGTCCCAAAGGACCGATAAGGATAGTAGTCTTGAAAACAAGATACATACAAAAGCTCAACTTCACAACTTGAAAATAAATACAATAATAATTTATTCCATTAAAAAAACCCTAGACTCTGAGATTATGCATGCAAGTCACTCATAACTAACTCCTTCATATGCTGGGAAAATGAAACATAAGAATGGGTGAGCTCAAACGCTTAGTAAGGCTAAGAAATACAGTGGAAGAAAACATAAATATTAAGCATGGTGAATAATTGAAAACACATTCCTTTACAAATAATAAACTTGAACACATTTATGGAAGGAATATGAGATGAATAAATAATGCCCCAATAAAAAATAATCATGGGTATTCTACTAGTAAAATAACCACATGAAATATCAATAGCTAATCTCATAATGATGGAATGCATAATGCCAGTCATTCTAGGAAATTTTTTCAGGGCCCCGGCCAAGACATCTAAAAAAATGATTAAGGCCTCGACCAAAACTATATATCAATATTTGGGAAAGGCCTCAGAAAATTCCACATTTAATTTTCTCATGAGACCTACCGATACCTCAAGGAGCTATAGCGGGATCCACTAGTCACCTATTAAGTCCAATTCATTATTCATATGAAATTTTTGAAACATAACATTAGCATTCGTATTAAAACTAGCATAAGAAATGTCAATACTTTATCCACAAACAATGAATGGTTTAAAAATTACAAATCCACTGTCAAAAATAACAATTAAATACAATATTGAAGATTGTATTATAACAGATTATCCTAAATCACGAATAATTAAGGATACTTATATAGATGAAAATATTCTTCAAAACTATTTGAGAGAAATATCCCCCTTTTTTCTTGAAAACATTTAAAAGTCACACTATTTTTCAAGAAGCTGTTTAAAAATATATTTCTGAATAAAAGTTTCACATAGCACATTAAAACATTTAAAATGAATTTTAATTATAAAACATTAATTTCCATATAAATAAAACCTTAAAACCATTATTAAAACATGGACATTAATTATAATTATTTAGAGGAATAAAATTTTAAAACATTTCAAATGATATTTTAGTTAGAGTTCCTTACCAAATGAGAGACTCTTTAATACAAATAATTTATGTAATCAAAACATTATAATATATTGAGAATAAATGGATTCATGATATACTATGTCAAAGTATAGTATATACACGAAATAAAAGTGGATTGGTGCATAACAACAATGAATTCTCAATAGAATGTAATATGGGATGAATTCATTTATAATGAACACATCCTTAGGTTAAGAATAAATTAATGAAATAATTATGTGTGATAGATAGAAATACACTAAATATGATTGGATATTTAGTTTCATCCAATCATAGGACATTCACACATATTCTTTTAAAAACAACACCAATGACATGAATGATTGACAAAATGAATAGAAATCGAGTTAACATTACGCTTATTAGGTTCATATCAATGACTTAAGAATTTATCAATGGGGTTATTATGTGCATCAAAATTATATCTAAAAAAGGGTAGTGTAAAATAAAACATAAATAATAAATAGTTATTCCACACATAATCTTGGAGTAAAATAATCAACAATGTATGCGTAAATCCCACTGAGTGGAAATTGAAATTTGAAATTCGCATACAGATTTGGTAACATATGAAACATACAACCCATGAAAGAAGGATCATATAATTAATATGTAAATAATCATAAATGAATGTATATTACACCAAGTAAACAATCATAGATAGTACATACACCACACAAAAGGAACCAGTGGCCAATATAGAATGAATCTCGAGGGAATAAAAAGTGAGATGAAAAACCCCTTACTTCATTGTAATTAATCGAGTCGTACGACCAAAAGTTAATAACCCCCAAATGAATCGTATAATTACATGAATATAAATATAATAATGATAATATTTATCAAATCGTAGTACACAATACACCACATGAAATAAATAAGTGGCGAACAATGGAAATACCACGGAATTAAATGTGAGATAAGAAATGGATTACATTGTAATTTTACTTGGTCGAGGGTAGTTTAACCTTCTATATACTGGTAAAATAATTTTTATTAAATTATAAATGAGAAATATTAATTAATATGATATCATATATGATCTTTTAATATTGATTTGTTAACAATATTTTAGTATTATTGTCATTTCGGGTGTTAACTGATTCGTTTTCCTTTATATACTTTGTAACGTAAGTAAAGATTGTTATGGATAGGATATATCATATTCATATTAATAATGATAATTAGTATTTAAACATTATTTTTAATCATAAAATTAAATTTATTCTTGAATGGATATTATGGGGAATGAATCTCATTGTGTTCATCGAGACGGTAATCTGTACGTACGCAAGAGCGACAAAATCATTCTATTGATATTAATATAATATATAATTGTATGGTATATCATATATATATATATATATAATCATTATAATGTTATATGTATTATTTATATCAATTACACATCATTATTATACCCATCCAAAAGATAATGTATTCAATAACAATTACACCATGACGTGGAGACGGTATGCCGTATGTATTCACGTATGGTGACATGTCATTCAAGGGATGGATGGAATAATGAATATGGTTGTACCATATTAATTATAACATCACAGTATATAGAATATTTTGGTGTTATTATTTTATAATGGAATCAAAAAAGAAAGAGAAAGTGGAAGATGAAATGAACCTGAAAGAGGTGGTGAAATATTAACCTCTTCTTCAGGTTCTTCCTTTTGATTTGATCAAAAGGGCTCCTTAGGTTGGATTTCAGACTAAAAGAAGGCCACTATGATGAATGAAGGACAATGGAGAGAATATTCGGGTAGGTTTTGTCTGATCCAAATGGATTTTATGGTGTGAATTAGAGAGAATGGGATGTTCCCTTTTATAAGAGGGGTGAGCGGAACCTTAGGAAAATATTGAAATATTATTTTATAATAAAATAATTTTCGGTTTATAATGACTTAAAAATTAGTTATATAAATTATATGGTTGGTATGGGTTGAAAAAAACTCAACCAATAGGTTTTAGACAGGTTTGGGTCACTATATTAATGTTATATTTTAGATTTAACTCCTGGCTAATTAGTTTGACATTTACCATGTCTCTTTGTATTTTTATATTATATGGTTAATAAACTTATTATAAACATCCAACAGAACCTCAAGTGGTTAATTAATTTCATATATAATATTATATAAGACCTTTGGAAGATCCATATATTTTTAGAAATACAATATTAATTAATAATATAATATTTGTTTTAAAAACTCTTTAAAGAAAAGTTTCACACTATTTGGTATTTTGTTTTTGTTAAATTCCTTACAGAATTATTACTTCAAAAAAATTCATTTAATCAATTCTAACATGACACATTATCCTATAAAATTAGTGGACAACATCAAAACATTCAAATTTTATTTATTTTAAAATCTATAATACTATTTATTTGATTCATTCATTAATAAGGAAAATACTGCATCAGCATTGTGTTGAAAATAAATATAGTTATTTTGTGTATAAATATTATAAATAAATATAGTTATTATATGTATAAATATTATAAATAAAAAATAATGAGGTATGAAATCTTTTTAGATTTCTAATGACTATTTATAGTCGAATAGATCAATTATATAACGTCATATTAAAATTTTATACTAAAAGATATCTGATGTTGTTATTTCTGTCTTTACATTTAATTATTTAATATAAAGTGTCCTTGTCACTTACAAGTGGCTCAATGGGATCTCCAAATTGACCAAATTATTCCAATGTTCATACATGTATCATCCAATAGGTTTAGGACATGTTTTAGGGTAATTTAATATTTTCATAATATTATTTTTTACCCTTATTTACCGGATTTTGTTTTAACAAAGGTAAATAAAATATTTACCGAAGTAATTATTCAAAATGTCTAAAAATTAAAGATACCTATTTACACAATTTGGACCTCCTTATTATAAATATGGAATCCATTTTTATAAATTCGAAACACATATGTGGAAGAAATTAATTTAAAATTAAATCTCATTGTCAAAATGAAAAGCGTGTTTTTAAGAAATAATAATTATCAAAAGACTGACAATTTTTTATTTTCAGTTCAATCATGAGATTACATCCAATAACATATATTACATTAAATGATAAAAATATAATCTCATGATATTTAAAAAATATTCAAATGAATAATTTTACACTATAAATTATTTTTATTAAAAAATTAGTTTTTAATTAAAATTTAGTATTTTCACTATACATAAAAAATTGAAAATTTTCAGAAAAAATACTAAAAATTCCCCCTTAGCTAATTTCGATATTCAGAATCCAAAAATGAAGTCTATTTTGAAATATAATGTTTTTGAAATATAATAATGTTTGTATTACTATTCATAACAGTTAGTTTGATTGGTCGCGGTGTGTTAGAATCTCGAAGTGGCGTACAATGAAAGATATTGTATTATTCAAAGGAAAACGTACCATGGAAACTTGGAGTGTTACATGTAACACTATCAAAGAAAAAGGGGATTGTGTGGAAACATCCCAATCACTTCCGAGAATAGTAGAAATTGTTTCCATGGAGGAATTATTTTCACGATATGAGAATGATATATAGACTCTCAAACAACTCCTTGAAGAGAATTTTATGAAAAATAATCCATCTAGGAATCATCTTTAGAATGAGGAGAATATTCCTCATCCCATACATCTTGAATGATTTTATCCTCCAAAAATAATGGAATATGAGTATCAGACAGGCTCTGAATCTAGGCAGCTTGATCACATAAATGAGGAAGTCAAAAACGATCATGACTTCCCTCCATTGTGGTGACACCCTCTCCCTCAGTAGGGAGATCATATTGTCTAAGTACATATCGAGAATCAATGTTATAAGAATACGAGGCCAGCTTACCGAGCCCCATCAAATCCTTGTAGATGGGAGGTAGCTAAGACAATAGTACCCCCAGAACTACTAAACGTCATCAAGCGCTTGGCTATTCAAAAAGAATACATGGAAGGGAAATGGACACCTGTGCATCCATAGAAAAGTCCATATCCAAAATGGGAGTATGAATCTTTACCTCCACATAATTTCAGAAATCCTACCATCTCCACCATCGATGATGTAGGAGACCCTAAATAGTATCTCGCACACTTCATATCCTGATGTGGTTTCAAGATGGGCCCTCAAGATCAGTATGAGGTGACCAAGATGAGGCGTTTCATAAAAATGTGGATAGGGACACTGTACAAAAATATATAATTTAGTGACGTTTTTGAAAAACATTTAGATTAAATAAATTTTGAAACATTTATGCAAAAATGTTATTAATTTAGTGATGCTTCATGAGGAAAAGTATCTAAATTAGTGGCACTTCTAGAAAAAATATCACTAATTTAGCTATATTTTTTGGAAGAGTCGTTAATTTATTGATGTTTTCTGAATAATTCACTAATTGAACGATGATTTTTAAAGAACATCACAAAATTAACAACACTTCATGAAAAACGTTGCTAAATTGGCGATGCTTCTAGAAAAACATTGCTAATTTAGCGGTATTTACAAAAAAATCACTAAATTTGGGATGCTTTCTAAAAAATGATGTTAAATTGATGACTCTTATAGAAAAACATTGACAATATTGCAAAGATTTGTGAAACAATTCACTAAAGTAGCGACCCTTCTTGAAAGACATCACTAAAAATATATATAAATATATATATCATTTCCCCACATCGTTATATAAATATATAAATATATGTGAATATATAAAAACACATGCATATATATATTTAAACATATATATGAACACACACACACATATATATAAACACACATATATTTCAAATGTTGTCACGTTTTTCTAAAAACAAGGTTATTTAAGTAAAATTTTTACTAGTGTTTTAAAATGTCAATATATATATATATATATATATATATATATATATATATATGCGTACACATATATATAGTTAGACACACACATACACATATATATAAACATATATATATATATAAACATATTTACCAATAAACATATATAACTATTCACACATATAAACATATATATATATATATAATATAAATATATATTTATTAATATACAAATGTGGTATATATAAAATATAAAAATATAGAATATATATAAAATATAAACATATATATATTTATATATATACGTAAAAAATATAAAAATATAAAAATATAAAAAAAAATATATAAATATATATAAATATATATATATAAATATTTATCTATATATATGATTATTATTTATTTTTTTAATAATGAAACATATATATAAACATACATAAACATAGAGACATATATTTAGATATATTTGTATCTATAATAATATACACACACACATGCGCATATGTATAAACATATATATATATATATAATTATGTATATATATAAACATTCACATAAAACAATATATAAATATATATATATACACATATTTTTATATGTAAAGACATATAGACTTTAAATTTGTGTATGTTTTAAAGAAAACATTTCTATTTTAGTGATATTTTTACCAATGTTATAAAACATGATTAATTATATTAATATATATATCCATAATTATAATTATATATATTTATAAATACATATATATATTTATACATATATATATATATATTTATACATACACACACATATATAAAACATATATATTCTTACAAATATGTATTCATATACACATAAAATATATATAATCTATATTAATATATATATACATATATGTTTATATAATATAAACCTATATATATATAATATTGGCATATATATATAATATAATCATATAAATAAACATAATAATTAAAAATATATATCAGATATATAATAATAAAATATAAACATATATATATAATATAATATATAAACATTTATATATATATATATATTTATATATAATGTCACCATATATTTTAAATTTAGTCATGTTTTTAAGAAAATGTGGGTATTTCAGTTTCATTTTTACCAGTTCTTTAAAACGTGAAGACTAAAATATAAATATATATATATAATTATTATAATATATTTGTATACATACACACCTATATTTCTATACTCACAAACACACACAGACACACATATATATAAACATAGACATACACACACACACACACACACAAACACATGTATATACATGTATCCACATCTATATAAACAAATAAATATATAAACATATAATATATATAAAACATATACAGATATTTATATTTATATATACATATATAATATAGACATGCATATATATATATATATTATATAACATATATATATAAACATGAAATTTGGACATATTTATATAATATAAAACATAAACGTATAAACGTATAAATAAATAATAAACATATATAATATAAATTATAATCATATAGATATATACTATAATATAACCATATATATACACTTATAATATAAAATACTGACATGTGTATATTAATATAAATATATATTACTTTTTTAAATACATAAATATATTTATATATATAAATAATACATAACAAAATTATACAATGAAATGTTTTATAAGTGAGGTTGTTATCTATTATTGTTTTAGTGCCTTTTTAATATATGTATTATGGAAAAAATAAATAAAAAACTTCGGTTGATTTTTTTTTAAAAAAATATGCTTGAAAGGTGGCAGGGGGCTAACACCTTTCTAGTAAAATTATTTAATTAATTATATATGTTGTTTTTTTATAAATATATAAATATATATTTTTATATTTTTATTATGAAATATATGTATATATAAATATTGTGTTTTTTTATGATGTTTATAAATATGTCATTAACATTTGAAAGTGAAAATGTAATGTTTTTAAACAATAGATTTTGTGCCATGTAAATTTGAGACATTTTTAAGAATTAAGTATGGGTGTTGGTTGATCTTAAAGCTAATATAAATATGGATTGCTTCCATAAAGTATCAAAATAACCTTTGTTTTCTTGGTTTTGATTCGGTTAGTTGTTATTTTTATTAAAATTGATGTCATTTTTAAATTAAAAGATGCACTTGGAGTCAAACCTATTACACCATGTGTCGGATTTAGGTACGACTAATTCTTACAAATCTCAACTGACATATGGTTCATTTTCCTCATATTTCAAAACAATATGAACATGTTTTCTCAGTTCTGAGTAAGATAGGTGTTCTTTTTTTTAAAGTGATGTCATTTTTTTAAAACAAAATATGCAATTTGATTCATACCGACCACACAGTGCGTCGGATTGAGGTACAACTGATTCCTACTTATCTCAATTGACATATAAATTGTTTTTATAAACTATCAAAACATCCAAAAAAAATTTCTCAGTATTGATTATGTCACTTTTTTAATACAAAAACTACTTTTTTAAGTAGAAACACGCACATTCACTTATAACGATCACGTCGTGAAATGGATTGATGTGAGAATAATTCCTACACATAAAAAATGTCATAAGAATAAATTTATTAAATTATCATGAATATCCGATCATGTTTTCTTTGTTTTTAGTGAGTGAAATTTTTTTATTGTCATTTTTAAACTAATAACGGACACATTGACTCATAGCGGTCACACCATGCATCAAATTAACACATATCCTCCATCTCCTGATGACTTGAACCTATGTTACGTGAAATAATCTAATCTGTATTCATCCATGGGATGACTAATGCTCAGATTAGTAAGACAAAAATAAAACTAATGGAGCATGTCTTCAGGCTTTTCAAAGAAAATTACTAATTTGTTTTTAATATCTGTTTTACCTGGAAATGGGTATTTTGTAAGATTTGGTTATATATATATGTACATGTATTCTTTATGTAAAAGTTTATTATAAAATTATGTGATTTTTAATTTATGTATTATTTTCCATATTTTGAATTCTTATAAAATATATATTATGACTAAAATATCAATGAAAACTGAAACACTTGATAAACATCTAAAAAGTGCTGATTTTAATAAAAATATCTTCATCTAAATAGTCATAATAAATATACATGAATACAAAAAATAAATGTATATGGTGAAGAGATTCCATTCCACTAGTGGTCTGTGAATGGTACATACGTACCGAGATCTCCGAGCTTCGTGTTTGGGGGTGTCTCATGACCTTGATAGGGTTGATCCTTGGTCACCTGAACATCAACTATGGCATGATCCACCTGTGGGTCAGTGGGGGAGGTGTCAAATGCATGTTTTACTAAAATCATGATCCCTATCCTCCATGTGTAGTAGAAGGACCTTCCATAATCATATTGAGGAACCAATACATCGATGGATCCGGACCCCAAGCCGGAGAGAACAGTGGATATCCCGTGATGAATGATGAATCTCATGCCTCCGAATTCACATGCATAATCGGTTGAGGCTGGATAGCTAGAGGTTCAATCTCAGCTTATGGAATGGGTGAGGTCTCATATGAAGGACGATGTGGTCTATATCATCATCTTCATGGCTCCTCATCACTAGAAGAATCTGTAGGATGCTTCTCTAATGCAGGAACCTCCTCTCTATGGGGTTGACTCTCGAAGATACTCTTGTTAATCCCACGATAAGATGACATCATCTCCAATGTTGTAGCATAGTAATATTCAATGATAAGGACCCTCTCATCCTCATTGTCACTAATTTTAATAAGATTCTTTGAGTGAGTACATTGTAAAAATATTCAAAATGAATTAGAAAATAGGTAAATAATAAAACTAATGGAAATTTATTCACGTTCCATCTTATGAATCTCTATATCTTGTCGGATAAGATGTAGTATAGACTTCAGTCTATACCATGGCTCGTACTCGATCTTCTAGGAATGATATAATCTCATTGTAGGTACACCCAGGGTAAAAAGATCTACACTTCTACACCAGTGGTTGAGAGGGTCAGCATGTACTCAGTTCCAGTCTTCATCCAGCATCTCTATCAGCTTCGCACCATAAAGCTTCTTAGTCTGTCTCGGTGGAAATGGAATTGGTTGATCCTAAACAAATTGGTGCATGACCCTATCATGATATTTTCACTCAGTAATATATAATTTAATTAGATTCACTATATAAATAACATCATGAAGTCCATTAGTATTGTATCCTGGAAACCAGACTAGTATATCCTAGTATAGCATCCATATAATCTTAATTGACATGTGACCCTGGTCACAAAAATATCATTTCTAAGAACCTAAATTGAAGCTATTATTAAGTTTTTCAGATAATTATTTATTGTATATACATACTGGATCGGGTAAGAGATTTTCTATCTTGAGGTGGTATGCACCAAAATGTTGTGTCGGAACCGTGACAAAAATTGGGTCTATGACTCCACCTGTTAAATAGAACTTCAAAATTGATCAATAATCGGAAATTAAATTCAATAACTATAACTATCATCAAAAACCAATACACATGGGTTATCATAAAAGTGTTTTTGTGGAGCATCATTCAGTATATACCTTGAAAGAAATAGACCAGTAAGTTGAGGGGGGAATGAGGGGATGCACTCCCATGACCACATCTAAATGAGGATGACACATCCCCTAATACATGTGTGAACTCTATGGTATACCATGCACAATTCCCTATATGTGTATTCCAAGCAGGCCGATATCCACATACACATCCCTGCTCAATCAAAGTCCTATAATATTGTTAGATACACCATGTGCACTTGCGCAATTGAGTAATCAGAACATATAGTCCCTCCAATGAGCCATAAAATATATGCACATGCATAACACATGATAGTTTGGTCGTTAGTTTAATCAGGTAAATGTGGAATCTACTTCTCCTTGCATGGTATAGATATCAACCCACCATCTGTAGCCCTACGTTCAACCATAATATTGATGCCTAACGATTTCTGAGCATGGTTAGGCCATGATGCTTGTGTGGTTGAAATAACAGCTTCCCCCTAGATAGGACGACAAAGAAGTAATATCGAATCTTTGAGGGGGATCTTTGTATTACCCTTAGGTAGATATAATGTGAGTGTCTCCAGTCTCCACCACTCTATGAGGGCTGTAAATTGTTTATAGTCAATACAAGTGTAATCTGATACAAAAATGTCATAGAATTCATCACGGTGCACGTATGGTCTAATGGCATGTGGAAGCTATGTGTGATGGAAACAGTGTGCTCAACGCACGTCGATCTATCAAATCTCATAACCGTCTAATACGACCTTGGAAACAAGCATATGCTACATAGTGAGTACAATGGTAACCTCCATCTATATATAAAAAAATGGAATGAGTATTATGTTTAAAATATAAATATAAAATTATGTTCAGTATAATGTTTTTACTTGTAGAATATAATCCACTCCATAATTAATCACATTGTTTTATGAAGTTATTTATTACCAAAAGAAGAGAGTATATATTAATGTATTTCAAAATATATTACTAATGTTTTTTAGGAAATGTTTTTTCCATGAAATGAGTGATGTTAAATATATTTTATTATATATATATATAAACATTTCTTATTCATTTTGTAAAATATTATTATCAAATGGTGTGTTTTTAAATTTATGTATGATTTTCCACAAGACGGTATGTTTCATTATTATTTTCTCACATGTATGCTTTGTGGTTTAGCCATGTAAAAATTGATTATGCATTATTGTCCCCTAAAATTCACATTTCATATTCCATTAAATTTCAATATGAATGTATTATTTTTAATTAATAGTTAATATACTGGGAGAAGTCATGAAATTAAAAAAAATTAAGAATATTTTAATAAAAACATATAATTAACCATATTAAAAGATCACATAAGAGACAATACATCATTATGACTGAGAGTGTGAACTCGATCCATCAATGTTAGGGAATCGTTTCTTGATATGACCTTATTGACGACATATGGTGAATCTCAAACATTTCCCTTGTTCTTAGAGAAATTAAATCTCATTCCGCATCCTATAGGACTTCAGTCTCCATCGTTTCTGAAAACTGTTGATGTCAGCTATCACTATCAGTTGGTCTTTGGGCTTTGGAAAATATCAAAAATCCCATATTGAAATCCATGGTGCAACATAATTTTTTTTAATTTTTTTCATATAATACACAATATTAATATATGCATCCCATGATATACTAAAATATGTATATGTTTCGATGGTCTGTACACATGGAAACCATAAGGCTGAGATGTTTCCACATTGGCATTGTCTCTCTTCAAGAAATACCAACATTTTTTCACTGATATTATTTGTGATGGTGTAAGAATTCTCTTGAACTTCAAATAGAGAGTATTCTCAAAAGAAAAATATGAAATGATAAACATAAAATTCCTTAATGGTATTTTCAATATCTCGTCGAATGTTTCCTCTGTACCTTATCCCCAACAAAATTCCGTCGGAGGCTAGTTTTTTATCAACTATGTACTTAACGTTATGATCTAATGTATCTAGAACAAGGGTAGTTATACATAACTTGTGAATCCCCAAAAATACAACATTGTTTTACTCTAAATTGTTTGTGGTCATATGTTCTTACCTATTCCCCCCTTCATATTCCAATTTGCATTTTTCTTTTTGAATCTGCACCATATAATAATACATTTATTTATTATCCTTGTGATTTTTTGAAATATTCTTCAAACCACCCCTAATTTGGTTCAAATTCCACAATGAATTGATCAAATTTCACATAATTTGATTTTATCTTTACATTGAAATATTATAAAATAAAAAATACATCGCATACCTATCCTCATGATTTCCTTCTTCATAGGTTCATTGTGGAATATTTTCCTCACATTGATAGTAATGTGTATAATGTGTTACCAATGATTTGCATTTGGGAGTCTCTATGTATCAGGGTTTATATTGATTTCCTCAATGATTCCTTGATTCAAATCAGATATCCAATAGACGCCCTAAATTTGGGTGAAATGGTTGTTGATACATGCCAAAAACCAACTCTATAAATCATAGTTTTCCTTCTCTAGAAAGTTAAAGGAAAGAGGAATATGTTACCAGTTTCTATCTTGGGTTGTTGCAATAAAAAATTGACCCTTTTATTTTTTGTATAGAATCCATCCATCAATATAAATGAACTATTTTCTGAATCGAAATTCCTAGATATAGGGGATGAATTCCCAAAACAACCAAAGAAGTTAAACATGAGATGTATCAATTTGGTTATCTTGAGACAAACACCCAATACGAGTCATCCCTATCACCATAGACATTCGTAATTGCCTTATGTTTCACCATTCATGCCTTATTAGAGGAAATATTATATATGAATGTTTTTTTAACCTCACTTTCACAATGGATATATGAACATCATGTGATGTCCTAATCATCTCAATGATAATTCATAACAGAAAATCATTATCCAATTAGGTCAGATCTTGTGTCACACATGGCTGAATGCACGTATGAGATTCCCCAGTTCTCAATATTCTATAACCTCAAAATTTAATGTCCAGAATTTCCCTTAAGTAGAATCTAATATCATCCTCAAACATCTCACAATGAATGAGATTTTTATTATATCATGATTACTGATCTATATATCTATAATTCCTCTAAATTTCAAATCTCTTTAGTGTTCTTTTTTATGGATCATTACTTGAAAAATTCATTCCAACATATATGATTTTGTCCAGGTCACTAAACCAACCAGTTAATACTCTAGGAATCTCAATTGTGGGTGTGAGAACATTGCAATCAAATTCAGGAACATGTTTCATTAATTGTATTAATGATTAAAAGAGTGTTTAATGGTTTATTTTGGTTCGAGGATTTTTTACAACTAATGAATTTCTGGAAACATACTCTCTAATGTCCATTACTCCCTCTTCATCAGTACTGTTGACACCATATGTTCAACCATTACAAAATACTCATCAGAAGTAGGATTTATATGTATATCTGTGAGATCATCTAGGTTTTCTATTTTTGAATCATTTGGAATAGGATTTATTTCATAGAGAAGACCATCATGACCACTATTGAATATCCATGTATTCATACAATTGGTTGTTGTTGTTGTAAAACAGAAAAAACAACATATAACTCCATCATGGTAACATATGACCGTAGAAAAACAAAATTTATTGCTGGGACCCACTCCAAGTCAGCATAAAATGGAATATCTTGAATCCACAATGTTTCCCGGAAATGAAAATATCTATATCTCATAGAATTGATCTATTGATCGGATCACATATTTATGTGACCCCAAATTCTTTCTTGAAGGTAACTTAGGGTTACACAATTAGTTGTACTAGCCCATGTTGTTGGTTTTGTACTTTAATAAGCTCCATGCTTGGTCTGAATGACCTCCTCATAGCAGTACACACATGAAAACATAACTCTCTATGTAAAAAAAGTGTTTTGATAAATATTTTGATAGTGAGACTAATATTGACAATGATGGCTAACCAGAATGTATTTATTATACTGAAATTTTATAATGACTTTTTTCCCTAAAATATGATATTGATGTTAATTATAATATAAGTCACCTAATGTTTTTGAACCCGAGAAAAAAATAGTAAAAAAACAAAAAATAATAATACTTATCATTAATTAAATGAAATTTATGATAATATAAAGTGAAATGGATAAGAACAAAAACATTAAATAACACATGAATGTTTTACAAAATACTATAAATACAAACAATTTTTAATTAAACAATGTTTTTATGAGATTATCCTATCTTTGGAAGTGAGGTAAAATCCAACAGATTTTAACTTGGTTGCTTAATAGCATATTCTATAAGTATTTACTTAATAAGTTATGTATAGATCTTCAGAAGATGTTATCAATCTACTAAATAAAAATAAGGTTGATTTTACCTCACTTCCAATGTCATGCTTAACTCATCAAAACAATGTTTAAATGAAAAATTTCATGGTATTTATTGTATGTTTTAAAACATTCATGTGTTATCTAATGTGTCTGTTCATATCAATTTCAATTTATATGACCATAATTTTCATTATATCAATGTTAATTACTATTCTCAAATCATTATATGTATTAATAATTTAATCTTAAGTTATTCATTAATTAATATTTACATAATAATTACTAATAATAACAATTATTATTGAACTATATAATCTTTATGATTCTAAAATTTTAGAACAAGTTCTTATATACTAAAATATGATACTAATGTTTCTTAGTTCAGTTTTTAACTAGATAATTTTTCATTAATCACTAGTTAATCATTATGAAGTTTTTATTTATTTAATAATTATTTAATAAATCTATAAGTGATCCTTATTAAATCATTAATCATATAATATTTATTATGTAATGACTATTAACGAATCATTCCATTTATTAATTTGATAATCCTATTTTATTCATTAGTTATTATATTCATAATCAATACCTTTTATAACTATTATTTCTAAACAATTATAGTAATCCATCTTAGTACAATTTTTTTAATTAGTAATTCTTTATTTTGTTCATAGTTAATCATTACTATGTTATTAATTATTTAATGTATTTGTAGTTATCCATTTCATTTTATATGATCATTATTTTATTTTATCACTGTAAAATAAACTAATTTTGTGTATTATTTTATTATGTATTTTAGTAGTTTATAACGAAAATAAAAATCATCTAATGAATATCCCTTGGGAGTATCAAACCAGGATGCAGTAAAGCCTGTTGTCATGTTCAAAGCTACCTCGGGTCTAGTCCATGATACCTTTTCAGAGTTGTTACTCTGAGGTACATCTGTTCCAGAGGGACATCCACATGTTTGTATCTGGATAGTTGTTTTATTACTTTGATAACCACATTATCTTTTTTTTGCCAAAAATTTAGAATGTATAATCCAAAGTTCTTCATTTGTTATTATATACTTAATAATAACTAATAATTACAATTATTTAAAATAATATATTACAAAATAAACTACTTAATAAATTAAATATTTATAACTAATTAAACACCTTAAAATGAATTATTTAGAAGAAACTAAAATTAATTCTATTAAATTAATAAATTACATTAAATTAAATAAAAAATAAATCTTAATGATGCTTCTTAATAAACTGTGAATTATTTTAGACCAAAAGATCTAGGGAACACAAAAAGTAATTTCTTTAGAAAGAGAATCTATTAAATAAAGAGGGAGGAGTTGAATTGGATGTTAGGAGAATAGAGTTCCCTTTTATAGGTTGTTAAGGAAATGGCCGCACCATGGGTGCCGCCTTTAGCCTCTATGTCCGGTGCTGCCTTTCATGTTTTGTTTAGGAAAAAGGTATAAAACTACCTACATTATTTTACAGGTCATAAATCCTGGGAAAAAGGTGGTGGGGGAGGGAAAAGGATGAAGGCGTGCTGTCATCTTTCAATAGAACAAGAAGGATTTAGTGGGACTCCTGCATTCCATGCCTATTTTTTTTTACAAAAATTCAACCAACATGGGTCTAGAATGATATTGGAGGGGGGTACCGAACAGGGAAGAGGGGGTTATAGAGTATGGGGAGGGCCATGTACATGATATAAGAGTGGGGAGGGGGATCGGGCTGGGAGGGTATGGGGGGTTAGGTACAAGATACGATAGTTGGTAGGGGAAAATCTGAGGAATGTCGACGGATTAAGATGGAGGGAATGTAATGTGGGGGGTTAGAGGAAATGGGAGGGGTGGGGTGACTGTATGTAGTGGGGGTTGATGAAGTAAAAGGGAGGGGAAGGTTTGTGATACAAGAGTTTGGAGGGGGACCTAACTGGGTGGGGGGGGGGGTGGGTTAACATTATATGAGGCATGGGAAGGGTGGGTACATGATATGGATGTGTAAAGGGGGACTAGACTGGGAGGAAGGTTGATGAGTAAGGGTAGGGTTAGGTACTACAGGTGGATTGTGAGGAGTGGTAGAGTTGATAGGAGTGTCAAGGAGGGGCGTGTACTGCATGGGGAAGACTCACTGAGTGAGATTGGAGGGGTTAATGAAGTATGAGGGAGGGTGTGTATAGGATACATGAGTGGGGAGGGGGACCATAACGTGAGGGTATGTGGGAGGGTTGGGTTGGTAAAGAACAAGGGAGTGGGGAATGGCCTCATCTAGAGGGAGTTGAAGAAGTAAAAGGGAGGGGCGAGTAATTTAGGGGGACCGGGAGGATCCAAGAGTGGGGGGGGGATCGGTAGAGGGTTTGACTGAGTATTGGGGAGGGTAGGATACATGATATGGGATTGGAGAGGGTGTAAAGATCAAGAGGGGTTGGAATGGGAGTGGGGTTGATGGGGTACGAGGGAGGGTACGGAGTGGGTACAGGATACGAGAGTGAGGAGGAGAACTAGACTGTGAGGGGTGATTATGGTAGTACGTGGGGGGGAGGTATTGTAGTGGGACTGGTAGGGGAGGAAGGGGTGCATTTTAATTGGAGTACATGGGAGGGGTGGGTAATGTAGGGGGTCTTACATGCTGAGGTACTTTTGTGGTGCTTACAAAAAATTTAATTTTTGATTTTTTTTGATTTTCTATTATAAAAATTATAAATTTCAAAAAAAAAGTAACGATGTTTTTTGAACTTCTTAAAAAAATTATAAATTTAAAAAAAAATATATAAATCAAAAAAAGGAAATTAAAGACATTATTCATAGACCCCCTTAAATGAATCAATATTTTTTGAAATTTCTAAATAAAATTTATAAATGAAAAGTCACTATATTGCGATGTTTATAAACATTTCTAATTTAGTGACATTTATTTAATATCATTCCAAAAAGTCTTCAGTAAAAGATGTGTAACTAAATCATGATTTTCTTTTACTAAAATTTCAGAAAAATTTTGGTAAGTGAGGTGTCACTAAATACTGATGTTTATAAGAATCTAGAATTTAGAGACCATTATAAGCATCACTAATTGTCGATGTTTACAAGCGTCACTAAATTCAGTATGGTTATAAATGTCACTAAATTTATTTCACACCATTTAGATACCTTTTTTAGTGGTTTTAGTTATTTAATTTGAGTCATTTATAAACATTACTATTGAAAAAAATTCTGTAACTATCACTTTTTGTAGTGCCATGCTATTTTTTGTACAATAGACTTCTAATAGGATCTATTACAGTATGGGAAGACCTTTATCATCAATTCATTTATCAATTTAACTCCACGATGAGAAAAATGACAAGCATATACCTAATGAACAAAAAAATGAGAAAATTATATGTTTTATGACTTCATATAAATGGAATGGTTTGACCAATTCACTCATGAACCCTCTCTCTTAGGGGGAACTATTCGAACATTGGGATAAAAATCTCCATGAAGAGTTGAAAAAGTCATTGATCACAATGAAATACCTTGGTGGGCAATGTAATTTCATAGAAATAAAAAAATTATAAGAAAAATACATTCAGTGAACCTGGTCCAAATCTCAATGCACAGGCTCGACACTAGGTAAAAGTATTAGAATGGAATATACTTCCACTATTGCCCTCAAATAGTTTTAGTTCCCATTCAGAAACCTAAGTTAATTTGAAAACCACCCAGAATCTCATATCATGTGACTAAAACAACAAAATCGATCTTGATTGGAAGAAAAAAGTAATTAACGTCACATTGGAATGGTTGAACAAAGCATACCACATCTGAAATGAACAAACTAACAATTATTTCTTTTTAGTTATGGAAAGTAACATGATCATGTTTACACAACCCAAGAAGCCCAATGAGGCAAACCTCACTGATTTTCCCATCTATTTGACTTTACATAGGATGTCGGTTCATAATAACTAGGATTTATTCATCTTCAAGTATATTCTCCAAGTCATGGTCAAATTTGTTTGAGTAGGTGGCCAGTATAACCAACTGCTACAAAAAATCTCTTTAACAACATTCAAATCGGCTTTTAACAACACTAAAATATGTTTTTAATTTCAATGATGCTAAGGGGGTCTATATTATATGCACCAAAAGAGCACTAATAAAGGGGGTCCATTATTCATGAAAAAACCACGGATAAAGGACCCCCTTTATCCGAACCTTAAATACGACTGGTAAAGGTGTAACCATCTATTGTTTGATTTTAATATAACAACACTCCCAGAAAACCTGAAAATATGACCAACCTACTAAAACCAACCTACCTACCTATAATTTCAAATGAAAAATCCTGTTTTAAATGCTATTTAAAACTATCCCATAATTTAAAACAATTATATATACATTAAATTGATATTATGAATAAAACAATTTCCACTCTTGGTGTATACAAAAAGACACAACTATTTATAGTTCAAACGAAATATTTTATATAATTACATTTACAATTATCCAAAATACATTCTAAAACCATAATATTTCAACATTTTATGTATGTGATTCCCTCCCAAAAATATCTACCTATGATTTTATTTTTTGAAAAAATAATCTCAACTCAAGAAATAGATTTCACCTATATCAGAAAAACATATTATGATAGAAATATTATAAGGAAATAAATTAAACATTAATTTTAAAGAATAAATTAATAAACTTTCTATGATTTATAAAAATGAAACATTCAGAGTCATACCATTCACATAGTTCATTCTATTGAGGTGGGGATAATTCATACATGTTTCAAATGAGTTATGGATCATTTTCCTAAAATATGAATACAATTTGAATGTTTTTTCTTGGTTTTGAGTTTGTAACTTGTTATTTTACTAAAATCAATGTAATTTTTAAATCATGAAACATTTGGATTTATATCAGTCACACCATGTGTTGGATTAAGGTGAAGCTGATTCTTACATGTCAAAAATTAGTGATGGATCATTTTCCTAAAGTATCAAAATAATCCGACTGTGTTTTCTTGGTTTTTAGTATATTAGTTTTGTTTTTGTACTAAAATGTCATTTCAAACTAGGAACATGCATTACAAGTCATACCAATTTAATGACACATCAGTTTGACATGAAAATAATTCATAAATGGAAAAAGAATTATAAATCATGGTCCTAAATTATCAAGACAATCGGATCACATTTTCTTGGTTATCAGTGACTAACACATTTTGAACTAAAATGTAAATTTTAAACAGATAACAGACACTTTTAGTCATACCAAACACATTATGAATCAAATTGAGTTGGGGTATTATCCCATATATCACAAATGAATCATGTATCATTATTCTAAAGTATGCAAACCATCCAAATGATTTTTCTTTGTATTCATTATGTCACTTGTTGTTATAACTTAAATTATTGTAAATTCTAATTTAAATATACACCTTGAGTTATAACAGCCACATTGTACTTCTTATTGATGTATAGTTGATTCTTACAAGTCAACAGTTACTAATAAATCATTGTCCTAAAATATTAAAATAATGAAAAATCTTTTGTTCAGTTTCCAGTATGTCACATTTTAATTAAATTAATGTCAAATTTTAATTAAAAGATACACTTTCAGTTATATATTCCATATCGTACATCAGAGAGAGGTGAGACTGATTCCAACATGTCAAAAATGACTAATATATCATTTTCCAAAAATAACAAAACAATATGATGGAATTTTATTAGATATCTGTATGTTAGTTGTCTTTTTTACTAAAATGTCATTTCAAACTAGAAACATGCATTCAGAGTCCAAGTGGTCACATAGTGCATTGGTTTGATGTGATACTACTTATAACACATACAAAATGACTTATGCGTTGTTTTCTTAAATTACTAATAAAATCAAAGAATGATTTATTGGTTATAAGTGAGTGAAACATTTTGAAATAAAATGTCAATTTTCAAATGATAATAGACACTTTTAGTCATATCAGTCACACCGTTTGTCCAATTGAGGTATAGTAGACTTCTACGTGTCAAAAATGAATCTTGATTCATTTTTATAAATTATCAAAAAAATCCTAATGTGTTTTATTAGTTTTCAATCTACCAGTTATTGTTTTTACATAAATTAATGTCATGTTTTTTAAAAATAGTCCCTCTGATTTATATCGGCCACACTGTGAATTTTATTGATATGTGTATGATCTCTACCTGTGAAAAATGACTCAGTGATAATTTTCTAAAAGTATCAAAACTAACTGAACTTTTTTTATTAGTTTTCTATATGAAACTTTTTCTTTTTTACTTAAATTAATGTTGATTTTAAATAAAAAATACGCACTAAGAGTCATATCAGACACATTATACATCGAATTGAGGTGAGTATTACTATTACACATCACAAAGGACTCATGGATCGTTTTTGAAAAATTAAAAAATAATCTTAATACATTTTTCGGTTTTCAGTATGTAACTTATTTTTTTACTTAAATTAAAGTATCATTTTAATAAAAAGATAAAATTGGAGTCATATCATTCACATCATGCATCATTATAAGGTTTTGTTGAATCTTAAATGTTAAAAATGAATCATGGATTGTTTTCCTAAAATATCAAGACAATCCAAATAATGTTTCTCATATTTTAGTAGGTCACTTGTTTTTTTACATTAGTTAATGTCAATTTTAAATAAAAATATGTACTTGGATTCAAATCAGTCACAACATACATATTACTAAGGTTTGGTTAAATCCTACATATCAATAATGACTCATGTATTGTTTTCCTAAAATATCAAAACAATCCGAATTCATTTTCTCATTTTTTTAGTATGTCACTTGTTGTTTTTACATAAATTTATGTCAATTTTAAATAAATAAGACACTTTATATTATATCATAAGAACTATGAAAAATATTAAGTTGTTTTTGATTCATACACATCACATATGAAAAATATAATGTTCTTGTAAACGTATGAAAACAATCCGAATTTCTTTTCTCAGTTTTATTATGCCAATTGTCTTTTTTTATTAAAATGTCATTTCAATCTTAATACACCCATTTTGAGTCATTATGATTTCATCATGTGTTGTATTCATTATATATTTCATCATACATGTCACAAATTACTTATAAATATCGACCCTAAATTATGAATACCATTCAAGCATGTTATATTAGATTTCAGTGCAGGACAATTTTTGAACTAATATGACAATTTTAAACTGATAATATACACTTTTAGTCACACTGGTCACACCGTGACCAAATAGTTGAGGTTTGGTGCTTTTTAAAACATGGAAACATAAATAACTAGTTCATAAGAGTCTCTTATTAAGTTATTCATTACTAGAAACCTTCTTAGACATACCATTTCTAAAAAAATTCTTTACAATCTAATGATATGAAACATAAGAATGGGTTATCATAGTATATTAAAAGAAACATTACATTCTCTTTGAATTATGAGTTGCAACCTCGAATTCCTATCTTTCATGACCATGATTAGTTTTGAGAAAACCTCCCTAACTCAAATAATGTAATCCCCCTATATAAGAAAATAATTCTTATGTGATTAATACTAAAAATACGTAAATGAAACATAAATATTATATAGTCGATTACTTCTATAAAATTCACATCTTCATTAAATTTCAATATATCCTTCCCCAAGTTATGAAGCCTATTAATTTTATAGAGCATCTATATAATCTTGTAAATATGATTTTTTTCAATAGTCAATGCAGTATTGGAAAATTTAAATACACACAGTAATAATTAATATTTTTAAAGTAAATGGTATTTCTCTTTGAAAATACTTTATTAGAGATTCTATTTTGTTAATGGAATATTATCTCCCTAATAAATTTACAAATATAAAAACCCCAATATTTTCCATTTTTTTGTTTTAAACACTATAGTAACATTTAGATGAATAATTAATTTATTTTTATATATGTTTGGACAATGAAATATTATTATATATACCTGGATACTTATCTTGTCTTAGAACATGTATTTGTTCTTATTCTTAGCCCTTGGCCTCATCCATTTTTTTAATGATAACGATACACTAACCTATCATAAGGGAATTCTCATTAAAAGAAAATATCATTTATATAACTTTATGTTTAGTTCTAAAATGCAAGATGTAGTTTATTACAAATTGAGAAACACCATCATGTGTGGATGGTTTGTTAGATATCCATGCATTGAATCCATGAAATAAATCATTGGAGTATCCAAATTTTCTATAATGAGCACCCAATATGGATGAAAAAACAAAAAATAACAAGTACTTAATGAAATGAAAATATATTTGATATTATAGAATTTTAGAGTTTTACCCCTACGTCATTGGTGTTTAATAAATTCTTGTCATTTGATTTTTTTCTTTCAAATGATTTGATTAGACCATCCACTATTTCATCCCTTTTTTTGAATTTATTTTCTTTTTTTCAATAAGAATGATGTGAGGACTAATGAGTTTGAATTTTTTTTACATTGGAAAATCCATTCAATTGTTTTTAATATATAGAGCTATGATAAATATGAAATGTATTTAGTTATATTTAACATAGTAACTCATCATTTGGTAAATCAATTCTTGAAAACATACCTCGTGTATATATTTACAACTAAGACTCCTAGCCAATCATATTTAAGGATTTTAGCCGCACTCTTAACACCAATTAATTCTTGATCATTATATTTGTACATATTTTCATCAATGTCAACAATGTGATTTTGACCATATGTTAAATTTTTATCCACATAAGTCTTAAAGGATAATAAATATAGATATAGAACGGGTGCGGTAATGGGGATTTTAGTAGATATTTTTGATCGTTCTGTTGATCGTTTAGATGGATTTGATATGGTCTTTCATTTCATACCCATATCATTTTCTATCTGTAATAACACTCACCATTTCTATAATTTTTTCAATAATTGTTAGATGTTTATCTTGAAAAAAAATTGGTAATGATTATATACTTCTTGAAAATATTTTTTACAAGATTTGATAGCCCTATGATGAATGTTACAATAAATTTTTCGACTATATAAATATCATACTCATTAATTAGAATAGGTAGATCAGCACTAGGATCATGGGCTATCCTGATCGACACTCGCACAAGCCTTGTTAGAAGTGGTTTTGTGTGTAGTGTGACATTTTGAATATTAAAAACTATATCCCTAACAAAATGGAAATGGGTTTGTGTTGGTGGATATAAATCACAGTCATTATCACCCTATAGAATATTAGTAAATGAAATGTATCGGTGTCTGTCACATTCACGTTTCACAAAAACATTTATTAGAATATTGATTTCCTCCTCTAAGACTTCTCTTTGAGGGGAATGGCTGGCCTCCTAGCCGGCGGGGGTGGGGTGGGATCTCCATTCAGTTGTTTTTCTTTATGTTGTTCTT
Source organism: Viscum album (assembly GCA_963277665.1). Classification (NCBI taxonomy): domain Eukaryota; kingdom Viridiplantae; phylum Streptophyta; class Magnoliopsida; order Santalales; family Viscaceae; genus Viscum; species Viscum album. The sequence goes on from OY728121.1 coordinate 1,317,252,689, forward strand.
CTCTTTTCCTATCTCTAATTAATGATTATATCATGTCTTTCAGCTATTAGCATTTTCTGTAAAGGGTAGATATTATTTCTCTCATATATCTTATTAATTCACTTTTATCCTCTTATTTTTTTCTCACAATATGTTATACATATCCCCCAAAACCCACACCTCTAACACAACCATACTATTCTGTCCAAATCAAGGCCACTAATAGTTTTTTTTCTTCCAGAATAGGTGTTATTGATTCATGTCTCTATGTTAGAGAGAAAATATAGGAAAATAAGTGATTGTTGTTGTATAATAGAGATTTAAATCAACCAAATATGTATTATGTAAAACATAAACATGTTTCCAACACAATTTGTGTGTTTTCATCTATTATTATCTCGTAGTTAATTACACATTCCTCCTTCCATAACACATTTTGTGTGATGGAAGTGGTAGGGATTTTGACTCATCAATCAACATATAAATATAAGAACATAACTATGGTTTTGTTTCATGTCACATAAAATTATTACGGTGAATTAAAAATATGTAAGGATTTTTTTTCAAGTTAATCATACACCATACTTGATTTATGGTAGGGGTACACTAGTTTTTCTGCTCATTCGGTATTTCCAACACACAGTTTTTGTTTCATAAATAACAAATTTTCAATCAATGTGATGAATATACATATCACAAAACAATATATTAATGGATACAATGTTTATGAAAAGACACATATACAAGATTAATAGAAAACGTATCCCATGATTCTTAGGTAATCATGTGTTCATAGATAACTAGTGGATGTGGGTTAATTTTTCATTAATTGTCTTTAAGATGATAACTTCATAAGATTTTGAGAAATCCATTATGAATCCTTCTAACAATCATTAGTACATACTTATTTTGGTATTCATCTACTAAAAATGCACTCTGAAATGGATGATTAAGAGTAAGTAAATGTTTCATTATTTTATTTTTTAGTAAAATATTGAAATGAATTCACAATGTTACCATAATATATTCCCTCATCAGTGTCTTCGGCCAGGGAACAACATGGAACCTCGAATCCATATCAATTGGCATGTGATGACGAGTGATGATTACAATATAACTACTCCACATGGCCTTTTTGGTGTTAACGTGATGACCTCACACATTCTAACCAACCTCAAATTTAATTCCTTTTACTTTTTCCTTAATGTTCTTTAACACCATCAAACTAAAGAACTCATATTTTTTCAGCGTCACTTATCTTTTGTCTCCTTCCTTTTCTCTCAAATCAACATCGTCCATATGTTCCTCTAGGAAAATAGCATCAGAATGTGCAGATAACTAATCTACCTCTACACTAGGAGAAGCAATAGGTTGAGAAGCCTATTATTCTTCAGTAATGGTAGCACCAACATGTGAATATAGTCATTCCACTGCACTAAAAGTAGCAGTTAGTTGAGAGACCTCTTGTTCCTCGAGATTGGGAGAACAATCCTGTGCAGCTGTCATTATCTTGATATGTGGATTATCATTTAATTTATAGTACATAAATTTTGTATTAAACAATAAATAATAACATGAGGTAACATGATTTATAATAATAAAAATGTAACCTGATTATTGAACTCTATTTTTCTTTTTTAAAGGATTAATGGATTTGACCCCTATTTTGACGATCAATGTACCTTCATTGTGGTCTCCTCAGACATAAAAAAATACAATAAACATTGGGACAATAGTGAATTTATTACGACATCCCAATGAAAGGGGCATCCTCAGTTGAATTTTCATCTGACCTTGTGGTGGTTTTTCTCAATAACAGAACAATTGACCACTTTCAGTTTGTAGGATCTATAACATAAAAGACATGTAATTATTTTGATTGCATTATTTAAAGTTCTTGTTTGTATCCTACCTTACTAAAATCAACTTCCACGAATCCCAGTTCATCTATTTTAACAGAAATCTTTTTATCAACCCACATTCATTGAAACAACAACACTTGGAATGTTTTATAATTCTACTCCCATTTTTTTTAATGATGTAAAAGTAGGACATATTCACATAACTTGTATTTCTGTCCTTAGGGCCTGAAAAATGTATCTATTCATCCATGAGTGCAACTCTGCTATTTTTCGATGTAATGTATTCATCAAGATCATTTTTATAGAACATATAACCATTAATGGTATAATAATTATATAATAATATATACACACTTTGTCTTTCTACTATCCATCGATGTACTTCTAAAATTAAATCTGAATTTTCATATTACACCATAAAAATATGGTCCTAAAAACATCTTATAAACTGTTGATTATATGTATTTTATATCCATAATTCATCCCTTGATGGATTAAAATTCTAAATAATTTCTTTTTTGGATTCAACATATGTGGAAACCACCATAATGTTATGAAAAACCAAAAGGTGGGCATGCTCCTGATCATTAATATTGATTATGATAACATCTCTTCCAGAAATTAATTCACCCATAAGATACCTAGGGTGATAATTTTTTGGTAGACCAATTCATTCTAAAATTTATATTTATTCGGTATTTAATTTACGGAATTCATTAACAATATATCACTCCACAGTACATCCCTCTGGAAAAAATTGATTTTTAACAACCCTTTCAAAATATTCATATACCGTTCAATTGGATATATCCATATATGGTGTACATGACAAGATATTTGAATTTCTCTCACTAAGTGAACCACCAAATGAACTGTTATATCAAATAATTTGGCAAAAATAACATTTATAATTAACATAATTTGATGAGAATTTCTATTTCTATAGTTATAAATTTCATTTATTCTATAACTTTTCTCTATATAGATTTGAATATGAAACATATTTTGGTTATTTTATGACGTACATTATTGGAAAATATTCAACATAATGCTATAGATATTATATATTTCATCAAAATAAGGAAATTATATGATTTTAGTCCCCATAAAATTAAATCAGTTTTTGAGACAATGTTTTTGATATTCGATTAATACCCCTCCAAAACCTTTACATCATTCTAGAATTTGAATAACTGATATTTCTCTTGCCTGGAAAAAGTGTAAGTAGCTAGAGGAATAAATGTTTATTTTTCACCCTTCATTGGAATCAAGTCTTGTTATATTCCCATGTAAACACTGTCAAATTTAGCATATATTCCGTCGTTTATTTTACCAAATTCATTTAGTAATTTCTCGAGGACAGAATCACATACATTTGTTCAACATGGACAAAATCATGATGATATCTGACATACATACAATTCCAATATGGTAGTTCAAAAAAAACTTATTTATTTTTTTAACTAGTTTTTGTAATGTTTTTTGAAAATATTTTATCAATGGAAATGTCCAAATATTTTACATTCCCAAACAGTTGACTACTTATTAGTGGATATGAGGTTATATGTTATTCTGAACATCCATAAAATGATGTCGTCCAAGATAGGTACTTGTTCCATCTTGGTAGAAATAAATGATGTCCTAGAAACATGGTTTTCAGTGAATGTATCAAGCGAATTGACAATGTACCTTGTTTGTATGTGGGACACCATTGAGTTCCATTAATGATATATCCTAAAAAATTTCAATAAGAGGTAATTTTTCTTATCATCACAGAAAACATGGCTCTCAATTTGAAATCTACATTTATGTAAAAATAATACAATGTGACACATCAATTACATAATACATTCAAATCCTCAAAAAAATGGATCCAAATAAACATCAAAATAATTTGTTAACTATTTTTGTCATGATATAATCATAGATAACATGATGTATTTTTATTTCATACGTATCTTTGGTGGAAAGATATAATTTATCTACATAATCACCCATGTAGTGTGAGAACTACATTGAAAAACAAAAGGATTCACTCCATATGTAGATAATGCAAGAAAAAGGTTTCTCTTCTCGTTTACAAATTCTGGATACTCATAATCAATTATATTCCACTGAGCAGTGTCTGTATGGTGATGTATTTTACCATATTTATTTATTATGTTTACCTGCCACATCAATTGACCTATAGTCTCCTCACTTCCATATTGGTTCCCAAACCTTGGAATGGTTGGAATGTACAATACATATTTCTTAGGAGAAGATTCGTCAGTCTTTTATCCATAATTACCACACTCTTGGAAATCTCCAAGTGATTGTGATCCATTCGAAATAGTATACAATCATTCATGTAGGAATGTATACTTTTAGATATCATACCCATTGAGTGTTGCATTCATTTGGCATAATATGTGTGTCTTGGGATCTCATTATCCTTAAAGATCACGTAATTACATATTTCATGTAATTTCATAAAACTATAAACACTCCATCTGTTGCCTTTTTTTCAAGTTATACAACTTTAGTACAGCTGGAAATGCTGTATATCTAGTGAAACCACTATACAATGGTGTCTCTGTACAAATATTTAGCCACTCAAACAATTTTGGTAAATCATGAAGTTCATCTTCAACTATCCTTTTCATTTCCATAATACGATCCTCATAATCATTCACATCTATAATCATGTCCTTGATACGGTCTTCTTTATTGTCCACAATTATAATCATATCAAATGATCCCTAAAATGCAGTGTTGTCCCAATCACTATATATATTCACTTTTTCCACATCTTTATTCCAACAATTATATCTTTGATATATTCCATGATAGAATAAGTGTTCTTTCATCTCCTCTGGAAAAAATTTCTTGAATAACAACAACATATACATAGAAAAATATTTGAGAGGGGTCATATGCATGTTCTTTTTCAAACGCGATCAACTCTTTCACTCTATCTTCATACTCTTTTATTAGACAATTAGTACCCATACATTATTTATTCATATCCATATTATTTTATTCGTTAATATTAATATTTAAAAAAATAAATATACAAAATGTAGATATAAAAATTAACCAATGAAAAAAATTTATATAAATGATGTATCCATTGAAAACTATTTATAAAATAATAGTTGAAATCCCATTAAAAATAACCACTGAAAATAATTCTTCTTTAAAATAACATACCATATTTAAAATAAACCCATTAGTTCCAAAAACTCTTTCATGAAACACTAATTCAATTTTTAAATCATTCATGGAATAATCTGGAACCAACAACCTCAATCATTTAAAATGATTGGTAACCCTCTATATTTTACAAATTTTCAATTAGAACATCACATATCCCTTGTCAAAATGAAACCTTCAATACGTATAGTTTTGAAAAATTACATCCCTTTATGAAAGCCCTTCAGGTGACTTGACATACACTTGGCATGAAACCTAAGTCCATTCCATGATTTTAAATCATTTTATTGCTATTTAAACCAAAAAAGGTAAGTTGAACACATATAAGTTATTAAGAAACATGTAAAAACACTTGAATAATTTTAAAAGTGACAATTCAGAATTTTCAAAAAGACATTAATCCCATGAGAGTCATTTTATAAAAGATAAATGAATGAAAAATAACAACAATTTTATAAAATATTATTCTATAAAAGGTTTATCAGGGGTCTCATAAACAAATAGTATGAATCCGACAATTTACTCCAGTTATACTACTGATGAGTTAATATGATATAGATAAAGACATAAGTGTACGGAACCATACATAAACATTACATAATCATGAATGAAGTTAATAATTCACATTGAAGAAATTTTTAGGTGTAGATATTTAGATAATTAGTTCATAACTTATACAAAACATATTGAATATTACAAGTAGACACTACTACTCAGTATCCATTTTCTCATAAAATAAAAGAGTCATGTTTAGTTCCATGTTTTAAATATCATGACATTTCCATGATCCTATTCTTGACCATATTCGAACTTACGTCCTGTGAAAAACATTTAAAAAACATGGAATGAGCATTAAAAGCTCAGTAAGGAATGAAAAAAGAAGTAAAGTTGTTATTTTTCAAAATAACATGTAAACCATGTATAATAAATCATAATGTCTTAATTTTCATTGTATAAAAGTAGAAAAAAACACTTCATTGAATATAAGATCATTGGGTACCCTTTTTTTACCAAAATATTACCAAATAGCCTATAATAATCCACATATATCATATAACAGTAACGTAATATATAAACATTCTTAAATGGAATAACTATATAGTGGACATCAACACATATCACTAAATAGAATATCCATACATCCGATGATAATAACCTATGAATTGGAGGTTATAACGTAACCACCCGTACTTGGTTTATCATGGAAGCACCCATCGATTGGTTTATCACTTAACCACCTTTCATTGGTTTATCATGTAACCACCTGTAAAATGTCTAAGTACTGTTATATAATCATAATACATAAAATATTAAAAATATAAATATTACACTAATAACATTTCATTTTAAATCACAAGAAATAATATCAGGATATTGAAATAATAAATCCATTTCAAAAACCATTTTCAATAACGAAAAAACCAAAAAATAAATAATGGATTTCTTTTCCTTTTTAAAACAGTAATGATTATATAGCAACCCAAATATCAACTAACTATTTTGATGGGGGATAGGTCATTGTTGTCGTATACATTAAAAATATTACTTCTATTTAGTAAAATGATTCATTGAAAAAATATTCCCTTTGATGAAAGTAAAAGTAAATGGGGTTTATTATACACCGTGTAAAAAAAGGGGTCTATATTATCAAAACATACCTCAATGAAATGATATTGAGAAAAAGCCCTATAAAAAGATCTATTTTTAAATAAGATAGATTTTTTATTCATATTCTCTATAAATTCACTTAAAAAAATTATAAATAAAAGATAGGATATAAAAATCATTTCTCACATAATCATAGCATGACATAGTCCGGATGTATAAGATCAACACAAGGAATGGAAATTGAGTCAAAAATTTCCCTTGCATTGAGTCTGATTCATCATGTATGTTCTTTGTTTTTCATGAATAACAAAATTAATTCAATTTCTACTTGAATTGGAAGAATTTTAAATTTTATTATTCCTTTTAAATCACTTGTTACATTGTCATAAAAATAACATAATTATTTAATTTAATATCGGTCATTTTGTAGATATTGGGTGTGTGACTAATAAATGATTTTGTTATAATTAAAATTTTCCCATTTGGTAAAAATCCTATTATATATAGAATATTATTCATATATATGTCATATATATATTATGTATTTTAAATAGTCCATAACATTTGGAGATATGATATGAAATGCACCGTTGCTGGAGAGGGTAAGTTGTACGTAGGCGTGAACTCTACTTTCATTTCTATTTCATATTTAGTTGAATGAAAACATAAGGATACATAGGTATATTATAAATCAATTATAATATCTAATTTTATATATGTTACATAATTTCATTATTTCCATCCTCTATAAGTTCTATGTAATGAATGAGCAGGTCATATCACTTTGAGGGGGCGGTAGTCCGTACTTCCTCAAATGAAATTATAATGATTACACATCAAGAAAAGAATAAATATATGTTGTAAATAAAAATTATACAATAATAAAGACAATATAATCATAATATATATAATATAAAAATATACTTCCATCTTAATGGCCACCATGTGAGGCTGTAGGATATAATCAAACAATCATTGTTCTGTGAGGCAATAAGTCATCGTCCATATAAAAAATATGTTCTAAATAAATTAGTTGGATTTTTTGTGTGATTTTAGGAAAAATATTTATCATAAAACATCCTCGAATACAGATTATACTAGTTTTGTTATAAAATAAAGGAATAATGTGATTTTATGGGTTTGGATAAGGAAAACAATGGAAGAGGTATGAGAGAAGACATTACCTCAAATCGGGTAATTTTTTTTAATTGAGACCAAAGGAATGATTGAATTTTTTTTATACCTATGGTAAGGATTTTAGAAGGAATATAGGGTTGTGTGGATCTTATTTGGGAAGTGTTTTTATGATCCAAAATGGCCTGAGAGGTCTGAGTAAAGGTTAGAGGTGATTGACTTTTATAAGAGGGAGGACATGTACTTTAGGAATGTTTGAAAGCTTATTTTATTGTAAACTGAATTTATATTTTATAAATTTCCAAAACACTTTTAACTAAAATATGAGATGTGTATTTTTAGGAATATTCTCAACCAATTGGTTTGAGAAAAGTTTTTTTTTTCAAATGCAACACTATCATTTAGCTTTAACCCTTAGTTAACTAATTTGACTCGTACCTTGTCTTCTTGTATATTCGTACTATATGGTTAATATAATTACCATAAAATGATAATAGAACCAAAAAATATTCATTATTGACATTTAAAACATTATATAAGTCATTTTTATGAATCTTATATTTTTAGGGAAATTTTTTCTTTTAATAAAATAGTATTTTTTTAATACACATTTATGTCAATTTTTATACTATTCATATGATGACTTGTAAAAATCTAAAATCAATTTTATTATTTGGAATAAAATTAATTAATTCAAATATAGAAATTAATAATCATCCATAAAATTCGTGGATGACATAAAAGGTTTCAAAATAAATTTATTTCAATATTTAAAATAACATTTATTTAAATCATTCAATAAAATGGTAATCAATACATCACTATTGTGTCATAAATAAATTTATTTATTTGATTTCTAAAAAATATAAATAAAATACAATGATATAGGAAATTTGTTTTTATTTATAATGACTATTTATTGTCAAAATGTTAACTTATATAACCTAAATAATCTTTTTTACGATAAGATACATGTTTAGGTTACATTTTTCATTACATTAATTTAATTCTTATAAAATGTAATTTTCTTATCAATTTGGCACCATGGGGTCCCCAAAATAGACTCATAGATACCCGTGGTCTGACATATCTCATCCAATAGGATTTTGACATGTGCTTGGTTAATTAAATTATATTATAATATTAATTTTTTACTCGTATTTATATGATTTACCCTTTAGCCACGGTAAATAAAATAATTACTGATGTTTCTATTCATAATGTCTAAAAATAAAATGAACCTATATACACAATTTGGACATAATAATTCAAAAAAAGGAATCAATTATTCCAAATTCAAAACAAATAAGTGAATGAAATTAATTAAACATTATTCTTCGTTGTCAAAACCAAAAAGCGTGTTTTTTTGAAGTAAAAACTACCAAAGGATTGACATTTGTTTATATCAAATTTCATAGTGAAATTACATACAATGAAAAAATTTGATTAAATGCTAAAAACATAATCTAATTAAACTTCAAAATCAATTAAAAAGGTAATCTAACCATATTAATAAATCAGATTAAATGAAAATTTTGTCATAAGATGTAGTATTTTTCCTATTCATTAATAAATGAATTTTATTACAAAAATACCATATATTTACCCAATGTAAATGTTGATTTCCTGCTTCTAATGAATAAGTTTATTTTTTCAAACGGAACTTATAAAATTGAAACAAACTATATTTCAAATGGGTTCTCCATCAAAATGTGCTAAAACTACCTTTTAGAAATATTAGATTATTGTTTATTAAAATTGGAACCATTCAAATTTTAAGAATCACAATTTTATTAGATAAATGTAAAACTATTTAACTAAAATTTTAAATAAATATATTTTTAGTTCGGTCCATTCCTACTAATACAACATCTATGCGTAAACTACTATTTAAAATAATTATATTATGTTATTATTTTTCAGTATGATTCATCCTTGTGTGCAGTGTGAGATTTCACAGAAACCCATTATTGCATGTCAGATACGCCATCGAACATCGAATCCCCATTAAATAAAAATAAATATCTTTATAATAATTACTAATAGATATAAAAAGTATTATTCTATAAATATAGGGTTCATTACATCCTTCACTCTTTTTGGGAATTGTGTCCCTACAATTTTATTCACTTATCAAATAAGTGGGGGTATTTATCCATCATAGAATTTTAAGATTTCCATGTTTCCTCTTTGACCATGTGGTTTTTCCACAAAACCATTACCTGATGAATTAACATATTCCGCAATAGTTTATCTCTTCATTCCAGGATCATGACTGGTTATTCCTTATTAGAATGATTCTCTTCTAACTAAACTAACTCTAGTCTCAAAACATGAGATGGATCTGGAATATAAATCCTCAATATTGAAATATGAAAAACAGTGGGTATATGGGATAAACATGTAGGTAAAGACACATTGTAGGAAACTGATCCACCTTTCTCCAAGATTTCATAGGGTCCAATGATCCTCAGACCCAACATTCTTTTTTATTGAAAAACACATCACACTTTTCCTTGGAGAATCATTGAGAAATACATGATCACATACCTTGAATGAAAGATCCTTACTATGGTAATCCACATAACTTTTAGGCCTACTCTAAGTTATACTCATGTGTTTTTGTCTCATATGAACTCTCTTTATCATCGCTTCTAACAATTTGGGTCCCATAAACAACCTTTCACGTACATCATCTCAAAAGTTGGAGTTCAACACCACTTTCAATATAATGCCTCAAATGGTTCTATCTGTATACTTTAATGAAAACTATTATTATAAGAATACTCAACCAAAGAAAGATGTTGGCCCCAACTTCCCTGGTAATCCATTGAAGAAGCACATGGAATATCTTCCAATTTCTGAATTGTTTGTTCTGATTTCCAATCTTATTGAGGATAAAAAGATGTACTGAAATTTAATTCAACACCCAAAGACATCTGAACACCCTTCCAAAAGTTAGGTGAAAACCTCGAATCATGATCAGATACAATGGAGAGGGTAATTCAATGTTACATGACTATCACATTAATATAAAATCTAAATAGTAGATCTAGAGATAGAGTATCTTGAATAGGGAAAAAATGAGTAGATTTGTTCAATTGTTCAACAATAACCCAAATTGGATTCCTACCTCGATGACTCTTTGGTAATCCCACTATGAAATCCATGGACACATTTTCCCATTTCCACTCTAGATTTGGTAAATGTTGAATCATACCTTTCGGTAACTTCCCTTCTGCTTTAATCTATTGATAAGTCAAACACTTCCCAGTAAAGTTAGCAATATCTCGTTTTATTCCATCCAACTAGTAATACTCCGGATGATATATGTACAACTTATTACATCCAGGATGAACTGAAAATAGAGAACTACACACTTCACATAATAATGATTTTTTCCACAATGAATCACAAGGCGTAGATAATATTTTCCCTAATCTCAAAAAAGAATCTTTATCAATGTCAAATTAAGGTAACATACCCTTCTAAACCAATTCTACCTTTTTCTTTGCAACTCAAGGTCTTCTTTTATGCATTCTTTATTATGTCTGCTAGAGGTGATTTCATTGTCACTTAAATCAAAATAGAGTAATTCCCCGCACCAACAACTTATAATACAAAATTCATCAAATCAAAAACCAAAGGATCACATTCAAAATGTAGCATGGTTAATGTAGCATTACTCATATGACCTAAAGCGACAACCACATTATTTGTCTTTCCCGACTAGTAATGGAGGTTGCAGTCACAAGCCTTGATTATTTATAGACATCTTTTTTGTCTCATGTTTAATTATTTTTGAGTTAATATAAACTTAATCCTTTTGTGATCAGTATATATTTCACACTTTACACAATAAAAATTATTCCTCCAAAATTTTAATGTAAAAACAACAACAGCTAATTCCAAATCATATATAGGGTGATTTAAATCATGAGGTTTAAACTAACTTGAAGAATAAGAAATTTCCTTATCATTATTCATTAGGCCACAACCATGTCTTTTCAAAGAACAATCACTATAGATAACAAATTCACCATTTTGGAAGGTAATTGCAATACTAGAGAATTCAGCAATATTCTTTTCAATTATTGAAAAAAATCATCACATTCTTTTTTTCAAGATAAATTTAACACTTTTTCGAGCTAACATTGTCATTGGGATAGATAACCATGAGAAAATTTCATCAATCCATAGGTAATATCCTTCCAAACTATGAAAACTCAAGATCTCTATGATATTTGTAGGTCTTGGCCACTCTTAAATAACTATTGTTTTTGAAGGGTCAATAGTTATTCCATATTTAGAAATAATGTGACCAAGGAATGATATTCGCTGCAACCAATACTCACATTCGATGAACTTCACATATAATTTCTTTCCCTTTATGGTTTTGAAGAATACTATTAAATGACATTCATGTTCCTCTTTACTTTTAGAATATACAAAAATATCTTAAATAAACACAACCACAAACTTATCCACGAACTCACAGAAAATTATATTCATAAGTTCAATAAATACAGTAGGTTCATTGGTTAACCCAAAAGGCATAACTACAAATTCATAATGGCCATATCTAGTATGAAATGCAGTCTTCAGAATGTCTGCTTCCTTTACATTCAACTGATGGTACCCCGACCACATTTCAATATTTGAAAAATTTTGAGCTCCCTAAAGCTGATCAAACAAATCATCAATATGATGAAAATGATACATTTTTCTTAATAGTGATATTATTTAAAGATATATAATCAATGTAATGTCTCATTGAACCATCATCATTTTTAACAAACAAAACTGGAGAACCCCACGGTGAAGAGATAGGTCGAATTAAAACACTATCTAACAACTATTGTAATTTTCTATTTAACTCTAAATGTTCAATTTGAGCCATTCTATAAGGGGGTTTTGAAATTGGATTAGTAACATGAACTAAGATAGTATTAAATTCAATATCTTGATCATATATTATACTAATGAACTCATCAGAAAAAACATCATGATACTCATTTAACACCGAAACAAAATTAATCTAAATAGCTTGTTTGTTTTCAACAATATGTGCATGGTAAAATTCATTCTCAACTTTTACTAGATCCTCATCTTCGTAATATTTTATCATATGTAAGGGTTCAATCTTGTAAAAAAAAATTCTTTCTGAAAATAAACCGATCTATCTCGGCAGTCAGTCTTTTCATTATAAACAGGAAGATAATCCATACCCAAAATAACATCAAACACTACTATAGGAAAACCAATAATGTTTGTAAGTAAATTCTTTCCCCAAATAAGGATAACAAGATTTGTATAATTTCTTTTTGCCTCAAAATTCCTCAAGGTGTTTTTACCACTAGTTTAGGATTCATATCTAGAGTTGTAATTCCCAATTTACTGGAAAATTTCTTAGAAATTTCTAAATTGGTATGTCTAATATCAAACAACACATTAGAAAAATAAAAAAAACAAATTACATGATACCACTCCATTTTATGGTCCCACATCAACCATAGTAGTAGAAAAATATTTTTAACCACCCTTATTCATTTGATCTGTCTGGTATCTACCGGGTGTAATCCAATTTTGACTCAAATTAGAATAATATCCAAACATATTGCAACTAAAACATCTTAGTTCTGGCTTTTCATCGACTTCATGATCATCTTCCTTATAGTTACGAACAATATGACCCATCTTAATTCCCTAGAAACATTTTCCATATTTTGGGATATGTTCTCTAGGATTATTTTTACCACACTTATCACAAGAGAGAAATTTAATTTTCATTCCTCCATACTTATTTGATGAATACTTTTTTTCCCTTCCAACAGGACCCCTTTTTTTTCTTAATATCTGCAAAAACATGATCATCAGAAAACTCCATCTATACATTCAATGCACAACTGAAATGTTTCTCATATATTTGGAATTCATGAGAGGCTAATTCTATTCGATATCATGGATTCTTTAGGGATTAAGATCTATTATCTTAATATCAAGACGTCGAATGAAATTTAGAGCATACCTTTCTAGTCGAGTGAACATTTCTTCGTAAGTAGCAACTGAGTCATCCTCATCTCTCAATTCCAAGAACTATTTTTCCATCCTAAGTCAAAACACCTTAGGAAAATATTTATCAAGAAACATACCTTTGAATTATTCCAAACAAAGAGAATAAATCGCCTCAATGTACCTAATATTTTTAACCATAGACCACCCCTGAGCTAATTATCCTTCAAAATTATTAATATCAATACTAACCTTTTTATTTTCTATACAACCCATGACATCCAAAACCTTTTCCAGTGCTATGATCCACCCTTCAACTTGAACAGGGTCAGATGATCCTCTAAATGATTGGGGATGTTGCCTCATGAAATGATCTATGATTGACATGTTCTTATGGGGATGATTTGGTGATCTCGTGCATAGAAAACACCAACATTTATCGCCTATGTAAACTGAGCCATCACTGAAACAAATTTTTCAGTTCTGATTCTGACCATCTCAAGATTCTGATTTGGAAGGTTATTCTCCTATATATTACTACCCAATAGAGCTTACATGATTTCTATATAGAAAACCATTCGGAAAAAATATCTTAGACCTAAAAACATGGTAAACCTTAAATTATGTATCATTTCAATTTTACCATAATGTATAAATCATTTGTGGATATTCTATTAAATAAAACCTAGCTCTTAATGTTATATCAACCTCTCTCTGATACCAATTTTAATCCCATGGCCTTAAAAATTAGATAATATTGGATAAAGTTAATAATTCTCATTTAGGGTCTTTTTAGGTTTAGAGATTTAGACAATTAGGTCATAACTTATTAAAAAATATGGAATATTATATATAGACAATTCTTCATAATATCAATTTTTTCAAAAAATATAAACTTTGAAAAATAAAATAAACATGTTTAGTTCCATGTTTTAAAAATAATGACTTTACATGACCACATACATGAACCAATTCCACCATATGTCCATTGAAAAACATTTAAAAAAAATTATGAGTATAAAATTCTCACTAAGGGATATACAAAGAAATAAAGATGTTATTTTTCAAAAAAAAAACATATACCATTCGTACTTAATCATAATGTAATAATTTTCAATATAAAGAGTAAATAAAAACTATTCATGGAATATAAGCTCATTTCATACACTTTTTGTTACCAAAATATTTTCATTAAGCCTATATAAAGAAACATATAACATATAAAAGTAATTTGGGACATAAACATACAGAAATGAAATAACCATATTGTCGACTTCCAAATATATCACTAAATGGAATAGCCATACGACCGACTTCCATAACCAATGCGTTGGATGTTATAACATAACCACCCATCATTAGTTTATCACAACACCACCCATCATTTGTTATATCACATAACCAACCATTATTGGTTTAAAACGTAACCACCCGTCAAATGTCTGAGTACGATTATATTATCATAAAACATAAAATATTTAAAATATAAAAATTTCCCTAATAAAATTTCATTTTAATCCCAAGAAATCATTTTATGATTTTGAAATAATCAATCAATTTCAAAAACCATTTTCAATACCAAAACAAACAAAAATGAAATTAGGTATTTCATTTCCTTTTGAAAACATTAAGGCTTATTGGGGAAGAAAAATATCAAATAATGATTACGATGTGGGTGAGATTATTGTCACATAATATGTTAAAAATATTCCTTTTTCCATTTATTAAATGGATTCATTGAAACAATATTCCCTTCGAATGAATGAAAAAGTCAAATGGGTTTGTTATACACTGTGTAAAAGAACATGGTGTATGTTATCAAAACATACATCAGTGAAATGAGATTGAGACGAAGTCCCATACTAAGATAATTTTGTAAATAAAATATATTGATTATGTGTATTCACTATAAATAATCATAAAACAAGTATAAATACAATATAAGATATTAAAATTCATTTCTCACATAATAATAAAATGTCTGTCATGAAATATAAGAACAACCAAAAGAATGGAAATTGGTTAAAGAAGTTCCATACCTTTAGTCAGATTTGTAACGTATGTTCTTTATTATTCTAGAATAATAAAATTAATTTAATTTAGTCTTGATTCCGATACTTTTTCTTTTTTATTATTTCTTTTATATAACTTATCACAACTTCATAAAAAAATAAATAATTATTTAATTTAACATTGGACATTTTTTCGATATTGTGTACTTGAGTTGAAAATGATCTTGTTATAATTAAAATTTTTCCACATGGTACAAGTGAATTACATATCAATTATTATTCATATATATATCATATATTTCTAGTGTATATGTATTTATAATATTCTACTACATTTGGATATAAGAAATGAAATTCATCATTCATGGCGACAATATGTTGTACGTACACATGAACGCTAATTTCATTTAAAATAGATATTTAATGGAATGAAAAAAATAATGATACATAGGTATACTATGATTCCAGTATAATAAAAAAATTTATATATGTTTTATATGATCATTAACTCTATCATTTATCTGTTCCATGTATTGAAAGAATGAGTCATATCACTTCAATGGGGAGGTAGTCTGTGCTTCCTCAAATGAAATTAGCATGTTTACACATCATGAAAAGCATAAAGGTATGCTGTAAATAAAAAATAAAGAAGTGTAAAGAGAACATAAACATAATATATATCATTTATAAATACAGTGCCATTATTATGACCACAATGAGAGGCGGTAGATGATAATTGAACAATCATCATTTCGTGAGGCAGTAGTTCACCGTCTACAGAAATAGTATGATATAAATCAATTAGGAATAGGTGTGTGTGAGTGTAGGTGAAAATTATTCTTATAGAAACATCCTAGTATACTTAGTATATTTTTTTGTTATAAAATAATGAAATAAATAGAGTTTTGGTGGTATGTGAAGGAAAAGAAATGGAAGAACATTGAGAGAAGACATTACCTCAAATCGGGTAACTCCTTTTGATTTGAGCCAAAAGGAATTATTGAATTACCTTATACAAAATGTAAGGATTAATGGAGGAATAGAGGTATGTTGGGAGATTATTTAGGTATATTTTGGATGATCTAAGGGGGATTGAGAGGTGCAAGGAAGTGTTAAAGTTGGGTTCCTTTTATAGGATATAGGAGGGGTACTTTAGGACGGTTTGAAAGATTGTTTTATTATAAACAGAATTTGGATTTTTAAAAAGTATACAACTAATTTAATAAAAATTGAAGATTACTATTATTTTATATGTTCTCTTAAAATTGGGTTTAGACATGTTTTGGTTTCAAATTTAACCTTATCATTTAGCTTTGACCCTAAGTGAACGAATTTAACATTTACCATGTCTTATTGTGTATTCATGCTATATGGTTAACATATTTACCATAAAATGACCATATAACTACAAGTGCTTCATTAATGTCATTTTTGAATTATCTAAGATATTTGGATGAATATTATCTTTTTAGGACTATTATATCATTTAATAAAATAGTATTTGTTCTAAAAACACTTTTATGTCGATTTTTATACTATTAATATCATGACATTAAAAAATTCATAACAACTTGATTATTTCTAAAAACCTTCATTAATTAAAAGATAATAAGTCATAATCATCCATAATTATTTTCTATGACATAAAAAGTTTCAAACTATCTTTATTTTAATATTTATAATCTCATTTATTTAAATCATTCATTAATTAGGTAATCACTACATCAGCATTGCGTCATAAATAACATTATTTATTTGATTTAAAAAAGTTATAAATTAAACAACATGATGTAAGAAATATTTTTCAACTTTTAATTACTATTTATAGTCTAAAATATAACATATATAACCCTATATAAAAATTATTTTTCTAAAAGATACATGTTTATGTTACATTTTTCTTTACATTATATTAATTATTATAAAATGTCATTTTCAAATAAAATTGGCTCCATGGGGTCGAAAAAATGACCCAATGATGCCCATAGTCGGAAATATCTCATCTAATAAGATTAGATAATGTGATACTATAATTTAATATTATTATAATATTATTATTTTTTCCCTTATTTACCAAATTTACCTTTTGACCCTGGTAAATAAAATATTAACTAAAGTTATTATTCATAATATCTAAAAATAAAAGGTTCTTATTTACCCAATTTGGAAGATCTGATTCCAAGTATAGAATATATTTTACCAAATTCAAAACACATAAGTGCGAGAAATTAATTTAAAATAAATAACTATTGTCAAAACCAAAAAAGCGTGTTTTTAAGAAGTAAAACTATCAAAATATTGACATTTATTTATGTACAATTTCAAAGTGAAACTACTTACAATCAAAAAAATTGGATTAAATGTTAAATAGATAATATAATTAAACATTAAAATAATTATATAGATAGAATCACCATATAAATTAATCAGATTAAAAGAAAGTTTTGTCATAAAATGTTGTATTTTTCACTATTAATTAAAAATGAACTTTATCATAAAAAGAAAACAAAATTAGCCAAAGTTATTTTTTTTACCGATTCAAAAGAAGATCTTTATTTATTAAAATGGAACATATAAAAGTGAAAAAAAAACTATATTTCAAAGGGTTCCTCAATCAAATGGTTGCAAAACTACCTTTTAAAAATATTATAGTATTTTTTTTAAAAATTGGATTCATTCTCATTTTAAGCCTATAAATTTTATTGGATAAATGTAAAAACATTTAGAGAACATGTCTAATAATAATATGGATAGTTCTGTTCATTATTTCTTATACAACAGTAATGCATAAACAACCATTTCAAATAATAATATTATGTTGTTATTTTTTAGTAGGACTTATCCTTCTGTGCAACATGAGATTTAAAAGAGACCGATTGTTGTCTATCATGTACTTCATAAAACATAGAATCCCCTTTAATCTAGAATTATTATCTTGTACATTAGAATTAATATAAATCAAAATTATTAATCTCAAAATTTTTGTGTGGTTATAATAAGTGTCACATGGCCTTGGTACTTTTGAACAAAAAGTCACATCTCTTAAAAATGGGAAATCATCAACTACATGATACATGAATCATGTACTACCTATGCTTGATCTTTATAATATGGTACATTAGAAAATTACTCCCCTTCTTGAAGGAATAAATTAGTTCAATATTAATGTTCTATAGGTACACAAATCATATCCACTATAAGTGGTTCATTTTGCATGATTATTAAATATATTTCATGATAATTTTTAGTTTATTACCAAAATTTCTCACCGTAAAAGAAAATACCAATAACACATCATGGAAAGAACCACAATTTACAAATATATGAATGTATTTGGGAATTTTCTATAATATTTCCTTAACTATCTGGACCCATAAGAAACTACATGACCATCATGGACTGGAACTATTCAAATTCCGACTCCTCATACATCACTATAATCTTATGATAACATGATACTAAATCCATAATAGAGAACACTTTAGCACCACTATGTTGGTAAAGTAGTCCATCAATACATATAAGTTGATATATGTTCATTTCTATCCTATATCATAAACTATAATAGTCCACATATATTCTCAATTATCCATTTGAGTTGTTATGGAAAATACTAAGGCACTCCTAGGGGAAATAAGCATTCATATAAACTACTTCACCTCAATATCGTTCAATTATGCCTTGTTCTATCATATTTTTATAGGATCTATCCTCCCCTCTCCACTGTCAACCCTAAAATCCCTCCTCAAGTTGAATGTATCATTAATCCTCACTACAACTAGAAATAATTCCAAAATTATAGTCCTCATCATAGTTTATCTCACTATAAGACCCTCCAGGTAGTGACATATTACTTTGATAGGAAGGTACTACCCTGAAATAAACATCTTTTAGAAATTACACATGTGAAGTGGAACCAATGATAATTTGGATATGTACACAATGTTCCTTATATATAATGAGTGATATCATTTCTCAACTGGAAGGACATCTTATGTGAGCCTATGTCTCAATTCCTAGCATGATACATGAACAAATATAATGTTTGAATTTATATCAATAAAAAATCCTGATTTTATATTTCTATTACATTATAATTTAGATTGTAAATATTACGTGTCACTTGATCCTATAGTGCCTACTTAGTACAGGACATCCCCAGGTAACATGACATCCCACAAAAATAAGCTTTTAAATTCCTTTGTATGTATTGATTATCATGTATTTTCTGTCATACATGTTATAAAAAAATTAAATACCCCATTAATCTTGACATATCACTGATACCCTTTTATAGAGATTCTATCATGTTCAGTCACATTGTACTTATGTTATGGTCACTACTAACCTATATATAGATCCTTGATCCCTTATAGTAGGATACTAGTACAATGGGTATAAATATATAATTTTGGAATTATTTAAAAATATTATTACAAATAAAATTGTAGGTCTATTTGGAAGGAGGCATATGTAAGTCAAGAGGTCAAGAAGAAAAACTCAATATTGTACCAAGAATACATGAAATGCCAAACTGATAAACATTCCATTCCTATCTAAATGAATCCATACAAAAGTAAATATCTTTAAAACAATAAAATACAACTAGGTAACAAAAAAAGAAAATTCATAATATAAAAAAAGGTTCATAAAAAGTATAAATCATAAGACATTGGAAAAAAATAACCTATAATCCACTATCATTTAGCTCCAATAAAAATGGGGGAACCCACCTAATTCAACAACAAGCCTGAAAAACCAAGATATGTTCAATTATTACAACATGATTTCTCATACCTACTTCAAATGCTTCAATGGAAGCTACACAACCATCACAGATTTCATGTAGGTTTTCATCTTAAAAACACAATGGGATATGAGTATACTTATCCTTATGAGTAATATATGATATAGAAAATTCATTATATATAATTAAACATCATAAATAATTTATATGAAAATAATTTTCAGTATGAAACCAATGTATGGGAGCCATAGATGAGGTGTCAATAGCGGAGGAGGGGGAGGATCAGTCAGTAATGGAAGATGAGGAGTCTACAGGGGAGGAGGAGGAGGAGGATTTGGGTGCGGGGGAGGAGGAGGAGGATTCTACTGTAGAGGATGATGAGAAGGAGGAGTCTGGTGTGGTGGAGGAGGAGAAAGAGTCGGTAGTAGAGAATGGGGAGGAGGAGGAGTCCGTGGAAGCGGTGGTGGAAGAAGAGTAGGAGGAGTCAGTAGTATAGGAGGAGGAGGATATGGTAGGATTTGGCTTCCGTGAGTTCTTGAAGAATGCCACAGGAGGAGACTCTTAGGGTTTATTTATAGAATTTTTTAACCCTTTTAATAGTGTTTTAATTTTTTTTAATAAAGTTATTTTATATCATCACTAATGTTGACTGGATTCTATTCATTATTATTTTTATTTAGTTTTGATAATCACTTCAACTTGTCAATCATTGATTTCAAATAAATTTGTTATGTTTTTATGATTTAGTTAGTAAAAGTATTTATTGTATATCTAAATAAATAGTGATTGGACTTGTGGAAACATTATACCATTGTATAGATAATGATTTTATATAAACATCATTTTTTTTTGTAGAATTATGATAAAGAAGTTTTGATCCTCTAAAAAATCACTGATGTTTCTGAATTACTTTTGGAACTGTACAGTGAAAATATTTGTAAACCTATAGTATTTATTTTACTAAAACATCTAAAGATTTAAAAATCACACAAGAACTAGGATGATGGAAATAAAATAAGTTTATATTTATTTCATCAGTTTACATTGAAGGCTAAAAGAGCCTTTTGGATGGTCAATAAATTCTCTGATGTTCTAGAGCACTGTTTTAGCATCAATTTTTCTATATCATATGAATTTTATATTTTTAAGATATAAGGAGTTTTAGATGTCCGATTTATTTTATTATCGAACCATCATAATTATATTGAAATTTAATAAAAATACGTCTTCTGGTATTTAGGAAGAATCTGATGGTAAAGGGCTGAAAAAATTCATTGAATTATGAAATTAAGATGTTCACATTTTCTGAAAACACTTTTCATACACTACATTTTTTTCCATGGTGTATATATGGAAACCTACAATGGCATTATTAAGAGAAGGAATGAACCGAATTTGTGATAACTGCATGTACTGATTATCAACCATATGTTTGAAACTGTAAACGTATGGATCTACAACCCTACGTTTGGATAACGAATGTATGTAATATCAACACTAGGTTGGAGGTTGGATTAACTATTCATACCCTATATTTGTGAATTTGAAAGTATGGTTAATAAATGCAACTTTTGGATACTTCTGATGATAAATATGAACATATGGATCATAATCATGACATTACTTTTGTTCCTGACATATTGTGTAGATGAATGTATGGTTAAAGAACCATTCATTTTTAGGAATCCAGCACTGTTAAATTAACTCTATGCTATGAAAATAAAATATACATTTTTTATTTTTTCCTTACATGAATGAGATATACATTTGACTAGTCAACAATAGTTTTTTATTTTAATATATTATTCTTGATTTATGAAAAGATCTCTATTGAAGTATATATCATTATATGGTTGTTTTACGACCAATTCAATGGCTCTCATGCAATAGATTAAAACATGCCTATTTATAACGGACATTATGAATATCTTTAAATGATTAGTTTTAAAATATTAATGATTTATTAGATTTATATTTTTTAGGGATTATTTTAAATAGTTTGAATGTATTTAAATGATATAATTAATTCATTTGGAATTGCTATTATTATGGAGATATTATTTTAGGGGTTATTCAAATTATTTTTAATTAATTTATTATATATTTTTTCTACAAGAATAAAAAGGAAATTGTGTTACGATATTATGGGGGATATTTATGAAGGATATTAAATAAATTTATTTTGGGTATCCTAAGGAAGAGGAATTCTATTACAATTACGGGATATTTATTCTCTATATATATCTTTCTTTGGAAGGAAAAGAATATACACC
The DNA here is from genome assembly GCA_963277665.1 of Viscum album. Lineage (NCBI taxonomy): Eukaryota > Viridiplantae > Streptophyta > Magnoliopsida > Santalales > Viscaceae > Viscum > Viscum album. The sequence goes on from OY728121.1 coordinate 1,317,275,511, forward strand.
ATGAAGAAAAGTGGAGACATGAATACTCTATTAAAAGGAAGGTGATTAAAATTTTCATATTAATGTTCGATACTTTTTGAGAGGGAATCGAAATTATGTTTTCATTCTTAATATATCATGGTGTAAAGTCGATGGAAATGGGGCCTCGATAGAGGGGTTCTTGGACCCCCCCTCCACTATGGATGGGGGGAAGCTCTCTTCTCCCATCCTTCTCATCTCATCAACCTCATTCCTTCCATTCACTCCCCTGGAATCTCCCCTAAAACATCCAGTGATCCCACTAGGTAAAAAGGTTCCATATTTTCACGAAGGATCACCTCATCTTCCATTATCACATTCAAAGTTCTCCAATGTATCAAATATCTTCAAACTATCTCTGGTGGCTCATCATTATCAATGGAGTCCTTAAATTGACGAGTTTGAGTGGTTATTCTTCGACTCATGGAGTTCAATTGATCGTGCGATGGTCGGTCTACTTGAAGACGCCACATCATGATTAGGTACCCAATAGAGGTGGAGCTTTTTTCCATGTAGTCCAGTGCCCCTCGCATGTGAAACAATTGTTTCCTCTTCCTCTTTGAGTGCTCTTTTTTCCCACATGAATTGGTATCTCCCAACTGTAGTGATTTGGGTTAGTCTCATAGAACTCCCTCTTCTATTTCAAAATCCATATATTTTGATGGTTCTTGGGAATCTTGTTGGTAAATTTCTGTGCTCAGTCAGCCAAAAAGATTCTATTAGTGATCATGTTTTACCTCATATTTGTGTAGATGAAAATGTTTCTAAGGAACCGCTTGATTTGGATTGGATTTCTATTGGAGAAGAATTTCGGTGGAAGAAGTAAATTATAAACAATTAGTGGAATAACTTCTGTGTATCAAGCGGATGGCTTGGGAACCTGGCCTCAGTGTGTCTTCACGGGCCTGTGTTCAATCAAGTAGTGATGTGGAGGGAGACAGTTTTTAATTATGCTGGTTGTGGGTTAATTTATCAAATTTATCCTAGGGAGGAACCTCATGAAGTCATGTCGCTATAGATCAATTTAACATCATAGAACCTTTTGGTGATTGATTAAGCCAATATTTCGTAGTGCTATTAGGCTTTTGGCAGCTAATCCAAAGGGGTGGATGTTTTTTTCCACCTGAATCATGACTTGGGGGTCCAAGAAATGGAAAAAGTTTCTAGTTTATTAGCTTCAGGGTCATAGGCAATTTGTGATGGTAAAGATCAGATTGCTTCAGTTGGTTCTCGTCATATTGATAAATGTTGAGAGATATACCTTTCTCCTTGGGGAACCTCTATAAAGGATGAGATGACTAGAAATAGAAAATGGTAGGGTCTTTTTATAGATGGGGATATCCATCTATACTCTACTATAAAAGGATTCAAATTAAATTCCAGTCTTGAGGACTAGGTTTTCCATCCAGAATAGTGACGAGGTATAGAGGGGTTAAAATAGGTGAGTGTTTGGGGTTCCTTGGTCCCAAAAACATTCATCTCAAAGATCCAATCCTACTCGAAGGTACTGGGATCTAGAATAAAGGAGGCCTCTGAGGTTAAATAGGGAAATACAAAGAAGTAGGCTCGATCAGTATTGGGTATACGGATGGGGCATCCAATATCCTCTCGAACCCATGTATCATTTTACCAAATCCCACATCCTATGTTGAGGTAGTTTGAGTAGTTGATGGTTTAGTCTTAGTGAATAATGCATGAAGAGAACATGAAATGGGGTTTATTGATCTCGGAGGCCAAGGTCATAACATGTTGCCTGGGGATATGGAATTTGTGATGTTGAAGAATGGGTCGAGTTCTAGAAGGTCCAGCCCAACTAATTTATTTAGAAACTGATTTGAAGAATTGTAAGTGGAAGATCAAGTCCAGGAGCATCAAGATCAATTTTGGAAGTTTTGGGAATCCAAATCCCACAAACTGTTGATAATCATGTCAAAGGGAAAGTACCCTGTGAGAAAAAGTCAGGAGATGAGATCTATAGATTTGCTTAAGTTAATAGTGAGGGTTACATGAACATGATCTCCACAACCCTAGGATATATAAGGGGCATAAAGAAATAGAAATTCATGTAATTAATGTTTTATCAAGGGGAAATATATAATGGGTGTAAATATTAATCTCATCTAGACAACCCGATGGAGACTAGGTCAGCCATGAACATAAGGGATGAAGATAGGTTGGACGTTGACATTGCTAGTGACGTGGTTATTGATGTTCAGGAAGTTCGAATCCCAACACCCACTACTCCCAACACTTATGTGATGGTTACCATTAATGAGGAGCTCAATTTATTGATGTGTGTAGAAGGTAAGGATGAAAAAAATAGTGATATATCAAGGGATCATATTAAATATTCTATGTATGAAATACTAGAGGATTCTCTCCATATTAACGCCTCATAAAAGGATGTAGATAGGTTGTATGGTAGAATGCTTCATGTTGTTACAAATCAAGAGAAATTTGGATGGATCGACACAAAATAACATAACTTGATACATGGTTTCAATGAAAGGAATATAATGATTGAGCAATTCCTTCACATTTGGAACATGATAGTCTATTATTTTGAAGATCTAATAAAGGAAAACCCCGGTATGAGTGTTTCTAATATCAAATGGAGTTTATATAGTGATATCTAATCTGGTAAACTCAAACATTATTTTAATGATCTTGTGACTTAATATTATGTTGGATGAATTTTTGTTGACACATGACATTTCACAATTTTTCCATAAAAGTGTGCTGATAATAAAAATTTAGTTTTATGTATTTAAAGAACAATTAATAATTTTCAAACAATTTTTTTATCTATTTGGTGATATTTTAAGAAGAAAAAAACTCATTCTATACATTGATGATTGTTTTTATGTTTCTATTGTGCTATTTTAATGATTTGATTTCATCGGTTAGATGTTGTTAAAACTATGAAGTTCTACTTGAAACATTAACAAAATCAATCTCAACTGATTATGTGGAGTATCAGATACTCTTAATCAATCATGGTGGAATGTTATCTTCTCAGACAAATAAGTTGAAATTTCATTTCCCTATAAAAGAACTAGAAGGCCTTATAAAGGCCTGATAAGGTGTCAACTTCCTGTACATAGATAGGGATTGTAAGGTCTTCTGATAATAGGGACAACTTGTGAAACACACCAAGCACGTGGAGTAGAGAATTGGTGGATTGGACTAGAGGATTTATATGCTCTGAATCACTATACATCCATGTGTTCCTTTCCATTATTTATTTCCCATGCTCACTTGTCATTAAGAGAGAATGAAAATATATCTTGGTTTCAAAAGGGACGTTTTAATATTTTAATGATTTTTAAAAGGACCCAATTCACCAACTATTTTTTCTTCATCATAGTACTCCCAAACTAATAAATGGTATTAGTGACATGGAACTACTAATTTCTTTAGGATCTAACAAGACTGAGTTAATGATTTAGACAAAGAGAAATCTTAGTTGAAAATTTCAGCCATGGTATGTCAATGATCTGTGCTCCTTATTTTAATGGTGATAATTATGGATGATAGAAATATCGGATGACTATATATTTTAAGAATATTGGTTTCAAAGAATATATGACCATTTTAAAACATTATGAATTCCCTAGAGAACTCAAAAATTGGGCTGCTTCCAAGGATGTTGGGTATGGTTTTAATTCAAAATCCACGAATGTAATTATAAGTGGTCTTGGTACTGATGAATTTAATAATGTTTCTCAATGTGATAGTCTATATGAGATGTGGTAGAGTATTGTAGTCAAATATAAAGGAACATTTAATGTCATAAAACTATGTTATATAATAGAAAAACAAAAATTTGACACATTCAAGATGCAAAAATATGAGAGCATCACCAAGATGAATAAAAGATTAAGAGAAGATGTTAAAAATGTTGTTGCCTTATGAACTCCAATTACAAAAGGTGTTAAATGTTAGTATAGATTTACCATCTAATTGGAATGGAATATCAGATTTTATTCAACGAATCAAACATGTTAAATAATTAATGATGACATAATTTATCAGAACCATGATGATGTATAAAGAAAAGATGCAAAAAGATGCTGAAAATAATTTTTCTATCAAAAAGGAAATAAAAGAACTCAATGTTTTTATGGTTGAGTTTTTGAATTCAGATTCAAGTCATCAATGTTCGAGTGATGAGATACCACATCTTGATAAATTAATATGGCAAGATGTCTAAAAGGAGAAAATAGAAATAGAAGTTCAATAAATAGAAATTAGTTTGATGTTATGTGTGTAAAAAAGGTCATTTGAGAACCGACTATCCTTTTCATAAACCTCCAATCAAATATGATTATAAATAAAATGGAAATAATGTTATGGAGGCTAATTTTACTTCATATGATGAGTCATGTAATGCATATACTACAAACTCTAAAGCTTAGAATGAAAATCAAAACATTAATCTTTGTCTTATGGCTCATGCTGATGAGATACAACCTTCTTACTGTAAAAGATATAATTCTAAATGACTATTTATGATGAAAATAATAATATTTGTTTTATTCTTCAAGAAAAAATTTATTATTTAAAGAAACAACATAAAAATATTATAATATATTATTGTTATATATAAATTTATTGTGAAATTCTATCAATACAAATTACTAATTTAAGATCTAATACTTCCAAAATTCAATGTTATCATCATGAAAATAAAATAAATTAATTATTGGTTGAAGTGGAAAATATAATGATATATTAAATTATTCTTATCAAGGGATATAATTATTTGAATAAAATTATTGGTAAAAATAAAATTCATAAAGGAACCTTTGGTATTGGTAAAAATGGTGGAAACCCAAGATTATATTAGAATTATTTTTTTCTTGGTTAGAACATCAAAATCATGTCAAATATTAAATGTTTTTATTTTGGTATCAATGGAAATTATGTTAATGACTATTTTTTTAGAAAACCTCAATTTTGTGCTATTAATAATGTTCATTATTCAATAGAATTATCTAGATTTAATTATAAATTGTTAGATAAAAATAAACATATTTGGTTACCAAAATAATTAATTACAGACACTATTTGACCCAAAAGTATATGGGTACCCAATGCAAATTTATTTTTATACATTATAGGTATGTGCCACTAAACGTCATCATTATATCTTCAAGTGGATGTATGAAAATTATTGGAATTTGTTACATTGTTATTTCTTATTCTATTAAATATAAACAACATTAGAGAATAAATAGTTAAACCACGATGTATATTATTTTTAATTTTAAATTCAATTTAAATTCAGCAACTATTTTACAAAAAGGGGATATTTTTTTTAATATTTTATCTTTTATTCCTCTACATTTGATTATTATTGTCATTATTAGGAAATTAAATCATTTTTCACTATTATTTTATCAAATTAATTATTTGGTTGATTTAATTTATTAATAAATGTCCATAAAACATTCAATTATTATTTTATATAAATATGTATCTTATGTGTAGGCTTGTTTGTAATGTTATACAAATTAGTATTGTGGGTCTTACGACCATGTTCTCCTTTGGTGGAACTGGGTGGTACTTTTATACCACACCTTTTCTTGTCATTTCTTCTCTATTTTAATTTTCAAAAAATAATTTAAGGCCTAGTAAGATCATTCCGGAACATTCCACATAATTGTATGTGCTAAAATAATCACTTTTTGTTTCTAAAAAATTATTCTATTTTTAGAAGGAAATATTTTGGTCATATATGATATACATTAAATTTTAATTAAATTCATTGAAAATATTCATATTAAATCATATGGAAATATTTTATTTCAATTCATTAAAAATCCTATATTTTTTATAATTTTTTATTTATTTTGTTTAAAATATTTATATGTAAATTCCTAGAATATCAAATATCTAAATTCGTTTAATGTCATAAATTATTATCTTTGGTCTTATAGAGAGTAATTTTCAATATTTAGAATTTATATAAATGTTATATTATTATGGAATAAATTAAATGGTTCAAAACATTCACTGAAAACCCTAGTTATTCATTGAATAAAATATTATATATTTTCATGTATCCTTGATTATATCTTCATATTTTTTTTAAGGAAGCATGAATTTTGTGGGAGTTTATATTGTGGTATGTATTTAGAACATATTTTAAAATAACTAATATTTTATATATATATATATATCAAATTTTATGTATTTAAACAAATTTATTATTATTCAATTTTTAATTTATTTAAAAAGGGATAAAAAAATTATTTTAAATATTTTATATTTTTTAAATGGGGATTGAAAATTTTGTTTTTAAAATTTATATTTTTTTCTCCTACTTAAATTTTCAATTTCCCACTCTTTATAAAAATGGGTAAATATATTGTATTATTCAATATACTCAAGAACTCATATTTTGTATCCATAAAAATAGTATGAGAATGTTGATAATAAATTATGGTTTTGTAATTATCAACAAGAGGGAGATTTCTAACTAGGTCCTTGTCATTCTTATTTTTATTTAGTTTTCATAATCACATCAACCAGTAATTATTTGTTTTCTAATAAATTTGATACATTTTCTTAGATTTAGTATGGAAAAGTATTTATTTTTTATCTGAAGAAATAGATATCAGATTTATAGGTGCATTATAAAGTGGGATATATATAGACTTCATCTAATCATCATTTGTTTACTTGGTAGTATAAAATATTTTTTTGTTACTCTAAAAAATCACCAAAGCTTATAAATCAATTTTTTATCTGTACAATGAAAATATCTGAAAACCTTTAAAATTTATTTTACTACATGTTAAAAGATTTTTGAATCACTAAGGACCTAGGTATATGGAAATAAAATAAATTTATCTTCATTTCATCAATTTATATCGTACTTTGGAAAAGTTTTTTAGATGGTCAACAAAAAATCTAATGTTCTAGATCACTATTTTAGTAGCAGTTTTTATAGATCTTATGGCTTCTGTTTTTCAAAGATATTGATATTTGTAAAAGTCATATTGTATCAAATCTTGAACTATTCTATGACATTGAGATTTAATATAAATAATTATAGTGGGATTTGGGTGGAATATGATGGTAAAGGGCTAATTTTTTTTTGTGAATTCTGAAATTAAGATGTTCACATTTTCTAAAAACACTATACACACCCTATGTTGATAGCCATAACGTAAGGATGGAACCCTATGTTGGTATATGTAAGGTAATTAATTAACCCTATAATAAATGCATGTATGTATTATCAACCCTGTGTTTGAAATAGTAACCGTATGGATCAACAACAAGAAGTGTGGTGAACGAAAATTTAGAATATCTACCCTACATTGGAGCCTGGATTTACTCTTCATACCCTATGTTCTGGAATTTGAACGTATGGTTAGTCAATTCTACATTTGGAATCTTATAATGAAGATGATAAAAAAATGGATCATCATCCCTACATTACTTTTGTTTCCTACATTATGTGTAGATGAATGTATGGTTAAGGAACTATACATTGGTAGGAACACTACGCTATGAAAATGAACCATACATAATGAAAATGAACCCTAATTTTGGTATTTTTTCATTACACGAAGGAACCATACATTTGACTGCAAAATAATGGAGTTTAATATCAATATATTATCCTTCATTTATGTGAAAGTTTCAATGGAAAAATATATAATTATAGTATTGTTTTACAATAGATTCAATGGATCGAATTAAATTGATTAAACTATTCCTATTTATATATAATACTATAAATCTCTTTAATTGATTTGTTTTCAAATATTCCTGATTTATTGTGCGACTACATTTGAGGGATTATTTTAAGAGGTTTAAATAGATTTAACTAATTTAATTAAACCATTTTACATTAATTTAATTATGGAGATATTATTACAGGAGGTTTTCAAATTATTTTGAATGCATCTATTAGAGATTTTTTTGCATGAATAAAGAGGAAATGATCCTACACTATTATGGGGGATATTTATGAAGGATATTAAAACAATTTATTTTGGGTATCTTAAAGAACTGGATTACTGTTAAAACTACTATATATATATATTCTATATATATATATATCTCTCTTTTTGGAAGGAAATGAATATACATAGTGAAGAAAAGCAGAGATGTAAATACTCTACTAAAAAGAAGGTACATAAAAAATTTATATTAAATATCGACGCTTTTGAAGGGAGAATTGAAATTATTTTTTCATTCTCATTATCTCACGCTGTAAAGATAATTGAATAATAGAAAAACATTATTTGATCTATTTCATACTATTTTAAAAATAAAACGTGGTTGTCTAAACATTAATGATTATTTTGGTGCTCATGTTGTTCTATATTGAAGATCTGATTTCATCTATCAGTTGTAGCTGGAACTGTAATGTTCATCCTGCACAATAAAAAATTAATCTCTATTGATTTGGTGGAGTATCTCCGGCTCAGAATTAGTCTTGGTGGGGTTCCAACTTCTCGATCTAAACTGTGGATATTTTTGTTCCCGGTAAAAGAACCAGAAGGCCCTGTAAAATCCATCTAAGGTGTCAACTGCCTGCACTCAGTTATGGATTGGATGGTCTTGTAATAAGATGACCTACTAGTTAAAATCAATAAGCTCATAGAGTAGAGAATTGGTGGAGTGGACAATGGGATTTATATTCCCCAAACCAATGTACATCATGTTTTTCTTTTACTTTATCTATTTTTGATGCTCCCTCTACATTAATTGAGTATGAAAGGAGCACATTATTTCATGAGAGACATTTTAATGTTGTCATGATTTGTAAAAGGAAACAATTCACCCCCTTTTGTCTCTTCTTCATAGATATCCCAACATAATAGCTATAACATAAAACACACATAAAACATGACCTTATCAGTGCTAAAAACGCTAATAAAACTATAATAATAATAAATTAATTATATATATATATATATGTATTTATAAAAGTATATGTATAATAAAAATATATTTATTCATTTATAATAATAACTATAAAAATACAATTATTTCCTTATAATTATATATATAATCAATATATATTTACTTATAATTATAAATTTATTATAAATATATTTAATACATTTATAATTATATATTTTAATTATCTTTATTATAATTTTATAATTATTTAAATATGTCTATATTTATTTAGAATAATAATTGTAAATATTTGTATATATTCATTAAGATTTAATAAATATTTAGAAACTATAAATTTATATATATTAATTTATAGTTCTAATAAAAATATATTTATTTATAGTTATAGTGATAAATATATTTATAAATATATTTAGATAATTATAAAATTATAACAAATATATTTATTACAATTTAAATTTTATAAAAATATGTCATTAATTTATTTCTTATAATTTAATAACTATTTAAATATATCTGTATTTGTTATAACTATAATTATAAATATATTTATATGTTTATATATATATATATATTTAACAAATATATTTATTGTAATTTAATAGTTTTTAAAATATAAAATTAGGTTTATTTAAATAATTATGAAATAAATGTATTTTTATTGTAAATATATATCTATTACATATATATGTTAATTATAATAATAAATATAAATAAATTTATATATACATTTAAATAATTATGAAATAAAAATAAAAATATTCATTATATATAGTCATAAACATTAATATTTATTATTATATTTATATATATTTAAATACGTTAAATATTAAATAAATATATTAATTATATATATTTAAAATTTCATGATTAATTAATAAAATATTTATATTTAATAGTTATAAAATTGTAATAAATATATTTATAATAAATTTATTTATAATAAATTTATTTAATATATTTATAATTATAATTACAAATATATAAATAATTTTTTATAGTCATATGTATAAATAATTATAAAAAATTTAATAATAATGATACTGAAATAAATATATTATTTATAATGTTATAATTATTTAAATATAAATATATAATTATATAAATACTTATAAAACTATAAAAAAAGATATAATTAATATATTTATTTTCATTTCATATGAATTTAAATATTTATATTTATTTATTTTTATTTACGACTATAAATAAATAAATATATATATGTATATATATAATTGTAATTATAAATCTAATAAATATATATTATGAATTATAATTATTTAACACAAATACATATATATATATAGTTATAAATATAAACATTTGTATATATGTGTATATATATTTATATTTATAATTATAAATAAAAATATTTAAAAGGTATATATATATATATATATTTATAAATTTTAAAAAATTATTATATTTTTAAAAAATTATTTTAATTTTTAAATAATTTAAATATATATATATATTATATGAAATTATAAAGAAAAATATGTTTTTAAAATTTTTTTATTTATAACTAAATATTTATATTTATAAATATAATAAATACAGTTTTTATTTAAATAAATTTATCACGATTTTAAGTATTTATGAGAATATAATAGCTTCAGGGGAATATAAATGAATCATATACATTGAGTAAAGTATAGATCCTAAAAAATGGGTCATCATATATATGGTCAACATGAATAGTAATGAGGGTGTATAGTATAAATGAACATTCATTATGAATACCTAACATATGAACTTCAATTATATGCACGCATCAATTGACCAAATTCATTGAAAATATATATTTATTTAAATATAAATTTATATATACATTTACATTTATAATTATAGTTATTAATATACATATTTAATATAATTATAAATATTCATATTGGAAGTGTATTAATATATAATTATGAATATATAAATATATAAATATATTAAATATAATAAAAGTATTTATTATTTAAGGAAATTTATTATATATATATATATATATATTTGGTTTATTAAAAAGTATATAATAATTGTAATAATTTGTTTTATTATTTATTGTATACAAATAAAAAATATTTTTATATAAATATAATAATTTTATATAAATTAATAATTTAGTTATTAAAAATATTTATTAGTCCTTTTTTAAAGGTGATAAAGGATAGGTTTATCAGTTCTTTTTTACTAGTGCTGACAAATGGCCCCTTTAATCAATGCTAATTGTTTAGTGATAAAAAAACCCAACCCATCCCTTGCCCGGAACTATGGTAGTTAACATCACCCAGCCAGTATAAGAAGTTGACTTCATAAAGACATGGGTTGGGTTCGGAAGAAGTTCAACAACTGTATGACTCAAAAAATAATTGATCGAGCTCATACCCCTTTGAGAGAACTGCTTTGAGGAACCTCAACTTCTCTTCGACCCTAGGAGGTGACATCAGACATGTCACCAGAAAGTGGTTGGGACCATTAGATAGAGGAAGGAACTGAAGAGGTGGAGTCATATTCTACTCCAAATCAAATTCTGAATCATGAAGATTTCATTACTAAAACATCCGAAGAACAAGCACCACCTCAACAAATGGATTCATCATCAGATGAAGATATCATATTTTCTTTTTTATATTTGATAAATTTGGTAGGCCCCTTCTCTAAGGGTATATTTGCCTCCAGATATGAGTTGAATTCACAGAACTATGGAATAAGAGCTCTTATATGAAAGAACTGAGAATACGGTGGCCAGGAAGTGTATAGTGGGAGAAAACATTTTTGTCACGTCCACACAGAGGACACATACATAGCTAAGACCATTGGTCAGGCACACCACCTTGCCCAAGAGAAATATTGTTCTGTCCAAGAACACTTTAATGAACATCAAATTACAATCACCCAACATGATCATTTGGTAGGGGGGAAATTATGTGACCATCCTAGCCAATGAAGAAGACCAACATGACATGCACCACTAGCAGTCACTACTTGAAATTAATATATTTTTGAGTGGGTCCAATTGCATATACCTCGTTGTAGAAAATAGTGTTGCAAATAGTAATTTGTTAATGGTAAATTATCCCTATGACAAATAGTTTCTCCATGTTTTTTAAAAATCATATTTCAACACGCCTGTCGGAAATGACATTAAAAAAATTAAAAAAATTAAAAAAATTAAAAACAATAAAATTGAATGAAATTATAATAATATAAGATTATATTAATAAACTATAAATAAATAATAATAATTAAATTAATAATATTAATAATAATGACACAAAAAAATAATAAAAATAATAAAAATAATAAAAATATAATAATACTAACATAATAATAATAATAATAAAATTAAAATTAATAATATAATAAAATTAATCTTAATAAAATAACAATCCTATAGAAAAATTTAAAATAATAAAAACCACAATATTAATAAAAATTTAAAATATTTAGTAATAATAAAAACTAAATATTTTATTAAAATAATGAAAAATAATAATAATTAAATAAACGATAAATTAATATAATAATAAAAAAAGAAAAATAAGAAAGAAAAATATGAAATATTTATAATATTATAAAAAACACATTATATAGAAACGTAAATATATAATTTAAAAAAAATTAAATTCAAATGTATTATCATAAATAGTAAACATGTCACTAGGGGGTCTTCTAGAAGAGGTGGAAATCACAAGGAGGTGGTGGAGGGAACATCATCCCAAAACCATGAGTCAGATGTCACATATACTCAATCATCTTCATACACTACTGTTGTTGTCATTGACACATCCTCTCTAGCTAATGTTGTTGCTGTCAAGAGAGCTCTGCTGGTACCCTACACAAACTCATTATAATCTCACAATGAGCTCGCAGCTGCTCCTGATACTGTGCAGTAGTTGAGATGACTCGCCACAAGTCCTCTTGAGCTACACATCGATATCGCATCGATACCATAATAACTCTCAGGCGTCAATCTAGAGTCGATACCAACAACTTGGCCTTTGTCTAAGCCATATTTGGGTTACATTCATTAATATTGCCTTCTCAAATGTTGTGGCACTAGTTTTATCATCCGTCTCGGCCCGACTCTTAGTCTCTGTCTTAGACATCACTTCCTCATATGACTCAATCAATTTATGTTAGGGCCAATAGGGGCCTATGTACCCTGAGAGGGGGGGTGAATCAGGGTATAGATATTCTTTTCAAAATACTTCCTGCCCCACTGGATCTTGAGCTCTTTGTTACAAGTGTCACTTTGTTTGCTCTTGTGTGTATACTATGCTCAGTTCTTTTCAAGTTTATCTGATGATAATGCTTTGAGTGCAATGCAGAGAAGCGACCAGGCAGACACAGCGATTTTTACTTGGTTCACCACTAAGGGCTACGTCCAAGGAGCATACGCCGACAAGTTGCCGGTTCGTACCAAGATCCACTAACTTCACTAGCTGTGGTTTACAATGTTCGGGCTAGATCACTTCTATGCCCAGGCTCACTGCCTTTACAATGTTTAGGGTCAGCTCACTGCTTTCCCAAGGGTCACTCCCTGTTTCTCTCTCTCTGGCTCACTGCCGGTGGAGAGGATCACCTTCTTCCTCTTCCTAAGCTCACTGCTCCAGAAGGGAATCCACTCACAGTTTATAGACCTGTAGGTCTCTTCATTCGCATGAATGAATGCATCTCCTCTTGTATGTAGATGCTCTTTTGAAGTACAACTTTCACCCGTAGATGAATAAATCTTTGCACCGAAGGTATCGGGCAATCTTCCAGCTTCCACGCAGTCCGAAAAACACTGCAGGAACAAACCTTACATGGCACGCAAGTCAACCTCGGCGCGCAAGTATCGGCACGCAAGTCACAACGGGCACGCAAGTCCTCCTCTGACACTTGCGCGACACAAGCTTCCTCAACTCCAAACTTGCGCGACTCTCTTCCTTTTACGCCCAAACCACTATTGGCACGCAACTATAAACCGGCGCGCAACTTCTAACACCGGCGCACAACTTCAACCACTGGCGCGCAAGTCCCACCTGCGCGACCACACACACCACTTGCGCGACCACCACACCTGCGCGACAGGAGCTCTCGTCTTGAACTCCGGTGAAAAATGAGGAGGGGTGGTCCGGTATTTATAGGCAATCTGACCACCCTGCGCGACGGCGCGCAAGTCACCTGCGCGACCCAATCTCGGTGCGCAAGTCTTCTCTTCTTTAGACACTTGCGCGACCAACTCCCAAACATGCGCGAACCTATTTCCTTAGACATATTTTGATCTTCTGATCTTGAAAAACATATGGCGCGCAAGTTTCCTGTACACCATGTTCGCGGCGCGCAAGTCCCTTTGCCAAAAACACTTTTCTTCATTTGCCGATTTTCAGGCCCAAAAATTTGGCAAACACTGGAAAACGGCGCCACCTTGTATCTATTCTTTTGTACCGCCTCCAGATCATCCATTCCTTTTATCGACGTTCTTGAATCAAACATGGATCGTTGACCTCAGCTCTTGAACTCGACATTCCACCAGGAAATCCTCTTTGTCAACAATCACAACTCATATGTCTACTTTGTCAACAAACACAATCACCTCAAAAAGGCTTCAATGATACCTTGAGGGATTTTTGCCCAACAATTTAAATATAAAATTAAAATAGTGAAAATATTATTTGTAGTTAATTTTAAGACACAAACAGAAATTATAATGCGCACAATCTGACACTAACAATCACCTATAATCTCTCCAGTGATAGTATCATTTTATTTCCTCTTATAAATGTAAAACTTCATAATATCAGGCTACTCGGCTGCATATATGAATATAAAATAAATTGTTCACATTTAATCTTATATAAATTAATTAAAAAACGTTCTTACCATATGTTCATTATGCATACTGAATGTCGAACTACCTGGTTGATATTTCACCTCATGTCTCCCTCAATTTTTTGACCTACTGATGATGTCCCCAAAAAAAGGAAACACATCCAAGGTGAACATAGTCCATCCCAATCCCAAGATGAAATGTAATCAAGCCATTGGGCGTAGCAAGACTGATCAAACTCGGTGACTCCTGCTTTCCCCATTATTGTTCTCAACACATTGCGTAAAAATTGACGGCAATGTTGATGCATACAACCCTTTTACGCCATCCATATGGAGTCACACATGATCTCATCGATGAGAAACCATAAAACCTAAACATAATTACTTGTTATTACTAATTCTTCATAATTATTACCAATTACTCTGTTTACATTTATTATACAAAAAAATTATATTTAAAAACCAAAACATAATAGATATCCATCAACATTGTCAAATGATTCAAACTTCCTCAAACCACATTTTTTACATGGACACTTATGTGTCTATTCTGAAAAAATTTATGGTTTTGATGATACTAATGATAAGAAATTTTCAACACTATCATTATGTATAGGATATATACTAAAATAGTTAGATTCTTGTGTCGATTTATATAAGTTCAATCATCTAATAATGAATGTGGTCAACTTCCTTATTCCTTATTTTTCTATGAAATAAAAAATAATTAGTTTTTAAATGAATAACATGATAAATGAAAAACATAATTTAGAAAACAATTTTTTATTTTTATGTTTTTTTAATTTCATCTATTTGTTACTAATTACAACTCTTCATCACTATTCATTACTATTTATTACTATTAATTAATAATTACTTCTAATTTCTTCTCATTAATAATAATTACTGGTAATTAGTTACAACTAATTACTGCTAATTAATTATTACTACTAATTAATTATTACTACAAATTAATTAATAGTACTAATTAATTATTACTACTAGTTATTTATTTCTAATGATTAATTTTAACTAGTAGTTAATTATTATTACTAATTAATTATTACTATTAATTAATTATTATTCCTAATTAATTATTATTACTAATTAATTATTACAACTATTTAATTCATACAACAAAATAATTTTATTACTAATTATTTATTATTATAAATTAAATATTACAAATTATTATTTCTATTTAGTACTATTTATTACTAATTATTACTGTTTATTACTAATTATTTCTAATTATTTCTACTTATTACTAATTATTTATTATTATTAATAATTATACCTAATTATTACTAATCATACATAACTATTTCTAATTATACCTATTTATTACTAATTATTCTTATTTATTAATAATTATACCTATATATTACTAATTATAACTATTAATTAATAATTATTACTAATTATTAATAATTATACCTATTTATTATTTATTATTATTTATTAAAACTATTTATTTCTGATAACTCCTAATTATAACTAATTATACCTAAGAATTACTAATTATAAATAATTACTACTAATTATACCTATTTAATACTATTTTTTACTATTTATTGCTAATTGTAACTATTTATTACTATTTATAAGAAATTATTACTAATTATACCTATTTATTACTAATTATTACTAATAAAATATAATTATTTCTAATTATACAATATTTTTACTAATTATACCTAATTATTACTAATTATACATAATTTTTACTAATTATTACCGTTTTTACTAATTATACCAATTTATTGTTATTTATTAAACATTATTACTATTTATTAGAAATTATTACCAATTAGTAGTGATTATTACTATTTATCACTATTTATACCAATTCATGTATATTTATTACTATTTATAACTATTTATTACTATTTATTACTAATTATACACAAATTTATTACAAATTATGACTATTTATTACTATATATATCTACTTATTATTAATTATTACTATTTTTTACATAATTATTACTATATATATCTAATTATCAATAATTATAACTAATTATTACTAATTATTACTAATTATACCTATTTATTACTAATTATTCATATTTATTACTATTTATACTCATTTATTACTAATAATTTCTCATTATTACTAATTATAGATAATTATTACTAATGATATATAATTATTACTAATTATACCTAATTATTAAAAATTATACATAAATATTTCTAATTATACGTAGTTATCTCTACTTATTACTATTTATTACTATTTATCACAATTTATTTAAATTTTTTACTATTTTTTACAAATTATACCTGTTTATTACTAATTATTACTAATAATACCTATTTATTAATAATTATACATATTTATTACATATTATAACCAGTTATTACTAATTATTCTTTATTACTAATTATAACTAATTATTAATAATTATTCTAATTATTAATAATTATACCTATTTATTTAAAATGGTACCTATTAATTACTATTTAGATCCATTTATACCAATTTTTTACTAAATATTACTATTTATACATAATTATTACTAATTATTACTATTTAAACCTAATTATTACAATTTGTTACTATTTATTACTATTTATTAATATTTATTAACAATTATACCAATTTATTACTAATTATTACTAATTATACTTATTTATTACTAATTATTACTAATTATTTCTATAAATTACTAATTATTAAAGATTATTACAAATTATTACTAATTGGTGCTATTTATACCTATTTTGTAATCATTATTTATAAATAATACTATTTATTACTAATTATATATATTTCTTACAAATTATTATAAATTATTACTAATTATACCAATTTATTGCAAACTATACGTATTAATTACTAATTATACCAGATTATTACTAATTGAACTTATATATTCTGAATTATACATAATTATTACTATATATACCTAATTATTACGAATTATCACTAATTTTTACTACTTATACCCATTTATTACTAGTTATTACCCTTTATTACAATTTATTACTAATTATACCTATTTATTACAAATCATACCTATTTATTACTAATTATTACTCATTATAACTAATTATTCCTCTTTATTACAAATAATTGGTATTTATTTCCAATTATTATTAATTATTAGTTATTGTTACTATTTATTACAAATTAATACAATTTATTTCTAATTATTAATAATTATTACTAATTATACATAATTATTACAATTTATAACAATTTATTATTACTTATTACATATTATACTTATTTGTTAATATTTATTACTATTTATTACAATTTCTTAGTATTTATTACTATTTACAAATATTTATTGTTAATTATAACAATTTATTAGTAATTAATAATAGTCATACCTATTTATTACTAATAACTACTAATTATTACTAATAATTACAAATGACACCTATTTATTAATAAATATTACAATTTATTACAATTTATTACTATTTATTACAGATTTTAACTAATTATTACTAATTGTTACTAATTATAAATAATTATTCCGAATTAGTACCAATTATTACAAATTATAGTTATTTATTGCTAATTATTACTATTTATATCTAATTATGAGTAATTATTACTTATTATACCTACTCATTACTATCTATTAATATTTATTACAATTTATTACTATTTATTGCTATTTATTACTAGTTATACCAATTGATTACCAATTATTGCCAATTATATTTAATTCTTTGTAAATATACATATTTATTACTAATTATTACTAATTATTACTAATTATTACTAATTACAACTACTTATTACTAATTATTACTAATTATATATTCATTACTAATTGTAAATAATTATTACTAATTAATACTAATTAATACTAATTATTACTAATTATTACAAATTATTCTTATTTATTACAAAATATTCCTATTTATTACTAATTATTGCTAATTATTACGAATTATAAATATTTATGACTAATTAAAAGTATTTATTCCTAATTATTACTATTTATTACTAATTATTACTATTTATTCCAAATTATTCTTATTTATTACAATTCAATCTTATTTATTATGAATTATTCTTACTTATTACTATTTATTCCTATTTTTAGTCATTATTATTATTTATTTCAATTTTTTTAAAATTATTCCTATTTATTACTAATTCTTCTTTATTACTATTTATTCATAAATATTCTTATTCATCACTAATTATTCATATTTATTACTATTTATTCCTATTTGTTAATAATTATTTTAATTTATTACAAATTGTTAGGACCAAAAGGGGCCTAGATACCAAGAGGGGGGGGGGGCTGAATCAGTGTATGGATATTCTATTTAAAATTTTTTTTTCTCCCATTGGATCTTGACCTCTATATTAAAAGGGTCACTTTTCTTTCTCTTATGTGTTTATGTTGATCACTTCTTTTTATCTTTATCTGATGGTTATGCTTTAGATATAGTGCAGGGACACAACTAGCAAAAACAATGATTTTTACTTGGTTCACCCTCACTGGGATAAGTCCAAGGAGGATACAATGATAATGTGCCACTGTACCAAATCCAATAAAGCTCACTGCCAATAATGTTTGGGCTTGATCACTTCTATTCCCAAGCTCACTACCATTACAATATTTAGGGTCAGCTCACTGCTTTCCCAAGGGTCACTCTATGTTCCTCTCTCTATGGCTCACTACTGGTAGAAAGGATAACCTTCTTCCATTTCCTTTGTTCAAAGCACTTGGAAGGGATCCACTCACAATTTTTAGACCTGTAGGTCTCTTCATTACCTCTAATGAATGAATCCTCCACTATACGTAGATTCTCTATTGATGTTCAATGTTCATCCATTGATGAATACACCTTCGTCCCTGAACATCGGACAACTCACTTTGGAGACACCTTTTCAAAGCACCCTACTTCACGAGGCTCCAAATTTCACGATGCTCAAACAAGCATTCATGAAGCTCCCGTGTTTTTGGGAAGAACTCTCGTGAAAAACTATCATGATGCACTAGTCATCATAGAGCAACTTCCCTCATGAAGCTCACTTAGCCAACATGGAGCTCGCAACTTTTGTGGAGCTAGATTAGCCAGCACAAAACTCTTCTTTCGCAAAGCACTATACCTTCACGAACCACCTTCGCGAACTGAGAGAAAAAATATTTTCTTTGAAAATTCTTTCTACTTCTCCCGAGAGGGTCGAGGCCTATTTATTGGCGATTGCACCGATGCTCGAATCGTCGGTGTGATGACTATGCCACGTCATCTCAAATCACAAAACTCCGAAATTCCTGCCGAAATTCTCTCAAAATTAGTAAGCACTATGGAATTTTTTCAATCGTGTAGCTCGTCGTAATCGTGAATAATCCCGTCAATTCCTTCGCACCTTCACTGTAAAGATCTTTCGCAAATCCCTTCATCGTCACGATGCACTTCAACCTGCTTTGTCAACAAACACTATTAACCAAAAAATGTTGCAATGTTACCTTGAGGGATTTTTTCCGAACACATATTATTATTATATTTTCTAATATATTAATAATTATTAGTAATTATTACTATTTATTCACATATTTTTTACTATTTAGTCTTATTTTTTATTAATTATTCATATTTTTTCTTAATTATTCATATTTTAGAAATTATTCATATTTTATGTATTTATTTCTAATTACCACTAATGATAAATAATTATTGATAATTATTAGTTATTACTCTTTAATCCTTTTTATTATTAATCATTTTCTTGATTATTAATAATTATTCATATTTATTAATATTTATTCATATATATATATCTTTTATTACTTATTACCGCTAATTAGCACTAATTAGGGCTAATTATTACAATTTATTACAATTAATTATAATTTATTACTAATGAAACAACATAATTTTAAAAATAAATAATGCATAACAAAAAATTCTAAATATGATTTAATATAGTTTTTGCTAATTAACAATAATTTTTACTAATATAAAATTAAATGAATTAACTAAAAAATAAAAGCAATAAGTAAATACCTTAAAACAAAATCATTTTCATACTGCAGGGCTCAAAAATCATTCCAAAATGAAATTTTAAACATTAGAAAATTATCATAGGGAAATAAGAAAGTTCAGAGAGAGAGAGAGAGGTGTTAAGAGAAATTTGAAATGAAAAAAATCGATGGGGTTTATATATGTTAGATAATTTGCGATGGGATCCGTCGTAAATACCAACTTCTATTAGTTAACAGTGGTGGTTAAAAAAGTATTTCTAATGGGACCCACCAAAAATATCTACCTGTTGACATAAAAATTTGAGATAGATGATAAATCACATCGCAAATTATAATACCCTATTAATTATAGGGTGACAGTTAAAAAGAGAATTTACAACAGGTCTCGTCACAACTAACCTTCCCGCGGTTGAAAATGTAGTGTGCACCAAACCATTTGCGACGGGATACCTATTCCCATCACAAATATTTAGTTTTTTCCAATGGTAAGAGTGTCCCATCACAAATATTATTTCAGGATAGACTATTTGTTGTGGGACACATCCCCGTCATAATAACCCGATGCAAATGACGGGTTTTTCATAGTGAGTAGATGCTCCCTCAACCTCTGTACAAGAACTATGTCGATCTACCTCAATTTCCTCACATCATGAGCCACATAACAAGGATCATCCTCACATCAGGAAGGTATGAACATTAGGAAAAAATTATTACATTCTGATATAGATGGATTATGTCCTAGATAAAATCTTAATCATGTATGTGCTCTATCTTTCAAAACAGCTTGGGGGTACTCAATTGAAGCCCACTAAAGACAAAATTATTTTGAGAAAGGAGTCAATAAAACCGAGGTTAATTATGTAGAAAACTTGCAATCATGATTCTATGATTCCTTCTAATTTACAGATCAGGATCTGGGGGAGGTCATCCAAGGAAACATCATGCCCCAATATGTAACACCCACAATTTTTAAGAATTATTAATTTTGGAATAAATAAAATTTCATTCATGGCCTAGATTGCATACTAAACCATGTTATACATTCTTTATACAAAAATATCTGATTCTTAATCTACAGAATACATTTGGATTTTCTTTTATTAGACATAACACCATGTTTGGCTTGTGTTGAACACAATGCTGACTTCCTTCCATAACTTTTCTTACATACAGGACCTAGTTGTACCAAACTACAATGTACTATTAATATAATTATTAAAACACTATTATAGTATTCAGATATCCATTTGAAATAAAATTATGAATAATTTTAATAAAAATTATGAAAATATTGTCTACATATGTATATAAGAAGAATTATTTGTGGACTAATTAACCGGAAATGAAATGAAAATCCTTTTTAAAATATTGTTATAGAAATCTATATTTATAAAATCAAACAAATTTTACCTGAATAAATTTATTAATAAAGTTAGATATATTATTTTAATGATATTATTTTCATTCAACAATTTAACAATCATCTTATTTGATTTTAGACAATAAATAAGAAAAAATAAAATTTTATGAATAATGGTATATGGTTTTTCTAAAAAGTAAATTTTATGCCATTTATTGATGAAAATATATTAAATATAACTTTTGAAAATTTAGATAATTTAAATTTACCAAATAATATTCATTTTTGAATGAATAATTCAAAAAATTAATTAGGGTAAATTTTTTGTATTTTTCAAGGAAGATTTATTTTTTGAGGAATACTGAATGAAACTGAACTGTAATTAAAAACAATATTTTCATCTAATTTATTTTTATATATAAAATATATTTTAAATTATATTTAATGTATATTTAGATAAACTATACATATATTAATACAATTTATATCCATGGAATCAATTTCACATTTATATTGGATATAAAAACATTTAATATTTTTGAACATGTTCACATTAAAAACTAATTTTCTAGTCCCATCTACAAGATTAATTTTAAATAAATTTCTATCAATTGTGTGTTTAAAATTTTGAAAATTTTATTAAATATTTGGAATAATAATAATTTATGATATCTAGTTTGGAAAACTTATTTTTTGACCATTAATATTAGTGAAAGTAATTACAATAAATTACAGTGATTAAAGTAAAAACAAGTATATTTTGTGGTTAAAATTTAGCATGAGGGTCCAAATAACCTTGAAAAATGTAAAAAATTCCTTTTTATGAAAATATATATACAATATCATCTATTTTATAAAAATTAGAACATTATTGGAGACACATTATGTTAGAGATACCTACCAATACTGTTTATCTTTCCATATTTACAAGAGTGTCACCCATCCTCCACTATAAAAGGGAACTCAACCCATCACTTATTCACACCATTAAATACCTTTGGATTATACAATCCCTGAAAAAATATGTTCCCAATTTCCATATTTTCATACTATTTTCCTCAATGTTTTCATATTTCAATCCATGATAGTCATTTAGGGAAAACCAAAAAGAATTATCCAAAGAAGAGGTAACATCCTTCAACCAAAATTTTGGTTTTATTTATTTCTACACCCTCTAAATTATTCTACTTATATTATTATTTAATAAAATAAATATATAAATAAAAAAAATATGTTTTTATGTTAAGTTTTATACCTACACATACAAATAATTCCATCAAATGGGATATACAATCATCATTCATGTGTACGGCGGACAACTGTCTCAAAAACCGTTGTTGTTCATTTTTCTATTACCACCAATAAAGGTCATTAATAGTGTTGAAATTACTATTTTAAGATAATATATATCATATATATGATGTATTAATTATTATTTAATTATTATATAACACTTACATTCATGATTTCAATTTTTTTTGTAATATGATAACATTAACTGTGGATGTGTGGACTACAACCTCATCAAAGTGATGTGATTCATTCGTACAATACATAAAATGTATTAAGAATGTGATTTGTAAAATTATATGACATATATAAAACAATAATACTACTATAATGAATATATATATATATTTAATTTAACTCCTTTCTTTCAATACGATAAGAAAACATAAACAATGTTAATGCATACGTACGACCTTTCGTCTTCATGAACAGTGTTTTTAATTTCATATTTCGTTATTTTATAAGATACTTTAAATAAATATAAATTATATATATATATGAAATTAATATAATGTTTTAAAATCTATAAACATTTATATCAATATTTAAATAATAGGACCAAGATTTATATGTAAAAAATTATTGGAAAAGCAAAGTAATCATTACCCAAAACATAACATTAACAGAAAATTATTAACAAGAAGTTAAAATAATGTCGTAATCAAATAATATTTGGTATCATATATAATAATATGGTATATTTATATATTAATAATAAAATTATATTTATTATATAGGAGGTTTGAATGTGTATGAATAAATCCAATACTTAAGGAAAGGGTTTTCTCGTCTAACATTTATTTCCATGATATATATGATATATTAAAATATTATTATTATTATCGATTGAATATACTAACTAATGAAATTTAATATAATTAATTTAATTTATATCATGACATTAATTTTTTTTATTCTTTCATGGATCTCATGATTCAAATGTTACTCAATTTGTACGGGGATTTGTAGTCTCTCCTTTTTTGCCAGAATTATGCCATATTCAAAAATCCTTTCTTTTTTTGGATGTATATACTTCCCTTGAATGAATTATCTGATACCTATCACTATATTTAATTTTATTTAAATATCCATGTTATGAACTCTATTTCATGGGGATTTTATGGTTCGAAAGTTACCAACCCGGTTTGGTAATATTTGTCTCAATTTTCCCTCTTTGAGACACATGTTTTGTTATGAACAAATATTAGTTTTTGAGGTGTATATAATGAAATATTAAATGATATATCATGAATATACTTATTTTAATTATAATTAAATCTTCATTTCATTTTATTATTTTATGGGTATTATTACTAAATGTTAACAATGTAGTGATAGTTTATTGCTATAATCAAATCCTTTTTCGAGATTGTTTATTATTATGCTTCCATGGAGGAAATATTTTTGTATATCTCTTGAGAAAACTCATGATTATTATTATAATCAATTTATTCATGTTATATTAATTAATTGGTACTATTTTCCCACTATTTAGTACTTAAGATACTTAAGAATGTGCTTCTAAGATGATCTATCTCTATTTCTCTCTTCGGTCATAAATATATGTTCTTTCAAAGTAGTGATTTCTAAAAAAGTTCTAGAAATATAATAATATTATTATATGATTATTAAAATAAATTATTACCATTTATTAATATTTATAATAAAAAGGTTTTTTATAAATTAATCTTTATGTTTTTTCTAATCGATGAACTTTTCAAAACTTTTTACGGTGAAATAGTAATGTTCTGCATGTACAGATTTATCTGCCATCATGACCTTCATTTCATTAGAGAATATTTTTTACGTTTTGAAGGATATATTCAATGAAAAATGATTTAAAGTGTCTTATTTTCTAAAAAAATTCAAAACCAACAATATATTTTCCTCAAGAAATGGTGAAAATGATTTTAATGCTTAATTCATAAGTTTTGAAAGTGGTTTTCAATGAAAAGGATTTTGAAAATGTTTTATATTTTAAAATTTTATTATCAAGGAATGGTTGTATGCCTTACAACATTATCCAAGTTATATTTCAAAATAAATCTCTATCAAATATGATATACTATGATATAATTTATGCATTACAAGTGATTTGATCCAAGGATACCATTGATATTTTATCCGATAATTCTTTATGTTTTTTTGGCACGAATATTGTGGAAAACATTTATTTTCCATGTTTAAATCATGTTTGAAATATATTTTAATGAAACACTTCTATTTTAGATGGGATAATAATGTTTCAAAGTGATACACATAAATCCCTTTTATTCTATATGGGTTAATGAAGTTATCAATATATAATTTTTTATGTTTTTCTATGATGACATGAAATAAATTTATACTTTATTTGTGTTGTGTTTTATGTAAATTACCTAAATGATGGAGTGGAATAAATAAAAAAAATTTATAACTTTATAAATTATTCAATGGGGTGACCCATGTAGTTTCGAGTAATAAAATTATAGATTATATGATGGGGTGAACCAGATAATGTTAGGTAATATCCTTACAAACTATGCAATGGGGTGGACCAGATAGTATTATGGAATCCCATTATAAATTATATGATGGGGTGGCCCATATAAAACTATGGATTCCCATTACAACTTATATGATGGGGTGGGACATAGGACACTACGTAATCCTGTTACAGTTTACATTATAGGGTATCCCATATAACGCCAGGTAAGCCTATTACATATTATATGATTGGGTGGTACATATAGCATCATGTAATCTCATTACATCATATAAAACAGTGTATCCAAAATAGTTCTAGGTATGAATTTTATAGCATATATGATTTGGTGGACTATATATCAAATATTGAACCCATTATAGCTTATATGATGTATTGGACCAATATCTCCCTCTAATGAATTAGTTAAATATTTATATCTTATATGATAAATGATGGGAACAAGTCATGTTGCTTTATCCACAACGGCAAGAAGGATTAATCTATTTCTCTATTAGGAAATGACAGTGATTGGGTATATAAGTGTCTCAATCCTTGAAGGTTTAGTACCCCTGAAGACCCCTTACATGTTTTGGAAATTATCCTTCAAATAGATAAAGATTTTATATGTCAATCTAAATAAAAAAATTCCATATCATACTACTATATTATTCTTTCTTGTATTATGATCTATTACCTTATGATTCATGTATTTTTAACTACCAATCATTATTCTATGACTATTGATTATGATCTTTGATGTGTATGGTATTATCATGTAATTTTATAATCTTTTATCATACACATATGCTCATGTTATGCATACATACATCCATTTTTTACCCTTACTGTGCATTTGAGCTCACCCCTTTCTTATGATTCCTTTATAATGAGATAAAAAATGTTTGTTGTAGGATAACTAAAGGAGGAGATCCTTTAGGTAGATGTTTAATATAATTATCTAAGATAGAATATTATGATTCCTAGTATCCAGAGGAAAAAAATAATGGTCATAGGGCATTTAATTTTTTAATGTTCTGAATATTCATCCACTACTAGAAAAACAGCTATTTGCGACGGGCTAGTTGCGACGGGATCCCGTCGCAAATGGCTTTTTGCGACGGGACCCCGTCGCAAATAGCCCGTTGCTGAAAACGCCGTCGCAACTACACTTATTTGCGACGGGCCCGTCGCTATAGCGGTTTATTGCGACGGGCATTCTCCCCGTCGCAAATATTATTCCGTATTTTTGTAAAAACTTTTAAAAACGTTTTTGCGACGGGACCCGTCGCAAATACCTTTTGAGACGGTACCGTCGCAAATACTATTTGCGACGGTACCGTCGCAAAAACGTTTTTAAAAAAATAAAAAAATATTAATAATACTAGTATTTGCGACGGCATCGCATCCCGTCGCAAATAATATTGATAGTATTTGCGACGGGTCCCGTCGCAAATAATATTTTTTAAAAAAATAAAAAACTATTAATAATATTAGTATTTGCGACGGGTATAGTATCCCGTCGCAAATACTATAAAAAAAATAAAAAAAATAAATTTTTAATAAATTATTTTAATGAATATAATAATAGAATTATAATTTACAAATGAAAATAATAAATTATTTTAATTACTATAATAATAGTAAAATTATAATTCAAAAATAAAAAATAATAGAATATTAATAAATGATTTAATTAATATAATAATAATACAATTATAATTCATAAATACAAAAATATTAATAAGTTATTTTAATTAATATAAAAATAATAGAATTATTTTACATTCAAATATTAAAATAATTCAAGTATTACAAAAAAAATAATTAAATTATAATATTATAAAATTTTAATATATATATAAAATTTAATATTATAAAATATAAATAATATTGTTATTCATATTAATATTGTTATTTAAAAATATAATATTATTAATATTTTATAATGAGACAGAAACTACGAATAGAAAAAAAAAATTTGATTTCTCAAATTTTATAACTGAAATACAAAATCTAATCTGAAGGAGGGGGGGGAGGTGGGGGATCTGCAGATGGTGGTGGAGGAAACTCCACCCCTAAAGCATGAGTGAGTCGGCGCATGTACTCCATCTGCTCCTGATGCTGCTGCTGCCACCGCCTCGTCTGCTCCTCGTACAGCTGCTGCTGGCGTCGACGCTCCTCCTCATGCTGCTGACGAATCTGCTCCTGCTCCTGTCGGAGACTCTCTATCTGTGCAGTCTGAGATCGCAACTGATCCTCATACTGTGTAGAAAAAGATGCACGAGCTCCTCTCGAGCTGGACGCCGACATCGCAGCACTGCCATAATAATCTCCGGGAGTCAGTCGAGAGCCGATACCAACTACCCGGCCCTTCTCGAAAGCATACTGGGTGGCCTGCATCCATGCCGCCTCATCAAACTGACGGGCAGTGGTCTGATCTGATGACTCGGCCTGACTCTCAGGCCGGGTCTGTGACGCTGCGGCCTCATATGACTCCTATAGTTGCAATTTAAAATTAAAATTGTGAATATATTATATGCAGTTAATTTTTAAACTTGAAAACAAATTATACTGACCACGATGTGATGCTGACGATCACCTCTGAGCTCCCCAGTAGCAGGATCACTATACATCCTCCGATATACGTCGTACTCTGTAATATCGGGGTGCTCGACAGCCTATAAGAATAAAAAATAAACTGTTAATATTTATAGTTATATAAAATATTTATAAATAATGTACGTACCAGATGCTGTCTATGAGTACTGAAAGAACGACTCCCAGCTCGATGAGTCACCTCCTGTCTCCCCCGATTCTGCCTCCCCAGCGATGATCTCCTCTGAAAGGCACCACTCAACCAGTGCGCACATAATCCATCCCATACATGGGATGAAATATACTCTGGTCGGTGTGCTCTACATGACTCCTCAAAATCTGACACTCCTGCTTTCTTCATCGCAGCTTTTCTTAAATTGTGCAAAAACTGACGAAGGCGATCACGCATGGCCACCTCCCATGCCTCGTGGATGGCGTCACGCATGGTATCCTCGATCGGATACCATAAACCCTACAAAAAAAATCAAAATATCAAGTTAGAAATGAAATAATTTTCAAAATAAAAATTATTTATTTACGTACGTACCAGCCAATGGTCGAACATGGCCTGCTGCACATCAATGGGAATCTGCTCCCATGTGGTCCACGGCTGATAGAAATAGTTGCGCAAAATAGCGCTGCCCTGTCCGACTGCTATATGCGGAAAACTGAAAAAAAATAATAAACATTTATTATGTGAATAGATTATTGAAATCTTAGTCAAATCCACGGGTTATCACACAGGTTATCACACCTCCGGGTGCGCGGATCAAACCCAAGGCGTGGACGTCGCTCGGGGACGGGGTCAGGAATCATCAATCGTGCAAGACCGCGCCCCCTCCGCGTACTCCCTGAAGCGCCTGCAGGCTGAGGGTCATCTGCCAGCAACTCATCCGCATCGAAAGGCAGGTCGGCATCCGTCAACTCACGAAATGTGGCCTCGTCCATCTGAAACAGAAAATGTTAATGTTAGCAAATAATTGATAATTACTATTATATATACATATATACATATTATGATTGTATATAAATACCATGGAATTCTATAAGTGTTCATCTTCATCATCATCTTCATATATGTCAATGTCATCTTCATATTCCTCCTCAACATCATCGATATCCATTCGAGTTGCAGTTGCTTCATCTCTTACCATTTCAAATTCATGTGTGACATCATTAACATCATCGTCATCACGTACTTTTCTTTTCAATTTTTGCATGCATCTTTCAAATGGGTACATCCATCGAAACTGTACCGGACCTCCACATTTGGCTTCATATGGCAAATGTAACATCAAATGTTCCATTGAGTCGAAGAAAGACGGCGGGAATATTTTTTCCAATTTACATATAATTACAACAACATCTTTTTCAAGTTTGCCTAGAGCATCATAATCTGCCGTAGCCGCACAAATTTCCCGAAAAAAATGAGACATGTCTGTTATGGAATCCCAAATCACAGAATTCAACAGACCTCTTAATCCAATTGGTAGAAGTCTCTCCATTATAACATGACAATCATGACTTTTCAATCCAGTAATATGACCATTCTTTACACATCTACCCAAATTGGAAGCACAGCCATCTGGAAGTCTCAAATCTGCAATCCACTGACAAAATAATAAACGGTTTTCTTTAGACAGTGTATAAGCTGCTTTTGGTTTCAGTAACCTTTCTGTTCTGACATTCTCAAATAGTTCCAATTCTGGACGTCTGCAAATTTGGGCAAGATCTAAACGTGCATTTACATTGTCTTTGCTCTTTCCTGGCGTATCCAAAACTGTATGAAACAAATTATCAAAACAGTTCTTCTCAATATGCATGACATCTAACATGTGTCGGACCAACAAATCAGACCAATATGGCAAATCCCAAAATATGCTACGTTTAATCCAATTGTGTTCTTTCCCAAAACCAGAAATTTTCTGTTGGTTTATTGTGGGACCAAAAGTGATGGGAGGTAATGAAAATACAACCGATTTTAACTCCGAACCTGATAGCATTTTTGGAGGTCCATCCCTTTCAACTGTTCCTTTTCTGAAATGAGATCTGTTTCTGCGAAAAGGATGATCAGCTGGAAGAAATCTGCGATGACAGTCAAAATAACAAGGTTTCTTTCCATGAATGAGCATAAATGCTTTGTTCTCTCCCATACAGTAAGGACATGATTTTTGACCATGTGTACTCCAGCCAGATAACATCCCATAAGCCGGGAAGTCACTTATTGTCCACATCAATGCTGCTCTCAGTATGAAATTCTGTTTCGTTGCAACATCATATGTACTGACACCAGTACTCCACAATAAATTTAATTCATCAATCAATGGCTTCAAATAAACATCAATATTTTTCTTCGGATGTCCTGGAATTAGTAAAGTCAAAAAGATATATGGCTCCTTCATCAACATCCATGGAGGTAAATTATACGGAGTTAAAAAAACAGGCCAACATGAATATTGACTACCATAAGATCCAAACGGACAGAAACCATCAGTGGAAAGGCCCAGTCGAACATTTCTAGCTTCTAAAGCAAATGATGGATGCACTCTATCAAAATGTTTCCTTGAATCACCATCGGCTGGATGATTCAAGCTTTTATCGGTTGAAATATTCTCTTTATGCCATGACATCATTGTCGCTGTATTCTTAGACATGAATAAACGCTGAAGTCTGGATGTAAGCGGAAAATATCTCAGCTGTTTTACAGGAATCAAACCAGACTTCCCGTGTTGTCCTTCTTTATATCTCTGTTGCCCACATGTGGGACAACTATCCAACGACTCATTTTCCCCTGAATATAAAATGCAGTCATTTGAACATGCATGAATCTTCTGACAAGTAAGTCCCAAATTTCGAACCAACCTCTTACTTTCATAGTAATTTGCAGGTAAAACATTTCCTTCGGGTAACAGTGTTTTCAGCAAAGAAAATATCTGGTCAAAACATGTGTTTGACATTCCGTTATCTGATTTGATGGCCATAAATTTTGCAACTGCTTCTAATTTGCTCATCTTGCAGCCAGGATATAATGCATCCTCAGCAGACTTCAACAACTCATAAAATTCAGACGGTCCCAACTCAGGATTTGAAGCTATATCAGCCGGAGTTTCTGTATGTTGAACAGATGAACCTGCAACATCATGTACTAAATCTTGAAACTGGGATGGATCCGGAATCAAGTTGGTATCACCTGCTCTGGAACTGCGTTCACCGTGTTGATACCAAAAAACATAATCTGCTTGAAAACCAAAACGCAAGAGATGTTCCCCCACTTTGTCAAACGTGTCAAACGTTCTCAATGCACATTTTCTGCAAGGGCATTTTATCTTTCCTTCTGAAACAAATTCTGAATTTGATGCCGCAAATGATAAAAAAATCTCCACACCCTCTATATATACTGGATTTAAACCAGAACCATTTGGATTTCTACGTTGATTTATCCATATGCGGTCATCTAATAATGACTGTTGACGACCTCGCTGTTCCATATTTTTCTATAAAATATAAAAGCATTACTGGTTTTGAATAATTTGTTAGAAAAAACACTCAAGCAAGGATTACTAATTATTACAATTTATTACTAATTATTACAATTTATTGCTAATTATTACTATTTATTACTAATTTAGCAATACTTAGCAATACTTAGCAAAAGGAAAACTGCATGAATAATGAAAGGAAATTTGATAATCATCGTTGTGGAGATGGTTATAAATTTTCCCTTCATTATCCAAGCAGATTTCGTTTACTAATTATTAGTAATAAAAAAAATATTATCAATATTTACGAAAAAACAATATTAATATTATTAAAATAATAAAAAAAATTAAAAAATATTAAAATTATCAATATTCAGAACGAACTTTGTTCTATTATTAACATGTTCAAATCTTAAAGGGTCGTCAATTGTCAGGTCATGCGCAATAAAAAGTTTGTGTCAGCCATGTCTAATGTAAACTCTATAATTGTCCTTGCATGGTTGATCACTTCGCAAGTAATGTTGCAATCAGACAAACCAAGTCATTCCCTTCTTAACTATAAGAATTATCTCACATGAACCTCTACATAGATCATTCTTCCTTAAAAATTTGAGGGGATATCATTATTTTTCCCTTAAATTTTCAAGGAAGAATGGTCTATGTAAAGGTTCATGTGAGATGATTCTTATAGATAAGAAGGGAATGACTTGGTTTGTCTGATTGCAACATTACTTTTGAAGTGATCGACCATGCAAGAACAATTATAGAGTTTACATTGGACATGGCTGACAGAAACTTTTTATTGCGCATGACCTGACAATTAGCGACCCTTTAAGATTTGAACATGTTAAGAATAGAGCAAAATCTGTTGTAAATATTGATAATTTTAATATTTTATAAATTTTTATTATTTTAATAATATTAATATTTTTTTCATAAATATTGATAATATAATTTTTTTTGCTAAGTGTTCTTGAGTATTCCTGAAAATTCCTGAGTATTCCTGATTATTTGTGAGTATTCGTGAGTATTCGTGATTATTCGTGAGTATTCGTGATTATTCGTGAGTATTCGTGAGTATTCCTGAGTATTCCTGATTATTCCTAATTATTCCTAATTATTTGCAATTATTCCTAATTATTTGCAATTATTGGTAATTATTGGCAATTATTGGTCATTATTGGCAATTATTACTAATTATTCCTAATTAATCCTAATTATTCCTAATTAATCCTATTTAATCCTAATTATTCCTAATTATTCCTAATTATTCCTAATTATTGCTAATTATTACTAATTATTGCTAATTATTTCTAATTATTGCTAATTATTTCTAATTATTCCTAATTATTTCTAATTATTGCTAATTATTGCTAATTATTGGTAATTATTTCTAATTATTTCTAATTATTCGTAATTATTACTAATTATTGGTAATTAATACTAATTATTGGTAATTATTGCTAATTATTGGTAATTATTGCTAATTATTGGTAATTATTGCTAATTATTGGTAATTATTACTAATTATTGGTAATTAATACTAATTATTGGCAATTATTACTAATTATTGGTAATTATTACTAATTATTGGTAATTATTACTAATTATTGGTAATTATTACTAATTATTGGTAATTATTACTAATTATTGGTAATTATTACTAATTATTCGTAATTAATACTAATTATTCCTAATTAGTACTAATTATTCCTAATTATTGTTAATTATTCCTAATTATTACTAATTTTTGTTAATTATTCCAAATTATTACTAATTATTGTTAATTATTGGTAATTAATACTAATTATTGGTAATTAATACTAATTATTGGTAATTAATACTAATTATTGGTAATTAATACTAATTATTGGTAATTATTACTAATTATTCCTAATTAATACTAATTATTGGTAATTATTACTAATTATTCCTAATTAATACTAATTATTACTAATTATTGCTAATTATTGGTAATTATTACTAATTATTGTTAATTATTCCTAATTATTACGAATTATTGTTAATTATTCCTAATTATTACTAATTATTGGTAATTATTACTAATTATTGGTAATTATTACTAATTATTCGTAATTAATACTAATTATTCCTAATTAGTACTAATTCTTCCTAATTATTGTTAATTATTCCTAATTATTACTAATTATTGTTAATTATTCCTAATTATTACTAATTGTCGTTAATTATTCCTAATTAATACTAATTATTGGTAATTAATACTAATTATTGGTAATTAATACTAATTATTGGTAATTAATACTAATTATTGGTAATTAATACTAATTATTGGTAATTAATACTAATTATTCCTAATTAATACTAATTATTGGTAATTATTACTAATTATTCCTAATTAATACTAATTATTCGTAATTATTCCTACTTATTGTTAATTATTCCTAATTATTACTAATTATTGTTAATTATTCCTAATTATTACTAATTATTGGTAATTATTCCTAATTATTACTAATTATTGGTAATTAATACTAATTATTGGTAATTAATACTAATTATTGGTAATTAATACTAATTATTGGTAATTAATACTAATTATTCCTAATTAATACTAATTATTCCTAATTAATACTAATTATTGGTAATTATTACTAATTATTCCTAATTAATACTAATTATTCCTAATTATTACTAATTATTGTTAATTATTCCTAATTATTACTAATTATTGTTAATTATTCATAATTAATACTAATTATTGGTAATTAAGACTAATTATTGGTAATTAAGACTAATTATTGGTAATTAATACTAATTATTGGTAATTAATACTAATTATTCCTAATTAATACTAATTATTGGTAATTAATACTAATTATTCCTAATTAATACAAATTAATCCTAATTATTCCGAATTATTACTAATTATTCCTAATTATTACTAATTATTCCTAATTATTCCTAATTATTGTTAATTATTCCTAATTATTCCTAATTATTGTTAATTATTCCTAATTATTACTAATTATTGTTAATTATTCCTAATTATTACGAATTATTGGTAATTAATACTAATTATTACGAATTATTGGTAATTAATACTAATTATTACGAATTATTGGTAATTAAGACTAATTATTGGTAATTAAGACTAATTATTGGTAATTAATACTAATTATTGGTAATTAATACTAATTATTTGTAATTAATACTAATTATTTGTAATTAATACTAATTATTTGTAATTAATACTAATTATTCCTAATTAATACTAATTATTTGTAATTAATACTAATTATTCCTAATTATTCCTAATTATTCCTAATTATTCCTAATTATTACTAATTAATACTAATTATTCCTAATTATTCCTAATTATTACTAATTATTCCTAATTATTCCTAATTATTACTAATTATTGTTAATTATTCGTAATTATTGTTAATTATTCCTAATTATTACTAATTATTGTTAATTATTCCTAATTATTACGAATTATTGGTAATTAATACTAATTATTGGTAATTAATACTAATTATTGGTAATTAATACTAATTAGAGGTAATTAATACTAATTATTGTTAATTATTGGTAATTATTACTAATTATTCTTAATTATTGATAATTATTAGTAATTAAATGAATAATTATCAATAATTAGAAATAATTACCAATAATTACAAATAATAACATTATTAATATATTTTATTATTAATATTAAAATAATATAATTTTCTAATTTATATACAGTTCTGTTTTCATCTGTGCGTTTTCTATCTCCACATACAAATAATACATGTGAAGACAGCAAACACACAGATGAAAAAAGAACTGTATATATATAAAAAATTATATTATTTTAATATTAATAATAAAATAAACTAATAATGTAATAATGTTCTTATTCTTAATTATTGGTATTTATTACTAGTTATTAATATTTATTCTTAATTACTAAAAATTATTACTAATTATTCCTAATTACCATATAAACAATTAAAAATAATTAAATTACAACTAATTAATAATAATAAAAACTAATAAAAAATTAAAAATAAATAAAAAATTAAAATAAAGATAAATACCTGGAAAATTGATCTGTTCTGATCGTTCTTCAAAACTTTAATATCGGCTCCGGAGAAAAAACTTACACTAGAGAAAAACTCAACTCTAGAAATATGATTCTGAGAGAGAGAGAAGATAAGGAATGAGAATGAAATGAAAAAAACGGATGGGGGTATTTATAGGTTAGATTAGTTGCGACGGGCTCATTTGCGACGGGATTCCCGTCGCAACTAGTATTATTTGCGACGGGTCCCGTCGCAAATACCTTAGCCAACATTTATTACGGTCAACCGGTAAATAGTTATTTGCGACGGGCCCCGTCACAAATAACCCTCTGCCGACATAGTAGTTGCGACGGGGGAATATTCCCGTCGCAAATACCATTTACCGCCGCCGGTTATTTGCGACGGGAATATTCCCCCGTCGCAAATACGTTTCCCGCGATTTGTTATTTGCGACGGGAATATTTCCCCGTCGCAAATACGTTTCCCGCGATTTGGAGCGCATCGCGGGAAAACTATTTGCGACGGGTCCCCGTCGCAAATACGTTTCCCGCGATTTGGCGCGCATCGCGGGAAAACGATTTGCGACGGGGAAAAAAATCCCGTCGCAAAAGCCTCCTTATTTGCGACGGGAAAATACCCCCGTCGCAAATAATTTTTTAACATGACTATTTGCGACGGGAATAAATCCCGTCGCAAATAACCCGTCGCAATTGCTCATTTTTCCCGTAGTGATCTAGTATAATGTAAAGTCCATGTATACTAATCTCGGGTCACTATAGTTGGTATCCAAATAATTTTTTAGTCAACATTTGGGAAATTTAATGGGAAAAAATTAGTGAGATAACTGTGGATATTTATAAGGATATATCAAGGGATTTCTCTAACGATAAGTATGTGGTTTCATCGATGTAAAAGAAGGTTTCATGAATTATACATCCTATAAATAAATATTCATGATTATGTAGTTTTTTTAAATGAGAAGTGTTATTCACACTAAGATTTATAGTTTTATTCAATTGTGGGAACTAGATGTAATTGTTTTGAAATTTAATGTTTCAAATGTTTAATTTATGGGAATTATGAAAATTGTTGTCCGTATTGAAAACCTCAATAATAGAATCAGGAAGGTGGTAGCACTATTGGTTATACTACCGAAGATAAAGAGGTTTTAAATGATAATTGAATGGTAAGTGATGTTCTAACAATATTTTTTCAATTAAATTTGAGAACAACAATTAGGTTTTTGTTGATAAACCGAATGACATGATTCATATTTTATATTATAGGAAAGGGATATTAAGGAATAAAATTATTATGCATATGTAATGGTTTAAGCACTACTAGAAAAGGGGGCAGTGGAGCCCCCCAGACTCGGGCGACCGCCATTGGC
The DNA here is from genome assembly GCA_963277665.1 of Viscum album. Lineage (NCBI taxonomy): Eukaryota > Viridiplantae > Streptophyta > Magnoliopsida > Santalales > Viscaceae > Viscum > Viscum album. The sequence goes on from OY728121.1 coordinate 1,317,312,828, forward strand.
GGTCGCTAAAGATAACCAATAGCGACCGCCAATGGCGGTCGCTAACCTGCATAAAAAAAACGGGGGGCTTCTGCCCCCCCCCCCCACCCCGCGCCCCCTCCATCGCAGCCCTAACCCCCTCCCTCCCTCGCCGCCCTCCCTCGCCGCCCTCCCCTCCCCCGCCGCCCGGCCTCCCCCGCCGCCCGGCCTCCCACGCCGCCCGCCCTTCCCCACCGCCTGCCCTCCCCCGCCGCTCGGCCTCCCCCGCCGCACGGCCTCCCCCGCCACCCGCCCTCCCCCGACGCCTGCAATCCGGCCTCCGGCCGGCACCCTCCGGCCTCTCGGCCCTCCCCCCCCCCCCCCCACACCCGGATGGCACCCGCACCCCGGACAGCCCCCGCCGCGCACTCCGTACCTCCCCCCGCACCCCGGACGCCTCCCCGCACCCCGGACAACACCCCCCCCGGCGCACTTCGGACCGCCCCCCGCACCCCGGACGCCTCCCCGCACCCCGGACAGCCCCCCCCCCCCCCCCCCCCCCCCCCCCCGCGCACTCCGGACTGCCCCCCGCACCCCGGACGCCTCCCCGCACCCCGGACAGCCCCCCCTGCACTCGGACACCCCCCTCTGAACCCGGACAGCACCCCCGCACCCGGACAGCCCCCCCCCCCCCGCACTCGGACACCCCCCCTCCAAACCCGGACAACCCCCCCGCACCCCGGACAGGCCCCCCGCACCCCGGACACCCCACCCCGCACCCCCGAAAGCCCCCCTTCACCCCAGACAGCCCCCCTCCCCTGCACCCCGGACACCCCCGCACCCTGAACACCCCTTCCCGCACCCCTGACAGGCCCCCGACACCCCGAACACCCCTCCCCGCACCTCGGACAGCCCCCCCCCCCCCCCCCTCGCTGCCCGTCCCTCGTCCCCTCACCGCCTCCTCTCCTCCAACTCCCCGCCGCCGCCGCCGCCCGTCCCCTCCCTTGCCGCACCGCCTTTGGCTCCGGCTCCCCTTCGCTGCCTCCTCTCCCTCGCAGCACCACCTTCGTCTCCCCTCCCTTTCAGGTTTGTAGCTCAATCAGGTAACATGAGCTTTCAGTTACATTATTATTTTATCAATGGTTCATAAACAAATGGTTAATATTTATTTTGAATATAGTTGATTTGAAAAATGTAAATGTAATAAGTATTGTGTAAATGTTTGTTATACAGATATTATTATGGATAAGAGTTGGATTGATCTTCCAAATCGAACGTCTAGAGAATATTTCAATGGCATTATGCAGTTTATTGACTTCACGAGAGGATTTGAAAGTGACTATATTAGTTGTCCATGTAGAAAATGTGCTAACAGATATCAATTCACACGAGATACTGTGAGGGAGCACCTTTTCATTAATGGATTTCTGAAAAATTATAAGAGTTGGACTCGTCATAGAGAAGAATATGTTCGTTGTCAAAATACAGATGCAGCTCAGATGGATGTTGATGCAAGGATGACTGATCCAATGCATGAAATGCTTACTGAAATGGTACGTGGGTTTGATCCTGAAGGCATTGACATCCAGAATCTTGAGACAGGTGAGATAAATCTTCTCTCTGGTGCATATCGTGATTCGAGGAGGTTTTATGAAGTACTTGATGATGCGAAAACAGAATTATATCCTGGATGTACTTCTTACAATAAACTGTCGTTTATCGTGGAGTTGTTGCATTTGAAGACGTTGAATAATTGGTCAGACACATCATTCGACATGCTTTTGGTTTTATTGAAAAAATTTCTTCCTGTCGACGCAAAGATTCCTGAGTCGTATTACTATGCTCGTAAGTTGACAGAGAACTTAGGTTTTACATATGAGACTATAGATGCATGTGCAAACAACTGTATGTTGTTTAGAAATGAAACTGCTCATTTGGATATTTGTACGGTTTGTGGCGCTTCCAGGTGGAAAGAGAACAGGGGAAATAAGACTCATCAAAGTCAGATTGCGATACAGGGGAAACCGATTGCCGTAAAGAAAATGTGTTACTTTCCCCTTAAACCAAGGTTGAAAATATTTTTTATGTCATCTAATGTTTCTAATTTAAGGAGATGGCATGCAGAAAGAGTTCATGAAAGTGACATGTTAACCCACCCGGCAGACTCTCATGCATGGAAGGATTTTGATAAGAGACATCCCGACTTTGCTAAAGATGTTCGTAATGTCCGATTGGGATTGGCAGCAGATGGTTTCAATCCATTCAAGTCTATGGTTGGTGCAACTCATAGCACATGGCCCGTGGTGTTGGTTCCATATAATCTTCCTCCGTGGCTTTGTATGAAGCAACAATTTATATTAATTTCCACTCTTATTGATGGACCTAAAAGTCCAGGGGATAAGATTGATGCTTACCTTCATCCATTGATTGATGAGTTGAATGAATTTTGGGGCGATGGTGTGATGACTTATGACTGCGAAACGAATGAAATGTTCAAACTGCATGCTGCTTTATTGTGGACAATCAATGACTTCCCAACTTATGCAAATTTATCAGGCTGGAGTACGAAAGGGGAATTTGCTTTCCCTTGTTGCAATAAAAGTAAAAAATATGTATGTCTTAAACATTCCAAAAAATGGGCATACATGGGTCACAGGCGTTTTCTCCCTCCCCAGCACAGGTTCAGAAAGGACAGAGTGGCATTTGATGGTTCTAGAGAGTTTAGCCCAGCACCAAAGATCATGACAGGAGTCGAAATGTTATTGCAGATTGAGGATGAAAACATCCGCACGGTATATGAAATTCAGGATTTGGTGGCTCCTCCAGTACATAATATTCGTGCTGTGGGTAGGCAGCGCAGTCACAATTGGAAAAAGAAAAGTATTTTTTATAGTCTTCCGTATTGAAAAACTAACATGTTGAGGCATAATTTGGATGTCATGAACATTGAAAAAAATGTTTGTGATAACATATTGTGGACCATTTTAGGTGTCAGTGGAAAGTCAAAGGACCATGTTAATGCACGTCGTGATTTGGAAGAAATGGGTTTAAGGAAACAGTTGCATTTACAATTAGCTGAGGAAAACAAGGCATATATGTCTGCTGCACAGTATTCGATGACTACAGAGGAGAAAGGGACATTTCTTTCCACTTTGAAGATGGTCAAGGTGCCTGATGGTTACTCTTCTAATATTTCAAAGTGTGTGAATCTGACGAGCAAGAGATTGCAAGGGTTGAAAAGTCATGACAATCACATATTACTTCAGCAGTTGATTCCAATCGCAATTTGTGATTGTTTATCCCCCAATGTTGTTCAGCCCTTGATTGAGATGAGTAATGTTTTTAGACAGCTTTGTTTAAGAAACCAACGAATGAGTGATTTAAAAAGTTTGCAGGACCGAATTGTACTTACACATTGTCACTTTGAGAAACATTTTCCCCCCTCATTTTTCGATGTTATGGTCCACTTGACGGTGAACCTAAATGATGAAGTAATGGCTGCTGGTCCAGTGCAATTCAGGTGGATGTATCCTATTGAACGGTATTTGAGTACATTGAAAATATTTGTACGCAACAGAGCTCGTCCAGAGGCATCAATAGCCAATGGTTATTTGATGGATGAGTGTACTACCTTTTGTGCAGAATATCGTACGGATGTTGAAACAAAATTAGATAAGCCCTCTCGGATTCATGATGGTCCAGTTGGAGAAGGAACCACATTTGATATGGACAACATCGAGTGGATACAAGCACATCGATATATCTTGTTAAATACTCCATCAGTTGCACTATTAATGCGGTAAGTATCTTATCAATGTTCTTGTATAACTTTTACATGTTTTATTTTCATAAGTTGATCTTTTAAACATCGCGTAATCATTTGCAGGAAACACATTAATGAGATAAAAGAAGAGATGCATCGTGCGACTGAGTTCCAAATTCAACAATCTCATTATGCGCCATTTCATGATTGGTTCAAGGATTATGTATGTATAAATTGATTTTCATTATGAGTGAAGTATTAAACTAATTCTTTCTGCATATATCAGTATTGATTTTTATAAATTATGTAGGTTCGTAAGCTCAGGGAGTTAGGGGACCCCATGCTACCTGAAGTATTTATCCAACTGGTTGAGGGTCCATCTATAACGGCTCGTCGTTACAAAGCTATTGATGCTAATGGTTTTCGATTTCTAATTAAATATGTTGACGACAAACAAGAAACACAAAACAGTGGCATCGGTTGTCCCTTTTTCGATTCTGGTTATTACTATGGTCAATTGATAGACATCATTGAATTTGTAGACACACACGGTTTGAAGTACATATTGTTAAAGAGTAATTGGGTTGATCCAGTGCATGGATGTAAAGTCGATCAATATCATTTTTCATTGGTGAATTTTAACTATATGTTATACAGAAATAATGAACGAGTTGAGAATTAACCTTTGATTTTGACATCACAAGCGGAACAATTATTCTTCGTTACTTTTCCTTCGGATCCAAGTTGGCAAGTTGTTGTCAAAATGTCTCGGCGAGGAGTGTTTTTATTTGAAGAATATGAACCTGAGACTGTTCCGTTTGTTTACCAACAACTTGATCAACATACCGTAGTTCAACGTGAAGAAGATATTAATTGGGTCAGAGCGGCTGTTGAAGGAGAAACGGTCGATTTTCATGCTTAATGAAAGGTATAATTGTTTTCCCGCTATTCAGTAGAATGTCCTAGGATATCATAAATTATCTAATCATTTTATAAATCCTTATAAGTTTTAATCCTCACTTTTGTAAGTTAATTCAGTCATAAATATTTAGGTTGATTAACTTTCTGATTTTTTAAAATTCATTCACAAATAATTATTCAATCCATTTTTTGTTTGATTAACAGTTGTACAAGTTTGATTTATTAAGAACAATCCAATTTATCTTTTAAACACTTTGGACTCATTACTGATATTTTGTTTGACTGCAGACATGTCAGGGGAAGAGGCAGAAAATCCACATCATCCATCTGAGGCATCTACGTCTCAGGGTCGAGGTATGTTTGAATGTCATTGTCTATATTTTTTATATAATTGACATATATATATATATAACATTTGTCAATTTATATATAAAATTGTTTTCAACAGGGTTAGACTCGGCTCCTTCTTCCTCTCGAAGGAGAAGCCCTGGTCGTGGAATATTATCATGGAATTCCGACACGACGATAGATGTTTCATTTGATGAGGTATTTCATCCCGTGGGACCGAATGCCCCGACATTTATTCATCAGCTGGGTCATATCATACGTGACCCACATCGATTTCCATTGACCACGCGTGATTGGGCTTCTATCCCTCAGGACACATTAGATCGTCTATGGAGGGAGGATCAGGTAAGAAAATAATTTTACTTTATTTTCTATTTATAAATAATACTAATATGTTTGATTATTTTCATTATAGAAAAATTTGAAAGTATGCCCTGAAGAGTTTCGGCCCGTGTGTATGAGCAAATGCCGTAAGCTGTGGAAAGATTATAAAGGCAAAGTGAAGAGGGACCACTGGGTACCAAATGTGGGTGCCCTTGACATTTTGGAAAAAGTCCCGAGAGGTGTCCTTCCGGCTCAGTGGTGTGACTTGGTTTCATATTGGTCTACTGAGGGTGTTGCGGTTTGTATATTAATTATTTTGCTGTATATATATTTTCAAGAATATGTGATTTGTTTGAAATTTGAATGAATTGAATGTAGGAGGTGTCAACATGCCATTCGGAGAATCGAGCGTTGCAGGGACCAGCTCACAGGCTCGTGACTCGTCACGTGTCTCAGATCCGACATGAGGTATATATTATTCATTTTTTAATTAATTAATTAATATGGTTTTGTGTTTATATTCTTTTAATATACAGTTGCGAGGGCAAGGTGCAGAAACTAATAAAATGTCGGTGTGGATAAGGACTCGTGATCGCAATGATCCAGAGGTTGCAGCATTGATAGTAAGTGTCTGTACTTACCAATAATTACTTAAATCTATATATTAACATATATATATTTATATATATTTAGATATTTCACAGGATCAATTTGAAGCTGAGTTAGAACATCTGCCAGAGGACCAGCGACAGCTTCCCATGCGACGAGATGAGATCTTTCATCGCATTATTGGTCGGGACGAGCATGGCTATAGTTTGACCTATGGAGCAGGGATTCCTCGTTCTGTAGTGTCACGCGCTGCGGTTGTTGGTCCTGCTGTTGCTCATATGACACAGCAGATGTCAGATTTTGAGGCACGGTTGCGCGCTTCCGAGGAGACAAATGCGCAATTGACAGCTGAGGTTAGAGCACTGCGGGAATATGTGTGTCGAGCTGATGGTACAGGGGATCATACGACGCAGGTATATACTGTATTTATTTATTTAATTTAAATTATTTTTGTTATTAAAATATTTATAATGTTTATTTGTTGTAGGCACCTGGCCCACCAGAAGGAGGTAGCAGTGATGGAAACATGTGACGCACCATATATTCACGAGATATGGTTTTTGTTTTTACTGGTAGGGTTGACATTGATGTACTGTATTTATTCATTTAAGTAATGCATTATTACCATCCATGGTGGTCTTTTAAATATTTTATACACATATTGGGTTTTTGATCAGATAATCTTGAATGATTCTACATTTGAAAAAGTCAAACTAATTCCAACAGATCAATAAATCTGATATTATAGATTATGTATTACCCAATATATTTTTTATAAATTTTTGTATGGTATCGATAAAAGAAATATGTATTAATTAGATGTTATCACTTTTATTTTTCACTTTTGTAATCAATGGGATGGCCTTTTCACCCCCGGAGAGCCCCCCGCACCCCCATACAGCCCCCCGCACGCCCGTACAGCCCCCCCCGCACCCCCGTAAAACCCCCCCTCACCCCCGTACAACCCCCCGCACCCCCGTACTGCCCCCGCCAACCCCGTACAGTCCCCCGCCACCCCCGTACAGCCCCCAGCCACCCCCGTACAGCCCCCCGCACCCCCGTACAGCCCCCCCCGCACCCCCGTACAACCCCCCGCACCCCCGTACTGCGCTCCGCCACCCCCGTACAGCCCACCGCCACCCCCGTACAGCCCCCCTGCACCCCCGTACAGCCCCCCGCACCCCCGTACAGCCCCCCCCCCCCCCGCACCCCCGTACACCCCCTGCACCCCCGTACAGCCCCCGCCACCCCCGTACAGGCCCCCGCCACCCCCCGTACAGCCCCCCGCACCAACGTACAGCCCCCCCCCCTGCACCCCCTTATAGACCCCCGCACCCCCGTACAGCCCCCCCGCACCCCCGTACAACCCCCCGCACCCCCGTACTGCCCCCCGCCACCCCCGTACAGCCCCCCCACCACCCCCGTACAGCCCCCTGCACCCCCGTACAGCCCCCCTCACCCCCGTACAGCCCCCCCCCCCCCCCCCCCCCCCGCACCCCCGTACATCCCCCCCCTGCACCCCCGTACAGCCCTCCGCCACCCTCGTACAGCCCCCCGACACCCCCGTACAGCCCCCCGACACCCCCGTACAACCTCCCGCACCCTCGTACAGCCCCCCTCCACCCCCGTACAGCCCCCCGCACCCCCCGTGCAGCCCCCCGATTGTGTCTTTTTCAGCAGCGCGGCGCGCGCTGAAATGGCGCGTTGGGGGGTCAAAACCACCTGAACGACCTCCGAATTCCACAAAACCGTACGACAACATCCGCGGCGTGAATTGTGAAATGGTCGGCCAGACGGAACCTCATTCGGAGGTGCCGTGTGACCGCGGCAGCCGGAAACGCGTTTCCGGCGCCATAAAACACCAAAACGGCGTGCGGCGGTCCCATTCGGAGCAAACGTGCTCCGAAAGACATGAAACCGCACGGGAACGATAGAAATATTATTCCTGAGATGTAGGAGGAGGCCGCACGTCCATCGGACGTGCGGTGCGCGTGGCACGTCCGATTGTGTCGTTTTCAGCAGCATGGCGCGCGCTGAAATGACGCGTTGGGGGGTCAAAACCACCCGAACGACCTCTGAATGCCACGAAACCGTACGACAACATCCGGGGCGTGAATTTTGAAATGGTCGGCCAGACAGCACCTCATTCGGAGGTGCCGTGTGACCGCGGCGGCCGGAAACACGTTTCCGGCGCCAAAAAACACCAAAACGGCGTGCGGCGGTCCCATTCGGAGCAAACGTGCTCCGAAAGACCTGAAACCACTCGGGAAACGATAGAAATATTATTTCTGAGATGCAGGAGGAGGCCGCACATCCATCGGACGTGCGGTGCGTGCGGCACGTCTGATTGTGTCGTTTTCAGCAGCGCGGCGCGCGCTGAAATGGCGCGTTGGGGGGTCAAAAGCACCCGAACGACCTCCGAATGCCACGAAACCGTAAGACAACATCCGGGGAGTGAATTTTGAAATGGTCGGCCAGACGGCACCTCATTCGGAGGTGCCGTGTGACCGTGGCGGCCAGAAACGCGTTTCCGGCGCCATAAAACACCAAAACGGCGTGCGGCGGTCCAATTCGGAGAAAACGTGCTCCAAACGACCTGAAACCGCACGGGAACGATAGAAATATTATTCCTGAGATGCAGAAGGAGGCCGCACGTCCATCGGACGTGCGGTGCGCGCGGCACGTCCGATTGTGTCGTTTTCAGCAGCGCGGCGCGCGCTGAAATGGCGCGTTGGGGGGTCAAAACCACCCGAACGACCTCCGAATTCCACGAAACCGTACAAAAACATCCGGGGCGTGAATTGTGAAATGGCGGCCAGACGGCACCTCATTCGGAGGTTCCGTGTGACCGCGGCGGCCGGAAACGCGTTTCCGGCGCCATAAAACACCAAAACGGCGTGCGGCGGTCCCATTAGGAGAAAACGTGCTCCGAAAGACATGAAACCGCACGGGAACGATAGAAATATTATTTCTGAGATGCAGGAGGAGTCGGCACGTCCATCGGACGTGCGGTGCGCGCGGCACGTCCGATTGTGTCGTTTTCAGCAGCGCGGTGCACGCTGAAATGGCGCGTTGGGGGGGCAAAACCACCCGAACGACCTCCGAATTCCACGAAACCGTACGACAACATCCGGGGCGTGAATTGTGAAATGGTCGGCTAGACGGCACCTCATTCGGAGGTGCCGTGTGACCGCAGCGGCCGGAAACGCGTTTCCGGCGCCATAAAACACCAAAACGGCGTGCGGCGGTCCCATTCGGAGCAAAGGTGCTCCGAAAGACCTGAAACCGCACGGGAATGATAGAAATATTATTCTTGAGATGCAGGAGGAGGCCACACGTCCATCGGACGTGCGGTACGCGCGGCACGTCCGATTGTGTCGTTTTCAGCAGCGCGGCGCGCGCTGAAATGGCGCGTTGGGGGGTCAAAACCATTCGAACGACCTCCGAATGCCACGAAACCGTACGAAAACATCCGGGGCATGAATTTTGAAATGGTCGCTAGACGGAACCTCATTTGGAGGTGCCGTGTGACCGCGGCGGCCGGAAACGCCTTTCCGGCGCCATAAAACACCAAAACGGTGTGCGACGGTCCAATTCGGAGCAAACGTGCTCCGAACGACCTGAAACCGCACGGGAACGATAGAAATATTATTCCTGAGATGCAGGAGGAGGCCTCACGTCCATCGGACATGCGGTGCGCGCGACACGTCCGATTGTGTCATTTTCAGCAGTGCGGCGCGCGCTGAAATGGCGCGTTGGGGGGTCAAAACCACCCGAACGACCTCCGAATGCCACGAAACCGTACGAAAACATCCGGGGCGTGAATTGTGAAATGGTCGGCCAGACGGAACCTCATTCGGAGGTGCCGTGTGACCGCGGCGGCCGGAAACGCGTTTCCGGCGCCACAAAACACCAAAACGGCGTGCGGCAGTCCCATTCAGAGAAAACGTGCTCCGAAAGACCTGAAACCGCACGAAAACGATAGAAATATTATTCCTGAGATGCAGGAGGAGGCCTCACGTCCATCGGACGTGCGGTGCGCGTGGCACGTCTGATTGTGTCGTTTTCAGCAGCGCGGCGCGCGCTGAAATGGCGCGTTGGGGGGTCAAAACCACCCGAACGACCTCCGAATGCCACGAAACCGTACGACAACATCCGGGGCATGAATTTTAAAATGGTCGGCCAGACGACACCTCATTTGGAGTGAGGTGCCGTGTGACCGCGGCTGCCGGAAATGCGTTTACGGCGCCAAAAAACACCAAAACGGCGTGCGGCGGTCCAATTCGGAGCAAACGTGCTCCGAACGACCTGAAACCGCACGGGAACGATAGAAATATTATTCCTGAGATGCAGGAAGAGGCCGCACGTCCATCGGACGTGCGGTGCGCGCGGCACATCCGATTGTGTCCTTTTCAGCAGCGCGGCGCGCGCTGAAATGGCGCGTTGGGGGGTCAAAACCACCCGAACGACCTCCGAATGCCACGAAACCGTACGACAACATCCGGGGCGTGAATTTTGAAATGGTCGACTAGAAGGCACCTCATTCGGTGGTGCCGTGTGACCGCGGCGGCCAGAAATGCGTTTCCGGCGCCATAAAACACCAAAACGGCGTGCGGCGGTCCCATTCAGAGCAAAAGTGCTCCGAAAGACCTGAAACCGCACGGGAACGATAGAAATATTATTCCTGAGATGCAGGAGGAGGCCACACGTCCATCGGACGTGCGGTGCGTGCGGCACGTCCGATTGTGTCGTTTTCAGCAGCGCGGCGCGCGCTGAAATGGCGCGTTGGGGGTCAAAACCACCCGAAGGACCTCTGAATGCCACGAAACCGTACGAAAACATCCGGGGCGTGAATTGTGAAATGGTCGGCCAGACGGCACCTCATTCGGAGGTTCCGTTTGACCGCGGCGACCGGAAACGCGTTTCCGGCGCCGCAAAACACCAAAATGGCGTGCGGCGGTCCAATTCGGAGCAAATGTGCTCTGAACGACCTGAAACCGCACGGGAACGATAGAAATATTATTCCTGAGATGCAGGAGGAGGCCGCACGTCCATCAGACGTACGGTGCGCACGACACGTCCGATTGTGTCGTTTTCAGCAGCGCGGCGCGCGCTGAAATGGCGCGTTGGGGGGTCAAAACCACCCGAACGACCTCTGAATGCCACGAAACCGTACGAAAACATCCGGGGCGTGAATTGTGAAATGTTCAGCCAGACAACACCTCATTTGGAGGTGCCGTTTGACGACGGCAGCCGGAAACGCGTTTCCGGCGCCCTAAAACACCAAAACGGAGTGCGGTGGTCCAATTCGGAGCAAACGTGCTCCGAACGACCTGAAACCGCACGAGAACGATAAAATATTATTCCTGAGATTCAGTAGGAGTCCGCACATCCATCGGACGTGCGGTGCGCGCGGCACGTCCGATTGTGTCGTTTTCAGCAGCGCGGCGCGCGCTGAAATGGCGCGTTGGGGGGTCAAAACCACCCGAACGACCTCCAAATGCCACGAAACCGTACGAAAACATCCGGGGCGTGAATTTTGAAATGGTCGGCCAGACGGAACCTCATTCGGAGGTGCCGTGTGACCGCGGCGGCCGGAAACGCGTTTCCGGTGCCATAAAACACCAAAACGGCGTGCGGTGGTCCCATTCGGAGCAAACGTGCTCCGAAAGACCTGAAACCGCACGGAAACGATAGAAATCTTATTCCTGAGATGCAGGAGGAGGTCGAACGTCCATCGGACATGCGGTGCGCGCGGCACGTCCGATTGTGTCGTTTTCAACAGCGCGGCGCGTGCTGAAATGGCGCGTTGGGGGGTCAAAACCACCCGAACGACCTCCGAATGCCACAAAACCATACGACAACATCCGGGGAGTGAATTGTGAAATGTTCGGCCAGACGGCACCTCATTCGGAGGTGCCGTGTGACCGCGGTGGCCTGAAACGCGTTTCCGGCGCCATAAAACACCAAAACGGCGTGCGGCGGTCCCATTCGGAGCAAACGTGCTCCGAAAGACCTGAAACCGCACGTGAACGATAGAAATATTATTCCTGAGATGAAGGAGGAGGCCACACGTCCATCGGACGTGCGGTGCGCGCGGCACGTCCGATTGTGTCGTTTTCAGCAGCGCGGCGCGCGCTGAAATGGCGCGTTGGGGGGTCAAAACCACCCGAACGACCTCTGAATGCCACGAAACCGTACGACAACATCCAGGGCGTGAATTGTAAAATGGTCGTCTAGACGGAACCTCATTCGGAGGTGCCGTGTGACCGCGGCGGCCGGAAACGCGTTTCTGGCGCCCTAAAACACCAAAACGGCGTGCGGCGGTCCAATTCGGAGCAAACGTGTTCCGAACGACCTGAAATCGCACGGGAACGATAGAAATATTATTCTTGAGATGCAGGAAGAGGCCGCACATCCATCGGACGTGCGGTGCGCGCGGCACGTCCGATTGTGTCGTTTTTAGCAGCGCGACGCGCGCTGAAATGGCGCGTTGGGGGGTCAAAACCACGCGAACGACCTCCGGATGCCACAAAACCGTACGACAACATACGGGGCGTGAATTGTGAAATGGTCGGCTAGACGGCACCTCATTTGGAGGTTCCGTTTGACGGCAGCGGCCGGAAACTCATTTCTGGCGCCCTAAAACACCAAAACGGCGTGCGGCGGTCCAATTCGGAGCAAACGTGGTCCGAACGACCTGAAACCGCACGGGAATGATAGAAATATTATTCCTGAGATGCAGGAGGAGGCCGCACGTCCATCGGATGTGCGGTGCGCGTGGCACATCTGATTGTGTCGTTTTCAGCAGCGCGTCGCGCGCTGAAATGGCGCGTTGGGGGGTCAAAACCACCCGAACGACCTCCGAATTCCACGAAACCGTACGACAACATCCGGGGCGTGAATTTTAAAATGGTCGGCTAGACGGCACCTCATTCGGAGGTACTGTGTGACCGCGGCGGCCGGAAGCGCGTTTCCGGCGCCACAAAACACCAAAACGGCGTGCGGTGGTCCCATTCGGAGCAAACTTGCTCCCAAAGACCTGAAACCGCACGGGAATGATAGAAATATTATTCCTGAGATACAGGAGGAGGCCGCACGTCCATCGGACGTGCGGTGCGCGCGGCACGTCCGATTGTGTCGTTTTCAGCAGCGTGGCGCGCGCTGAAATGGCGCGTTGGGGGGTCAAAACCACCCGAACGACCTCCGAATGCCACGAAACCAAACGAAAACATCTGGGGCGTGAATTTTGAAATGTTCGGCCAGACGGAACCTTATTCGGAGGTGCCGTGTGACCGCGGAGGCCGGAAATGCGTTTCTGGCGCCACAAAACACCAAAACGGCGTGCGACGGTCCAATTCGGAGCAAACGTGCTCCGAACGACCTGAAACCGCACGGGAACGATATAAATATTATTCCTGAGATGCAGGAGGAGGCCGCACATCCATCGGACGTGCGGTGCGCGCGGCACGTCCGATTGTGTCGTTTTCAGCAGCGCGGCGCGCGCTGAAATGGCGCGTTGGGGGGCCAAAACCACCCGAACGACCTCTGAATGGCATGAAACCGTACGATAACATCCGGGGCGTGAATTGTGAAATGGTCGGCCAGACGGCACCTCATTCAGAGGTGCCGTGTGACCGCGGCGGCCGGAAACGCGTTTCCGGCGCCATAAAACACCAAAACGGCGTGCGACGGTCCCATTCGGAGCAAACGTGCTCCGAAAGACCTGAAATGAGATTATTTCTTGAATCAAAGTTTTTAAATTATTATAGCACAATGATTTGATATTATATATATATTAAATATATATTAAAACATTTAAAATATATTAAATATATATATATATATATATTTAAAATATTGTATTTAATAGTATATATATGAATATATATATATATATATATTTATATTCAATTCAATAAAATTTTTTAATTTTTAATTTTTTTAGAATAGCGACCGCCAAGCGGTCGCTGAAGGCCGATCTGCCGGCCTTCTATAGCGACCGCCAATGGCGGTCGCTAATGTCCTTATTTACAGTAGTGAAGAATAATTCATAATAACTGAAGTGTATATGTATTGGGATTAAATAATTATTTTATTTGAATTATGATGTATTTGTAGTCCATTAAAGGTTTTAAAAAATATATTGACTAGTTTTGATGTCCTAGATAAGATATTTAATGGAATGTTTATATTTTTATTAAAATAAGTGAACCCTTAATGTGTTCCTTATAATGATAAAATTGTGTATAGAGATTCTTGATATGGATATAGAATTTTGTGTAGTACAGATTAAACTAAAAATAATTGTTGATATATTGAAAAAGTATACTATGTTATCATGAAGAATGTTTAACTATTTTCTAGGATTTATATAATATATATAATAATATTTTTAATATTAAATAATTCATATTGTCAGTACGTTTTTATGGTATATATGGTTATTACCTTGTTTTGTGAGAAAACATTATTATGATATTCACATATTGGGAATGTGACAAAAAATATATTCTTTATGAAATACATGGGATAAATGATATGAATATTTTGATAATTTTAGTTACCTTTAATCTAATGTTTTTTATTATCATATTTTGGAAGGTTTATAACGTTTTCCATTTTTAGAATGATTAATGTTAAAAATCAGATGATGTTTTAGAGAATAATGTTTTATCTCACCATATGAGGATTTATTCAAATTAGATAATATGTGATATCCATTTTGTTTGGATGTTAACTAAATATAGATGTAATGACTTATCATTATACTTATGGATTTTATGATCTCTTCATTCATTAGGAATGAAAAATCCTCCTTAATTCCATGGAGTAAGAAATGAAATAGAAATTGATCAAGGAAAAACCAAAGGGTGAAATTTTTTATATGGAATGGAATGAAGTAATTTATGTATACCTTCCTGTGAAAAATTATATAACTCTAGGAAAATGATATTTAAAATTATGTATCCTAATAACAATGTTTTTGTTGAACTAATGGTCTTATAAAACCTCAATGATTTATGGTTCTGAAATATTTAAAATTCCCTTGGTCATTAAATTTCATGTGATCTCTGAATGTTATTACTCTATAATTATTTACACATTTTATCCATGTCCAATATTCACCTCTCTATCATGTTCTATTATATCGACACTTAGTTTTTATTTACTTTGGGTAACCATTTTATTCTAACATTCACTTTTAAAGGATGTTTTAGAATTAATTTTTACTACGTGAGTTTCTATGAGAGGAACATTTATGTAACAATAAATAGATAATAAAAATAAATTTTTATAGTGAAGTTATTTTTAAGGGGGTGAGGGGTTAAATGCAACACCATGAGTTTTTATGAATTATTATTTCTGAATAAATTAAATTTCATTGATGGATTTTATTTCATGTTATAAAAAAATTATGATTTATTAATATTAAAAGAAGATATTATTTCAGTATAATTAAAAAATAGATTAGATTTAGGTATATAAAAAACTATTTTTCCATAGTGTTATATAAATGGATTAGTAACATTGATATCTTTCATTACATGCATGACCATGTTTTACAAAATTATAATTTATAATTAATGTTATTAATAAAAAATTATTAGAGTGGTCACCTAGTCATTGGAATGGAGGTTATGAATAATATTAATTAAAAATATGAAATTATGGTATAAATGTGTATATATGAATAATTATTATTTGACTAATTATCTAAAAATTAAAATAAAACCCTTTTGAAGATTTTGGAAATATTTCGCTGGAAATCTATACTTATGAAATCAAACAAGTTTTACCAAAATAAATTTATAAAAACCATTTTGAAATTTTTTTTAATGAAATTATATGCATTATATTATTTAATGTGCAACTTATGTTTTTTCTATACATGACATAAGAATATATCTAATTTTACACATGACGATATACATTTTTGGGGAATATTATTTTTATTTCTTTTTAATGGTGCACCTTTTTTAAATACAGTTTTGAAAATTTTATAAATTACAATAGAAAAAATAATATATATTTTTGAAATCTACATTAAAAGATTAATTTTTGTAAATTTTAGGTATTTTTTAATGAAGTTTCATTTTTTGGTGAAAAGCGACAAATACTGAGTTTTAATTGAAAACTGCATTTTCATCTAATTTATTTATATATTTAATTATATTTTAAATTTTATTTAAATTTTATTTATATAACTAATACATTGATTATAATAATTTAGTTTATGGGAATTAATTTCACATTTATACTTGATATAAACACATTTCAATCTTTTTAATATTTTCACTTTAAAACCACATTATCTCATCTGATATTTGAGATTAATTTTAAATTAATTTCTACTAATTTTGAGTAATAAATTTTGAAAAAATTGATTATATATTTTTAATTAGAATAATTTATAATTTATATTATGTTCAACCAAGTTTTTTATTAAAAATATTTTTGAATGTAATAAAAATTAATTATAGTGATTAAGGTAAAAAAAAGTTATTTAGTGGTTAATCATTAATGATTAGGGCCAAAAAACCTATTAAAATTTAAAAAATAAATTTTATTTTCATATATCGTCCATATATTCCTTTATATAGAACATTTACTATTATTGTGAGAACATTATGTAAGGGAGACCTCTCAATAGTGTTTATCTTTTTATACTTACAAAAATTCCACTCCTCCTTCACTATAAAAAGGTACCCACCCCCTGCCTTATTAACACCTTTAAAGCCATTTGTATCATTAGAAAACTGACCATATAATCTCATAACATCCTACCCATCATTATAGATTCTTCAATTTGGAAAAATAAATCCATGTTAGTTATTTGGTCAAATCCAAAGGGATTGCCCAAATAAGAGGCAACATCCTTCAAAAAGCACTTTTGTTTTATTTATTTTCCACACCCAAAATACATAATATTACAAGATTATGTAAAAAAAATTAGACTAAATACACTGATATTTTATTATGTTATGGATTTAACCTACACCGACACACAATTCCATCAAATGGGATACACAAGCATCGTGCATTTGTACGGTGAACTACTGTCGTGCAAACTGATGTCTCTTTATCTTCCATTAACACCATTAAATGTTGGGAATAATGATGGAAATACTATTATTAAATGAAATATTTTATATTTACGATGTATTTTTTCTAATTTAATTATTTTATAATAGATAAATTAATGATTCCAATTTTTGGGAATATGATAACATCATTTGTGGATGTGTGGACTACTGCCTCCTCAAAGAGATGTGATTCATTCACACATTACATAAAATATACTAAGGATGAGTTTAGAAAACATATACAATATATATTACTTAATTATTTTTCTAGAATTATAATATATATATACATATACATAATTTACATCCTTTCTTTCAATATGACAAGAAAATGGAAGAAAAAGTCATGCATACATACGACCTACCATCTCTATGAATTGTGTACTCCATTTTAGATTTCTTTATTTTATAGTTTGCTATAAATAATTATATAATAATTATATTATATATATATATATATCATGTTTTACATTTTTGAAATATGTAAATTAGTATCAATGTAAGAGGATCAAGAATAACATGTCAGATCTTATATGAAATACAAAGCGATTATTACCAAAAATGTATCATTAATATAAAATTGTTGATAAAAAGTAAATATAAATTTATAATAAAATAAAATATGGTTTTTTATATAATAATATGGTTTTTGGTATATCTATAATAATCATAAATTTAGTTAAAATTTTTTTTTGAACGTATACCAATAAATTCAAGACATTAGTTATGGCTATTCTCTTCTCACATTTATTTCGATGAGATATGTGATATATTTACAACTTATCCTTGTTTTGTAGTTTATATAATAAAATATTAATTTATATATAATTAATTTTTGATATTTAATGATATTAAAAGTTTTAGTTAATGATATTCCATCAAAAATTTCGTGATTAAAAAATTTCGGAAGTAGTAAGGGGATTTCTAGTGTCCCATTTATTTTTGTGATACATTTGACTTTTTGAAATTTTTTTATATTATGTGATATATATATTACCCATGAATTCATTATATGATACATTTCATTGATATTTTTATTTACATATACATTTTCTATATATATTTCATCTTGTTTTATAGTTCAAAATTTCCAAAATCGGTACGGTAGTTTTGTCTCAATTTTCCATGTTTGAGAGACATATTTTGTTATGAAGATATATTATTTTATGAGGTGTATATAATAAAATTTTACATGATATATAATTAATATTCTTTTTTCATGATATTAAATTATTCATGTAATTTTTTTCTTTTATGGGGATTACGATTTAATGTTACCAATGTTATAATAGTTTATTGCTATAATCTCATCGTTTATCAGAATTGGTTATGAAAATGCTTCCATTATAGAAAAATTGTTCTCAATATGGCAAAATATCTCATTAATATGATTATAGTGTAGTTATTCTGGATATATTCAGGAATTGGTACCGTTTTCTCGATCTCTAGTACTTAAGATAATTAAGAAAGTGTTTTTTAGAAGATAAGAATTTATCGCTTTGTTCTGTCGGAAAATATGTATTCATTCAAAAACATGTTTTCAAAAAAAGATTTCAAAAATGGTCCACTATTGTTGTAACATCCCAAATAAGTAATGAATAATAGATATTTTTATCTATGTCTATTAATGATTAAGATAGTGTTTTAGAGGCTTAAAATGAAAATAAATCCATTCTTTAGCATGGAATACACTAATATTCTTAAAAGATTGTTTTACTGCCTTATGATGGAAAACCATTTTTAAATATATCTTTTGACAATTTGATAAACTATGTTTTTCAAAATAAACTTATTCTTTATGATTGGGACATAAAAATTTACTTTGTGTGATTTTTTGGAATTTTTCTGACAATGTTCAATTTTTAATGAATAGTGAAAAATACTGCATTTTACATCAAAACTGCTTTTTAATCTAATTTATTTAAATGAATAGATTACCTTTTGAATTAGTCTTAATGTGTAATATGAATAAATTTTTACCATTTAATCCAATAGTGGTCATTGGAATCAATTTCACTTTGAAATTGGACTTAAACTAGTGTCAATCTTTTGATACTTATTGTTTCATAAAAAACACGCTATTTGCTCTGACATCGGGAATTAATTATTAAATTAATTAATGTGACTTATATGTTTTGAATTTTGTAAAATAGACTTAATTTTTGAATTCTTAATATCAAATATATCTTAGGGTGAATTTTTGGTAATTTTCTGAAAAACTTCAATTTTTGATGAATAATGAAACCACTAAGTGGTACTTATAAAGACTGATTTTCCGTTTAAGTGAAATTTTTCCATCATTGTGTTTTGAATTTCAAAAATCCGACATACATGGTTGTCATTAAGAAGTAAAATGTGGTTCAATGAGATTATAATAATTTTTTGGTGAATAGTAACTTATTATGTTCTTAATCGCGATTAGTGGTAATTAGTGTAGTTTAAGGTAAAAATAATGCATTAATAAAATGAGATGAGCTTGACACATGTCCTACCATCATTGGTTGTGTCATGGAAGACCAAGAAAAGTCATGGGTCATCTTGGGGACCCCATGGATCCACTTTGGTTGGGAAATGACATAAATAACTTTTTATTTAATGTAAAAGTAAAAATGAAACAAACATAATATGTTTTACGAAAACAATTTTTACATGGGGTTATAAAGATCAGATTTTTGATTATAAATATTCATTGGAAAGATAAAAAGATTTCATACATCATAGTATTTGTTTTATAATTTTTAGACATTAAAGCTATTAAATTTGTTATGACATAATAATGATGCAGTAATGACATCATTATTTGACGATTTAAATAAAATGGAAAGATAATGTGAAATCTATGAGCTACACATTTCCAAAACCAATTGGATGAGTGTATTTCGAACCCTTATCACCTTATCCACGAATTATATCAATGTGGGACCTTTTAAAACCGAAACACATTTTCAAATAAAGTAATATTTATTTACTTTCCAAAAGTGCCCCTCCTCTCCTCTTATAAAAGGCCCCCACCTCTACCACATTTCACACACTCCTCAAGCCTTTGGCTCGGCCAACACCTGCCCATTTACTCTCTCCACATCCCTATCCTCATCCTAGAGGATTCCCTTTGGGAAGAATCCTTTCAAAGGAATCCTTTAGGCTCAAATCAAAAGGAGTTACACTTTTAAAGGCAATTCATTCTCTCATGTTCATTTGTTTTATTTTGCTTTGCCAACCCCATATACTCTTTTTATTTACTTCTTTTGTAAAAAAACCAGTATCTTCAATATACTAGGATGTTTTTATAAGATTTATTTGAGCTACACTCTCACACAACTCCATCAAATGGTTAAAGAACATACGGTTTCCGTGGATGGAGAAATTCTGCCTCCCGAAACGATGATTGTTCAATACTCATTTAACACCTTCAAAGGTGGCCATTATGCTGTCAATATTTTTATATATGATATATAATATGTTTATGTTTTCCTTAAGCTTCTGTTTTTTTTCATTTTGGGCATACCTTTATGGTTTCCATTATGGGTAAACACGATATCTTCATTTTAGGAAGTGCGGACTACCGCCCCCTGAAAGTGATTTGATTCGTTAATACCATATGTGGGATGTGTAAAGGATAATGTTAATGATATTATATATGTTATTATACTGGAATTATTATATACTCTTATATCATTATGATTCCATTCCAGAAAATACGAAATAGAAATGGAAGTAGGGTTCATGCTTACGTACGGCTTACCGTCTCCATGAACGGTGCATTTCATTTCATACCTCTAAATGTGATGTAATGTTATAAATACATGTATATGATGAATATATATGATATATATGTTATCCAAATCATTAATATCATTCTTGATATAATGAATCTTTGACCAAATTAACAACATGTAAGTGTAAGAAGTCTATTTTTGACTTAAGAACCAAATACCGACAAAATTAAAACTATTAACTTAAATGATTACATGATGTTCATAACATGGTATAAAAGGAATAATGAACTTGAAAAAGGTTCATAAGCAAGTAGAGATTAACTCAAGTTTATTATTAAGGAGATTAAAGAACGGTCGGGTCAAGTCGGATACGAGGTATGGGACTTCGTCTCAATCTCCTTTCATTGAGGCATATTTTGTTTTATACACAACCTTCTTTTATACGGTGTATAAACCCCTTTGACTTTTTACGTTTATTAAAAAGGAATCTTTTTTATAAGAAACATTTACTAGACGACAAAAGGGAATGTTTTTGTTGTACGTATGAGGCGACAACGACTTCTCCGCCGTCGTGACCGTTATTTGAGTTTTGGCTTCCTCTACAAGCCATAACTTCTTTTTAAAAGAAAAATAAATACCATGTTTTACTTTTCTTTTATTTTGGTATTGAAAATGGTTTTCACAATGTTTTTTGTGTTGTATTGATATCTTGTGATTGAAATGTGGAAATGTTATGTTTCCTTTATGTATGTTTTATGTGATATGATTATGTTATGGTTCTTGGGCATTATTATGAAGAAGGGTTGTTCCATGATAAAGTAAGGGCGGGTGAGCCCGATATAGCTCTCCAATGCATTGGGTAACGCGAAGGAGTGAAACGTTAAGGTTTCTCCGAAGAGATTTAGGGAGTATACTATGATGGGTATTCCAAACGTAACCAAGAGGGTTACTCCCTACGTAAGAATGTTATGAATGCATCATGTTACCTTTATCTCTTATGATTTCTATGATTTAATCATTATTTGATGAGGTATGTTAATGTGCTTCTGTTTTGTGGGTAAAGTATGTTCTCATCCTTATGTATAAATGTACCCATGTTTCCTTTCCATATTTTTATATCCCTTACTGATCTTTTTATGCTCATCCCAAGTTTTTTTGAAATGTTTTTCACAGGTCAAGGGAAAGGTACATGATATGATGATAGTGTCAAGGAAGTGTCAAGAAATAATCCATGTTTTGTTTTAAATGTGCTTCCATTTATGGGAATGAAGAATACTATCTTTATGTGACCACTTTGTTTATATGTGGAATGTAATACAAGTTTTATGATCTAATTCTCTAAAACTCTAAACCCGAAAAGATCCTCAATGTGTAATCTTGTAATAACTCAAGATTAAGTAAGGTTTAAGGCTGGGGCCTTATAGTTTGTATCAGAGGTCGGTTTAGATAACTTTAGGAGTTATAATTCTATTAAATGACTATCCAATTTTTTTTTTAAAAATGATATAGCATTTGAAGATTACCATGTTGCTTCATCTAAGACATGTTTGTTCAGAATGGTTTTCCGAAGAGGAAACAGGGAAGCAGTGCTAAGAAGGCATACAGAAGGAAATAACCTTCCGAATCAGCATCCAGAAATGGTCGGAATTGGAACTGAACAGTTTGTTGCAGTAATGGCGCAGTTGACTCAAGTGATAAATGGTGGTGGTATCCATGCACGAGATCAGCCAGATCAACCGTAGAGGAACATGTCAGTGGTGGAACATTTCATGAGGCAACATCCACCATCATTCAGAGGATCATCTGACCATGTGCTAGCTGAAGGGTGGATTAAAGAACTGGAGAAGATTTTTGATGTCATGGGGTGTTCAGACAATCAAAAGGATAGTCTTTCTATTTACCGTTTGGAGGGTGAAGCAGATCAGTGGTGGTATATGGTTAAAAATATCAGGGACGCCGATGAGATTGATGCTCTTGATTGGGATGAATTCAAAGGTATGTTTCTTGAGAAGTATTTTCCTAAGGCTGTTGGACTTAGGATTGAAAAGCAATTCTTGGAATTGAGGCAAGAGGAAGACTCAGTGGCTGCCCATGAAGAAAGGTTCACTCGATTGGCAAGGTATTTTCTAAATTTTATTCGAGACATTGATAGTAAAATCAATCGTTTTTACTCAGGATTAAAGCCAAAATATCGAAGGGCATTAGCTTCTCGTGAGTTTAAAAGTTATGAAAAGCTTTTTCGATGTGCTGAGAAGTTGGAAATGGAGTTTGCCGATGACCAAGTGTTCTATAACAACCAGCAGAAGAAGAGACCGAGGTGGCAGGAGAAAGGTAAGAATTCTTCAAAATAGTCTGATGGTAAGAGAACTAAGTTTCCAGTTTGTGATAAATGTGGCAAAAGGCATGCTGGGGAATATCTTCTGAATTCTGGAAAGTGCTACCAATGTGGTAAGATGGGACATAAGGCTCGTGATTGCACTGAAAAGGATCAAGGTGAATGTAAGAACAAATTTTATTTACAGTTAGTGAAATGTTATAAGTGTAATGAGATGGTTCACTATGAAAATGAGTGTCCGACAAAGTTCTTGAGTGATGGGAAGCAGTTAGACTACAAGTAGAAAGGGGTGGCGAAATCCTTTGCAACTACTTCAGCAGATGTCGGGCCATGAAATGAAGTTGTATCAGGTACTTTGTTTGTTTTTTCAAATTATTCCAGTGTGTTGTTTGATTCAGGGTCTACACATTCTTTCATCTCTGAAACCTTTTCTAGTAAAATGGGAATACCATCTCAAGAAATGACTCCTGAACTTTTGGTAAAAACACCTGGGGGAAATGTTGAGGCAAAAAGAATTTATAAGAATCTTCCTATCATTTTCTGTGGAAAGAACCTACTTGCAAACCTTATTGTTCTACCTCTAGTAATGTTTGATGTTATCATGGGTATGGTTTGGCTCTCTATTTACCATGCTAAGATTGACTGTAGAGCTAAAGGAGTTTCTTTTCAGAAAGACTTTCAGTTTCTGTACAAGAATGAACACTTACTGTTGATAACTTATCAAGAGGCCTAGAAACTTTTAAAAGATGGAAATGAATGTTTCCTTGCACACACCATTGAAAATAAAAAAACTGTTCAGATTAATGATGTTCCAGTGGTATATGAGTATCCTGATGTTTTTCCGGATGAGTTTCCTGGAATAATACCAGATCGGGAAGTTGAGTTTACTGTTGACTTAGTTCCTGATGCTAAACCAATTTCAATACCCCCTTATCGAATGGCACAAATTGAACATTTAGAGTTGAAGGAGAAATTGCAAGATTTATTAGAGAAAGGTTTCATTAGACCTAACATCACCATGGGGTGCTCCTGTTTTATTTGTTAAAAAGAAATATGGTTCTATGAGACTTTGCATTGATTATAGAGCCTTGAATAATATCACTGTTAAGAACAAATATCCTTTGCCTCATATCGATGATTTGTTTGATCAGCTCCAGGGAGCTCAGTTTTTTTCAAAGATTGATCTGAGATCGGGGTACCATCAGCTGAAGGTAAAGGAGGCAGATATTCCGAAGATTGCGTTCCGTACGAGATATGGCCATTATGAATTTGTAGTAATGCCTTTTGGGCTAACCAATTCACCTGCTGTATTCATGGACTTAATGAATATAATTTTCCATGATTTCTTGGATAAGTTTGTGGTGGTTTTCATTGATGATATTTTGGTGTTTTCTAAATGTAAATAGGAGCATGAAATACATTTAAGGGTTATCTTGCAAACCTTAAAAGAAAAGAAACTGTATGGGAAATTCAGCAAGTGTGAGTTTTGGTTGCAACAAATTTCTTTCCTTGGTCACATTGTTTCTAAAGATGGAATAACTGTTGATCCTGCAAAAACAAAAGTTGTGGAATAATGGCCAAGACCCACAAATGTAACCGATATTCGTAGCTTCCTTGGTTTGGCGGGCTATTACCGAAGGATTGTTAGAAATTTTTCACGGTTATCTAGTCCAATGACTAAGCTAACTCGGAAGGGTGTTAAGATTGTCTGGACAAAATAATGTGATGATTGTTTTCAGGAATTTAAAAGAAGATTGTTGAATGCTCCATATTTGGCACTACCTTCCAGGAATGGTGAGTTTGTTATATACAGTGATGCTTCATTGAAAGGACTTGGTTGCATCCTAATGCAGAATGATCAGGTAATTGCATATGCTTCACGACAGCTGAAAACTCATGAGTTAAATTACCCTACACATGATTTGGAATTAGCTGCTGTTGTTTTTGCTTTAATAATTTGGAGGCATCA
Organism: Viscum album; assembly: GCA_963277665.1. Taxonomy (NCBI): domain Eukaryota; kingdom Viridiplantae; phylum Streptophyta; class Magnoliopsida; order Santalales; family Viscaceae; genus Viscum; species Viscum album. Next base: position 1,317,337,858 of record OY728121.1, read on the forward strand.
TTTGTATGGAGTAAAGTGTGAAATATATACCGATCATAAAAGTTTAAAGTATATATTCTCTCAGAAAGAGTTAAACATGAGATAGAGGAGATGGCTAGAATTAATCAAGGATTATGATTGTACAATTCATTACCATCCGAGAAAATCAAATAAAGTGGTTGATGCTTTGAGTCGAAAAAGTAATGCTTCATTAACAATGTTGCGTTTGGAACGTGATCCTTTGGTTAAGGATTTGATGAAATTTGCCATAAAATTTGTTGGTGTAGGAAGTACTTCTGTTTTGTTTTAGGTATCAGTGAGATCATCTCTATCAGATAGAATCAAGCAAGCACATAAGCAAGACAGTGAGTTGGAGAAAAAGGTAGAGCAGGTTCAGAAAGGTAAGTTTCCTGAATTCAACATTGATAATGATTGTGTTTTGAGATTTGGGAAGAGATTGTGTGTGCCTTGTGATTCACAATTGAAGAGATATTTGTTATGTGAAGCTCATAGTTCTCCATTTTCAGTTCATCCGGGAAGTACTAAGATGTATAGAGATCTGCGGGAGTATTACTGGTGGGATGGAATGAAAAGAGACATTGCTGATTTTACTGTGAAGTGTTTGACATGTCAACAGGTTAAAGCAGAGCGGCAGTTACCGAAAGGGATGCTTAAGCCTTTACCAGTGCCAGAGTGGAAATGGGGGAATATATCCATGGACTTTGTTGTTGGATTACCGAAGACATCTTGAGGTAATAATGCAATCTGGGTTATTGTTGATCGCTTGACCAAATCTGCTCATTTCATTGCTATACGAGATACTTTCTCTCTTGATCAACATTCCCATCTATATCTTAAAGAGATAGTCAGGTTACATGGAGTTCCTCTCTCCATTGTATCGGATCGTGATCCCAAGTTTACTTCTAACTTTTGGAAAGGCCTTCAGAAGTCGTTGGGTACTGAATTAAATTTTAGTACAGCTTTTCATCCTCAATCAGATGGGCAGTCAGAACAAACAATTCAGACATTGGAGGATATGCTACGAGCTTGTTCTATGGATTATCAGGGAAGTTGGGACCAACATCTTTCTTTGGTTGAATTTTCATATAATAACAGTTTTCATTCCAGTATACAGATGGCACCATTTCAGGCATTATATGGGAAGCAGTGTCGAACTCCAGCTTTCTGGGAGGAAGTGGGTGAAAGGAAGTTGATGGGACCAGAATTGGTAGAAGATATGACAGAAAAACTTCTGCTGATTCAGAAACACATGAGAACAGCTATGAGTAGGCAGAAGAGTTATGCGGATAACCGGAGGAAGGATCTATCTTTCGAGGTAGATGATCATGTTTTCTCAAGGTTTATCCTTGGCAAAGTGTGATGAGATTTGGTTAGAATGGAATGTTGAGTCCAAGGTTCGTTGGACCATACGAAATTCTGGAGAAAGTTGGATCAGTTGCATACCGAGTGGCTTTACCTCCGAGTTTATCTCAGGTACACAATGTTTTTCACGTTTCGATGTCGAGAAAGTATATGCCAGATCAATCTCATGTTTTGAGTATAGAGGTAGTTCAGCTGGAAGAGAACCTATCTTATGAGGAACAACTGGTCCAGATTCTTGACCACAGGGAGCAAGTGTTACGGAATAAAGTGATTCACCAGGTAAATGTTTTGTGGAAAAACCACATGTTTGAAGAGGCAACATGGGAATCTGAAAATGCAATGAGGGATAAGTACCCCCATTTATTCGATAAGTAAATAAATTGCGGGGAAACAATTTTCTAAAGGGGGGATGGATGTAACATCCCAAGTAAGTAATGAATAATAGATATTTTTATCTATGTCCATTAATGATTAAGATAGTGTTTTAGAGGCTTAAAATGAAAATAAATCCAATCTTAAGCATGGAATACACTAATATTCTTAAAAGATTGTTTTACTGCCTTATGATGGAAAACCCTTTTTAAATCTATCTTTTGACAATTTTATAAACTATGTTTGTAAAAATAAACTTATTCTTTATGATTGGGACATAAAAAGATACTTTTTGTGAATTTTTGGTATTTTTCTGACAATGTTCATTTTTTAATGAATAGTGAAAAATACTGCATTTTACAACAAAACTGCTTTTTAATCTAATTTATTTATATTATTAGATTATCTTTTGAATTGGTCTTAATGTGTAATATTAATATATTTTTACCATTTAATCCAATGGTGGTCATTGTAATCAATTTCACTTTGAAATTGGACTTAAACTAGTGTCAATCTTTTGATACTTATTGTTTCATAAAAACACGCTATTTGCTCTGACAGCGGAAATTAATTATTAAATTAATTAATGTGACTTATATGTTTTGAATTTTGTAAAATTGACTTAATTTTTGAATTCGTAATATCAAATACAGCTTAGGTTGAATTTTTGGTAATTTTCTGAAAAACTTCAATTTTTGATGAATAGTGAAACCACTAAGTGGTACTTATAAAGACTGATTTTCCGTTTAAATGAAATTTTTCCATCATAGTGTTTTGAATTTCAAAAATCCGACATACATGGTTGTCATTAAGAATTAAAATTTGGATCAATGAGATTATAATAATTTTTTGGTGAATAGTAACTTATTAAGTTCTTAATCGCGATTAGTGGTAATTAGTGTAGTTTAAGGTAAAAATAATGCTTTAATAAAATAAGCTGAGTTTTACACATGTCCTACCCTCATTGGTTGTGTCATGGAAGACCAAGACAAGTCATGGGTCAACTTGGGGACCCCATGGATCCACTTTGGTTGGGAAATTACATAAATAACTTTTTATTTAATGTAAAAGTAAAAATGACACAAACATAATATGTTTTACGAAAAAAAATTTCACATGGGGTTATAAAGATTAGATTTTTGATTATAAATAATCATTGGAAAGATAAAAATATTTCATACATCATAGTATTTTTTTATAATTTTTAGACATTAAATAAATTAAATTATTTATGACATAATAATGATGCAGTGATGACATCATTATTTGACGATTTAAATAAAATGGAAAGATAATGTAAAATATATGAACTACACATGTCCAAAACCAATTGGATGAGTGGATTTAGAACCCTTATCACCTTATACACGAATTATATCAATGTGGGAAATTTTAAAACCGAAACGCATTTTCAAATAAAGTAATATTTCTTTACTTTCCAAAAGTGCCCCTCCTCTCCTCTTATAAAAGGCCCCCACCTCTACCTCATTTCACACACTCCTAAAGCCATTGGCTCGGCCAACCCCTGCCCATTTACTCTCTCCACATCCCTATCCTCATCCTAGAGGATTCCCTTTGGGCATAATCCTTTCAAAGGAAGCCTTTATGCTCAAATCAAAAGGAGTTACACTTTTAAAGGAAATTCATTCTCTCATGTTCATTTGTTTTATTTTGCTTCTCCAACCCCCTAAACTCTTTTTATTTACTTATTTTGTAACAAAACCAGTATATTAAATATACTAGGATGTTTTTATAAGATTTATTTGAGCTACACTCTCACAAAACTACATCAAATGGTTAAAGAACATACGGTTTCCGTGGATGGCGAAATTCTGCCTCCCGAAACGATGATTGTTCAATACTCATTTATCACCTTCAAAGGTGGCCATTATGATGTCACTATTTTTATATATGATATATAATATGTTTATTTTTTCCTTAATCTTCTCTTTTTTTTTTAATTTTGGGCATACCTTTATGGTTTCCATTATGGGTAAACACGATATCTTCATTTTAGGAAGTGCGGACTACCGCCCCCTGAAAGTGATTTGATTCGTTAATACCATATGTGGGATGTGTAAAGGATAAAGTTAATGATATTATATTGTTATTATACTGGAATTATAATATACTCTTATATCATTATGATTCCATTCTAGAAAATACGAAATAGAAATGGAAGTAGCGTTCATGCGTACGTACGGCTTACCGTCTCCATGAACGGTGCATTTCATTTCTTACCTCTAAATGTGATGTAATGTTATAAATACATGTATATGATGAATATATATGATATATATGTTATCCAAATCATTAATATAATTCTGGATATAATGAACCTTTGACCAAATTAACAACATGTAAGTGTAAGAAGACTATTTTTGACTTAAGAACCAAATACCGACAAAATGAACACTATTAACTTAAATGATTACATGATGTGCATAACATGGTATAAAAGGAATAATGAACTTGAAAAAGGTTCATAAGAAAGTATAGATTAACTCAAGTTTATTATTCAGGAGATTAAAGAACGGTCGGGTCAAGTCGGATACGAGGTATGGGACATCGTCTCAATCTTCTTTCATTGAGGCATATTTTGTTTTATACACAACCTTCTTTTATACGGTGTATAAACCCCTTTGACTTTTTACGTTTATTCAAAAGGAATCTTTTTTATACGAAGCGTTTACTAGACTACAAAAGGGAATTTTTTTTCATACGTATGCGGCGACAACGACTTCTCCGCCATCGTGACCGTTATTTGAGTTTCGGCTTCCTCTACAAGCCGTACCTTATTTTCAAAAGAAAAATAAATACCATGTTTTAATTTTCTTTTATTTTGGTATTGAAAATGGGTTTCACAATGTTTTTTGTGTTGTATTGATATCTTGTGATTGAAATGTGGAAATTTTATGTTTCCTTTATGCATGTTTTATGTGATACGATTATGTTATGGTTCTTGGTCATTATTATGAAGACGGGTGGTTCCATGATAAACTAAGGGCGGGTGAGCCCGATATAGCTCTCCAATGCATTGGGTAACGCGAAGGAGTGAAACGTTAAGGTTTCTCCGAAGAGATTTAGGGAATATAGTTTGATGGGTATTCCAAACGTAACCAAGAGGGTTACTCCCTACGTAAGAATGTTATGAATGCCTCATGTTACCTTTATGTCTTATGATTTCTATGATTTATTCATGATTTGATGAGGTATATTAAAGTGCTTATGTTTCATGGGTAAAGTATGATCTCATCCTTATGTATATACGTACCTATGTTTCCTTTCCATATTTTTATATCCCTTACTGAGCTTTTTATGCTTATCCCATGTTTTTTTTGAAATGTTTTTCATAGGTCAAGGGAAAGGTACATGATATGATGATAGTGTCAAGGAAGTGTCAAGAAATAATCCATGTTTTATTTTAAATGTGTTTCCATTGATGGGAATGAAGAATACTATCTTTATGTGACCACTTTGTTTATATGTGGAATTTAATGCAAGTTTTATGGTCTAATTCTCTAAAACTCTAAACCCGAAAAGATCCTCAATGTCTAATCTTGTAATAACTCAAGATTAAGTAAGGTTTAAGGCTGGGGCCTTATAATTCTCCTATGACTATTAATTTTTTTTCTTGTTTTACCTTTTTTAACAAAAATGGTTTTATAAAAGGATAAATATTGTCATTTTTCCATAAAGGTCTATTTTTAAAAAATTTATGACGAAAAAGTAATGTTTGGATTGTAAGGATTTATCCACTATCATGAATTCCATTTCATTGAAAATTATTTTTATATTTTTAACACAGTTTTCAAATAAAAAGTTTTTCAATGTGTTTTATGTTATAAAAATAAATTTTCAAATGGAAAATTTTATTTTCAAGGTGAAATATCTTAAATTATTTTTAATGATTAATTCATTACTTTTCATTTTTATTTTCAAACAAAAGGATTTTTAAAATGATTTATGTTGTAAAAATTGATTTTCAATGAATGGTTATCTCTATAAAGATATTCCCCAATTGGTATATACAAATCATTATCCATCATAGATTGTATCATTTTATAATGTTTATAAATTAAAAAAGATATGATCAAAGAATAACATTCATATTTTTCCTTGAATGGATTATGTTTTGATATAATGATGTTTATGGAACTTTTTTCTATTCCACAAGTAAATCATATTTCAAGTAGATTGTTATGAAACTCATTCTATTTCCATGGGATAATCAATTTTAAAAGTGATAGACATTAAACCCATTTCTTTTACATAGTTTACTCAGGTTATGAAGGAATAATTTTTTATGTGTTTATATGATGATATAAATGATCCTTTTACTTTATTCATATTCTGGATCATGGAATTTTCTTATACGATGTGTTCCCTTAGATAGAACTGGGTAATCTGGTTAGGGATTATACTTTTGGGTGAATTATATCACTTCTATGAAGGCAGAAGGGGTTAATCTGATTAGAGGGGATGCCCTCAGCCATCATCATTTCAAACCTCCCTAGGCATTTTGTTATGTTGTTGGGGGTTGTGGTTTGAAGTTTGTTGGTTTGGGGTTCTGGACTATTTTTTAATATAGAAAAGTAACTTTTTATGGATGGTGGACCAAATAGAGATGGGTAATCCTATTATATTTTATAAAATAGGGTGAACCAGATAAACCTGGGTATTCTCATTATAGGTTATACGATTGAGTGGTCCATATAGCTTTACTAAAATCCATTATACATTATATAATGGGGTGGACCTACTATCATTAGGTAAGTCCATTAATGTTTACATAATGTGGTCACCCATATATTTTTTGGTAACCATGTTACAACTTATATGATTTGGTGGAACAAATAGTGTTTTTTAATCCCATGACATCTTATATAATGGGATGGCCCAGATAGCATTGAATATGCCTCTTACAACTTATATGATGGGGTGTCCTAGATAGTACAAGTTAATCCTATTAAAGCTTATACAATGGGGTAGACCAAACAGAATAGTGTGAGACTGTTATTTCTTACATAATGGGTGAGACCTATATATCCCTTCAATTAATCGGTTAACGAGTTATGTATCATATGATAATGTTGGAAAAAATTAATGGGATTGGTCCACTATGAGAAAAAGGTATTAACTGATCCATTATATGGAATGGGATATGATTTGGGATGGTGGAATGCCTTTCCCAGATGGTGTGGATCCCCTATAATTTTCTAATAAGTTTTGAAAATGTCCCTTATCTTAGAGAAATATTTTTCACTATTATGTTTCTTCCAAAAATTCAATGTCTTTATCCTATATTTTACTTTCATGAATATTGCACTTAATTATCTTATGAATCATATAATTTTAACTTCCAATCTTTTTTCACAACTCTTGATTATGTAACTTCATATGTAGGACATGATCTTATAAGGTTATGATCACATTCTCATACCCTTATGCTGATGTTATTATTACATATATTACTTTGTTATCCTCACTAATATTATGTGGTCACCCATTTCATATATTTAATTTCTGAAGATTATAAATGAAGGTTTTGTGTAGAATCCATAAAGGGGATGATTATTAAGGGAGATACTGAAGATATTTGACCAAGATAAAATATTGTGATCCCATGTTTCCTAAAACAGAAAACCATTTTGGTACTTAAGAATGTACTTTTGTAATGTGATGAATATTCATCAAAAAAGTTGTAATATCCACATATGTTAATTGTGGGACACTATACACTATGTGTTCGGTAGAATCGATATTGTTGACTTCTGAAAGGATTTAATTGGAAATGGTTCCAACATCGACCTCATCCTGATCGGAACCCTCTAATTTTTGGGATATAGAGAAGGGGAATTATATCCCACAAAGCTTAACAATCCATTGTATGATAAGTGTAAGAAAATATCTATGGAGAAGATCAGGCTCAAATCTATTTTGAGGATCTCACATCAGATGCTAAGTTCATTTTTATACAGTAAGACACCACATACAATTTCCTTTTCTGAAGTCCCTGACTCTATAGCCATGTGGAGGTACCTTGAACATTCCATCAATGTATGAAATAACCGTTATATGGGAAGTCAGTAATACTAAATGATTATAGTTCTTCCATTGAGACTATAAAATCCACATATGGTATGAATAGATTCTAAAAAAAGAATGTGTGAAACCAACGGGGGATCATGATATACATGTTGCAGCACCCAATGGCTTGGGGACCGTCCTTGTGAATCCCTAGTGTATGATCGAAAACAATTGTGTGATCCCCATAAATATGGTTGAGGCAGTAAAGATGATCCTAGATGTACAATATACTTTTGTCACTAAAAGATAGTGTAAAATAAAATTAGCTCTAGAGACTCTTTACAATAATGGATGATAATGTCTCTTATCATGGCCTTTATCACCCCCCAAAGCGATAGAGACACCTTTAGACATCAAACTTCATCTTTATTTACCTCCACATTGTTAGATATTGAAGAATAAGTGGTTGAACTGATTAAAATCCAACCCATATTTTATGAAGGGTTATCCACCAACATTAACAATATCAGAGAGCCAGACTTGGGAATAGAAGAAGACCCGCAACCAACATTGATTAGTGTCACAATTCTTCAAAAAGTGAAAGATATGTAAATTGAATTTCAAAACAAACACTGATATGTGTTTACATGGAATTATAAATAAATTCATGGACTAAATCCATATCAGTCTATGCACTATCTTGATTTACCTGATGATCATCATGGACACTTTCATTCGTCTAGGAAGATGTACTCTTCTAATGACACAAACATAGTGGTTTTTGATGAAAAATTTGATCAAAGGTGAAATTGTATGAGAATTAAAATACACATGATTTATCACCAAATTCATCCCTTTCAAGAAAATTAATTGGAATATAAGGTTCCACATCAATTTTAGAGACCTTAATTAGCACTACACAAAGTAAAATTTTCGATTTTTTGTCACTCCATTGTTTATTGATGCAAATATTTTATTCTAAGAACTTAATTTAATCAATTTGTATCCACAATACAATCAGATAATGAATTCCCTTGAAGATGAGGAATCCACTACCATCAGGGCTCCAAAGGGGGTCTTTTCCCATAAGTTCATTCCCCTTGGCATAAAAAAGATAGATCCATTTACTAAAATTACATGCATCATATTGTTAATCCCTTCTTGGGATGAATTTCCAAATGTTATGTCAATGACCTGGGGTAAAATCTCTATAATGATGTGATCACTTCACATATTTACATACAGCCTTAGATAAGCTATTACAACAAGTATGATGATTAATCTAATGAAATGATCTTTTGGGGTATCACTAGGGATATTCATTGTCCTTGTGATATTCAAAAGTGGTGTCATGGTCGAACATGAATAGAAGAGTGATATTCTAGAAATTTAACCCCCATATAATATTAATGAACATAGGGGATTTCAAGGGAACCTCACCTACATTCTATTTTTTGTAGCCAACATAGCTGGAAAATCCCTCTTCTCCCCCTAGATTATGAATATGGGAATGAAATATCTATGGTATATGGACTGATAAGAATAATTCAACAGTCACATAAAATATGTACTAAACCCACTAGACATGATTCCATTAGTTAAAGGGAGGCCACTAATCTTATATGTGTAATCCATGGAATGCTAACTATGCTCACTCCTCTCACAAAATAATTATATGAGAAGTGAAAAGAGTCTCTACTACCATATCTAGATGATTTATGTACATAGACCCATTACTAAGGTGTCTAGAAGAAATGATTCACAATAATATTTTCCATATATAAGTTGAGGCATTACTCTTATCACCATGAAGTCTATCTATTCCCATGCATTCATCCAATCAAGTGCATCACTGGTTGTACCATGTTTATTGGGAACTTTTTATGATGGTAGGTCATTCTACTATAGTATGAGATCTGGTTTTTTTCACAAAAGGTATTACAAAGTAATTCCCTAGGTTATTTCCTCATGGCATATCCCACCCAAAAAAATACTTCGGTGGAAAACTATCATTTGGATGAATTGGTTTTATTTTCCCATGAAACTCCATTGACATGATTTATGTATTTAAATTATGCCTCCAGTTTCCCTATAGAAAAAATGATGGAAAACCTAAATCTCAATTGAGTTGGATTAGGGATTGTGTTTTCCTCTTCAGAGAATGCAAATTTTTATTAATATTTCTCAATATGTAAAGGCTATACGAACAATGTGGCTGAGTAATAAGACGTCATCATTTTTTTTGAACAATACATATAAATGTAAATCGACTACCTACACATCAAATTCAATTTGGATCTTGTGATAAATCATATCATTGGAAAATATTGAATCTTGATGAAAAAACTCGCCCCTATCACTTGTTACATCAAGGGAATGATGGAAGAATTCATGTTCGAACCCACATTGCATCACGTTCCCTGATCATATAATACATAAGCTAACACATTTCCTATTGAGGCCACAATCCTAGTTTACCCTAATTAAGAGGAAGAAACCTTACATATCATGCAATGAAAGATGGACTCATCGATTACCATATGTGATATGATCTAAATCAACAAGGTCATCACTAATCTAGATAATTATAAATTGATATCCACCACTAGATGGGTGGTTCCCATAATTGGTTATCACAAAAATGGGTCTCTTTATAATTATCAATATGAATGACAAATAATTAAATGTTGAACAGTGAACATTACCCTACTAGATGGAACACATGAGAAAAATCACCTATATAAGCGATGTTTTGATGGAATCCTCTTCAGATGTAAATAAAAGGGATATATTTTTGAAATATTGGATGATGTACATGCAAAATTTTACAATTATCATTTGTATGGGAATAGGATCTCCTACCAAATCTGGACGATGGGTTACTACTTGAAGACCATGACACAATACTACATGGAATTCACCATGATAGGTCAAACATTAGAGATTCATGAAAACATCATACATTATCCTCTATAATTTTTATATACATCTAAATATTCTAGATTATTTGTTGTTTGTGGAATTGATTTTCTAGGGCCATATCCCTTATCCATTGCTAAGTAGTTCAAGTATGTCCATTTTGATTCCATCATCTTCTAGAAATGGGTTGATGAAATACATCTAAAGGAAGTAGTGATGAATAAAATCAGAAAATTTATAAATTGTAACGACCCAAAAATTCATTAATGAAAATTCTTATTGGTATATTCAAATATCTTCTTCTGGTTATGTAAAATGTATGAACATATTTTGTTTTATGTTTCAAAATTTAAGATATCAGTATGAATTGTGACCATTTCTAATATAGTAATTAAATAGTGATCACATGATTAATATAAATACAAGGCTATAACAAATCCAATTTACTCAGGTAAAGAAAGTGATGGCCTCATCCTGTATTCATTACCCGTACGAATCCCATTTGTCGGAGCTGAGAAAGGATATGGTATCATTAGGCTTCGATCTTGACCAAGCCCATGCTGAGCTACAACACATGAAGTATGAATGGAACTGACTACAGGATAAGTAGAAGTTGATAGAGATTACCACCTGCGCGAAGTTATCCGAGCCACCCAAAATGTCTATCACCATCATGCAGCATACCCAAAGGTCTTTTGTGGGTGTTATGAGGGGTTTTTGAACAAGACCTTAGAACTATGTTTATGTGAATTATTTTGTTATATAATAAAGAATACACATTTTATTTATTATTGTTACGTTGTAAATAGTTTTTTAAGCACTAATATATTTTTTGTTAATATTCAACCATGAAATGTATTTTGATAAATTAAATGATTTTTGAATGAAATAATATTCTAATAAAATATTATTATTTTTAAATTACTTTTATTAAGTATAAATGACTGTATAATTTTTATGAATACAATTATAATTTTTGTTAAGTTTTTAAAGTCATTTTTTGTCAAAACCCATGAAATTTTAATAAATATGGGTTTTTTTAAAAGTTAATATTCTCATATTTAGAATAAATTTTAGATAAAATTAATATTATTTTTGGAATTAGGATGTCAAAATTATCCAACAGTGATTTTTTCATAATTTTCTGATATAGTTGAATTTTTTGGTAAAAATTAAATACCTTTTAAATATATAATGTGTTTTATGACATCATAAAGACCCAATATTTATGTAATAAAATACTATTAACATTATTTTCAGACAATATATGTTTTAATATTATAATAATGTGATTTTATGTTTGTTTGATTCATTTTAAAATGCTTTAGTGGACCCTCTAAGACTTATAAAGCATTTTAGCAATTTAAATTGTTTTCCTTGAGAGTGTGAATCACCTCCACATAAACAAACCTATTATTTTAATATGTTATGCCATTGGACCTATAAAATATTATTTTCCACTCCCCTTTAAAAAACTATGGGAAAAACTGTGGGGCTGGATTGTAGTTTTGATTAGTCTAATGTGTGGTGTCCCCAACCTAAATAATAAATAATTTCTCCTTATTTCATATATAATTCCACCCATGATCCTACATCCTCTTAAATCAAAGCTTTTTGAGTTTTTCCAACTTCTTCCATACCCTCTCTAGAATCCTCCCTAGTCACCCAAGCAACCAAGAAGCCTCTCTCAAGCCCCACCCAAGCCTTTGGGATCACACTTCCAAGTAAGGGATTTATTCCTTTCTCATTTTTACCAAGTTTCTTAATATTATTATGTCCTTTTATTTTCATTTATAAATGTTGGGGTATGATTTTGAATATCCCCATACATCACTATATATTTTTGAATAATGGGAGAACGATTTCTCTCTCATTAATGCCTTCCATGTACACATGTTACTATTACGTAAGAAATTTCCCCCTCCTCATTTACATTCAAGAAATTATTTTGTATTATGAATCTAAATTCCATTACATACGTTGGAATATCTATTTATATGACCACCTAACTGTCCATTTCTTATAAATATGATAATAAACCCCTTTCTCTCTCATCAATTATTTTTATGAATTCTTACGTCACATCATTACACTACCGAAATTGCACCTATTTTCGAAGCCAATGTCATTGTGTAGTGAATACGATTCACATTTCTCTATGAAGGGTATTAACCATTATTCACAATTAATAATTGATTATAATAATTCATGTATATATTATAAATCCCGTTACCATGGAATAAATGATGATGATTGAGTCAATGTTGTATGATCCATGTGGCACACTTTTTCATGAAATGAAATGTTTAAGAAGGGTGTGCCCTAATAGCACTCCAATGCAATGGGTAAAGTACAGTATACTGATACATCATGTACAATGGGGGTATAGTTATTCTAATTCAGGTTAAATGAGGGTTTACTCGTGCCTCATTTACAATGAGGGTTTACTCATATTCCATGTGCAATGAGCCTTGCCTCATGCTAATTCAATGTTAATTATTGTTGCCACATTTCCATGTTATGATAATCAAGTTATATCATGCATTTATATTCCTGTTATTTTATGATCCATTGATATGCCTATTTCCTAAAATGTGTTGTATTATTCATGTTATGCCTTGTTTACTTCCTTACTAGGATTTATAGCTCATCTCTTCCTTATTTTTGCCCTCATGTTATCCCATGCAGTGCTATGTACAAGGTAATGTAGTGGTTGTGTAAAGGAAGATTCTAATAAGATGTTTCACTTCATGTTTTATGTTGTTATGTAATGTTACTAATCTCTAAAGACACAAGACCTCTCAATCTTCTATTTTGTATCAAGTGAAGGATTTATATAATAAATCATCTTTAAGTGTGTAATAAAAAAGCAGGGTTTTCATAGTTAGTATTAGAGGATATGTTTATTTTATTTTTGGGATTAGGATTAGAAAACCCTAGTGAAGACTTACAGACTAGATTAAGTATAATGAAATCATCTCTATGTTTTGGTGAGTTTTGAGTATGTGGTTTATCAAACAAATACACACCTATATGTATTCGAGTAGGTAGAGGCAGCTCTGGAACATATTTACCTAGGAGTGAAAACTCCAACAAGGAGTTTTGGGAATGACCCGAAGTATCTTAGTTCACGAAAATGGGCCTTTCTGTACTTTTGGTTATGACACTCTTAGGGGATATGCTTTGGTAAATTCTCTAGCATAGTATGAACAATTATTAAGGTAATAAAAAATATCCCATAAGAATAAATGTTAGAACGTAGATCATGGATAACATATACTAATGCCTATAGATTCATAAGATAATGAAATAAAAGATATTTATAAGTCGTCTATTTTGTCCTTGGATTACCCTTTATGTTTTACCCATAACATTCCTTTTATTCTAGTTAATGTCTGGTAATAAGTGGACTTGGGCCAAAAACCGATGTGATGATCAATGCTATGTCTATTCTAATGGGATCCCCAATCCAATGAGAGCACGAATCAAAAAAATTGTCACAATACTCTCATAGTTAACTCATGATTTGATTATAAACATCACTCCAAAGGAACTTTCACCCCCCCCCCAAGAAATAATATGTCTCTATCAAAATCTTTATGAGAAGATGCCCCCCTAATTTTAATGGATCACATGATCCCTCAATCACCGAACAATTGATCAAATGTATTGAAATTATCTTTTCTATCTTTCAATGATCCATAAAAGAGAAGGTTCTTATGGATTCTTATCATGTAGAAGGTGAAGCCGATTTATGGTGGACATTGATCAAAAATATTAAGCATGAGTAGGATATCAATGTGTTGGAATGGAATGATTTCAGGAAAATGTTTTTTGATAAATATTTTTCGTGCACCCTCCATATCAAGATGGAAAGGGACTTCCTTGTCCATAAGAAAAAAGACGACGAATATGTCAGAGAGTACGAGGAAAACATCACAAGGCTTGCATGATACACCTCTGGCTTTGTCGTTACCCCCTAATTCAAGGTTTACTACTTCTTTGGGTGGTTGAAACCTAGCATGTGCAAAGCCCTGGAATTCCGTGACTTCGACAGCTATGTGGAAATTTTATGATGTGCCCTAAAGGATGAAATGGATATTGGAAAATCTCAAGGGTATCAAGAGGATAAGAATCAAAAAGTGGACATCAATTCTGGCTGTCCGATGGAAAAATCCAACCGAGCTAAGAAAATACATCACCCAAAATGCCAATTATGTGGAATTAAGAATCTCGAAAATTGGATGAAGGGTATGAGGAAATACATTATGTGTTGAAGAGAAGGGAACCTAGATGTTAACTACCGACAAGAAAAATCCACAATTATGATAGAGGAGAGGAACACTCCATTCGACTCTTAACGGGTTGTTCATTGCTTCAACTACAAGGAACTAGGACACATGGAAAATCAGTACCCAAATCCAAGGGTTTTAGGAGGAAAGCCACAACCTCCAAGGCTTTAAGGGAGAGCCTTTTCCATCATTACAACCAATGTGAACCCCAAAAAAGAAGTGGTTATATGTATGCTAGTTATTCATTCAATAAAATATAACATTATTTTTTATTATGGTTCTATTAATTCATTTATATCCCGAAATTTTAGAAGAACATTCTCACCGCCACCAAAAATCATGGATTTGATGATTTTGGTGAGTACAGAAAATGGGGAAATCGTTGCATCCCATGAAAATAACTCCTCCCCTATCATAATTTGTGGATTAAACTTCCCAATGAACCTCATTATACTCACTGTGGTGGAATTTGATGCAATTATCAACATGGATTTTCTTTCCTTATATAGAGCCGACATAATTTTCTATGATTGGGAAATCACTATCCATGTGGAGAATCGACCCCCAATTATTTAATATTTGAAGGGTTGGATAAATCTTATTTAGTTACATCATCTCAACCATGGATATTAATACCCTATGAGAATGCGTATCTGTCATTGATGATTAAGTCCATGGAAGAAACCATCATTCAAGACATGCCTATTGATATGGAATTTGCTGAAGTTTATCCCAAGGAATTGTCTGGTCTCCCTCCGAGAAGAGTTGTGGAATTATTAATTGACCTTATACAAGGGGAATTGCCAATATCAAAGACTCCATATAGAGTGGGTGTTGTGGATCTTGAAGAGCTGATGAAACAACTACAGGTGAATTTGGATAAAAGTTTTTATACACCCAAGTGATTAACCATGTGGTGCACCAGTACTCTTCATCAATAATAAGTATGGTTCAATGTTCCTTTTCAATGATTATTGTGAGGTCAACAAAATCACGATAAAGAACAAGTATCTACTTCTAGAAATTGAAGACTCGTTAAGTCAGCTGCATGGAGCACAATACTTATCCAAGGAAGATTTTTGGTCCGGATATTATCATGTAAGGGCGAAGAAGGAAGATATCCCCAAGATAGATTTTCATATAAGATATGGGAACTATGAATTCAAAGTAATGCCATTCGGACTCACTAATGCTCCAAAAATCTTCCTGAACATGATAAATAGAGTATTCAGATATTACCATCACATATTTTTGGTAGTATTTATAGATGATATTATAATATACTCTAAAACCAAGGAGGATCGTGAGGAGCATCTAAGAACAGTACTAGAGACCTCACGGACGGATAAGATCTATGAAATGTACAACAAGTGTGTGTTCATGTTAAAGGAGTGGAAAACGTCTTGGGGTATTTAGGGATGCATTGACGAAGTGATGGGGTTGTGTGTTGATGAATAATGATAAAGTGATATCCTACACCTCAATGATGCTGAAAATCCATATGCAAAACTATCCCACACATGATCTGGAGTTGGCGGTTGTGATCTTTGCATTGAAAATTTGGAGGCATTATCTCTACAGGGAGAAGAGGGAGAGACATACTAATCACATGATCCTAAAATATATATTCAAAGAGTAAGAGATTAATATGCGCCAATGAATATGGATAGAACTAATCAAGTATCATGACTGCTCAACCCATTTCCACCCATGGAATGCTAACAAGTTGGATGATTCTTTATGTGGAAAGGATCCTCTGATTCATTAATTAATGATAACTGAGGAGGATGAAATCTTCTTAGATTTAGAGAGGATAGACATTGGAATCATTAAGGGAGGAACATCATCAATCCTTTCTCAAATGGTTTCTCAACCATCCATATTAGAGAAAATAAAGGATGTTCAAAAAAATTATTTTGAACTTCAAAAAACGGTAGAAGATATCAGAAATGGGAAATCCTCATTTTTCGTATTTGAAAATGAATGAATTGTGAGATTTGGGACATGGTAATGTGTACCATCCAATCTATAGATAAAGAAGGAGATTTTGAATGATGCACATAGATCAACCTTCTATATTCACACAGGGAGCAAAAAGATGTATCGAGATCTATGAGAAAACATTTGGTGGGGAAATATGAAAAGGGAAATTGTTGAATATATGTCAAAGAGCCTATTATTTCATCAAGTGAAGGCAGAGAGGAAGAAGTATAATGCGATGATGCAACCACTACCTATACCAACATGGTAGTGGGACAACCTTACCATTGACTTTGTCACTTGAGTTCCTAGGAAATATAGAGGAAAAAATTCTATATGGGTCGTTGTGGATCGTCTTACGAAGATAGATCACATTATCGCGATTTGAGAGGACTTATCATTGGATCAAATTGCACGGATTTGCATCAAATAAGTGTTAAGGATTCATGGAATACCACTATTTTTTGTATCCTATCATGAACTGAGATTCACCTAGATGTTCTAGAAAAGTATCCAACATTATCAAAGCTCTGAAATGAACATCAATACAACCTATCATCCTAAAAGTGTAGTTGGATATGATTGAACTATTTAGACACTTGAATATTTGTTATGATCATGTTATATGGACATAAAAGGTGGATGGCACCAACATCATACACCGATTGAATTCTCCTCCAATATCAGTTTATACTCGAGCATCTAAATGGAACCATATGAAGCCATTTATGGGAAAAGCTGAAGAACACTGGGGTTATGGGGTGAAGTATGTGAGCATAAGCTGCTAAGACCAAAAATGTTCGATGAAATGGGGGAGAAGGTGAAAACCATTTAGCAGAATATCATGGTAGATCAATGTCTATAGAAGATTTATGTAGATAACCAATAAAGAGACATTGAGTTCAACATTTGAGACATGGTGTTTCAACGCATATCTCTATGTAATAAGGTTATGATGTTTGGAAAGAAGGGGAATTTAATTCCTATATACATCAGCCCCTTTGAGATTCTTGATCATGTCGGGGGTGTGGTCTATCGACTGGATCATCCTCTTACCATGGCCAATGTATATGATTTCATCCATGTATCCTTCTTAGGAAAGTACATACCGGACCCTTCAATCATAATTTCTTCAGAGGTAGTATAGCTAGAGGATAATCATTCTTACAAGGAGAAACTAGTGAAGATATTATATCGTAGAGAAAATGTTCTATGAAATAGGAAAATGCCCCTCGTCAAGATGTTGTGGAAAAACAATATGTTTGATTAAGTGACATGTGAATCAGAAGAAGTGATGAAGAAAAGTTACCAACCTCTATTTTAGTATGGAAAAAAAATTTTGAGGTTGAAATTTCATATGGGGGAAGATTGTAATGACCTAAAAATTCCTTAATGAAAATTTATCTTGGTCTATTTAAATGACTTTTTATGGTCATGTAAAACGTATGAACTAGTTTGGTTTTATGTTTTGAATTTTAAAATAATATTATGAATTGTGACCATTGATGATATAACCATTGAACAGTGATCACATGATTAATATATGTATAGGGATTGAACAAATCAAATTTAATTAGATTAATGAAGTGATGGCCTCATCTAATAGAATTGCCTCGTACGAAACCCATTATTCAGAGCATTTTAAGGAGGAGGCATCATTGGACTTCGTTCTTGGCCAATCCCCAGATGAGATTCATTACATGAATATTGAAAGGAACTGCCTACAGGAGAAGTAGAAGTTGATAGAGATTACCACCTGAGATTTGATATCTGAGCCACCCAAAGAGTCTGTCACCATCGCGCACCTTACCCTAAGGTCATATGTGAGTGTTATAAGGGGTTATGTAACAATACCATATCACTACGATTAGGTGCATTATTTTTGTTTATAATAAATAATTTACAATCAATTTATTATTATTCTGTTGTAAATAGTTTTTAATGAACAAATAGTATTATTTGTTAATATTCTACTAAGAAATCTATTATGATAAATAAATTTATTTTTAAAATAAATAATAATTTAACAAAAAAAAATTATTAATAAATTAATTTTTTTATTTATAAATGATCGTATAATTTTAATGAATACAATTTTAATTTTTATTTTGGTTTGAAAGCTGTTTTTGTCAAAATCCCTGAATTTTCGATAAATGTAGATTTTTCATTTAAAATTAAATATTCAAATATTTAGAAAATTATATAGATAGAATGAATATTATTTTTATAATCAGGATGTTGAAATTATTCAATGGTTATTTTTTCATAATTTTTTTATACAGTTGAATTTTTGGCAAAAAATTAAATACTATTTAAATATACAATGTGTTTTATGAAATTATAAATACCAAATAGTGTAGTAATAAAAGACTATATGCATTTTTTTCAGCCAAAATATGCTTTACCTTTAAAATAATGCGATTTTAGGTTTGTTTTATTTATTTTACCAAGCTTTAGTGGACCCTCTAGGACATATAAAACATTTTTTCTTTTTTAATTTTTTTCCTTTAGTGTGACTCACCTCCACATAAGAAACCTTATTATTTAAAGAAGCTCGGACATTAGCCTTATAAAATATTGTTTTCCCATCCCCTTTGGATAAACAATGGTAATCAAAATGGGTGGTTTGGTGGTTTTGATTAGTTTAATGTGTGGTGTGTGAAACCTAAATAATAAACAATTACCTCCCCTTTACTATATAATCCAACCCAAGATCCCACTTCCTCTTCACTCAAAGCCATTGGAGTTTTTAAAATATCTACCCTTCTCTCTCTAGAATCCCCCCTAGGTTCTCCAAGCTCCCATGAAGGCTCTATAAATCACCCCAAGCCTTTGGGATCACACTTCCAAGTAAGGGATTCATTCCTTTCTCATTTTACCCAGGTTTCTTAATATTTTTATATCAAATTATTTTACATTTTAAATGCTGGGTTATAATTTTGAACCCCCCCATACAGCCATATTTATGTTAAAATGATCGTTGGCCCATTTCTCTCTCAGTAATGCCTTCGATGGACACCTATTACTATTCCATAAGAAATTTTCCTCTGCTCATTTACTTTCAATATATTCTTTAGTATTATTAATCTAAATTCTATTAAATATATTGGGAAATGTATCTATATGACCCCCTTACAATCCATTTAATTTAAATATAACGAGACACCCCTTTCACTCTCCTCAACCATTTTTATAAATTACTATGTCACGCTGTTAGGCTACCGAAATTTCATCAATTTTCCAATCCAATGTCATGGGTAGTGAATACCATGCTCATTTCTCTATCAAGTATATTCACCTTTATGAACATTTACTTATTTATTATAAAGTTTCAGGCATTTCTTCCAAATCCCATTACCATGGAGTAAATAATGATGATTTATTTCATGATGTATGATCCATGTGGAACACTTATCCATGAAATGAGATGTTTAAGAAGGGTGGGCCTTGATATAGCTCCAATGCATTGGGTAAAGTATAGTATCCTGATACATCATGTTAAATGGGTGTATACTAATTCTAATAATGTGAAATTATGGTTTACATGTGCTTCATGTGCAATGAGGTTTTACTCATTCTCCATGTGCAATGAGCCTTGGATAATGATAATTCCATGTAATGTGTTGTTTCCACCATTCCATGTTGTGATAATCATGTTATATCATGCCTTTATGTTCATGGTCTTTTATGCTCTATTGATATGCCAATTTCCTAACAAGTATTTTTTTCTTCATGTTATGTATTTTTTACTCCCTTACTGGTCTTTATAGCTCACCCCTTTCTTATGTATGTCCTCAGGTTATCCAATGCAATGCTATGTATGAGAGAATGTAGTGTTCATGTGAATGAATGTTTCAATAATATGTTGTGCTTCATGTTTTAAGTTGTTATGTAATGTTCCTAAGCCTCAAAGACACTAGACCTATAGATCTTCTATATTTTATAATGTGATAGTTTCATGTAATAAATCATGTATAAGTGTCTAATTAAAATTTTTGTAATCATATAAATTCAAATATCATCACCAGTTTTGTAGTTCCTCACAAAACATTTATGGAAAACAGAATTAAATTCAAATCTATGGAGTTGATAAAACAATTCCAGGAGTAAAGCATCAAGTTCAATCACCAATATCACTATATTGTTATATAAAATGGATAGAAAAGGGGATTTAAAAATAATTTTTAAAATATTCTATTGAATATAGCGTTATACCAATGTGGTTAAATACATTAAGGGGGGGAATCAGGGTATGAATGATTAAAACAGTTGCCCCATTGTTTAATGTTTCATTGTTATGAAAAAAATCATCTCCCTATCTCCCATGGGGAAATGTATGAATTAAAATTAAATAATATAAGAGACACTGGGATTTTAATTCGTTCACCCTCTCTACACTATATCCCAGGAGCATACAATAGCGATGTACAGATGTACCAAATCCACTAAGGCTCACTGCCAAACTACATGGTTCTGGGAAAATCACTTCTATCCTGAGACTAAATGCCTTTATAAGGATTAGATTCAGCTCACTAATTTTCCAAGCTTCAATCCCTATCTCTCTTTTTCTAGATCACTTCTAGTGCAATGGATCAAAAACTTCCTATTCCGTTTCTCACTTCTCTTGGGAGAGATCCACTCGTGGTTTATAGACTATTCAATCCCTTCATTCACAAGAATGTATGCATCCTCCACTGTAAATGGATGATCTATTGAAGTACCATTTTAACCTATAGATTAAATCCAAATTTTTCATATAGTATATTTTCATATGTTACTTAAGAGAACTTTTTAGTACCTTTGGGAACTTCTTCAACTCTTTCAAAAATGTCCATACACCACATTGTGAGAGTGCTTTGCAGACCACCTTTGTATTTTGAAGACCATCCCTACTTCATGGATGGATTCTTCTTCCATGAATCACATCTTTTATACAGATGGCTGATGTCTCATAGAATACCTCTCCTCCGTCTAACCATCATCCGTTGTGGGATACAGTGCCCCACAAACCCCCATCACAATCTACCTTCATAGACACCCTGAATGGAATTTCTCTCCCGCACAACTCTCTCTTTCGTAGAACCCCTCATCACAAACTCTTTCAGTATTCATTAAATTATTCCCGAGGTAGTGATTTTTATAATGAGAATCACACTTCCTAATGATGGTATTAGTAGTTCATATATATGAATGTATATTTTAAAATACCTCTAATTCAATTTCCCAAATGTATTCATGAAGTACAACCTTCACCACAGTCTATGATATGCGGTATGCAAAGTTCTCTTCTTCCTTTACAGTTATAGATCTATTCCCTGAATAAAAATACTTTGAAGCCCTGAAAATCACCACATCCTTTTTGCAAACAAAGATCCATCCCATGAATTATAAGACTTCCCAAAACTCCAATCCTCTCTTAAAATGTTTTTCATTTTCAGTCTGTATAACATTCTTCATGGTCTGCGTAGCACTGCAATGTGGAAATATTCCTTTATCGAGTTTCCTTTTCAATTTCACAAAACTCCTTTTGTGGTCAAAAAACCGTTCATTGTGATATGAATACCATGATACCTTTTCATAAATCCTTATTTTTCAAAAAACAAACTCCAAATTTTGAGGCATAAAAATTTGTAAAACACTAGTAAACTACACGACCTTAAAATCCTACTTCAAAAACATTAGAAAACTCATTGATATTCATCTAGAATCTTCAAAAAACACAATCAAACCCAAAAATACTGAGATGAAACCTTGAGGGGTTTTCTCCCAAATATCCCCCTATTGGTTTTTTTGACAATTTATCATTATTTCATACATTGTTAAATCTTATTCCATTTTTCTTAAATCACTCATTATTAAGATTGTGATAGTGATCAAAGACATACTTAAAACATACTCTAAGACCACATGATCCATTATCATCATCGGAAGTAAGAATAATATGCAATGTTCATTGATGAATCACTTCCTCCCATTCAAAAATACTCATCTTCATTCATCACAAATCTTGTCTATTATGATATATAATATTTCATCGATCTTCTTTTGTATCGTCATATTTAATAATCCCCATATCTCATTGATACCCATTTTAGATCACACATATCCCCCTTTTAGCTTATCCACAATTCTTGATTAACACATTTTATCCCATTTTATAGCTATAATTACTCCTCCCCCATTTTTCAATGAATCCTAAGGCCGTTACATTTAGGTTTTCAATAGGGTAAAGAGCACAAATTAGCACATTAGGAAAAGACAAAACATACCTCATAGAGAGGGTGTCCCACATCAACACTTTTTAAGGTGTGAGGATTCAACTAAAATATAAAACCAATTCTATTTCTTTCAAATGATTATTTGTATAAGTAAATTTCCATAATCTCTACAACCTGTTGTTTTGTAGGCACGTACTCCAATATCAAAAGCCCTTTATTTACCTTATACTTGATGAAATGATTCTTTATTTAAATTTTATTTTTTCCTTTGGTGATTGACTATATTTTTTCTAAGATTTAGAACAATTAAATTATAATAATGGATTCTGATCAGATACTTCACATTAATTACCAAATCATAAAGCTATTGTTTCATCCACAATAACTTTTTTCTTGCTTGAGTACCCACAATATATTCTTCTTTTTTGGTGTGCAATGAAATACAATATTGTTTCTTACTTTTCCATGAAATAAAAAATATTATAAGATATAATTCACCACCTAATGTCTATTTTCTATGATCTTATGAATCAGCCCAATCTCTATTTGTATATCCCAATAACTCATGTTGATATTTGTCATTATACATAAACCAAAAAGGTGCCTTACCCTTGATATACTACATTATTCATTTCACTGCAAGCAAAAGGGGTCCATGGAATTTCGTTGATATTATACTATATGGAATGTGGAAATGACAATATTAGGTATTGTCACAATCAACTACAATATGATACTAATGATTTTCCTGTATTCTATGATATTAACGATATTGCCTTCATCATACCATGAATGTTTCATCTAGGTAGCCACCAGAGTTTTAGTCTCCATGGAATTATCCATTCCACATGTTATCAGTACCACCTTGGAATATTTGGATTGTGAAATAAATGTTCCATTCCTTCCATGTGTCACCAATAAACCATCGAAAATGTCAATTCCATAATCATTGACCTTTAAAATTCACTTTTCATGAACTCTTTGAATTTCATTCATTGTGCATCATCTAATACACTAGGATTATGTCTTCAAAATATACTAGGACCATAATACGTATATTAATATCATCATTAACATATAGATTTAATCAACTCCACCACAATGAAAACTGATCTTTTTCAAAATTGGATATATCCTCGAATAAAATTCTATTGGTTTTTGATTCAAATGATTTAAAGCCTTATTAATCCAAAAAAATATTTTTCCCAGCTTCATGAATGTTAAAAAAATCTTGTTAATCAATATAAACTTTTTCCTCCAAAATCCCATTCACACATTTTGGCTTAATGTCTATCTGGAAAACCATGATCTTTATTTGAAATGTTATGGTCAAGAATAATCATATTTTACCTAGCAATGAAATTGGTGAAAATGTTTCATAATAAAAAATAGCCTCTATTTTGGGATACCCTATGCACACTATTCAAGCTATTGTTTTGAATTACAACACCATAAACATTAATTTTGTTGAGAAAGACCTATTTTGACCCTAATAAATTCTTATTTGTTGGCCTCGAAACAATTTCCAATTTTGGATTCTTCTCAATTTTTTAAATCTCATAATTCATATCCTAAACCCAATTCTCATATCCAATTGCTTCATCAAAAAATTTAGGATCTATCTGTGATTTGTAAAATTCTTGTTGTAGAGCCTTCATCCTCATTGTCTGCACTGGTGCTTCCAGGTTACCAATTATTTTTTTCCTATCAACTTTTGATATTAAATTTGACTCTATGAGGATAATTAATTATGATCATCCTTTTCATTATTGGATACTTTTTTTGTATAATCCTTTAGAACTGGAAAATTCCCTGATCTTTTTATCCCATCATCAATGTCCTCCCATGATAGATCATTTATTTGATGAGGATTTTTGTCTTTCTCTATTATAGACACATCATGAATTTTAACATATTTTCCTATCCTCTTATTGAAGAATTTATATTCTTTGATTTCTATGAGTATCCAAGAAATATCCCTTCATATATGTGGGATTCAAACATCCTATGTTTCTCCTTATTGAGAATGAAATAGTTATTTTCAAAGACTAAAAAGTACATCAACATTGGATTCATTCCATACCATAGCTCATATGGATTATTCTCTTCCTTTGGCCACAATAAAGCTCTATTTTATGTTTAGACCGATGTCATATCTACTTATTTCCAAAAATTCTCTAGTTGGTCATTCTCAATGAGCATTGTTCAAGACATGTTGTTTTTAATTATTTTTATTCTATCATCTAATACAATATAGGATGGATTTATCACTACTAAAACAAAGTTCTTTATACAATTATTCTAATAAAAATACGCCACTTGGATATTAATGAAATTTGTTACATTATATTTTTTTAATCTTCCGTATTTTCTATCCTAGTATCTTTTAGCCATCCATTCAATATCTTGTAATGAAACTGAACACCTCAGACTTGTGGGTGATGATTGATACCCACTCCATTCTTTTAAAATCACCAATGAAGAGAAAAAGTATCTCCTACAATCAATAGAACTTTGTTAAATAAGCTCACACACATTAATATTCACCATCTGAAGCACTCTTTTTTAATTTTTCCTGTTTTTCTTATATATCATTCAAAAAATTTTCCCTTGTCGAAAAACATAGCATGTATGAGTCTGATAAGGTGATAACCTTGAGAGGACTTGAGAAACATCACACATCACCAGATCTTCTAAGGAACTTTTACTTATGTGAACAAGATGTTTATACCAAAAATTGTTTTTCCTTTTACTTAGATAGAAATCACATATATTCTTCTCCACATAAAATTTATATATTTTCTATCATAAAAATTCCCTACAAAACAACTATACCATATTTTTATTTAAGGCCACATAATTTATTTGAAAATATTATTGGATGTTCTAATTCACATACATGACTAAAACTATACAATATGTGACTATGACCTTAAAAAAATAATACATCATCATGTATCATTTCTTTCTTACCAATCATTCCTTTTGATGAGACAACAATCTTCAACCCTTTATCATTACCAAATCATACGATACATTCATTATAGTACCTGATTTTTGTCGTTAGATCTTTATTTCCTGTCATATGGGAGATAATTCCATTATTAATGATTTATATACTAGTGTGGTCTGATTCTTTAAATGAATTATATGAAATAACATTCTATTCATCTCATTTCATTGTGATCCATTATTTTGACTTCATGCCTGATATGAATTGATACTATTTTTATTATTCGAAGTATGATTGAAATGATATACTTTTAGATATGGAATTTTTATTTATTTTTAGATCATTTTAGGAAACCATTAAATAATTCATATCACTATATTCATTATGCTTCAACATATTTCTTTGCATTGTTGATGTACGCTATCTCACCATGTTCCTAAATCCTCCACAACAGAAACACTTACCATAAAATGATTTCATGGAACATTTATCCATTTATTTATACCTCTATTGGCCTTATTCCCTTTGATTCCTCTTTGTTATAGAACAAAAATTTTGTGAGTGTCCAATCATTCCACAACAATAGAATATAAAACATGGTGAATTTCTGGGTATAAATACTGCAATATCGGTTCTCCCTTGGGTTATATGATTCTTAGGATTCTTATTCTCACCCAAATCAATATTTAACCATAGAGTTGAGCAATAGGTCTAGCTTAAACCATTTCTGCTTTATTTTTATGATCCATCCCCTTACAAGATGTTTCATCATAAACAATTATTTTCCATTCCTTACAATCATTTTTTATGCTTCACTAGAAATCTGAATTCTAGTATTCCTTTTTCTATCACCTGTGTGTCCTAATTTTGTTGAATAAAGAGTTTCTCCTGATCTTTGAATTTTCTTTGCAAACTGACAGATTCCTCTTTAATCTCTTCGATATGTTTAATTTTATCTTTCTTAGTATAATTCATGCTATTGATCCCTCTATTCATTTAATTAATTTTGAGATTGTACTCAACCACCATTTTTGATATTTTTTACAATAAAGGATTTTTTTTCGAATTTATTAGTTTAGATTATAATTCTATTCTCCCTATTGCTGCATATAATGTTTAGAATCACGAACCACTTTTTTTGATTTCCTCTTTTTGGTTGTCATAACACCTACCTCTTCATGAGTAGCTTATAATTAAAGCTAAAGGTCAAATATTCCATAAAATTATACCTAATCAATATCTCTTTCTTCCATTATTTGGGTATTCCCCCCAACTACCACTATAGCATATGCTTCATGATCCTTCTTGTCCTCCAAATCTTATTTGTGAGATTCTTATAAACTATCAGATCATTTTGAAAGGATATTTCCTATTTTTGATTAATTTTATCATAAACACCTTGTTTTATTTCTTATAGGTAGATGAATTATTATGGTGAATTTTATCATTTTCATCATCCTAATTTTCAAACATCTTAGGAAACTTTACTCCAAAATGTCTTATATTTACACATCAAAGGTATGAATGTTGATGTTTACCTTTGAACATTCATCGTCCTCATTTAATATTTGTGGATAGAAATGACATGAAATAAACCATATTATATTCCACTTGACTATCTTCAATAGAGAGATTCTTCATGTCCTAGAATTCCAATTATTTGAACATCCCCTTTTCCACATCATTGTTATAATAATTTATCCATTCATAAGAAACAAGATTACTTTTCGAGTCACCCAAGTCAGTTCCTTCTGATGTTTATCTTCCAATATAAAAACCCTTTGGATTAAAGAGAGGTTAATGTTTTTTCCAGATTCACATGACAATATTTATATCTTCAATAAATTCTATGAGACTACATTTCTCTTCCACAAAAATATTCACGTGATCAAATAATGTATTAAAAGACTCATTATGCTGAATTCTAAGATCCTCATATTTGTTAAATATAAAATTTATATTTTTTCTCTATCGTTTTAGTCAACCATATAAATGGTCAAAATGTTTTCCCACATAACATGTGATGTTTTACATTACATCACCATCATATAGTTTGTATTGGATATGGATCCCCATAATGAATAAATTCCTTTGGCATCAACCTCCAATTCCCTTCGGTCAACGACTGATAAATATTCACTATTGATATTGGCCGAAATTCCATGCATATCATTTTAAAGATATCCACTCCTAATGATAGTATATTGTTCCACATCTGATTATTCTTTAATTCGTATTTATTCCCATCAAATATTGAATCCCCATGCAACTAAAAACCTCCATTTCATCAATTTAGATAAACCAACTAACATTCAACACTTCTATATAATACAAATTATTATCCCAATTAGGAAAAATACCCTTGGGGGTTGGCGTGGGGTGAATCAAGGTATGTAAGATTAAAATAGCTACACCTTTAGATCTTTTATTGTTTTTATGGAAAAAAGT
Organism: Viscum album; assembly: GCA_963277665.1. Taxonomy (NCBI): domain Eukaryota; kingdom Viridiplantae; phylum Streptophyta; class Magnoliopsida; order Santalales; family Viscaceae; genus Viscum; species Viscum album. The sequence goes on from OY728121.1 coordinate 1,317,366,432, forward strand.
TTTCTATATTTCTCTTGCAGTAATGTATGAACAAAATGTAAATCATGAAGGGAAAAAAAATTTCTCAGTTAACCCTCACTGAGCTTCATCAAAGGAGGTTACAACATTAATATGCTGATATACCAAATACACTAATTCTCAATACCATATTATATGTTTTTGGATAGATCACTTGTATTCCAAAGATCACAACCTTTAGAAGGTTTAGTGTCAGTTCACTAATTTCCCAAGGTTCACTCCCTATATCTATTTCTATAGATCACTGCCGTTGGAAAGGATCATTTTCATCCTCTTCCTTCTCTCCCTCCTCTTAGAATAGATTCAATCACTATTTATGGTCTTTTAGCTCTCTTCATTTGCATGAAAGTATACATCCTCAATTGTATGTTGATCCTATATTGATGTCCAATTTTTACTCATATACACAATGCACCCTTCTGCATAATATTAGTTTTTGAATAATACTTTTGAAAAATATTTTAGTCCATTATAGAACATCCTCAAGTCCATTACAAACTGCCTTGTACCGCATGGTACATTTGGATCAAGGAAAACAATTGTCTTCTGCATATCGTTCATGATTCATGGATAGATTCCTCTTCTATAGATGACCTCACCTTCATTGATGGTTGATGTCCTACAGACTACTTCTCCTATATGGACACTTCTTCCTTTTTTGGATATAGGGACCAAAAAACTCCATAAAAACTGCATTCATAGATACCCTTCATATAATTTATTCCCTGGGATCTCTCTCTATCACATAATCATTACTTACGAACTCTTTCAAATTTCACCAAATTATACCAAGATAAGTGATATTTTCTAATGAAAATCGCTATAATTAATGATGAGATTAGTATTCATTATATAAGAAAAATATTTCACAAAATATCACTAATCTGATTTCCCTAGTGTGCCAATGTGGTACATCCTTCACCACAAACTGTGCTACATGATCCGTATAGTTCCCTTCTTCCTACAGTACCACCCACATACTGATACAAAAGAAATTCCATATTAATTTGGTGTATGAGGATGAGGCAGTGTTACCCATTTATATCCCGATTCCCTCACTTATAATAACCATTTGTGTAAATCTCATTAAGGAAGTGAAATTTCAAAAGAACACGATGATATGGAATAACTCAATGAAAAAAAGATGAATTCATATCACCACCATGAGGTCTATTATAATCGTATTACAAGAGCCTTAAATGAAAATATTATCTTTCATTCATTCCTTCAGGTAGAATTGGTTTTGGATCTTATAATACCAAGGATATAGATCAGTAATTCTACAATGGAGAACTGAAATGGAAATGAAATTATATCATACATAATGAATATCAAAACAGAGCTTACTCACAAGTCATAATGGACAGGAACACATCACACCTCCAAACAAAGCAATATTTCTCATAAAATACCATTCATTGATATCATAAAGAATATACCATCATGAATTCATATTATTATCCCTAAAAAATACCCTTTAAACCCGACATTAAAATACACATGATTTCATATCCAGACCACATGATTCTAAACTCAACAGAGTTTGACCTGAACACATGATGTTAAAAAAATGGAGTTAGTAATGGAATTAATTCATTATAAAAAATTGTATATCATGGTCGGGTCAGTAGATGTTTTACTTTATAGAGTTCATCTTGGTTTCATCATGTTAAAATTAACATGTTCATCCCATCCACATGGTGTTAAAATATAAAGAAGATGTTCTGGAAGCACGAAATCAAACTTCCCAACATCCCTCATCTTTACTACAAGATGATAAACTGCCTGGATGGAGTACTCAATGGGTTACATTAAACTACTTAGAAATCATTGTATCAAATATAATTCACTATAGATATGATAGATATATATGGAATATAGATGAAATACGCATGTCCATGCATGAGATTCAAACATACACAGGGAATCAATTCATATAAGAAATACATTTGGCTTGATTCATGACAACACCATATTCATCGTGACACTAAAAAGTTTATTCTTGGGTCTATCCTCAATATTAATTTTCTTTAATGTGAGGTTACCCATGTCATTACCAAAATATGTTAATGTTTAGGGCATGTTTCCTTTATGCATGGCAGAAAACTACATGGATCCCCACTATTCCTCCTATTTGACATCTATTCACCCATATCCTTACCACATTATGTTAAACTGCATGAATGATGACCTTGTCACACGACATTAAAAATCATGGGTTTTTATAACTATATACAACTTGATTAACATCATAATTACATATATAGGGATGCATGGATCCTATAATCGAGCCCATCCATCAAATGGTACAAAATGACCCTATCTATCATGTATCTACCTCCATAATATGATGAAAAAATTCCATTGTTAATTATTGTAGTAATCATTTCTCATGTGAGCATAGGAGTTTTAGTAAAGTCTATCCTTATATATCTGGGGAGTATCATTTCATGGAATGGTAATCATGAGTAATTATTGTATGAAATTAAACTGCACGTTTTATTTCTCCTTGCATGAACAAAAAATATGAATTATCATAGGCTTAACCGAAAACAAACACTACCCATGGTGTGGGTCTCCTACTATTAATTAACTCATTACCTATGGTTGGATATATTTATATCATCAACAAATATATATAGTGATTCATAGTACAATAATATCAGGACTTTCTATAATAATCAACCCAATAATACCCCCTCTATATGTATGAGTTAAAACTGTGAAAGGGTTTTTTATTAAGAAGTACATGTGTCATGATTCCTATCATTATAGGATAAGTAGTGTATCCAGAACCTCTATTCCTTATTCCCATCCCCAACATTGTCTTTTCATGTTTGGATTCCCACCTCTTTATTGCATGATGTTAAACTACATTATTTCTTATGAAATATGTGTGGCTGGATACCTGCAATCACCTGATCTGGAGTTACAACTAATATAATATTCCGTTGTTCATGACACAAGATTCTCTTTTTATGTTGGTAAACCCTCATCATTACCTCATGACATTAAACTATCGATATCCCTGTAACTACATGTTGGTTGGTTCCATTCACCACATGATAGGTAGTGACACAGGAATATTCAATGTCAGGCCCATATACAATAACAAATGGGAATAATTCCCCCTATATTTTGATGAGACCTATGTAGAGTGTATACCATTGAATAAAAATAAATGTCTTTATTTATGTCCTCACAAGATATGTAGTAACACCAAGATATGAGATTCCTAGGTCAAGACATGATAAAACAAAATAATCCCCAGTAATTTTTTCATGGTTCATACCTATGAAAGGGACTTCCCCATACTATATTTGGGTTGAGTTACACAATTTCACATATCCACCATATGTGTTAGATATTCATATGGATTTATTGTTAACATGTTGTATCTTGAAAAAAATTTCACATTTGTTCCCACATCCATAGCACATAATGTTCAACTGTTAAGAAGAAAAAATGTGCCCATTATATGGTATTAAACTAAAAATAAAATATTCAAGTATTATGAAAATAAAAACTACATGAAAAATTTGTCCCACCACACAACACTAAATATTATAGTCCATCACCAAATTTTATTCCCTTTCAAAGGACCACAAGAGCCTAGCATTGTTAATCAGAGTACAATGTGCATATGTCATCTTTTTTGTGTCGTAATCCATAAATCACACATCATGTATTGAGTTACTTGTGTTTCAAAAAACCATCCATTTACCTTGTAAAAGGATACGTGGGTTCAAGGGACCCATTGTTTGACTATGCATGTATGTATATGGCTCTTTAATATACACCTATGGTCATCATCAATTTTTTTCACTATACAAAAAGGGATTTATAATACATGTGATCCTAATGTTACTATGGTGTAATTCAACACCTCATAGGTTTTTGGTCTATCCCTAACCTGATTTTCTTATATCAATAGCCATAATATAAGAATCTCGAGTTGTAATTTACATCATTTTCATCTCTTAATTGGAATGAGGATGTATTACTCTTGACCTGGGGTATCCTAATTAGGAAATTGAATAACATTAACCTTATATTATTCCCATGTATTTCATAACCTTAAACCACATAATCATTGGCCAATTAATATGAACATAGACTCTCACCTCAGGTGGTCCAAATTACAAGACCTTAAATTACTGTCAGAGGAGAAAAAACATCACAGGTTGAAACCCACAAAGTGGGGCTTGATCAAAATCCAAGTGTTCACTCACTAAACTCATAATATCCATAATATAGGAAATATTTCATTGTAAATAAGCTAGAAATATATCTCATAAGGCATAATTTTTAGTCTTAGAAAAAGTCACACTATGATCTCTATACCCCCTAGTCCAAGAAATAGTTATTGTAATGATATATCACATCCCCTTATCATGAAAATTTTTTCTCCTAGTGGTGAGACAACCATTAGGATTCTCGAACACTTCCTAGAATTTAAAATTTATATAGATATAACTTTATTATTTGAGAACCTTGGACCACCAAAACCTACCATGTACCTTAAAAAATAGCTTTAGGGGACTAGTTGTTTTACTAAGCGTGTATACCTATGGCTCCAGAATATGTACCTATCCTTATCAACCGAATGTATCATTTTTAAAAAATGAATTTTTGATACATGTGATCCCTAACAGAAACATATTAGAACACAATGACCCAATGTGTTTGGGTCCAATCCTAGTATGATTTTCCCACACCATCATAAAGACCTAATCACCATGAATAATTATTTAGAGTCCATGTAACCATACTATTCAATAGGATTTGACATCCTTGATGTTACATTTCCTTGTTTTTTATTCGTTAAAATGGAATGTTAAACTCCATTCATAAATCTATTGATGGTCCCCATATTGTGATTCAAAACCATCGGATTTAGTGATGAAGCTTCATAATTAATGACCTAGACAAACCTTGGGTTATATAACCCTTTCTAGATATCCTTTCCATCCATATCGAACCTCATCATCTGGACATTTGAGTCTTCTCAAATCTCTCAAGGCCCTTGTGAAAGATGAGATATCATCTTTTATTAACAATAATATCAACACATAAGTTATTTTTCCTAACAACCAAAGAAATATTCTCTATATAGGAATAGAAATACAATCCCTATGACTCCTTGAAACAGCATAGTGGAACCTTGAACCTCTAGGTGTTATTGGTTATCCCCAGTTTGTCTTCCCCATAAAATATTACCTGACTCAAACATTTGGTTTATGAATTACCTAAACCACACTCCAACTATATTTGTGGGACTAGATTCCATATCATTTAACCCTCAATCAGTAATACCCTGATAAATCATCCACATCCATTGTAAAAGAGTTGATACACCTCTTTTTAGAGTGCTACTAATGCATAATGAATTTGAAATACCAATTAGAGGAATATTCGACGTACGAGAAAGGAAATCCAATCATCATGAGCTCCGACAAAACCACAATGTAACTTCTAACCCCAATGTGTTTTTGGTCATCCCGAGCATGTCGTCGCCATTACCCCTATTCATACCTTGGATGAAAGACATTCAACTGCTTAGTAATAGAAGGTTCAAGCTAAAAGATACCAAAATATAGTTACAAAAGGTCTGAGATAAAAGACCCTAAACTACAACAATATAAAGTAGATGATAAAATATCTGAAATAACAATGATAGAAGGTACGAACTAAAGGACCATAAATTACAATCATAGAAAGTCTGAGCAAAAGGCCATAAACTAATCTGATAGATGGTATAAGCTAAAAACCCTAAACAATATCAATAGAATAAATTAGTATGCATGAATGAAAACAAGATTGTTAGGACCCAATATGTCTTCAAAAAGAGTAAATAAATTTTTTCCATGTCCATTGAATTCGTAAAAATATAGATAAATCTCCCTATGAATAATACACCCTACCCAATTATCCTTCTATAAATCAGGTAATCACAAGATATCTAGAGGAAATACATTAGTACTAAATATCATGTTGGTATGAATTCATGAACATTTCTTGAAGAAAATGTATTATGATTTAAATATTCCGATCTTGGAATTTAGGATTACAAGATGTTATGAAAATTATTTGTACTATTAGTGACTCATGTGATAATATAACATCAAAATACCATACACATCCTAAAAGAAGGAAAACTGGAAAAAACATATAAATTTTAGTAGATCTATTAATTAATAGAATGAAAAAGGATGAATCTCCACATCATGGAAGTTGACATAGAATATCATCTGAAAAAAATATTCATCCATGGTCAAACTAGAAAAATTGATTGATTGACCTAGGTAAATTAGAAAGCGTTCAATGGGATGCGTTGATGGAGCAATGAAGTTCCACCAACCCCTCTTATTTTACATCTAACACAGGATAATGGGTCTCAATAAGAGTAATAAAATGTTCAGTTCTCTATAGAGCGGATTCAAATAAGGATGACAATGTTAAGATGTCAGATCTTTGGTGAGCTATCATCTCCTCATATCTCATTAATTGTATTGTACAGAAATCTATATAGGGTTGAAATTTATATATGAATTGGAGACTCTTATCCAATTCCTTCATATATGAATTGGAATCTTCTACAATTCCTTTGAATCATTCATCATATATTCTACTAAGGGGGCCTTTTCATCAATATAATAAAATCCCCTCTCATTAGTGGAAAAATAATTCTATGTCAAGATAATTTGTCTCTTGATATCAAATAATGGTTAGTTGGGAAATGTGTCTACCCCCAAGTCACATAATAACTAATGATGTATTTCCTCTAGGAAAGGAAACATTCTTTGAGGAGTCTCAGTAATCCTGAAGTGAATCTGGCAATAGACCATCTTGCATCATCAATGAGCTTCTATGGATGATGAAGTGGGTAAATCAAGAGGAGGAATATCTAGATGATCTAATAAGGGAGTGGGAGAATAGAACTTACATAATATTATTTAATTATAATTATCATCTAATTTTTATTTCAATGGGCTAACCTCCTCAGTAGATTCTTCGCCACTGATGGTATAATCATCACTAGAATGGGAGCACTTCCTCGAAGTATCACCCAAGAGTTCAATCAACTCCCACAATGCGATTGTAATAGGTTACAGTGATGAAAATAGTATGTAAACATGGAGGAAAATTAGGTTTAGAAAAAACCTCGCAAATCTTCTACCCAATCTTGGGAATAATCATGTGACAAGAAGACAAGATCTTCAACAGGTGGAATAATGATCTTGGAATTGACGTCTTAATGTTCTAATATTAGCTAGAACTGTCCAATGATACTATGCTATCTTTCTCCACAAAAGATGACCAAGGGGAGAGTGGAGAACCTGTAGGAGAAACCAAACTGGAAAGAAAAAGGATAAGTTTTATACAGTTTTTAAACAATCATCTCATCCATCAAAGCTACATGAACCTCATCATAAAGGGAGATCTTGTAGGACCATTCATTAAAAGAGCCACTTCCATTATCACTAATTTGCCAAATTAGTGCTGGATAAGGATTGAAATAATAGAAATTAGAACTATTAAAAAACCGGGATTATCCAACGCTAGCTTAAAATTATGTTAAATACCCCCTTTGTTAGTGCTAAAAATAACTATTAAAGGGGGCCCTTATCAGTTCTTTTTAAAAAGTGCTGATAAATGAGGTCTTTTATCAGTTCTTTTTTACAAGATCAAGTAAATGTATAATTTTAAGAAAAATATTTCCTGAAAAATAATTTATTAATATATAAATATAGGTATATTTATATACATAAATATAAATTTTTAAAAAGAGGTTTTGGATAAGGTAAATAGGAATTTACCCGTAATATATAAGATATTTAGTGAAAATTTATTATAAATTAACTTAATTTTTTTTAAATTTATAATTTTATTATTATTATCAATTAGTATTCCTTTAATATCAATTAGATGATCAAAAAAAATAGTAAAAGTTCTAAAATAAGATAAAAATGTATCTCGGACTTCAAATGGCCAAAATTTTTTATCCCAGTGTTTTTTTGTCTCTAACACATATGAAATTGAAGCATTCATTGATCTCTACACATTTAGTGATGGAGGTAAACATATGTCACATTTTATAAGGCTAAACAATTCCTATAAGGCCCCTAAAACTAATTTTTTGGTCAAGGTACCCTGATTTTTTAACATATATTCGATTTTTAGACTCATTTAAGTGGTATTTCTTCCCTTTTCACGAAGGATTGAATTTATTTCTGGGTCTTAATATTATATTGATATTATGGTTTTAATATTTTATCATTTTTCAGAAAAAATTTTTATTTATAATTAAATATATGCACGTTTTATTTTATTTATTTATAATATGTCACTCATATAAATACATATATCAACATATTTACATAAATATGTATATTATAATATATTTAAATACATAAATCTTATAAAAATGTATTTAAATCAATATCTAACCATTTTTTACATAATGAAAATATATTTATAATGTTTATATATACATATATGTTCCTATTAATAAATTGATATATATTTATATTCTATTCTATTATATCTAAATTAATATAATATATAAAATATTTATATAAGCATAAGTATATATATAACACACACACATATTTTATAAATGTATTTAAAAATAATTATCTAAATATATGTATATATATATATATATCATTAAACCGACGACAAAAAAACATGGGGTAGGGGTAAAGGTGTTCCATCTTTGAAGAAGAGGTGCATGGTTCGAATCTAGACGAGCGCACATTAGATTGGAAATTTAAAAAGATCTAATAAAAGGGGTGGTGAGGTGAAAAAATATGGTAATGGTGGGGGGTGGAGTGCTCTTAAAGGGGGTTAGGAAGCACTAATAAAGGGTTTCAGGTTCATGGATGTCCGGAATTTTTTACCCCTTTCAACAGCGTTGCTTTTATCAGCGCCAAAAAATTGTTGTTAGAAGACCCCATTAATATTTTTAAAAAAAGTTCTATCAAATGATCCCATTAAAAAAGTTAATAAAATATATGTTAATTGTAAAGACCTGGAATTTTAATGAAATTTTTTTTTCTTAAATTCATTGGAATTTTACGAGCTTGCAGTTTCTGACGGCGCAAGATTCTGGGGCACGGTGTGCCCGGAATCAATTTCTGATGTTTTCTTTCAGGTACGTTAAGTAAATGTACGTGTGGGTTTTTATATCTTTTAAACCGATGCTCGGAATTGAAATATGAGGGCACCAATGAACTCGTAGTGACAATTTTCGCTTAAGGAGACCTTTACTGCACTTGCATTTTATGCGGGTTGGAAGTTATAATTTGGGGATTCATAGAAAATTAAATAAAATTGTTATTTTGTAAAATTTTATATAAGAGGGGGATATTTCGTCCAAATGGGAGTTAGGGTGGGGAACACACCCCACATAACCTCCCATGAGAGGATTTAGTGTGGCTGGGCCGACACGAACCCAAACCCTTTCACATCCCCTAAACTCCCTTTAACTCCTCTTAAGTTTTGACACCTCCCATACTTAATGGAGGAGCCTCTCCACCTCCCTCCTCCAATGAATATTCCAACTCGTGAGATTAATTAATGCCACTTAATTAATCTCATTTTTAATTAAGTTGAATTGCATGGAATTTTTATAATATTAGGAGAATTTTATTTCATTTGCGTTGGAAAATATTATATTGGGGAGGCTCTGGAGAAATAGAAGAATAGTGTTCATTCTCTTGACGAAGAACACCGTTATTCAACGAAAAAACATCTCCAACGAAGAACGTGAAGAACAACTCCAACAATGCTCCCTCTTCAGACTCACCCCAATGTCAATTGAATAGTCGTTTGTATTTCGCGATGCCTGACCTCCGCAATGCTCATCTTCCACGGCTCGTTGACGTGCAACGTTCTTGAAATCAAGGTAGGGGGTTTGTATAATTTAAATTGAATAAATTATACCTTCGTTCTTGTTGAATTCAAGTGATCATATATGGACATTTGTTACCACCTAATGCAGAGGGCGGGGGTCGAATGAACAAGGCCCGATGACCCTCTGTTGTTTCTTGTTTTTATTCATGATAGAAACGATGTTGGATAAGGTGGCGGTGACCGGAGTTGGCAATGATCGGGGGCCGCGACGACCGAAGGCAGCAGCGGAAATGGCGACCACACACCTACCAGTTATAGGACCGCTGCACTGGGTGCCGCACGGGTGGAAGGAACTGTGGCCCGAAACCGGGCCGCTCGGCCGAGGAAGAACAAGCTGGCTAAAGCTGGCTGGTCTGAAGGAACCACGACGCCACGAGGGCACCACACTGTGGATAACCGTGGCCCGCTTCCGCGGGCCGCTTCGGCCGGCGAACCGGCTGGCGGGAAACCGACCGGGTTGAAGAAGGTCGCATCACCCGATGGTGCTGCTTGGGAGATCAACAGCCTTCCTGTGCGGGTCGCTCTCACTGGAGATGACCGGCCAGCTTTGGCCAGCCGAATAGGAGGGGCGGCGCCACTCAGTGCCGCCGTTTCGGAAAACTGGGGGCCGTGCCCCCGATTCGTTAGGCCAGCTGCTCGAGACGCTGCTAGTAGAGGCCCGAGCCACGCCCAGCTAGGCCGGGCCACACCCCACCAGGCCGGGCCAACACCCCAGCTTGGTCGGACCCGCCGCACCGTGTCGGGCCGACCCGCTAGCCCACTGGGATTGACGGGCTGAGCTCGTTTCTCTTAAACATGAAAATATTCTAGACAGCATGTCAAATTGATGCACTGTCTGCGGCAATAGGATCCTCATGACGAGACAACCCATTTCAATATGTTAATTCATTTTTGGGAAACTTTGGAAAACAGCCGGGTTTGGAACGAGTGTAATTTCAACCGGGCCCCTGGAATGGAAAAGCCAGTAACTCTCAAACCGGGTGTCTGATTGACGTGTCGTCTATTGAATTGGGTTTTTTTCTAATTATATGGATATTTTGGAGACATAAACTCTATAATTCATGACAGTTGATGTATCTACCACCTTTACTCGATGAGAAGACCCTCCCGGAATCGAGCGTGCTATGTGCGGGAACTCTAGAGCTGGTTGCGACTATGTCGACTACTGTACTGGAATCCTCCGTGGGTTCGACAAGGAAAACTACCGTACAAGGATCCTTCGTGGGTTCCAAAGTGATGACTAATATTCTTGTATCATGTGTGGGTCTGGCTGTATTGACCTCTGTACTTGTATCCTTTGTGGGTCCGACAGAGTAGCTGGTCTTGTATCCTGTGTGGGTCCGACAGCTTAGCTGGTCTTGTATCGTGTGTGGGTCCGACAGCATTGATGAATAAATGACTACATCTGATCATCTCTATCACTATATGAAAGATGTATACCTGTATGAGCTGATTCTTGACATCAATCATTATCATCGATGTGATTGACTTTACTTCCTGTGTGGATTGGGTTGTGCTTGGGCTCGAGAGTTGGAACCGAACTGAGATTGATAACTTAGGTATATGTATGGGAATATACCTAAGTAGTGTTGGTTAATACTTTGTGGTTGTATAATCCTTATGTGGTTTATCCTTTGTGGATTTTGTGAGAACTTTGGGGGTATCGGGGTCCCTACTGAGTATCGTTATACTCACCCCTGCGTCGAGCATTCCCGCACCTCATTGTGTTGGATGCAGACGGCAGACAGTGTTGACGGAGGCAGAGAGCGAGCTAGGACCAGACAGTACCCAGAGGTGGACCACATGGCTGGATGGTACACGGAGTAGACCAATAGATGTGGAGTGTGGAGGTGGACATTTGTACCTACCCATCAGGTAGGGTACTTGGCAGACGTTCCAGGAGCTTCCCTTTTTAGTTGTTGTCCTTTTTTCAGTTGTACATGCTTTCCATGGTACATGTACTTTACTATTGGGCATGTATTTCCTGCCCTTTTACTTTCATAACTACTTTTTTTATAATGTATTCACTTAGTTTTTACTTCATGTTGTGTACTCTGTTGTGTTTGTTTACTTTCATAAAGGAAATGCCATCCACCTTATGGATTTATGCCTTTGTATCTAGTCGCCAGCCCCTGGCCTATGGAAGGCGGGTTTGGGGTAGTCATGGTACGAGCCCCGAGGATGGGTTGTGACATTAATAGTTTCATATTTTTAAACAGTGATGCTTTAATCAAAAATTTTAGTGCTGATAGAGGCATATTCTTTTTCTCTTAAAGGTATTTTTAGTAGTATTGGTTGGCATAGAAAATCATAAAACTAATTATGGAATAATGAAATGGCCCCTACCCTATAAATGTTTACAAATAAGATACTAAATAAGACACCAGGGATTCCTATGGTATTATAATTTTTTTAACTGTTGAAATGCTCCCCTATCAAGCCAAATAAAAAATTCAAAAGTCCCTTGATCTTAATAGGGATGATACACTACCAAATATTTCCTAAGAGATGGTAAAAGTCACACAAGAGTTATTACAACCAAATTAAGACTCAAACCCTATTCTAGACATGCATTCATCATGAGCATACTGAACCAGATTTCTAAACATCCATCCCCATATAGGAAAATCCATTCATTCAAGAACATGGCCGTGGAGCCTGCCATCCCAATGCTTTGTGATATCTCTATATTTACATGGTATCCTCATGAGGTATGATAATCTTCTACAAAAATATCCCAATACGAATGGGAACAATTTTGAAACTACATGGAATGTAATCTATGGGGTCATATAGTAGTAGGACAAGCTCCGTTCTTATAAAGAAAATATTGACCCAATATTTGAAATAGATGAGAGAGTGCATATTCATATATATTCTTAACTTTTACTTCAAGATGAAACACATTTACCTCACTAATACTAGATTTTTTGAACAGTCACCCCTGACATATACTGCTAGGAAGAAATCATCATATATATCTATTACATGGGGTATCCCACCTAGTCGATAGACATACCATATGTTAATTTTTACCTTTCTATTGGAAAAATGAAATGAGATTGCTCTAGGAAACAAAAGGATGAATAATTATATAGGAATTTTGGAATGATGATAAATAAATAAATGGTAATGCCAAACCACCATGTTGATATATTCATTTAATAGCTTTTCAAAAAACTCTAAGAAGTTTTGCTGGACCTAGAATGGCCAAACCCATTTATCAAAAAGTTTCCACTAGGGAGAAAATCCCAATTTAAAATCCAGATACAACCCTAGTTTTCAAAATAGGATATAAATATATTTTATTAGGGTAGAGAGATGAGTTTATGAGAAAAATTACATCCATCCAAGCCCATAGAAGAGTTTTATATCATATAATATGACCCCTGGGATCATTATATAACTGGTTTTCCATCCAAAGACACCATAATCCGAATGACGTCAATAGGAATTCAGACCCAAAAATATGGAATGTTGAAGTCTATAGAAGGTATCGTGACATTATCATGTAGGGAAAACCCATATAACAGAAGATGATGTGTTAAACAATAGTCATCCAGTTCATATGGGATAATCCTTTTCAAAACCTCATTTTCTGAACACACATGATACCGACAGTCAACATTAAGATTCTAATAAATCATATAGTTATGGTAATCCACATATGAGGAAGTATAGGGAGATCCTAAATACATTTGAACAAAAAACACTACATGTTACATGTCAGAAAGATGAAAATAAAATCTTTTCAAAGGAATGTAATAAATCATGAAGGAATCATGCACATCACATAAAATAATTAAGGGATTCACGATCATATAAATAATTTATGGATCACCCATATCACAAAAAATATGGTAGACCACATAAACACATAGAACATATCAAAATTAGATGATTCCTTGGATGAATTTGGATCATGTGACTTAGTCATGGTCACATGATATGAACAATAGTAGAGTGATCATGTGATTGAGGCAACAAACCCAAAAAAATATTCAAGAAGATCATCCATCCACATGACCCATGTTTAAAAAAATACCAAATATATATTCATGGATGTTTCAGATAATCACTTGGGTAAAGAACATATTCCAATGGAATTCTCACAAAAGTGTTCTTGTGAACAGATCCAATGATTAGTTTTTATGGATAGATTTTATGAAAGGGTTACATAATAGAGACGTGGAATAGGATCAGTAAGACTTGAGTAAAAGTTCTATGACTCTCCCATGTTTTTCTTATTTATATAACATTCCTACAGAATACCATATCATGATTGTAATACTATGATTAAAAAAACGATCAGTGAAAATTCCACAGCCTCATGGGGGGAATTACATTGCATAGAATTGATCCCATGTCCCAAAATACGTCGCTCCTCAGGGGGGGGGGGAATTAGTTGTCCTCTAGAAAAATAAACTCAAAAAATCCACAACCGAAAAAATAAAAGAATATGAGGATTATTTTCCAAGGAAAAAAATGGTGGAAGAAGATGGAAAAGATCATGAAGACTGCGTGAAACTCTAGGAGACACACACTATCATGATTTTCAGAAATTCATGTGGACACTTCATGCATAATGAATAAATTGTGGAAGATCTCACAGAGCCCATTTTGATTATACTTCTTATCACATGATGGAATCTAAGAAACGCGTTGATCATACAGTGGTAGTTAGATAATCACACTGAGGTCACAAGAACTGACACCAAAGATGTGCCTATTCAACAAACCAAAATATCATTATAAAATATGGATAAAACTATCCTAAAGGTGGGTGCCTCTTATAATAATAATTTTTTGAAGCATTATAAGTCCTTTATCAAGACACTGAAATCCCCCAAAGACTTGTCCTTATTATCATAAAAAAATACTACGATCATGTAACCCTCACCATGTGAAAGGATTCAGACATGTTCGATTGGTGTTTGGAAACCCATTCTTATCCAAAGACAATAAAATGTTAGTTCATGTTAATGTTCGAAAATCATGACATAACCCTTTCTTGTCTTGAAACACATCATGGAAGGGTTGAGTGGTTGTATTTGACAACACTCTTATAAACTCGTGAGATCCCCATGACATTGAAAAATAAACAAGGAGAAAAATATGAAAAATTTGAGAGCCTATTGTGGTGGTAGACTCTTTCAATTCACACATGTACCTCGCAAGACACCATAGATGCCCTAATGACATGTTTCCATTGTCATGAAAGATACTTTAGACATCACACCATCGTCACAAAAAGGGTTTCAGACATTTCTAGTTGGTCTTTCCCCCACCCCCTCCATATACAATGAAAAACATAAGGGATTTTCTATGTATGGATCATTCATCATAACAAGCCCATTTGTTTTTGAGACAGTGAATCAACGATGGGTAGAGATATTTTTTAACAACACTCATATAAACTAAACAGTTATCCAGAAATTATAAAATAAAGAAATGAAATAATTAGGGTAATGATGTGATGTTCTTACGAAGGGAAGAAATCCTGATATTAGGAAAAAGGGATTATGAATCCTGAAATATCACTATGGATCTCTTAGAACACCCCTAGACATGTTAGAATGGATCCAAAAAACCCACTTGAGAATCCAGAACAGTCTTGAACAACCCTTTTTCATGTCAACTTGTTCTCAATATGTCCTCCTTGTAGGCCAACATTGTGTCACGAAAGGTCCAAAACAAGCAACATAAGATCAAACGAAATCCCTTTAGTAGGCATCATGATCTCATGAATGCCCATAGACCTGTCAACATAAAATTGTGAATACCCCATGAAATTTTTTCATGGTTAAAAGTTTACCCATTAATTTTATGTAATACAATAAATGATAAATTGAACGGATGGTGTCATGATCATTGAAATTCATGTCACATGACACAAAATCCCTCCACCAAATCCAACTAGGATTTTCATGATACAAGCCACGCATAAAGGCCCATAACCAGGGTGAAAGGGCCTACGAATACCCAACCCATGTATGAAAAATGCAATGATGATTCCTTAGAACCTCACATAGATACACTTAGGAACCATAGAGGATTTCTCTGTTTGACTAAAATCATGACTTGAAAGGTTTTATTTTAACTAAAATATAGGGAACAACCAAAAAATTCATTAATAATGAATATTCACATCATGTGATCACTCATAGATCGTACGTGTGACTTATAATTGGTTACATGAAGGTGATACCTCATATATTTAAAATGACATAATACATAAGATAGAAATCACTTAACAAATCTAAGGAATATGTTATAAAGGACAGATCAATGATAAAAGTATGGGAGACTTAAGTAAAGAATATATATGAAAATATTAATATAGTTTGTGTGAACTGTCTATGTCATTCCATATCACTAGGAGAAGTCACCTAGAAAACATGATTCTCAATTTATATACAATTAGATCCTTGAAATTCCCATAAACAAGTCATATCGGGTCAAATGGGGCCCCATCAACATTCCATCAAAGTCCCACAAAACACTTCAGGTTGCCATTTAGA
Source organism: Viscum album (assembly GCA_963277665.1). Lineage (NCBI taxonomy): Eukaryota > Viridiplantae > Streptophyta > Magnoliopsida > Santalales > Viscaceae > Viscum > Viscum album. The sequence continues at coordinate 1,317,382,889 of OY728121.1, forward strand.
ACATTCCATGTCCATCATACATGTTTCCCAAATCTTATTTTGACCCAAGTATATGTTAGCTAAGTCTCAAAATAGCACAAGGGAATTTCAAATGGCCCTCAAGATTTCTTTCAAAAAATATAAATTGATCTCTTGATGTCCTCTAGACATTAAATACAAATCTTGTAACTTCCTCTCGAAAAATCAACTAAATTTCCTTGTGTCCTCCAAAAATTTCATCCTATATCATGATTAATCTTATAGACATATCACATTTACTCTTACATCAACCCCTAAGTGTGTTAGTAGGCCTTTATGATGACACCAGGGAAAGGCTGTTCCTTCATGTATTGTTATCAAATCATGTTGGATGAGATCAAGTGATGTACCCTAGGTCAAGATGGACAAGTCTTGTGAATTAAACAAGACAAATCAACCATAATCTTTAGATTTCATTTAGTCATTCCATCCATAATAAGATATGTATCTTTAACATGAAAAATAAATCATACGATTGTCTTTGGAAATTTCCACAATACAACTAAACATTTATAGATATCCTCCAACATGTAATGCATACAATGAGTCATGCCATACAAACAATAAAGCATTTCATGTTGAAAATAGGGCCATATAATAGAGGGAAATATTATTATGTAAGCTCCAATTAACTATACTATGATGACTCTAATTCCTGATATAACCAAGATTTATAGTAACCATTCCTTAATCATGAGATCAGAATCATAACATCTAAATGGATGTCCCAAAAAATTATTCCCACATCTAGATATAGTGAGAAATATCATTTACAATCCCTTGTTCCCACGCCATGTATAGAAGAACTATTTATAGAGAGTTTAAATGATCATATCATTCATACTAGGGAAACCACAATGTGTGAGCCATGATGAGAAGAATAATATGATATGCCCACAAATATAAGGGTAATGCCTGTGTGTTGTCATTGATCAACTAAAGTACGATGAATCAAATTATTGAAATAACTAGGATAAATAGGATATCAACTTGAGGCCCACACTCAAATTAGAATACACTTTAATGTATGTCCCCTCATGTCAACAACATTTCCACCTTTGGGACCAAATCATTCCCATGGGATGATCATTCTACCTCATCCATCAGTGGACTAAGAAGCCAACTAAACTATAATAACTCTGATTCCATCTATAACCAGGATACAGAGGACACCATCCTAGTCCCTAGGCTCTACATTAAAATAATTAATGTGTTTTATATGTACATAATTCATGCATTCATATGTAGTGAGTCTAATTACTAGCTATCCCTTATTTCTCACAACTACCAAGTATCATGTGGGCATAGGGAGTTTTAATGGTCATATCATTCGCATCATAAATGTCCACTAGCCTGGGAAACTTTAGTGTGTTACCCTGATGAGTGTCATGATATGGTTACCTCCATAAAAGGGTATCCAACATACATACACTAATAAAGGCCATATAAAATTTTGATAACATGGATTCCAACAATAACCAGGATGTGTTCGATGTCTCCTCAAGACTTGATAATAAATAATTAGTGCCTAATTTCCCATACATATTTCCATTCCACATGAAGTTAATCTAAATTGTGTTGATTCAAAAAGGTTTTCATTAGGACTTTTCCTTTCCTTCATACTTTGGGGAGATTGTTATGTCAATAATGTTTCATTATGACTTTACCATTACTTCTTGTTTTGAAATTCCCGAACACCTTATATCATGGAAAATCACTTTTTACCCTGTGTTTTAAATTTATATGGAAGAATTTCCTTCCCAATGGAAATTTATCCTTACCTTGTTTTCTTTTTTCATATAATAATTTTTCCTAAGGGTAAAATTTGGTTTATAACCAAAACCTCAAAATCCTATAATCACCTAGATACGAATCATTCTATTTTAAAATCCGAATTCTTGGAAATCTGGTTACGAATTCTTCTAAGTTCTGACATTGAATTCTAAATACAAATTATGAATATGAACACTTATGAGTTTCGAATCCGAATTCTCAAAATTCTAGTTATGAACTCTTTGGAGTTCTGACTCTGAATTCAGAATACGAATTCAGGTTATGAACTCTTCCGAGTTCTGACTCTGATTTCTGAATACACATTCTGGTTATAAACTCTTCTGAGTTTGGAATCTGAATTCTCAGAATTTTGGTTAAAAACACTTATGAATACTGAATCTGGATTTTCATTACGAATTCCTTTGAGTTCTGACACCGAAATCAGGTTACGAATTCTTATGAGTTCTGACTCCAAATTCTAATGAATTTAGACTCAGAACATTGTATGTTCAAGGTCCAAATTCTTGTGAATCCAAATTTAGAATTTCCTTGAAATTCAGACTCTAGAATTCTATGGAGTTCAAGTTCTGAATTTTTTAGAAAAATAGAATCTAAATATCCTTGTATTATTGATTTTTAATTCATTTTTTGGTTAGACTCTGATATTTTTATTTTCATACATTGTGAATATTTGATTTTAGTTATTTAACAATATTTTATCTTAGACTTCTTTTTGATATAAAACGATCTCTTTCTTTGAGTTACTAACAAATTGTTGATTGAGTGACACATGAATAGGTCCCTCCGAAATTCAAGGACAAATATGAATGTTGGAGGAGGGAACCGACCATTAGAGTTATTCATATAAATAGGAGCTAAATTGAATGATCTTATAACTTCTGGCAGAACAACATTTGATGACTGTGCTTACATGATGTTAAAGTGATTTCAAAAGAGAGAGGCTCTTATAAACTCTCAAGCGTCATGCAGAATGTTTGAATAGATTGTTCAAACATTGCTTCATGAAGATTTTCTTTGTGCAGAGGTGCATTTTCCTTGAAATCAAAGACATTGGGTTGTGAAGTCAGAGGTGCTGATTTCCTTAAAAATCGAGGGATTGTGGGGATAGAAAGATAGATACCAATCATCAAATTGTGGGATTACCTGAGTTTCGTTAAGACATAATTTCTTGAAAGAATAAATCAAGTGACCTTTATCCAGGGTTGTTGGATACCCTTCTCTTTGGTTTAAAAGAGTTACTACTTGTTACTTGTATTATTTTAGTTTAGTTTTCCACTATAATTTTGATTTTTAAAGAAAGTATATCTTTCTTATATTTCCTTAAATTTTTACTCTGATTTTATAGGATTCTATATGCTTTATGGTATAATCTTAGTTGTTGTAATCCTTTGTTAAGTTTCATTTCCAGAATCTCTTTTCCGGAATCAAGCAAGTAATTAGAATATAGAGTTATTGTGAATTACCTTGTTTAACCTTGTTAAACAAAATCATCTTTAAACGTTCCAAATAAATTTTTAAAATATACAATTCACCCCCCATTTTGTATTTTTAGTATCTTCATCATAGTTTGATAGTACAATCTGTATCATATCTATCAAATCTATCGATCCAACAATTGGTATCAGAGGTTGGAAACCCAATAATCTGAACCAATCCAACAATTGGTATCATAGGAGGTCCTTCAAATACTTATATTCACATATAGTATTTACTTTTTCAGGTTTTTGTGAATTAATCTCACGTTTAGATTCCAGAGAAAAATCTTCTTATTTTTTTCCAGAATCAGTTTTTTAAATTTACGTTTTCAGATTCACATGTTCGGATTCAACTTTTCTTAGAGATACTCTAGTTCTATATTTTGATAATGAATATGATATTTATTTCCTTTTTTTACCAATTTATATTACTAACAACATTGTGGGCGAGGATTTTTCTTAATATGGTAGGTTTAAGTGTTGGTTCTATCAACAATATAAATCCTACCAGACCCCCTGTTTTTGATGGAAATGATTATGAGTACTGGAGATATAGGATGAAGTCTTTCGTTATTATAAATGGATTTGATAAATATCTAATGCTGACATGAGACTATAAGATTCCTGATAAGGAATTGATAACATTTACTAATCAGGAGAAATCATAATATCAAGCATATTTTAGAGTTAGGAATACTTTGTTATGTTCTATGACTAGGAATTACTATAGTCAAATAACTTCATGTGAAGCTTCAAACAGTGTCTGAAAGAAACATGATGTTACACATTTTGGCACATCTAATGTTATAGAGACAAAAATAGATATGTAGAGAGTTGAATACCATGGATTTAACATTCCTTAAGGAGAACCTATAAGAAAAGTTAGTAAATGATTATGAATATCGTGAATATATTATAGTCTATGGGATTAAAATGTTGGGATGAATAGTCTCTTATAGATAAGATCATAGAAATCATGCCAAATGAGTGGGAATCCATGAGGACAACAATTGATGATAATTGGAATGTTACCTAGATCTCCTTAGATAAATTATTTTGCAGCATGAGACTAGAATGAAGAGTGATGCTGATAATGTAAAAAAGAATAATGGGAATCGAGGAGTTTCTTTTACAACCACTTATAATCATATGAAATCCAAGACTCAAGAAAGAGTTACTGGATCTAAGTCAACGAAATTAACTATTCATCCAGAATCTAGTGATAGAGAGATGTATGAGACTGAATTAGCTAATCTTGCACGGATAATGAACAAGATAGTAGCTCAGAAGACCTATCAGAATAAATTCACGAAGAGAGACTACAAAGAGAATAACGATTGGGAAGATTCATGCTATGAGTGTAGAATAGTAGGTCATACCAGACTCGATTTCCCTCTTTTGAAAAATAATTAAAAGAAGGAAAGGAATTCAAAAAGGAACAAGAAGAAGTTCTATCACTCAAAACACATGAAAAGTATTAAAGTAAATGATACTTGAAGTGCTAGTTGTGGAGAATCTACAGAAAGTGAATATTATGAATATGAATCATCAGCACAAAAAATATTAGATTCATGGCTACTACTTCTTTCACTAAGACATCTCTTATGGCCATGGTATGCTCTACCGAGGATTAAAAAATTTTATCTCTTTATATGAATTAATATTCTAGAGTATTTACTTCCAATGAAGATACTTAATCTTCAGATAGTAATGAAATACCTTCGTGTGAAGAAGTATCTATATTTTCCAAGTTGTTAGAAGCAAAAAAAATGTAAAATTTCTAACAAATTGGATAAGGAAAATACTAAAGAATAAGTTCGAACAAATAATATTTCATATCATTCTAGAGAACATAATGATAAAAATGAGATTTTAGAAAAACTATCTAAAGACCATAAGTAAGTAAATTATGAAAAGGAAAAACTTTAGAAAGATCTTAATAATTATTTTTAAAATTTAATTGTTTATTAGGAAATATATAACTATATGTAAATAATTCCATAGGATATGAATTTAGTTGTCAGAATAAAATCTAATATATATTCCATTAAGAAACATCATTCAAACATTACTTTTGGTAAGGAAAATTTTGACAAGATGTATTCTCAAATCAAACCTCAAGGAAATACTACTTGAGTAGGTTATACTCATAGAAAACCTATTTTCAAAAACAACTATTTCATTCCTTCCAGTGCCCCTTTTTGTACTAAATTTCGAAGTGGTGGACATTGAAAGGAAAATTTATCTTGGAATAAAGTTCAATATCTTGGATTTCATAAAGCTTATTTCTCTAAAAAAATTTTGATAACAGAAATTTTTTTGTCTAACAATTCCGAATCCAAGGATGTTTGGATTCCGAAAGTATAACATTCTTATTTTCTAGAAAATAAAGAAGGTACCAACTAAAATACTTGGTACATTGATAGTGGATGTTCTTGGAATATGTCTCATAACAGAAACTTCTTTGAAAAGATTATCAAGACTAAAGGAGTTATCGTTTTTCAATTTATCAGAATGAAAGATCAACTTGCTGATATTTTCACAAAATCAATACCCTTTGATATATTTGAATACATTAAGCAGAAGTTAGGATTGATAACAGTAAGGTAATCTTCCTTGTTATCACTCTGTTGAATCTATCTACTTATAATAATAAAATTATTTTCATAAGGGGAGTACATTTGTTCATAAGTTTTTTTATATTTTTTTCATAACAAAGTTTTTAATATTTTTCATAATGATGTTTTTCATATTTTTTGTAATGAACAATATCAAATTATTTATAATGAAGTATTTAATATTTTTTGTAATGAAGTTTTTCATATTTTTCATAATGATGTTTTTCATATTTTTCATAATGATGTTTTTCATAATTTTCATAATGATGTTTTTCATGTTTTTCTTAATGAAGTTTTTCATACATTAAAATTTTTGTAATGGAAGTTTGAGTAATATAGTTTTTTGTAGTTTTTTTATCCTTCAAGAGGAATATTACCTATTATGAATAATATTCCTGGTAATCCGAATGGTATGATTTATTTCATAGGTTTTCATAGTCATCATTTCCTTACTGGTATATTATTTTGTGTTTTCTATTTTTTGGATTATTGTTTCCTTAAATCCGAATGTTTTTATTTAAAAACCTCAAAAGATTAGATCCAACCAAAATTTCCTTGCGGCTATCTTTTCAAAAATCAGATCTAATCAGAAGGATTTCCAGCCGTTAGATCGATTTTGTAAGTTCAACCATCGCATCAATGCCTATATAAAGGACCCCCGAAAGGTGATACCACATCAGTTTTCAAGACCCTGCGTGCCGAAGCTCTACCCGTCATTCAAAATTTCATTCCGAACTTTTCAGAAGTTCTCAAATCTGAATGTATGGAGAAGTCCCTTCTCATTATATGTCTACTGTCCACCCGATTTCATTGTTTGAAAGTATACAGATAGAGGTTGTTGCATCCAATTTTTTTTAATAAGTGTGATTCCATTATCTATAAAAACATCAAGCTTAAAGGATGGGAAAGTGTGTGCATATCAAAGCCTGGAGGTCAAGACATGGTGTATTAGGATATACTCATTGAGTTTTATGAGTCAGTTTGTTTATTTATGGATTAAGGGAGAGATGCGTTTTCATTAAATAGTTATAGAAAAACCTATTCCCTTTCATTGACCAAGGCTGCTAGCTTGGTGGGTCTGTATTATGAGGGGGAAAATGAGTTGTATTCCCACAAGATACCATATGATCATGGAAGTTTTGTAACGGTGATGGCTATGGAGTGTCTTCTACTTACCGATGTCAATACCTCAAGGATTTCACATTTGTCTACAAATAATCGGATCCTTGAGTTATGGGTTCAGGTTTTTATCATACCGAGAAAGGGTGAAAAGGAAACACATAATAAAACTGATATGTATATCTTGGATTTTTTTGGTAAATATAAGGAAGATAAATCAGATGAAGTATATTCTCATTACGAAAGAGAATATCAAGAATGGGAATTTGAGAGCACAGATAATCATGTATCATGCCATACCCACCATGTTGATTGTTTGATGTCTTTAGAATTTCAAAATCCCTTGCAGTTCATAGGTGATGAACTGAAAATTAATGGGGATCAGTGATGATACTCTCAGGAGGATGAAAATTTTATTCTCTAAGGAGACATTAGAATTCTATGACTTATCAGAGGAAGAGTCTGAAGCTATTACTAAGGAACAAGATGATCCTGATATATCCAAAAAAGGAGGGAATAAGAGGAAGTTGAAGGAAGTGGTGAAGAAGGAAAATACTCCGAAGCTAAAGAAACACAATCCACACATCCAAATCCTAAGAAGCATAAATATTATCCAGATGAGGTGGTTTCCAAATGGATTGAAGGAAAAAAGAATCGGAAGGAAGGAGAACCATAGTTTAGTTTATACCCTAAAAATTCCAAATCTTTGAATGAGAAGGTAGAAAATGGTCTTGAGAAGAAAGCCAAGGAAAAGGAGAAAAATAAGAAGATGCCTAAGGCCGAGGTTATTCAATCCCTTCTGAGGGATACTGAAATAGCATCCAAACAAATTCCAGTACCAAAATAGTTCTTGGTTGAGGTATTACTTGAGACTCCAGGGAAGAAGTAAACGACTACAGAAAAAGCCGAAGAGAAGGTTGTTGAAGAGAATGAAGCTGGGTAAGAATAAAAAGAAGATAAAATTAGTGATGTTAAAGCTGATCTGAAAAAGAAAGTTGAATACATTCATGAGAATGAAAGTGCATCTGAAAAATTATCAATTAGGACTTCTCAAGATGATTCATCAAAACATGCTACTCCTAGGGTTGCTAATAAGGATTAAGAGGAAGTGAACAAATTATCTAAGGAAGAGAGTCATAATAATTACTTCATTCATCCTAAAGACATTGAGGTACGAGCCGAGAATGAAAAAATGGATGAATATAGAATTGTTCAGTTGTCTGAAAGTGAGCATGAGTCTCCGGATGAGGAAGCTGTTACGAGAACCGAAAAGGGAAAACAAGTGGATGAGGATACACCTACTAATGTTGGTATAAGGAAAAGGAAGTTGTTATATCTTCAAAGAAGAAGCTTGTAGAACTAAAGAAATATTTCTCACCTAGAAAAGTGTCTGATTTGTAATCATCTTCCATAGGGAATGATTTTTTTATCCAATCATAGAAGAAGCTTGTTTAAACTGTTCCGAACATTCCATGCATTGAATCGAGATGTCAGATTCTCTAGTATAACCTGAATCAAAAATCAGATTCAATATATTTTGTGATCTACAAGTGTATGAAGCTTGAGGATGATCTCAAGAATTTCTTTATCAGCAACGATGCCTATAGAAAATATTGTAAGAAAGTGAATAGATGGTCAAAGAAAGTAGTTGAATAATTGAGATAGCTTGATGAGTTTCAGCATGATGTTAAGGAATATTTTGATACTGATGATAGAAAAATCAAGGACCTCACAAATAACATTGTGGAAAAGGTAAATCTTGAGCAGAATACTCCGATTCAGGTGGTTAGGGATCTAAATGGGAAGCTATAATTTGTTTCTCAAAGAAGGAAAAGAGAAAGGGATCCCCAGATCGAGATTGAAGAAAAGCTTGTAAAGCATGATGACTTGTTGAAGGCTCAGGCAAAGGCTCTAAAGGCTCAGGATGATAGGATCAAATCCTTAGAGAATCAAGCATAGGAATAACACAAGGAGCTAAAGATTCAGAAAACAATTATGAAGAAATTGATAAAAAGGGAAAAGGAAGGAAAATAAATCCGATCTTTTGTTTTATTTTATTTCTTCCTTGTAAAAGTACTTCTAATCTTAATGAAATTCTGGTTGTCCATTTTTGTTTGGATGTTTGTACTAATATTTCAGAAACAACATTTTATTTTACATTCCCTCAAAATCTTTTTTAAAATCACAAAGGGGGAGAAAGGAAAAAGAATACTAAGTAAAGAAGAAATATCCCTAAGTAAGGGAGAGTTTATCTAATGGGGAGTTTTCAATACGAAGATTTCCGTACTCAATGGTAATGGAAAATCTCATTACATAAATATAGAACACTATTTATAGAGTTATAAAGCCTAAGGGGGAGTTCGTCATATTTATCATTATCCATGTGTAATGGGTGATAAGTTTTATTTGCAAAGACTAGATTTTTTTAAAGTCCTTTTAATCTTTTTTTGTAAGGATGTTTATGACTTCCAAAAAGGGGTAGATTGATGAGTAAATAAGGGTTTCCATATGAATTTTCCATTACTTCATGATTGGGGGAGATTGTTAAGTCACTAAGGTTTTCTTTCTGAATTTACTATTCCTCCTAGTTTTAAAAATCACAAACACCTTATCTCATGGAAAATCTCTTTTCACCATGTGTTTTACTTATATAAGGAAAAATTTCCTTCCCTAAGGAAAATTATCCTTACCTTGTTTACTGTGTTCATATCATAATTTTTCCTATGTGTAAAATTCGATTTGTAACCAAAACTGTGGAATCCTATAATCACCTAGATAAGACTCATTTTGTTTTAGAATACAAATTCTCAGAATTATGGTTACGAACTCTTCTGAGTTTTTACTCTGAATTCTGAATACAAATTATGGTTACAAACTCTTCAGAGATCTGAATCCAAATTCTCAGAATTATAGTTATGAACTCTTCTATGTTCTGACTCTGAATTCTGACTACGAATTCTGGTTACGAACTCTTCTGAGTTTTGACTCTGAATTCTGAATACGAATTCTGGGTACAACTCTTCTGAGTTATGAATCTGAATTCTCATAATTCTGGTTCTGAAATCTTATGAATACTGACTCTAAATTTTCATTATTAATTCCTATAAGTTCAGACACTAAATTCAGGTTACGAATTTGTAAGAGTTCTAACCCCGAATTCTAATTATTTTAGACTGTAAACTTTTTAAGTCCAGGTCCCAAATTCTTGTGAATCTAGATTCTGAATTTCCTTGAAATTCAGTCTCTAGAATTCTATAGAGTTCAGGTTCCAAATTAGAAAGAAAAACATAATCCAAATTTCCATGTATTATGGACTTCGAATTCAGTTTTGGTTAGAATCTGAACATTTTATTTTCTTACATTATGAATATTGGATTTTAGTTATGTAACCATATTTTTCCTTCCACTTGTTTCTTTATAAAACGATGTCTTGATTTTAGTTACTAAGAAACCATTGTTTGAGTGAAATGTGTACGGGTCCCTCAAAAATTGAAGGATAAATATGACCGTTGGAGGAGGGAGCTGACTGTTGGAGCAGGGCCTATAAATAAGAGCTCATTTAAAAGAGATTATAACGTTTGGCAGAACAACTTTTGATGACTGTTCGTACATGTTGTTGAAGTGATTTCTAGAGAGAGAAGTTATTTTAAATTATCAAGCCTCCCGCAGAAAGTATGAAAGCTTCTTCAAACATTGCTTCGTGTAGATTTTATTTTTGTAGAGGTGCGATTTTCTTGAAATCAAAGACTTCAGGTTGTGAAGTCATAGGTTCTGATTTCCTTACAAATTGAGGGCTTGTGGGGATAGCAAGACAGATACCAATCATCATATTGAGGTATTACCTGGGTTTGTGTAAGACAAACTTTCTTGAAAGTATAAATCAAGGTACTTTTATCCATGGTTGTTGGATACCATTCTCTTTGGGTTGAATGAGTTACAACTTGTTACTTTTAGTGTTTTTTTTTCATTGTAATTCTTATTATTAAAGAAAGTATAGAATTCTTATATTTACTTAAACTTGTACTCTGATTTTATTAGATTATATACACTTTAAGGTAGAATCATAGTTATTGTAAACCTTTGTTATGTTTCATTTCTGGAATCACTTTTCCAAAATCAAGAATGTTAATAGAATCTAGATGTTTTGTGAATTTCATTATTTAACCCTATTAAACAAAATAAGCATTAAAATTTACAAAGGAATTTTTAAAATATAAAATTCCACACCCTCTTGTATTTTAAGTAGCCGGATCATATTTTATACAACAATAAGTATCATATCTATTGTATCTATCTATCCAACAAATGGGTTTATAAAAACTATGTTAATTTAGATTACTTTTATAAACAGGATACATAAGAATCCTCACAATGGCTCAATTCTATCCGATACATATTAAAATCCTCCCATGATTGTATAAAATTTCAGATCACCAGGATATATAGCTTCTACATATAAGAATCTACCTGTTAGGGGTAATGGATGAATATCATAGAATACATAGAGATAGATTCACCAAAATATTCCCCTCAATTTTTAAATACAATTCAACCAATAGTAATTCAGTGAGGTTAATCGATTCAATATTTAGTTTATAGAAAACGGTTAACCAATATTTATTTTGTTAGTGTATCGAATCCTATGTCGAGATTAGGAAGAGATTTATTAACATATCATAAATGTAAATGAGAGTCACGAAGTTGGAAACAATTCCCCCAAAATGGTGCGATGAGCTTGTTCACCCATCCTCTCAACCACTGTAATTTTCTATTTTACATTGGTTATGGAACCCCGACATACCACCTACCTTTACAAAGAAGGTTTGTAGCTAGTTATGGATGAGTGAACTATATGGAGTTTCTGTTAAGAATGATAATGATGACCCAATGTCGATTTTTTTTTATGAAATGGAAGCCCTAATGATCAATTATCCGAAAGAACTAAATTGACCTCTATTGTCTACTTTTTCAATCAATACACCCTCACAGGAATTATAAAATAATAAAGTTTCTCATGATTTTCTGTATATTACCACCTCCGCGAAGGGTGTAGATTTGTTTTCATTTATGCATTACAAAAATGATAAAAATGATATATTTAATGAATATTTATTAAATTAAGTGTGTAATTATTATTCTATAATTGTGAAATATAATTTATGTTTCTTTTATTCCATCTATAAAAAAGAATAAACATCACATGTGTGTGTGTACGATGTACTGTTTCCACATAGTGGTATAATTCATCTCTCATCATCAATTTATATTAATTTTCATAAAAATGTATAAAATGATTATATATGATAATTATGATTTTATTAAGATGCTATATATTATATAACCATGATCAATTTTGAAAGAATATAATCATTGAGCCTAAAAAATATGAAAAAAATAATTTAACACCATAAATGATAAAGATAATGACATATTGACAATGAATATGTGATATGCTATTATAAATAATTCAGCTATGGAATTGTATGTATGAATATGTTTCTATTATATTCATAAAAAAAATAAAAAAAATTATATTTGACGTGAAAATAACTTACAAATAATTTCTTATACGAGTTAAAAGTTTCTCATCTCAATTTTGTTTCAACGATACAAATGCCATATTCACCACTTGGTTTTTTCTTGTTGTGTTTATACAACTCATTTAATATTTTAAATAATGAATAAATTTATCTTGAAGGTATATAATGTTTCATTTGATTTTATTTAATTAATGGAGGTATGCTTTTAAATTTAAATAGGTGTTAAGTGAATTATGTTATAATATTGATTTTTACCAGGATTGTTTATGCCTAAATATCTGATGATGGAATTAGAAGATCTATGTCTCAAAATTATAATACATCATATTTTTCATTAGTTATTAATATGAATGGAATGTTTCTATTTCATTTTACTCACATGTATAACTAAAATATATGAAATAATGTAAATGGAAAATATTCTTTATTTTTTATTAAGTCAGGAAAATATTTGTTCGATGAACATATTTTATTTAAAATGTTATAATTAATGTTTGAAATATTTTCAATATATTTATAGAATTAATTTTTTACCATTATTATATTTCTAGAAAAGGTTATAATTGTAATCTTCAAATCATTTTATGAAGTAGGAACTCTTTGCTAATTGTGTGAAAAAATTAATTTTTTATTGTTTACAGAATGAACAACTTTTCTCATAGTAATAACTTTAAGTTTTCCACAAATATTAATTTATAGGGTTCCATGAATCATTCAATTGAATTTTTGTCCAAATTTTATGGAATTTTAGAGTTTTTAAATAATTTTTTTCACATTGACATGTGTATTTTACTAAAAAATATATTTTAGAGTTATTTTAATGTTATTTTCATCTTCTACAATATCAATTAATGTAACCTATGATTAACTATGGATAATATCCAATGATAACACCCATAATTTTCTTCAATATTATTAATGATTATGAAAATTAAATATTTATGAAACCCATTGTATTTTACATTGGATAATTAATGAAAAAATGATAAATTTATCATGATCTTGTGGAAAAAATATGAAAAGATAACGATTAATAGATATGTTGTTCCCTTAAATACCTCTATTGAATTGGTTAATGTATAATGTTTCTGAACTAAAATAGTAAATGGGTGGATCTCTGAATCCTGAAAGAGGTTACACATGATGTTATCCAAGGAATAAAGAGGGAACACATGTGGTTATTCAATGTAAAAAATGTGATGAATGTGTTGGTAAGAATTATTGGAAAATAATTCACATGATTTTGATTATTACACAATTTTTGACACTCTGTATGACATTCTCTTATACATAGTATATGAACTCATTGATAATGATAATTTATTCTTACAAGAATCATGTATTATTATCTTACAAATTTTTTTCATGATTATAGATCTATAAACTGTAAGGTATTGTTTTGAAATGTTATCATCAGATTTTCAGTCCCTTATGCTCATCTTTTACAGACATATAATCATGGATTTATATATCCCATGTTTACCTATACTTATCATATAACATAACCCTTTATTTTGTTTTCATTCCCCAGGTTTTGAAGAATGTTTATGAGTAACTTATGTTTAATATTTTTATAATGTCAGAAGAATATTTTGGGAGATTATGATTTTCTTTCAGGATATTATATCATTATATATATAATCTATAAGCCCCTAAACCATCATGATCATCGAGCATGTACAATTTTATATTTTTCAGAAAACTCAACTTTAATTTTGTAATCATTATATATTTTATGTCTGGGTTATGTAAGAAATTATATTTTTTAAATTTAATTACAATAACTCTAGTAAGCCCAAACTAGGATCATGGAGACACCATTTGGAGTTCTGGTCAGATATTGGCACTAGAGGGATGTGACCATATTGCACCCAACACTATGTAATGTATGATTTGAATGTTCACAATGCTGAAACCCAAAATAATTAATACAACAATAAAAAAATTAATTTTCACTACATAAATTTTTCATGATTAATAAATCATAGTTTATCCTTCAGCCTAAACATAGTGGATAGAGACTCCAAATTTAATTTTTGACATGGTAATCCATATCAACTGATGATTTGAAAATTATTCTAGTAGAGAGGGGTTTTCATTATACCTTCAAATAGATGGGGTGAAATCATATGATGTCATCATTTTCATGTAATGTTTATACTCAATGTTTTATTATATAGAAAACTACTCTGAGAGAGTAATGTGTAACCATATTGATGGATCATGGTTTACCTTCATGGTGAACTGGGATATTCAATAGAGGTGAACACATAGTATCCTTAGGATTCTATAATTTATCTAACATTAGTTTGGAAGAATGGATTTTTGTGAAAAAATATACATCATATGAAAATTTACAATTATAATATAGGGGTCTATTTAAATTTTTCTTGAGGATGACCAAGGACCACCCTCTAACCAATATATCAAATTTTTCATTAATGTGAACAGTAGGATAAATCCAATATATTATGAGTTGAATTTCATACCTCTATTTATGGTCAAAGAGATTATGTTAAAGATTTAAGACCTTATTAGACCTAGTGTGTCCCCATGGGAAGATTATGTGATTTCTAAAATGAAGGAATATTGTAGCTTGATGATTTTTATGGAATATTTATTCCTAAATCTAGTGAAAATCAAGAATTAATAAAATCTTCCAATGATGAACAATATATTTGAGAAACTAAAAGCAGACTAATTGATCTAAAACATTGATATTAGGACATGATATCAACTTAATTGTGTTTATGAGAATGATATCATTATTAAAGCATTCTATTATCTGTATATAAATTATGGGTTTTTAGTGATGCCCTTTGGCATGAGGAATTCCAAAAATGTGTTCATTTCCCTCCTAAACTGAATAATTAATCCTTTCATGGACTATGTTTTATAATTATATTTTTTCTAGGTGTTTTACATTTATATTTTTAGTTTAACCTCTTTGAGTATTGTTAAATGACTATAACCATGGCCAACAAGGCCTTCATGTGGTGTGAAACTAGGTTTAAGAGGTGTTTGGTGGCTAAAAGAGAAATACAAAAAGATGTTTAGTAGAGGATTTTATTTATAGATAAAAAAAGAGGAACTAGTTATTTGGTTCGGTCTATCATCTAGTCGCCGAGTTTTTCGATGTCTTGGTAAAGCTATTAGAGTCACACATGCCAGCTAGTGAGATCCACTAGCGAGCCAGTGAGACTCACTGACCTAATGGTGGGATTTTAGAATAACGGATCTATAATAGGAGACTGAATTTCTAACTATGGGGAACCTAATATTTTTTAGTTTCGGTTAAAAGTAATGTAGGATTTTGGTAAGACACCACCAGCTAGTCTGTAGTGCCCGCTATCTTGGAGGTGTTGTTGAGCCGGGTCAGCAAATCAAGGGTCAATGTGAACATTATGTGACCCAAAAACCCCACTTAACTCCATTAAATATATTATATTTTTCCACAGTATTTGAAAAATGAAATTTTAATGTTCTCCAAGGCTCTTACGTATCCTCAAACACGTCTATTTGTTCATTAATTTTGTTCATCAGTCCAGTGATCCAAAATCATTATGTCTCATTTTTAATTGGTGAAATCAACTTATTTTATAATTAGATACTCTTATTATGGATTTGATTGGGTGTTTCATCCACTATACATTAGGAATAACTATGTTTCAAATTATTTTGATTCTTAACCTTGGGTTATTTAATCTTTGTTGAAAATGGTTTGTGGTTATGAACAACCCCATATTTTGTCTTTAGATATTCATGCATGTTAAATTAGTAAGATCATATATCACACCATTCAAATGATCTAAATAAAATTTAAACCAAATAATTTTATTTTTCCCTATTAATAGACCCAACATATCCCATTGGGTCCATTTTCATTGAGACTCAGACTCATGGCCACCAGAGAGGTGTTACTACAATTTATCCAAAAATAATTTGGATATTTTTAATATGTGAATTTTATTAACATGAATTTTTATGACTTAATTGTTTTATAATTTTATTGAGAAATTAAAAATTCACATGAAAGTGAATATATGTTGGTATGTAATTAGATATTTAATGATAATATGATGAAATATGACTATCATGTCAGGCATAAGATAATTGGACTAGATTGACAAGTGAAATAGAAAAGATACATTTATTATTATAATATCTAACATGACATAATGGAATTTAAATTTTGATAATTTTTAATTTGGGTAAAAAAATATTTTATATTTTAAGAAATGGAATTCATTTAAACTTGTTTTAATTTTTTAATGGTAAATTCAACATTAGCATGGGAATTCATGTATTATGTTATGTGCCCTTAGAAAATTAGTTTACCTAATATGGAAATTCACAATGGACCCTATGATACTATTTCCATTAATATGGTTTTTCATAATGGGAGATTTTATATGGATATATAATGGTAATAAATTAGATAATAGTATGAAATGGTCACTATTTTTTTCCAATGCTATTACGTCATGGGAACACCTAAGTGGATCTAGTGTGATAAATCTCATAGATCCCAATATTTCATGGATACATGGTGCCCAAGGTAGAGGTGATTTTTTACATGAAATGTTATAAGCTTTTTATCTTATATTATATAATTAAATTGTGGTATGGATGATTCATCCTATGTAATATAATATAACCTTGGATTGATATATCTAGTTTTTTTCTTGATGTATCCTATGAAGACCACATGTGTTATCCCAGAGCATTAATATCGGTACATTTATTTAATATTCCACATTAATTAATGAATCAATACCCCTTTTATCATATAATATCATTTACTATTAATTAATACATTATAAATTATGCACCATGGATATCATCCAACTAAGTTATACTCACCCCGAATTCAGGCCGTAGTTAAATTTTTTAGGGATACAAGTTTGGACATGGGAAAGTGGACTTCTTCTTCAGTGATTTATTTTTATATGGGATTAGTGATTAGAGATGATACTAGGAATGGGGTGTAGGATCATGTTTGTTTTGGAGTATTTTTATTTGACTGTATCTTTGAGTTTATTCTTGTAGGATTTCTAGCGTGATATTTAATTTTCATTTTGTATGTAAGGGAATGAAATATTATTTTTATTTGGATTTTTGGTTATTTATAAATGATGATGTTGATTTGGTTATGTATAATTAAACACTTGATTATTTAATTATTATGTCTATCTTATTTCCACTGTTATTGAAACTCTATACTAGAGAATATATAATTATTATTATATTCACTGCACTCTCAATGATAATCAGTAGCCTCTAGTTTATGAGGAGGTGTGCTTGATATACCATAATGAACTCAATCAGTCGTGCGAGGGTGTAACAGTGTGGGGAAATAAAAGACTTTTATCAGATCCTTGGTATTTTCTATGGATTGACTATTTGGAATGGTAGACTATAGTATATGATGTTTCAAGTCCTAGTAATGAGCTTGTTCATGGGAATAGCTAAACCATTTGTAGGGAAAAACCCAGTTTCCTCAGAATGTGATTTTTATTCAGGATGATTCTTTATTATAATTATGATGTTATTTCACAATACATTATTCAATTTATTTCATCTATTACATTTTTCTAGGATTTTACTTTTTTATTTTATATAATGAGGTGAGTATTATTGAATCATGGTAGGAATGTTAGGAAACATGTTGACATTGATTGTCCATGTTTAGGGGATTTTTATCGCATATGACATATCAACCTATATAAACTATTAAATTTAATCCCTTTATGTATCTGATTAAAATAAATAAAGGGAATAATTGTGATATTCCAATTCAATTGTAAATTTAATTTGTGGAGTAACCACATGACAGTGGTTGTTTTTTGTCTTCTTGGACTCATGTGTTTAATCTTATTTTGTATAATTTTATCTAAGACGTGTGCTGAAACTTGTAGAGAAAATTAACCAATATTATCTTCAGGTTGAGCTCTAGGATAGTGCAAATTATAACCCACCTGACTAAACCGAGGTAATGAGTTGTAATATAAATTTCTGGAAAAGTTCCCGACAGTCATGTGACCGAGGGGATGGGAGAATATTATTAGCAAACCTTGGATGTTTGATCTGAATAAAGAGTTCCATATATAATATCATATCCCATTTATTGGGATGTGAGGAACCAAGGAAGATGGTTTCTAAATTGAGTCATTCAAAATGATATTCAATCACATTGAGGCACCCGCATACAAAATGGTGAATCATTATACTTACATACTAAAAATACTATCCAAGAACTGATGGTCCATCATAAAAAATTCCCAGTAGTAATATTTTATAACCCAAATGGACATAGAGATGATTATCTAAAGTCAAATGTATCCATAGACACTGAGGGAAGATAGGGATTTGGAGTTCATGCACTTGACGGATGGGAGAATATTAGGGAATAAATCTGCTTGACTTTTTATTGACCAGAATTGTTTATACATATCATTTTTAGAAGTTGAGGTACCTTGGGAAACATTATTCAAGAATTGGATAATTTATGATATCACATAATTAGTGAATTTCTTTCACATAATAATCTTCTCATACATGATGAATCCAAATCACAAAATAAAATAGAATCAGAATAAGCCATAAATTCATGAGTAGGTAGTCTCAACAAGATAATCAGGATGATCTACATTAGAAGGTAAGATGTTTCACCAGGAGAGTTTTCTCTAGGCAATAGTGAGTGAAGTATATTGGAATGAAGATTTTGTTCCTATGAATGATGCCTTGGTAAGTTCTTTATGTGTTTCTAAGGTGGTGATATTTGATTCTGATTTCATTTTTTAGTTATCACGGGCTATAATTATTTTAGGTTCAACAACTGTTTGAGGTTATATAGTGGTCATTAGTAGTTTTGAAGTGGGCATGGGACTAGGGAACCCAAAATTATAATATGGCTCAGTTAACCATTACAAAAATATTATTTATAGTGTCACCATATTATTAGGCCAAGGTCGTGGATGTGGAACCCCGAAATAGGAGTTGTAGTACAATAAGATAAAGCGTTTGAGGGGAATCAGACTATAGTCCTGGGGAGATGAGTGAGTCAGTTAAATGCAATATAGCCCAGACTGAATAGTCTGGACACATGACCTCGTACAATTATATGTATGATTCTTGTTCTCTATATCCTTGCCTATATTTTTATTGATACTGTATCATCACATTTATATATATATATATATATATGATTAATATTCTAGTGTAAGGTCTCCAACCCCAGCTACCCAGATCCAGTGACTTATTTTATTACATTGGTTTGATCACAAGGATGTCACATCCTAAAGGACCGAATAGTTAAGTAATTTTTGAAAACATGATACAAAAATAATATTTAAATTACAACTTAAAAGAAAAAAACATTCAATCATCATTAGTAACAACCATAAACTTTTAGATTATTTCGGAATGTAATTCATAATAATACTCATCATTGTATCCTAGGGAAAAATAAATCATATGAAATGGGTGATATTTGATTCCCAGTAAGGGAATGTAATATATAAGAAGTTATCATAAATATAAAAATTAGGTATATTGAATAACTAAATACACAAGACATTAAAAATTGACTTGTGCATAATATGGAATGAGTGAAATTTCATTACATTAAGCCATATATATGATAATAAGAGAATGAAACATAATAATGGATATTATACTAGTCAAATAATCACATATTTTATCAATTAATTTTATCATAAAGAAAAAATGCATAATTCTAGACATATGAAACATATTTTTAGGGCCTTGACCATGACAGTTGAAAATACTAGGGTAAGGCCCCAGCCAAAACCCAATTCTATTTTGTCTCTTGAGACCTATATGTGCATCTATGGGACATAGAGGGACCCAAAATTTAATTTCTATGTCTAATTGATTTCCCATATGAATGAGGTTATTCATAAAAAAAATGAACATATGAAACAATTTCTCCCAATCTATAGACATAAACAATAACCATTCTGAGTAGTATGGGGAATGGTATCAAGATAGCACATCCACAATAAAAAAGATCACAAAAAATTTAATAAAACATGATAGATGTTAATTAAAATAGGTTAATATAAATAAAACATATTATTTAATAGGGGTGTTGAAATATATGAATTTTTTTTAATGAAATCATATAATATTTCTTGAGAGTAATACTTTATTACTTTGAAAATAAGAGTTATTTCAGAAATACCATTAAATAAAAATAGGAATATAATAAGATATCATTTACATGATAATTTTTTTTATAAAAATAATGGACTCTAAATATATATTATAGAGATAACTTGAAATTAGAAAATAAATCAAAAACTTCCCTTCAATCAGGATTATTTATCAGAAAGAATTTGAGAACATGACCCTTTTAAAAATGAATTTTTTTCAAAAAATAAATATGAACTGAGGAGAATACATGAATTAAGAACATTTTACTAGAGTTTAGAATTTATATAAACTACATCATTAATTAAATTTTTTTTATAGGGGAATAAAGTACAACCCTAATGAAGATGGTGGTCTGAGAAGAAAACCCATAACTTTTGTCTGAATGAGTTCTTTAGTTGTCCTTAACATCATGGAAAATAAAATTATATCAATTCATTAATTAATTATGTACCTTATATATAAGTATATTATTTATTATTGTTTTATTATTTTCATTTATGGTCTTTTTCATAAGTTATATGATTGAATTATTTCATTCCATAGTGTTCATTTCATTGATTTCATGATTAGTTCACTTGATTATATGTAATGGTGTTCATGTAAAATTGTTATAATTACCATGAATTAAAATTTAATATTATTAATAAAATAAAATATGATTAATTGGAATTATTTATTTTTTTTCTCCATATACATGGATGAATCATTAGATAACATGTTAATGATAATAGTTAAGCTTCATTTTAGCAGTTTTTCGATCACAATGAACTAGTTATGTTCTATTATTTAGTTTCATGTATATAAAATTGTTCCATAATATTATATTATATATAATATATATTTTATAATATGTTTCAACCATTAGAATTGGTTAATTACCATCCTTTAAGATGAAATTGAATAATTTAAGTTCATCGTTCCCAAAGGTTTTAAATCAACACCTCCTAAACGACGATTTCATTTTTAAAATCAAATAGAGAGAGAGAGAGTGATGATAAGAATACTAATGATTTTTCTTCTATTAACAAGATATCATTATAGTATATATATGATACTAGAGTTATCAAGATCATTTGGGTAGATTATATGAGGGTAATATAAGAAAAAGAAATAAATTCAAAATGAAATTAAAAGAAAAAGGAATAGGGTTTAGCACTTGAATTATTCTACTTGAGAACATCTTTAGGGAAAGGGTTTTTGGTGATTTGTAAAGACCAAGAGATCCTATACATAGGGGATAGACTAGATAAGTGTATTTGTGCAGATCATTGACATTATTCAAGGATTAAGGGATTGGGAAGAAGAGGGGGCGATGTGTGTTTTTTATAATGGTGGAGACGGGTGATTTCTAATTATTCACTTCGTTATTTAATTATTTTTCCCAAGATAAAACAATTATTGATTATTGTTAGATAATACACTAATAAATGAATGTGAGTTAAAACTAATTTTTCTTACATTATCCATGATTCATGGAAAAGTTTATTTATCTTATAATGTATTTATACTATAATTATTATATTTTACTATTCACTAAAAAGTCAAGTATTTCATAAAAATCTCTAAAATTCACCCTAACCATTTTTTGACATGTATAATTATAAAATGAACTTAATTTTATGAAATTAATTTTCTAAATATGAGATATTTAATTTTTAATTAAATTTATTATTTATTTGAAATATATAGTTTTAAATTTATAACTGATTATATAACAATTTCGTAAACTAACTAATGTCTCATAAAACTATCGTAAAATTATAAGAAAAAAAATATTGATTTGTTAATAATTTTTGTAAAAAGAAATTTCATTTTAAATAATCTTATCAATTATAACGTCTAAATTAAATATTTATGGCTTACAAAAATACCAACACTTAAGTATTATATTTTAAAATATTTATTTACAATCATTATGATATAATTATATCACAATTTCATTTATAAGATGGAAACAATTTATTTATACATTCATTGGGGAGGTTACGATTCTATAGGCCGATTTATTATTCATAAGGCCTATATTACTATTCTTAAGGGCATGTTTCTATTTAATTATTATAGGTTCCTCAACATCTACAAATACCCCTTATTTCAATAATTATTCATTTATGATATATTTTTTGTGTTATATACATGATATTATATGATCTATACTATATACAATAAATATAAGAAGTAAAATTTCATTGATAGAGTTTTAGGTTGTTAAATTCTCCCCTCCTACGAAAAATGCTTCCTTGAAATTTCTAGTTTGTCACCACATCAAAATATTTGGGTAGTTATTCATCATAATCTACTAACTTATCTCCCTTCCAAAGGTGATAATATATTTGAAAATCCTAATTCTGGAGTAGTTCGAGCCATTGAATTTTCAACTTTTTTAGTTATTTATGTGAGAAGATATATTTACAACTCTTGTGATTTGTATATATCTCACATCATTCACCATAGAGATAGTGTATCCATATATCTAGAGAAAAGACTACAACTGTTATCTTAGATTCATGAGTTAGATAGTTCTATTAATGTGTTTTTTAATTTCCATGATGCATATTCAATAACTCTAGCATTCAAAATAAGGACCCAACCAAGTAGTTTCGTTAATGCATCACTATAAGTCATGAATCCACCATTTCCCGATATTAGAGTCAAGTTTAGTGCATTCCCTAATATACTATTCAATTTTCAAAACATCCTTAACATTCTTTAGTCCATACTAACATGGACCCTTTATTTTTTTATCTTGGTTAATATGTTAGCTAATCATGTGAAGTTTTAAATGAAATATCGATAGAAACATACTAAACCAATAAAACTATGTACCTAGGTTATGTTATTTGGAGTAATACATTCATGAAAAACCTTTTTATTTGAATTATAAACTATGATTCCATAAATAGATACCATGTTTCTAAGAAGATATATTGTTTGAAGACATAATTCACACTTTCTAAAATTCCCTTATAACTAATTTCTTATAAGAGTATGTATAATAATGAATATGTCATTATGAGGATATTTTTATTTCTTAGAGTAAAAAAAGATATCATCAATAAATACCAGAAAAAGTCATCATGATATTCCTTGAAAATTTTATTCCTTAGATCCATGAAAATATAAGGTTTATTAGTCAATCCAAAAGGAATTACTATTAAATCATAATGCCTATACCTAGTTCGAATCACTGTCTTCGTAATATCATCCTTCTTCACATGAAACTGATGATATCCAGATAGGTGGTCAATCATTGAAAAATATTGGGCGCCATGAGGTTGGTCAAACAAATAATCAATGCGAGGAAGATGATGCATGTTCTTTATTGTAATAGAATTCATTTCTTTATAGTCAATACATATCCTCATTTATCCACATTTCTTCTTGAAAAAGTGAATAGGGGATCCCTATGGAGAAACACTAGGGTGGATAAATCCTTTATCCCTCACTTACATTATTTGTTTCTTTAGTTATATTAATTCCACTATGTCCATTCTATATGGAGTCCTTGATATAGGCCTTACACCATGAATTAAATCAATAATGAACTCAATTTCCCACTATATATGATGTATAGAAATACATCAATGTATTCTTTCAAAAAATGTACTTCTTCAATCTGAAGGCTTCTTTCCTCACCCATCGATATTGCATTCACATCCCCCAAAAGAATTTAATTTTTTAGATATACTAGGGGTGGATATAGATTAATATAAGATGGTGATTTTTCTACTCTATATATAATGGATTCGATACCATCTCCAGAAATTATAATATCCTTCTTCTTAAAAAATATTCTCACATCATATTTTGAAAGAAAATACATACGAAGGATTATGTTAAATTATAAAGTAGGTATGGTGATAAAATCAGCAGATAAAACAAGTTTATATGTCATAATGGGAACAATCTGACGCATCTTTTTTGTAATGAGACTCCCTTTAGGGGTTTTACTGACAACTCCCTTGTGAAAGAAAATTGAAAAAATGTAAATTTTAATGAAAATTGGTAATATATAAAGGAATGAGATGATACAAAATCCAATAAATCATTAACTAAATTATAAGATATGATTAATGTACCTAAAACAACATCTTTTAAAACATAAACCCTTGATATTGTGATTTCTTACGATTTTCATTACTCTCATGGATTTTTTTGGAATTATTCCTTGATGCTTCAGAAAATCATTTGTATGGTGTCTCATATCCATAAAATTCTAAAATAAATAATTTATGTATCTTTTCGTTACCTTTCTATCACAGGTTGGGTGGCCATTTACACCAAACATGTAATATACTCATTTTCCATTTAAGCAGGCTCTAGGCTATTTCCATAAAAATATATCACATGTTAGAAAAGTAAATTTTTTTATTCTTCCCTTTATCTATTATTTCATCAACCACCATATTGTCCTCATTCATTACTTTAAACTCATAAGACTTATTGAATTGTTTCTTTGTCTTGATTTCACATGAGACTATATCTTCATACGATTATAATGTTTTGGATAATAGTTCTATTCAAAGGAATGTTTTTAAATAATAAAATATTTAATCAATATTGATCCTTAGTTTACATATTTAGTCCACAACATAACTTGATAGCCATGTAAATTTTTCTTCATAATTAGAAACATTATTATCCTTCATTTTCCTCAGATTTACGAATTGTATTTTCCTATCCTATTATTGTTCATGAAGAAAGCGCCCTTCTAGGAAAATTTACTTAAAATACCTCAATTCTAAATTTTCAATATTTTCCTCTTTAGTTGTGTTTTGAATCAATATTAACCATTGATTAAAATCTTCTGATAGATGATAATATACCATGATAATATACTCATTTTCATTACTTCCAAAATTGAGTTATATATTCTCTAAGGTACATATCCACTAAACTACTATGAATGGGTTTGTAATCAAATTAAATGATGGAGTCTAGTTTCTCATATAGGGGTCTAACAATGTACCCCCATGTTTTAAGGATACTTAATATGAGTATGGTTTTTGTTTATATCCTAATTCCATTATGCAGATATAGTTATAAGTTTCTCATCACTAGTTGCAGCTCCAGAACCAACTTAATTATCTTACATAGGAGAGAAATACATACATGGGATACGTGCGTTCATGAGGTTTCCATTATTTCAACTAGGTTCCATTTTTAAATGATGGAATACACTATATTGGGTTATGAATCATTATTTATAATTTTAAACTAGAAAAATAGTTAACATATTTTGTAATTTTATGCATGTCTAGTCACATAATCATAAGAATGGTTTCTTTATAGACAAATTTACAATTAAATCCTTCATAATGGTTGTAATGAAAATGTGAATTATCCAAATCTTATCCCCCAGGAGTATCAAACCAGGTGAGTTGTAAGTCCCATTTTCATGTACTTGGTTATCCTGAGTAATGCATGAAACACATTGTCAGAGTTTTTACTCCTAGGTACATATGTTCCAGAACCACATCCACTTGTAGTATCTAGACATGGATTTTTTTTCATGGAAGATCAAAATAATATACACCTTACAAAAATTATAGGTTATTATTTTATGATTATCCTCAATTTTTTGCCTTAGTATTTTGTTCCCAAATATATTTTTTTCTAAATCTTTTTTTCAGTGTTTATACTAAACTTCCTCTTATACCAACTGTAAGAAAAACGACCCTAGTTGCAAAGATATAGTGTCTTATTTTATTACATTTGTATTTTCAAAATGACATCACATCTTGAAGGAATTAATAATTTAGTATTTTTTTAAACTATATACAAGCATAATATTTACATTACAACCTAAAAAACAACAACATTGAAACTCCATTATAAACACCAATAAATTGTTTGATTTTTTCTATAAATCATTCATAAAAATATTAAGAATCAAATCCTTGGGCTAAATGAAGCATATGAAATGGGTGAGATCATATGCTCAATAAGGGTGATTAATACAGTGGAATTTATCATAAAAATAAACATTAGGCATGGTTAATACCTAAAAACACATTCCTTTAAAAAAGAATTTAGCATAATATAACATGAATGGAATCTGATTACATAAAGACATATAAACATTCATTAGATAATGAAACATAATCATGTTATTATACTAGTATAATAGTAACATGGTTTATAAATTAATGTTATAATAATGAATGAATTCATAATGCTAGACATCTGAAAAATATTTTCATGGCCATGTCTACAACGGCTAAAAATACCAGGGAAAGGCCTATGCCAAAATGAAATTCAATTTTGTCTCAAGAGACATACTAATGCATCAAGGGAATATAGCAGGGCCAACCCATCACTTGTGATTTCAAATTCGTTCCTCATTTTAATGAGGATAAACATAAACAACATGAACATATGAAATAATTTCCCCCATTATGTAGACAAAATAACTAAACATTCTGAGTATTATGGTGAATGGTATCAATATAAAACATCCACAGTAAAAATGATTATAAAAAAATTAATAAAATATAGTATATGATAATAATTAGAGTTTAATACAAATAAATCATAATATTCCATAAGGGTCTGGAAATGGATTAAAATTCTCTTATAAAATCAATGAATAATTTTTAGGAGTAATACAATTTTACTATGAAAAGAATAGTTCTTTGGGAACAAATTGTTATAAAAACAGAAATAGACTAAGATAGTTTTTCCATGATGAAATTAGTGGTTTTAAAAAATTATGGTTCCTTAAAAATGTTATAAATTGAACTTGAAAAAAGGTAAGATATTGAGATGTTTCATTTAATCGAGCATGTTCATCGGGAACAATTTGAGAATTGAACCATTTTAAAACATGTATTTTCCACAAAAAAAAGTTTAATAGATCAAAATACACGATTTTTAAACATGTAACAAGAATTTTTAATATTTATATAAAATAAACGAATAATTATGTTGGTTTATAGGGAAAGAAATCACAACCTGAATGATGCTGAAGATTTGGGAAGAAAACCCTTACCTTATGTCCGAATGAGTCCTCCACTTGAACTTAACATCCTAGATAATTAAAGTAAATCCATTAATAGATTAATTTATAATAATTTATATAAGTTTTTGAATAATTATTGTTTTATTATGTTCATTTATGTTTATTTTGATACGTTATAATATTGAATTCCGTTGTTCTAGAGCGTTCATTTCAATGATTTCATGATCGGTTCACCTGTTTATATGTAATGGTTTTCATGCAAGATGGTTATAATTATATAGAATTGGAATATATTATTATTAATGAAATAAAATCTATTTAATTGGTATTATTTATTATTTTTTCAATATATGAGTCAAAATCATTAAATAACATGTTAATGATAATTGTTTTGCTTATTTTTATTGGTTTTTAGATCACAATGAACTAGTTATGTTACATTATTTAATATCATGTATATAAAATGGTAATAGAACCATAAATAATATATAATAGAAACTTTCTATTCTGGTTCAACCAGAAAAATTGTTTCATGACTACCCCTAAAGAAGAAATTTAAGAATTTAAGTTCATCATCCAAGAAGGTTGTAAATCTTCACCTCATAGACAAGGATATATTTTTTAAAATAAAATAGAGAGAGAGAGAGAGTAAGTATATCGATGATGGTAATTTAGTTAAAATGATATAATTCCCATATATAGAATGTTTATAAGTTATCATGAAAATTTTTATAGAGGTTGTGATGATATTATAAGAAAATAAGATAAATTTACAAGGAAATTAAAAGAAAAAGTAAGATGGTTTACCTCTTGGATTATCACCGTTGTGATCCTCTTTAGAGAACAAGGTTTTGGTATTTTTGAATGAATAAGTGATAATGGATGTGGGGGAGTCAATAAGGAAGAGCATGGAGTAGATAATTGAAAATATTCAAGGCGTATAGTATTGAGGAGAAGAGCGGGGGATGGATAGTTTTTATAATGGAGGAGAGTGGTGATTTATAAGTATTCTATTCATTATTTTATTATTTAGCTCAAGACAACCAATAGTATTTATTATTGTGAAATAATACATTAATAATTTGAATTTATTTTTATCCAAGGGTTTTTAATTACACTATGACTCAAGGAATAATGTATTTATCTTATAATGTATTTATACTATAAATTACCGTATTTTATTATTCACAAAAAATTAATGTATTTCAGGAAAATCCCCAAAATTCACCCAAACAATTTTTCGACATTTAGAATCAAAAAATAAACACTATTTAATGAAAATAATTTTCTAAATATGCTATCTTTGATTTTTAATTAAAAATATAATTAATAAAAAAATATAGTTTTAAATTTATAATTGATTTTATAACGCTTTAAATAATTAACTAATGTCTCATGAAATTATCCTAAAATAATAAGAGAACCAAATATAGTTTTATTACAAAATTTATGAATATTTTTTTCATTTTAAATCATTTTTTTAATTATAATATTGTAATTAATTTTTTTTATGTTAAAAAATACCATCATTTAAATATTAATTTGTAAAATATTCATTTACTCACACTATGATATAATTATATCATAATTTTATTTATAAGGCTACCAAATTTTATGTATACATTCATTGGAAAGGGTACTATTCTATCGTCTGGTTTATTATTCATATGTTCCACATTACTATTTATAGGGTCATGTTACTATTTAATCAATATATATTCCTTACCGTCTAGAAATACCTTTTATTTCATTCATTATTCATTTATGATGTTTATTTTGTGTTATATAAGTGATTTTATATGATCTATACTATATGAATTAAACATAAGAAGTTAAATTTCATTGATAGCATTATGGATCACTACATCTGGTGTCTAGCATTTGGATGTGGATATTATAGATGGTATTATGACCATGAACACACCATTATAGTTGGAATCCGAGTGTATCATGTGCTACATGGAGTGTTATATGGAAATAGTTTTCTTATATTAACTTGTGGAGATTTTATTTATATGAACTGGAATGGTTCAATTATATTTTGGTTATGAAATGTCCAATTTGGTACCATAATTATATATACTATTGTTACATGAGACTTACATTTATATCACTATAAGGGGGACTTTTATACATAAAGGGGAATGTGATATTTTGGTTATCCATTCTACAAAAATTAAAGGAATATTGAATTTTCTAATTTACCAATTAGTCAACCTTATTTTGGATATAGTGAGTTTCATTTAAATACCATTCCTCTAATAGTGGACATTTTTTTGGATTTCCACCAAGAAAGTTATCTGAAAAAATTCTTAATCATGAGACTGAGTTCACTATCACATTAATGTTGGGATATGAGCAAGTTTATTTTATTCAATATAGGATGTGATAAGATGATCATTGGGAGTTGAAATTATTTAAAGATATTATGAATTTTAATGGATTAATATAGCTTGGTACATCACCATGTAGTTCACTTGCACTTTAAAAAATAATGTTGATGGGACTTTGTGCTACGGATGGATTATTAGAGACTAAACCATATGAAAGTAATGAAATATTATCCCCATCTTGGAATAGAAATTATATTTTATTATATTAGAGTTGATAATATTTTATCTATGATTTACATGAGTTTTGGGTACCATCTGTTGAGGTTGAAACATTCTGTCATACCCAAGACTTTTTTTAAAAGATGTTAAGACTTATACAAGTTCATTATGGGGTCCATCTATATAACAAATATGATTGTGGTTTTCATTTCCCTGATTAATCACACCGTCAAATCATTTCTAGATCAGTTTGTCGTGGTTTTTTTCAACAACATATTGGTTTACTCTTTGTCTAGGGATTACCATGATCAACACATTTACCTCATCCTATGAAAACTAAGGGAAAATAAAATATGCATCAAGGTACCTCAATATATATTCTTTTCCAATAGAGTTCACTTTTTGGGTTAGGAAAAAACAGAATCTAGAGAGTCGATGGACCCATAGAAGTTCGCAACCATGTTATCTTGTGGGCTTCCAAAGAATTGTTTCAAAATATAGATCATTCTAGATTGTTCTAGATATAACCTAATTTTCATCTAATACATACCCATTATAGAAGCATCGATTTGTGTGATAAACAAGAACCACCTGATTTTTTTTATCAAATTAATATGAGGATGAAATCTTGGTATTTAGGACTATGATTAACATATAAAAAATCCTCACTATACCTATTATAGGTAAGGAGTATAGCAGGTAATATGACACATTTACATATGGAATTAGAGTAGTTATGATTTTTTAGGATTATGTAGTTTGATTTGGATTTTCGTAGATGAGGAAACATACTAGTGATTACCCCACTCATGAACTATATTTTGCTGTTGTGGTAAATTTCATGTGATGATGGAAACATTATCTTTTGGGAGAGAGGTTTTGGGTACAAAAATAATGTAGGAGACTCGACTTCATCATTTCAATATGGGACATGAACATTTAATAAAAAAATTATGTCATTTATATTTATTCTTTCAACTTTTATTTGGCCAATAATCTAGTAAAGGGAGATTTTATTATTCATGCTTTGAATATTATGAATTAAAAGAGAGAGTATGAGAGTCTATAATGAATGATTCATTATCAATCAATTTATTAAGACGAAACTAGATGTTTAAGAGCCTCATGGATGATTGACCTCACTCCGACACCAATTGTACACATACATCAAGAATTAATCAAGAGAGATCATTTATAAGATAAAGAGGGTTTGAAATTGAGAGATAACATATTTTGTAAAAAGGCATCATTCGGTTGGACTCTTGGATATATTTATGTTCTTTTTTATATCCATGTATATGTTCATATGGAATTATTTTGGGATATAATAATGAAATTTGATGCCATTGAATGGGCCTTAAATCCTAGTTTGATGAATATGTATCATTATATTCATATTTAGTACTGGTGTCTTGAGATAAATAAAGTGATATTGGGAATGTTGGAATGATACTTCTCCTATTAGTATGTAAAGGATGAGAATTAATATCCTATGTGGTTACTACAACATTTTCCCATTAAATAATGGAAATGGGATAATGATAATATGGTCTTTGTGCTAATAATACTCATGACACCATGATATAATTACGTAATATGGGTGATCATAGATCTACTAATGAAGGAATCCCACTAGTTTCATATCATGGATTCCATCACCATAAACATTCTGGGAAATTTTTATGACTGAGAGAGAGTTTAACTATATGGGGTTATGTGGTGTATAATTTTTATTCTAGGTCATTTTTTACATCATGGTTTTGGTAGGCCCTTATGAAGGAATTTATTTTACTGGTTCTTCTATGTATACACTATTATCCTTTGATTGAAAAAAATATGAATGGATATTTAGATTTTGGAGTATTTTTTATGAGCCTATGTTTTGGGAAATTGGGTTTATTAGGATCAATATATTGAACTAATGGATTTATCTTATAATAATTTTATTTAGTCATCTATCAAAATTGACCCACTATAGGTATTTTATAGAAGTCGATGTCAGTCTCCTCTACATTTTTTATAGGTCGGCGAGTTACTATTCATTGGACTTATTCTATTGTAGGTAATGTATGTGTAGGTCTATATTTTGAAATAGCATTTGGAGAGCATGATGATATGGAAGAAATCACATGTTAACCATTAGACACAACCTCTAGAGTTCTAGTTTAGTCATTGTGGTTCTCCTTGGGTGTCACATAGGATGGGAAAACACCATATACATAAGCAGGAAAAGCAAGAGATTTGGTTCATCTAGATGTTTCGTATAGTATAGTGGTTTGGTCATGTTGAATACCATTTTACATCTATAGTGATTCAATTCCATGAAAGATGTGTTTTAAATGTTCCAATTTCACATATATCACCTTTACATTTCTTAGAAGATAGATATTGATGATATCAAGCTTTATAAAGATTAATTTGTTACGTAGAATATGATCCCTGTCATTGAATATATTCTGATGAATCTTTTTAGTAAGATCATTACTCAAGTACACGAACAATTTATAAAAGGGGGAGTTCAATAAGAAACTAGAGTGAATTTGTTTGATAAGTGGGCACAATGTAATGACTTATTTGTAAACACCCCATTGTGATTCTTTCTAGTATCACACAGTGATGAGATGTAATTTGGTGGTGTGGGTGTAAGATCTATTCTTTTTTAGTGCATTTTCATCATGTTTTCAATTGATCATACTTAATTTTTTTATACCACTATATGTTGGGCAACTAATCTCTGTATGTAGTGCGAATCAATGATTCATAAGAGTTTTTAGAAGTGGGATTGCATTATATTTGGAAGATAGATGTGGCATGTTAGTCTATAGGGACTGTAGAGACACAGGAAATCTAGTTGGATGTGGGAAGACAAGGTCTCCAATTATAGAACCACCAGATAGTTATTGTGGTTCCTAGACATTAATTATTGTTTTAGGGAACCACTAGCTTATTAGTGGTTCACATTGACTTCTCGGTGGTCTACAATTGTGACATATGTGTATTGGACTAGGTCGGTGAATCGAGGTTAAAGGAGGTCCTTTTATAAACCAAAAACCCCATTTTACTCATTTTAATCCTATACATATACCCTAATATATTATTTGTTTGTTAATATGGTTACTTATGGATCTCAAAGATCCTCTAACACATCCCTTTGAATCTCCAATATCTTCTTTGATATAGTGATACAAAATCCTTATGTCTATCTATTTTTGTTATTGAAATCCTATAATATTTTCCTTGGATCACATTCTTCTATCCATGAGGTGATATTTCAACTATACAATTTTTTTGTGTTTCACTACGACCTGATGATCAATCACGATTTCCACCTTCTTCATTTCATAAGGTGGGTTTTCTTGAACAACTCCATAACATTTGTTTCATCTTTATAGTATCTGTAAAAAGTGTGATCATGCCAACATTCCAGTCATGTAACTAAAACAATATTTTAACCAACAATTTTTATGGATCCATTCTATTAGACCCCCAACATACTCTATTATGTCCACTAGAATTGATATTGAGACTTGCATCAACCAATGAGGTGCACCCAACATGGAGCCTATGATACATTAGAAATTGATAATGGTTGAATTGTCTTAACATTGTATAAAATAACCTATTAATATCAATAAATGTATTGAGAAACTAACACTCAGAATAACTGTGAATATATATTGGCATTTTTTGGTGTTGGAATGATAATATGATTAAATGTGCATATCATGGAATATATATATTAACGAGGCTAAATTGATACATAAAACTAAATTGTTACATTTATTTTTATAATTGGGTACTTGGATTAGTAATATGTAAATGTTGATAATTGGTAATTGGTGGTAAATTAACCAATATTGTTTTTAGGAATTATTTGGTATTTAATATTTTTAAATTTTTTTAAATTATTAATTTATCTTAAGAAAGGTAGTTCACATAATCCTTTATGTCCTCTCCGCAAGTAAGGGGTCTAGGAATGAGAAATTTCATTAATACTATTGGTAATTTTTACCCTTGTATTGTATTTCAACCATTGATAACTTAATGTGATGGGAATTCTCACTGGGACTATTGATAATTTTTTCCATTTTGGTAGTGTTATACCCTAGGAACACATAATCATCTTTATCATGGGAATTTTCATAGATCCTATTATAAAACACTTATTTTTCCCCTTGTTATGCTCTTGCACACTGGGAAAACATAAGAATCTATAGTAAGGGAACTCACATAGAGCATATTATTACATGGTTATGTGATATATGAGGGGGAGATAATTGATTAAATGAAATGATTTAAGAAATTAATCCTCTATAGGAGAATCCACCATTTGTATGGGAGAATCATCCTAAGAAGCAGAATAAACCCTTAAACCCAGATATTCAACATTATGCTGAAGAATATTTGGATGAAACCATGTTTAAACATGAATATTGACATTTTGTAGGTTTATTTAATGATATAAATTAATTTATCAGTTTATACTCTTATATATCATACTATATAATTCATTGTTTATATATACTAGATTGTTTAGACACCAGGGGTTTCAGCCTTCTGAGCTGTACTCATCCTATGTTCTGGCCGCCATTTGGTTCCTTGAATGATTTCAAGGATGTATGTTTGGACAAAACAAATGTGAAATATAATTGATCGATTACTTTATTGGATTATATTTGATATTGGATATGGGACTGGGCATGAGGATTCATACCATGTTTCATTTGGATTCTTTATTTTAGAATCTATCTTTTAGTTGCTTCTTATATGGATTTCAACATAGCATTTAGTTTCGATTAAATGTAACATGACTTGTAAGATTATTATTTGTTTCATTTTTTTATTTATAAATGTTGGGATTGAGTTGGTTATGTCTTCTTAGATTCATTTCGATTTTATTGTTTCATTTATCTTATTTATCTTATAATTTCATCTCTTTACTATAGAGTATTATCTCCCCACTATATTAGTTGCTCCCTCTCTTTGATTTAGTATCCTTAACCATTACGGGAGGCATAGTAAAAAAATTATAAGGACCTAAATAAGTCACACGAGGGAGTATTAGGCATGGGACATTACATAATTTATTTTTTCCTTCATCGATAAATATTTCATCAACTCAGTATATGTGGATGAACTTTCAGATTATCTGAGAATTTCTTACACTTTATTGAAATCACTAGATCCATGGTATGATATCAAAGAGTGTATATGAATTTATGAGATTCAAAAAATGGTTAATTCAACCTAAAATGGTGTATTAACTATAAAAAAAGTAAATATTGAATAATTTCCTTCATGATGGTATCCCAATAGAATGTTCAATGAGTGAAGTCTCATTATGTTGGTAGAAAACTAATTGATTTTTATTATAGATTTATATTGGAATTTAACTACCATGAATAACCATATAAAAAATGGTTTGATATTTATTTACATTTGATAAATTACATAAATATTTTGATAATATTCTTTAGGGATTTATGACTAACCAATAATAACGATACCAAAGGACGAAAATGAGTACATGGTGTTCTGTGATTCCTCTAAAGTTAGGATTAGTTGTTTCCTAATATAAAGGATAGTTATGACCTCTTTTGGTTATCAATAGTTGTGAAATAATAAGTAGAACTACTTGAAATATGATTTTGGGTATATAACAATAATTCTATCCTTGAAGACTCTGATACATTACCTTCTTGGTGATCATTATTTGGATTACAGGTATCACAAGATCCTTGAAAAAATCTTCACATACCGATATCCTAACATAAGGAAGAAGAGGTGGATATATTTATTATGTGTATCTGTCCTTGATATATTATATACCCTGATAAAGGGAAATATGAGGGTTTATTTTATTACCATGAAATCCCATACCCAACTGATAGAGGATAAATCCATGAAGTTGTAAGTAATGTAGTTTTCATTGGTGGATGTGGGTGGAGTAGAATAAATTTTATTAATAGTGGAAATCCCTCTAATATTTGATTCTATGAGGGATGAGTATTTTTTAGGGAACAATTATAAGGTCATGTGCTTCCTAATATTCAAAATAGATTCACCAAATGGGGTTTACAATGGTGGAGAGCTCATAATCGTCTTTTATGTACAAATATTTTTCACAATATGACTAAATGAACAGGTATTGATGGAGATACACAATTACCTAGAGTGGTATATCCAAATTTAATAACTCATTAAACAATGTATGATGGGTAATGTGGTATCATAATTTAATCCTAGAAAGTGTAAGATAATAAATTTCAAATAAAATCAATCTTGAAATGATGTAATAACAAGGAAATGAGAAAATCTTGAAAAAAATGCATCCATAGTTCACTTTTGGGTGGAATTATTCTTCCTTATTATGGGGAGAATTTTTTGTGATGAATATGAATAGAAATAGAAAAATGCCTACTACTATGTTGGGGGGAACCATCCACTAGATCCATGAATGTATCTTAAAGATTCACTCATACAAAGGGGTGTTAAAACCTTCACCTCATGATTATTGATATAGTGAGAAGGAAGAGAACCTATATAGCTTTTAATGGAACTTCAGATCATCAGTAGCATTAAAGAAAAGTTATCAAACCAGAAAAATACTAGGATAAAAAATATCATTTCTTAGTCTAGGCCTCAATGCTACTATATCAATGAAGACATTGTCTATTATAATGGTCATCATTAAATGACACCCTCATATATCAATGAATTCAATGATCATAAGGAATTTTTTAATCGATTGTTAATGGAAAAATTCAAGTGAAACCATGTGGGAGAAATTTAATGAAGGAATTCGATGTATAGGGATCATCATGATATCTTCTACATGAATTATGGTGTAAATTCATTATATTTATGTACATTTAATTCATATATAAGATGAAATCTAGGGTTTTACTAAATATGTCACACACGAGCTATCAAAATTACTCCAAATCATTTATTCTATATGAAGCACATATATATATATATATATATATATATATGTAATGTAAAATTTATTTTATACTGTCAGGATAAATATACACATTACACACACAGATATATATATATATATATTAATTCGAAAATTGTCACATTTAATTATTAATTGTATATTCATTTTATTATGTATATTTAGTGTATTTCAAATGATCTACAACCTGAAATAAAATATAATTTTTCTATTTGAAAAACATCACAAATCATGGGGAATTCAATAATACTATTTTAGAAACTGAGTCATAAGGATATCATAATTATGGTATAACACATTATTCATAATATTATCCTTATATAAAATCCAAACATTGTGAACCTATGGGACATGTTAGTGTTGACAAAAATTTATAATATCTGCATATCAAATATGTCGGAAATATTAGTCCTTTAGAAAAGAATTAGTTTTTCTCAAGATACTAAGAGGTATGTTTTTATATCTATTAAACATACTCATATACATTTAAAAACTTTTCAACAAAATGTTATTTAATATACATCATATGAATAGTTTATAGTCTCTTTTTTCCAGGAAATAAACCATATATTTTGATATGATAGAATTTGATATAATATTTTCATATATATATATATTTAATTATCTAAATATGAATAAATAGGATGACATATACTTCTGAATTCATTCATCTAATATTTGATCTCTTCCCAAGACCCTTATACCATTATCTAACTACAACATATATAACTCATTTAAAATTTACCCTGAATTTCCTCCATCTAATTTAATCATGGTCTACATATCTGAACTCACCATACAAGTGGAAAACCCCATATTTATTTCACTCCAACCCATAAATTGATAAACTAAATTCCCAACAATTCCATAGTTTCTTCTTACTGGGGTTTATAAGGTATCAAAGTATAGTGGTTCTCATGGTAGGTATATCATTGAATTCATGTAAGAAGTATTAGTACTAATAATACACCACAATGTATATTTATGTCCATATAAAATTCAATGATATATTCTTTGGTGTCTCAGTAAATGTATTAGTCTTTTATGAAACACCTCATTAATTTATTCTTTATACCTCATATACGAAAGATTATGATAATTACAATATTCAATTTTTGATAATATAAATATTTAATAACAAAATAAACTCCATGATGATAATAAATTATGGGTAAATCATAAATGTATTTTGAGGGGATATTTATCTGTATTCCAATAATATAATCTCACAACACAAAAGGATTAATGATAAATATAAACTTGATTTGTAATAAAAACATTGATACATGTAATATTCTTAATAAAATTTATGAGTATTTAACATACCAATACATATGATCCTTTTTATCATATAATATACAATAAAACACCATTTTATCCTTATGTTTATTAAATATTATAGTTTTTAACTCATTTCATCTATATGTAATTTATGTAAAATCTCTATGTGACTGCCAAATAAAATACTCCCAGTAAAAAAAATTTATTGTGTGGAATTTCTGACCTAATCTAGTTTGAATAATTGTGAGAAATGGGAATAATATTCCCAATTTTTAATTAATTGAACATATTTAAACTCTTAAACTTCAAAACATCAAATATTTAAAATTCAATATTTTGTTTTCAATATAGAACTCTTCTTATGTATAACAACCTCCACATATTTCAAACATATACAATAATCATTTTCTTTGAATTCCATGTTACTATATAAATTTTCAATGACTAGTATATTACATGACCATTTATTATATTATGAAATTTACATTAATGGACTAAACAAATGAATTATAAATTATGATACACACATTATCACAAGAACTAAATGTAACAATTTTCAGTTTTTATTTTTATTCACATATCCATACAATTTATGATATTAGTTGAATGACCACACAAACTCACACTAGTATAATATTTTATTTGATAAATAAAACTTCTCGAAGCCCAAACACACTCCTTATAGCCTCATATACATTAAATTATTCTAAAAATATTTTTCTATGTTTTGACAGAATATTATATGTTATATTAAATAACATATATTTTCTTAATAGAAATAATTAATAAATAATCAATTCAAGATATCACACAATTCTCTTTATATGTTTAGGGGATTTTCTTGAAAATAGTATTATTCATTGAAATATGTCTCTAATGAGTTATGGGAACAACATCCCATATATTTTACAATTATTAGCATAAAAAAGTTAACCATGCCTCATTTTTGAAAATGTTATAGAATTACATGAATCAGGAACCATTTTTATTTAACTAACCACCTCTTTTTGTTCATCATATCTATTTATAAAAAAAATAAAATATCACATAAAAGAAATATTATGAATATACAAATCCTTTATTTAAGATTCATTTAATCATGACATGTAGATTTATATTCAAATCATTGAGGTAGAAATTGATTACATTATTATCTCAATAAAAATATGTGCTATTCAAAAAACATATGAAATATAGGAAAAACATATGAAATATACATTTAATTTCATATAACCTTGAAAATAAATAAACCAATTAATATAACACTAAAAACTAACATGCAATTTTATCATAATTCTTAAATCATTTTCATGTAGTGTAAAATTCCTTTTTATGGAATCATCACACCTTCCATAAAATAACCACTCGTATGAGATGAACTTAATTAGATATATGATGAACCATTATTGGAATTCCCAAATAAACATTTATTCTTATTTTATATAATTTAACCCAATAATACCATCTATTCAATACTATAACCATAATATAAAATGTCTAAAGCATATACCTCAATAGATGAGAATAATAGAGTATTTTCATTACATATATCCAAATCCTCATATAAAACAGGATAAAATAATTATATATCATAATAATTAAATAATACCCAAGGGATTCATCTAGTTATTAGGGTATGATTATGAGATTCACTTTTTTAATATCTTAAACAATTTTAATTCTAAGGATAGTATTTAAATGAATTATAGAATATCTTTTATATAAGGTCTATTATAAAGATACAAGTCAAAACAGTTTCTTAAATTAAGCATATAATTTATTTATTAAACATTGTGTTTGGTGATGATGATTATATTTATCATTTAAATAATATTTTATTAAATGATTATATTATTTTACATATGTTTCATAAATTAATTTTCATGATAGTGTTCCCCATAAAATTTATGACGCTGAAAATAATATATATATTTTTGATCCAAGATCCATATTTTATCATGACATAAACATAGTATAATGTAAATTATATAGGATTATTTTGGAATATAATAATTCTATTAAAAATATTTATGATTCACAAATTATCATGTGAATAACTATTTATTAAAAAAATCTTATTGAAAAAATGAACTATATTCCTTTAGTATTCGAACTCATTGGATTATCCAATAATTATAACATAATAAAAATTAAAATGAAAAGAAATAGAACCATTAGGGTCACCATATAATTTAATTTTATTAAATAAGATAATTCATAATATCCAAACATTAATGTTCAATGATACTAAACTATTGAGATTTTTGGAAGTGTTTCTTTTGAAGGAATCTCAGACATAGTTTTTTAAAGAGGCTAATTTGAAAATTATTTGGAATTTAAAACACATTATTTTAATATTAGATTCATAAGAATTTCACATCATGTACTAATAACTTTTACATGTTATTATTACACCGTGTGTGCATGATTCTACAAATTTAGTTTTGGAATACCTCTTCCAATAACCAAATTAAGATGTTCACACAACATTATTGTGTAACTCTTTAAAAAAAGGATTTTATTAGTCACTGAAATATAGATGATAAAAATATCCATATATAATAATATGAATCATATGAATATGGTACATTAACTCTTAATATAATCATTTAAAACAATATCTGATTTAAAATATCCGCATGAGTAATATTTTATCCATAGATACTTAAACTACACCTTTATAGTATAATGATTACTCTTATAGGTTATTGGGAAATCTGAAACAATTTCCCTTTAACTGGGGAATCATTACTCAATATATATTTATATTCACAATAATTTTAATACCAAATTTTAACACTCCATTCATGAAAACAAAAATAAAGATAATAAATACACTTAAAAACTAAGGTCCTATTAGATGAGAAATATATTTTATATAGTTGCACATAGCATGAAATACAAGGATTTATCTCTGTGAAGAATTTTCTATATAAATAAAGGATACACATTATTAATATTCTATAAACAATTTTAAAACCTTAATGTCTCATTTAATAACTATAAAAAAATTATTTATTTCAATAATAAAAACATGAGAATAACTCATGATCATTTAAAAAAAATCATACTATAATCCCTTTATAATTAATGTAAACATTAAATATATTCTACAATATTTTGTATAAAAACATTATATTTAATTTCAATACGAACACACTGATATTAATAATTACAAGACATGTCATTTAAAAAATTTAATGTTACTTTTCATTATATAATTTTTACAATTAAATTTATAAAATATATATTATTCAAACAATATAAATATATTTTTCTTAAAAACTATTTTTACCATAAACAAATTAATCCTAAAAAATATTTTTGTGGTCTAAATACTATCGTTAAACATAAACATCTTTATATCTTGGAATTATTGTTTTAATTTCTAATATCCTTATAAATTATTATTATTTTTAAATTTAAATTTTATTTAATAATTACAAAGAATCCATACAAATTGGTAAATTATAAATAAATTTTCCAATATTTTATAAAATTTTATTAACTATATCAATGTTAAAATAATATTCATAATATTAACTATTTAATATTTATGGCACAATTGTAATAATTTTTTCAAAAACGGTTAATCAATTAACCATGAACATTTTATAGTTTGTTAATTTATGAAACCCATTTTTATAAATTTATATACATTATAAAATTCACATTCAAATATTTAGAAAATATATATAAATAATATAACTCAACTAATTAGTTGAATTGTACTGATAAATAAATAAATATATTCTACAAGGTGAAATAATATCAAAAAACTTATATTTAATATAGGCTATTTTTTAAAAAACAAGTTGTTTTCCAATACTCTTTTTATTGTGGAATAAAATACATATTTTGATATTGGTAGAGGGAGACCCATTGAAAATCCCATATGCTTAAGGCCATACATCCCATCAACATATCGTAAAGGCCCATGGAAACATCATTCTTCCATCATCCTGATTGGGTCATGTATGCATAACCAATTTGCCTACATCATCCCTTGGGAAATACCATTCTGTGTTACAACATACATTGTAAATCTCCCAAAGGGCTTGCCAGTATTTGAATCATGGTCCTTTGGATCCTGGATTTTAAGGATTACCACACATGCACCACCCCAACTACTTAGTATAGGCTAATAAAACCATTTTTTATGACTACCCATAACATATAATTAAATTATAAATTATTATTAATATATATATTATATAACCCTAAAATTTTATATATATAAACAACAATATATTTATTAAATCTTTATTTCCCAAAAAATAGGCCCATCCTTTGGCTATCCCATCCATGTAGATGACCATCACTAGGTTGTCTATACAAACTCAAAGATATGTTGATAATATGTG
Source organism: Viscum album (assembly GCA_963277665.1). Taxonomy (NCBI): domain Eukaryota; kingdom Viridiplantae; phylum Streptophyta; class Magnoliopsida; order Santalales; family Viscaceae; genus Viscum; species Viscum album. The sequence goes on from OY728121.1 coordinate 1,317,425,753, forward strand.
GAAGAGGGAATGTGTGATGGTTGGTTCATTCAAAAGAGGCTTGGGTTGACCTAGAGGATAGGGAAAAACATTTTTGCAATGATTAATTTGTGGATTAATAGAGCTGTTAACCCCAATGGTATTGTTCAGGGTGGGATTAACATATCCCATATAATACGGAAGTGAAACTATTGAGTGAATTTATAATGTGGTACGCCAATATGTTTGAACTATTCTCCCTTCCTCTCAACTAATTCATTCCACTCTTCCTCTATTACTCACCCATGATTCCATTACAATCCATGAAATCGATGAACGGATTATGTTTTTTTTGAAATTCATGAATGTGTGTAAATAAAACAATATTCGACACTAGTAGTTAAAAATATAGCAACCTCACTATTTGGAACACACAAAATGTGTTTTTTGTGTTTATAATTAATCAAGAGACATATGATATGGAATTTAGTGGTTGAAAAAAAAATCATGCATCAATTGACAATACATTTTATTAAAATATGATTTCATGTCCTCCACCAAAGATTCAATAAGAATCTATATAATTAATATGATGAGTAAAAATTAATTTTTTTCTTGGCTTGCAACATAAGTATAATTTTCATGTAACTATTTCATTTATCTTACCATACCGATCATGTTAATATTTTAACAGGATCATATTTGATAGAAAATATATATACACAATTTTATTATCCTATACTCCATAGTAGAATCCCTAAGGATGCATATATATCATATTTTTAATTTAAAAATGAAATATTCAAAATTAGTCATAAATTTATAGGTACATGATGATATTATTTGTTATTATAGGATCATTTTATAATCCTCAAGTCTCGAATAAAAAAATACAAATCTCTTCACTAATTAATATACATGAATGGGAATGAAAAAAATATGGAAGGAATTTTTCATTGTTTTAGTAACCTTATTTTTTCTCATTGGATGGAGAATGATTGATGATGATCATGAGGTAATATAGATCAAATCATACTAACTTTGATAGGATCACACAAGTTATCATATATATAAATGTTCCTTGAGGAATCCCATAAATGAAAGGTTTGTTATAAGCTTCACTACATGATAAAAAAGTTTAATGGGAAGATTGAGAGAATATAGAAAATTGAGTAAATCTTATAGTTATTATAATATATAAACAAACATGTTAAACACACACAAAAATGAAGAAAACCACTTACCATTTATTGGTGATCTGACAACATCCCTTCATGAATGAGTAATGTGTTGGGAGTTCTGGGAATTAATAAATGACACCCTCATATATAACTAGATTTCAAATCATAATGAATATTATTTAATCCATTCATAAAGGATTAAAAATTGAAACCACATGCGAGAAATGGAATCTAGGAATGTGATATTGAAGTTGCATCAGGAAATCTTTTTTTTGCAGCTGAATTATATGAATGTACACTTAATGCTTGTATTTAATGAAACATGGGGATTCTTTACAATACTCATATTCATCTAATATACATGAATCTTAAAATATAAAATATATATACATCAATACATAGAATCATATTCTATAAATTATCATGATATATATACATTACAGCCATATATATATATACACAGTATTATAAAATTTATAATATGTGTGTATGGAGTTTACATGAATCATTTGACATTATATTTTAATTAAAATCCAACATCCAAATGTGATAATTTTAGTATCTACGTATGAAATGATGTTTGGGCCTGTTTATATAATTTTTTATAACCAATCAATAGGTAATAGTAGATCATAATCTCTCAGTTTATTTGTCGAAACCCCTTCATGTTCTAGAACAGATATTAGGTGTCATATAGAGGTATTTTATGATTGGAATTCCATTATTAATGAAAGATAATAAAATAATTCTGATAATCATTTATTTATTAAGAAATAATTAAAAAAACTTATAATTTATATGAATATTTCAATAGAATGATTAGGATTATTTTTCATGTATGATATCGCTTGAAAATATTGGATACCTTCATTGATCATTTTCAACTGGGATTATTGATTCACATCCTGATTTCAGAGGACATTATTGTAAACATTTAATACATAGTTAAATATGATTATAATATTTACCTCATAGATATATGGATATATTGATAATGTCATTTATATTCCTAAGGATATGGTAAGGTATTGTATTCTATATTTTTTTAGTGTTGGGAAGATCACATGGTATTAATGGTGTTCACATACAATAATAGTTACAACACAAATATTTATATGGATCCTATCAAGGACCTATATTGTATAACTTTTATGTAACCCTAGTTCTAGGAAATGGTCTTTGAGACATTATTTATGGGGTTATGAAATTTTTTTTTGATGATAGATATGATTTAATTTGTTACACCCAATGCTTCTATGGTACGCTTCTTCTTAATAATTCTATATTTTGCACTACACGCAACACCGAGTTCAATCGCACCGTGACCTGTAAAACTAGAAATTAAAAAAGTGATTATTAATATTATTAAAAAATTCAGAATTTTATATTTTAAATATAATTTTAGCATTCACCTTATGTGTTTATTATACATAATATAACAACAAATTCAATTTTTCAGATAAAACATATATTTTTTTTAAAAAAAGAGTTTTTTGGCCTTTTATTGGCGTACACTTTTTAAATCCAGTAGTGGAAACTTTTATATTAATTTTGATGAAATAAAATTATTATTTATATTATGTAATTTAAAATTTAGTTATGATAAATTGTTTATTTTTTGTGATATCTTTCATATTTTAATGAATAATGAAAAATACTGTATTTTACTTCAAAAATGCTTTTTCATAAAAATTATTTATACAACTATATAATAAATTTATTTGGTTTTAAATTATAATTATATTAATTTTTTATAATTCAATACAATTTTGGTTATTTGAACAAATTTCACCAGGAAATTGGATATAAACACAGGTCAAACATTTGATAGTTTTTACTTCTTAAAAACCCTAATTCTAGTTTTGACAACGAGAATTACTTTTTAATTAATTTCTGAAAATTATGTGTTTTGAATTTGTAGGATTTCATATTTGGAATTATAAGGTCGATGTTTTAAAATAGTCATCTTTCATATATGGACATTATAAATAGAATCTTTCGTAATTATTTTTGTTTACAATGTTTAAAGGGTAAATCAAGTAAATAAGGGAAAAATAATATTATAATAATATAAAACTCATCTAAAACGTGTCTAAATCATATTGGATGATATATTTATGACCATTTTAATCCTTAAGAAGATTTTAGAATCCCATGGAGCAACATGGGTGTAAAAGTGACACATTTTAATAATTAATTTAACGTAAAGGGAAATCTAACATAAACATGTATCATATTGTTAAAACAATTTCCATTAGTGTTATGTAAGTGATATATTCAACTATAAATATTAATAATTAATAAATAATGGATTTATACGTCATGGTATTTTTTTAGATATTATATAATTAATATTTTAATGACACAATAATGACGCAATATTTTCATTTTTTATGAACGAATCAAATAAATGATATTATAAATATTAAAATAAATGTAATTTGAAATTTTTAATACAATAAAAAACTTTTTTGGATGAATATGGAATGATATATATTATTTAATTCATTTTTTTCAATGGAATAAAGTTTTTATGAATATAACAAAAATCAATTACAAAATAGTGTCAAAATTGACAGAAATGAGTTTTAAAAAAATTACAAATTTAATAAATGATATAAAAATTATAAAAATCTAATATTCGTCCATCTAACTTATATAATGTTTGAAATGTAATTAATGATACAATTTAGTTTTTATTATCATTTTATATTAAATATATTAAACCTATAGTATAAAAATACAAGAATATAAGGTGAGGGTTAAACTGTTTGACTACTGTTTAATGCCAAAGTATAAGGTTAATTTCATGACCCAAATTTGTATAAAAATAATTAGATGAAAATATTTCTACCTATACTATTATTATACTCTAAATAAATATCTTTTTTGATATTATAAAACGAAAATTAATATATAATAAATTAATATTTTAATATTTTCTTAAAGTTCCCCTCACCTCTCTTATAAAATGAATCTTATCCTTCTCTTTATGTGGCACCTCTAAAGCCCTTTGGACTGGCCTATAACTGTCCAAATCTCCTCTAAAAATTCCTAAAATTATTTGAGATTCCACCATTTTGATATCAAACCATCTTACAGGGACCTTTTAGGGAAATCAAAAGGATAGACCTGAAGAAGAGATAATGGATTTATCCCTTTTTTCAATGTTATTTTCTTGTTCAACATCATCTTCATAAGTTTTTACCATAAAAAATAAAAATATCAAAATATAATATATGTTAAGATGTGGTTATGATTATTGGACAACCATATTTCTCATTTTCCCCATCCTACTAAAAACAATACCACCAAGTGTGTGTACGTACAGCTTACTGTTTCCACGCTATGGTGTAAATTGTTTTTTATATATACATTATTTTAATGGGTATAATTATGAATATAAATGATCTAAATAATAAATATAACTTTTTATTATTTTATTAAAATTAATATGACAAACAAATATATACCATTAACAACTATTGAAATGATATCATTGCTTGTGCGTATGCACGACTTACCATCTCTACGACGTGATGAGAATCATGTTCCACATTAACCATCGAAGAATGATTATAAAAAATATATCTTATTCATAATTATTAAATATATGAAAAAATAACGATACAATAATATATATATATATATATATGAATTTACTTATATTTCATTCCCTTACTTCCAATTAATATGATAATAAAATGGAAGTGACGTTCATTTGTACGTACGAATAACATTTTCCATGAACAGTGTATTCCATTTCATATATATATATATATATTATGAATATGTATATATATCATTTTATAAATTATTGATGTAATTATATCATTATCTCTGTAATATGATCAAGAATAACTAGCCAAACACATGATATTAAGAATGCGATTATTACCTGAAACATGTCATTAACAATGAATTGTAAATAAAAAAGATATTTTAATTCATAAACCAATCATATATGATATAATATATATTATTATGATTATTATACAAGTAAAACATATGTTCAAAACCATTGTAATATATTTTTTGACACAAACAATGAATATCAGAGTTAAGGTAAGGGTTATTTTCATAATCTCATTATTATTCGAGGTTGTGGATGAGTGTGTATATACTGTAAAATCCATATCATCCATGTCCATGTTTCTAAAAATGTTTTAATAATTTTTTTTTAAAATTATACTATTGATGTTTGATGTCATATTTACCCATGTTAGACTTTTTATAATTTTTTTTGAAAAGAATATGTTCATCGTTTTCCAAAAAAGGTACTTTATTACCTTTTTGAAAAAAATACAGACAGAATGTATTTTTAACATATACAGTGCATGTGTATTTTTTATATTTCATGATACCTATACATTTATAAGCATCACATACAATATTATAAGGATATTTTCAAAAGAAATGTTTTTTTATAATTGTCTGACTTATAAAATATTTCAAAGTAAAAAAGAGATGAAATTCCTCTCAAAGAGTTTTAATTTTTTAGTAAGATTATTTTCATCCATACCCACATAAATTGATGGATTTATTATTTATTGAGGATTATTTATTATGAAATAATCACCCTTATTTTATTAATTTTTTTATGATTTTTTTGACTTTGGAAGTGTTATTATTATGCCACTCATGGATTATAGTTTAAGTATTAACTTTTGATATTATAATTTTAATAAGAATATTTCTGTTATGTTTCACCCTTTTCATATGAAGAATGTATTGGACTTGGTAAGTGTTGGGATATGCCTGCTATAGCCCCTCAATGCATTGGTATGACTCATGAGAGGAATTAGAGATGGAATTAGCGAGGACCCATTCCCATTTATTTTCAGATATTGATTAGGATGAGGCATTATGAATTTATTTTTAGATGTCTTGGACGAGGCCACGAAGGTATGTTTCATATGTAAAAAATTATTCACTCCCTCATTATGAGATTAATTATTGATAATTCATGTCATTACTCAACTAGTAGGTTATCTATTTGAATTTTTAAATAAAAATTGTATTATTTAGACTTTACATATTATGGTGGCGATTATGTTCAAAAGACTTGTGTTTATGTTTTATACCTTAACATAATAGTTTATGCCTATTAATGATTGATTATGCTATAATATTTATCCTTAATGAGGATCTAAGATCATCTTTATCATATGTTTTATTTACAAAGGATTCAAAGTAGTTTTTTATGGATGATATGTAGTGTTAAACTAGGGGAATAATAGCATTCTTAAAGGATTATATAAGTTGTGTTTTATTATCAATACTTTAATGTAATGTTCATGTTTATAATATTTTTAATGTAATGCACTGGCTTGGGATTCTATGGTCGGGGCTTTATAGTTGGTATCATAAGATTTTTAGCAAAAACCATGGAAATATATTTACAAAACATAGATTAGGGATCGTAACCCTACAATATACATTGAGGATAAGTATAGAAGAACCCCATATAATTTTAGTATACTAGGTATTACATGGATATTCCAACCAATACAGACATATATGTAAACTACTATTCCACATGTTTATGGAACAGAGGTAGCTTGGGGTAAAAACTACTACAAGGTGCTCTGGGCATGACTCGAGGTAACCTTATACACAGAAAAGGTCCTTACTGCGCTCCTGTTTTGACAATACTAGAGGATTTTCTTAGTATAATTCAGATTTTAATTACAAACCATTATGAATGATTTATTAGTAAAAATATCATCAATGGAACCTTGCTTATGATTAAGGAATATATATGAATTCTTTTTTTTAAATTTATGTTACGTATTTTACTAGTTTGGAATTAGGAATTATTATTAAAAACACAATCTAGTGTATGCCATTTCATTGAAATGGAACCTAGTGGAAGGATTATAACCTGTAACAATACAAATAAGACATGTAGGGTATTTGTTTGATATGCATGATAATTATAGTGTACATAGTGATGAAACTATTCCTGAACAACTTATAATCATACTGGGACAACTGAATTGGGTTATGAATAATAACCATACCTATGTGGAGCACCCTAATCCACAATACAGAGGATCAATAATAGATACCTTCATGATAAAACAACCACTAGCATTAAATGGGACTATAAATCCTTTTTTCTAATCCATAAATAACATTCTTAGAGAATATATTTCTTCCATTGAGATGTAACGAAAGGGATAAAGTTTTCATGGAAATTTAATGTCTCTCAAGGGATGTGGATCAATAATGGTCATTAATTAAAACAAATAAAGAGTGTGATAGAGTATATAATATGGAATGTAGGGAGTTTAATGAAATTTTACAAGAGAAATACATTCCTCATCATCTATGAGCAGATATGGAAATGAAATATTAGAGTCTAAGGCATAACGAGGATGAGAATGATAAAAAGAATGAGGATAACTTCAGAAGGTTAGTAATTCAAGCTACAGACTATATATGTATCCCATGAAGTAAAATTGACATATTCTATGATTCATTAAAACCATTCCTCTTATGGGAACTAGTCTCATAATCATTCTTATTGTACAAAGATATAGTCACATATGCTATCAGGACATAAAATGAATTATCTATGTCTTACAACATTAAAGTAAAGAATGAATATAAAAGAACAGTGGATCAAGAGATAGATAAAGGGAAAAAGTGAATGAAATATTTTCTTTTATGTGATAATTCAGGTAAGAAACTCCTTGGTACTTGCTTAAAAGTATTGGGTGTTTGATAGAAATATTGAAAAATGGTCACCAGGCACGTGATTGTAAGGGAAAGAAAGAAGATGTGAAATTATATAATTATAAATATATGGGACATTATGAAAATTATTTTCAAAATAATTAAGAAAATTTTTCTTAGAATAATAAAATGGATCATGTTCATGATTTTGATGTTAATATAGTTGAAGAGAAATAATTAATGTATTTTTTTTGGATTCATGAATTATATTTTGATTATAAAAGAATGTGATATATATAGGTATTGTCCTATAGTAGTTTTTGAGTTCATTAATGATTTAATATGATGATTCTAATAATATATTTAGTGGGTTACAATAAGAGAAATATTATATTGTTTGGGGAATCTGATGTTATAATTTATTTTGGAAATGTAGAGATATTTTAGAGGGAGTTTGGAAAGTATTATTTTGGAAAAATCTAATAGTTGGAATGGATTAAGTTAAACATTGTATATTATTTTTTAAGGCTAAAAAATATGTTAAGGTTATTTTTGGAATATTATAATAATACAGTTTGAGAAAATGGACAACCCGTGGGCTGGGAAACAACCCGTTGGATCAGACAAGGCTACAAGAATAGAACCCACAACCAATGTACGACAAATATTTATCACCTAGTATTCTCATAAATATATTACCTAATTAGAATAACATATTTTTATTTACTTAAATTGTATAAATTTATATTTGGAACGTTATAAGATTAAGATAAATAAAATATTTATTTAGTGTTTTACTATCATTTGAATAAAAATATTAGTCTATGTTTGGAATTACATAAGAGATGAAACTATGAATGTAAATTAATTATTTTTTATGTTATTTTTATATGATGTATTTATTCATCTCAAGGGGAAATTACATAATACCAAAAATGTTTTCCTATTACATTTTTCTATGATGAATCAAATGGCCCCTTGGATATTCATAAATTTATACCTTTGTGGTTATTATTCTTTTCCTTGTCATGTTCAATGTCCCTCTCCATCAAAACATGATTGTATGTTTTTTAGTCCATATACATATTTTCCTTCATAGAATACTAGTATATGTTATCTGAAGTACCCATTATAATTCCCTTTCATTTTTTAAAATTATTGTCTCATTAATCAATTTTCGATGTTGGATTTAAATAAATATATTTTGAAAAGACCAACCCATTTTTTCAATTCTGCGTTTAAATTGTGAGGACAAAATTTATTGAAGGAGGGGATAATTTAATACCCCCAGATTCCATGTTACAAATCCTATTAATAAGTAAATATCTTATTCTACACACAATACCGTGTTCGAGCGCGTCATGACCTGTCAATCTGGCCATTTAAAAAGAGGTTATGAAGAGTATTAACCATATATTTAATTTTATATATTAAATATAGTTTTAACATTCATATTATATGTTCTTTATAAATAATATAATGACAAATTCAATTTTATGTATAAAAGAATTGTTTTTGAAAAAATATAGTTTTTCCGCCTTTTAATGGAGAACACTTTTTAAATCAAATATTTGAATCATTTATATTTACATTAACAAAATTTAATTCTTATTTAGAAGAGGTAACTGAAAATTAATTTAGGATAAATTTTTCTTGTTTTTATGATAACATTCATATTTTAGTCAATAGGGAAATATACTTCATTTAAATTCAGATATTCTTTTTCCTTTAAAATATTTATATAGTTAGATTATCATTTTAAGTGGTTTTAAAGTATCATTGGGTTATATCTTTTTCATTTAATCCAATTTTTTTTCTTTTGATGTAATTTTACATTGAAATTTGACATAAACACGTGTCAATATTTTTATAGTTTTACTTCAGAAAAACTCACTTTTAGGTTTTGACAATGAGAATTAATTTTAAATTAATTTCATACATTTCTATGAATTTGGAAAAATGGATTTAATATTTTTAATCATAAGGTACAAAATTCATTAAATAGTTACCTTTCATTTATGTAAATTATGAATAATATCTTTAGTAATTATTTTTATTTACCATGGTTAAAGTTTACATCTGAAAAAATAAGGGTTAAAATTAATATTATAATAATATAAAACATCCCTAGCAAGTGATATTATCTTTTGGATGATATATTTATGACCATGATCATCCTTATGTCTATTTTAGGACCCCATGGAGCCACTTTTGTGTTAAAATGACATGTTATAATAATTAATTTAATGTAAAGGGAAATATAACATAAACATGTGTATTATTGCATAAAATTTTATTCTATTTATATAAGTTATATATGAAACTATAAATAGTAATTAGAAATATAAAAATATTTCATACATCATGGGATTTTTTTGGACATTAAAGAAATAAATTTATTTTTGACACGGTAATGATGAAGTATTTTCCTTATTAATGAATGACTCAAAAAAATGATATTATAAATAGAAAAATAAACTAAATTTAATGTTTTTATTCCATAAAATGATTTTATGGGTGACTATGAGATTTTATATTTAATTTAATTCATTTTATTGAAGGAATAATGTTGTTATGACTTTAAAAAAAATAATTTATTAAATAATGTCAAAACTAACAAAAATTATTTTTGATGAAAAATACTATTTTATTAAATGATATAAAAATCCTAAAAATGTAATATTTAAAATGTAGAATTATATAATGTTAAAATTTTCAATAATTATCCACTTTATTATCTATTATAAATTTATAGTAACTATATTAACCCTATAGTATACAAATACCAAAAGACATAATGATAGTTAAACTGTTTAACTATGGTTTGATCCCACAAGATAAATTTAATTTCATGACCTAAACTTGTCTAAAAATCATTTTATGAGAGGATTTATACCCAAAATAACCTTATACTATAAATAAATCACTTCATTGATACTATAATCCGAAAATAAATTTATAATAAATTAATATTTCATGATTTTCCTACTGTGCCCCTCACTTCTCTTATAAAATGGAACTTATCATTCTCTATAATTCACATATCCAAATCCTTATTACTCAGCGAAAACCTAGCCATATCTCTTCCAAAAATCCTTAAACGCATCCTTGAATCCACAGTTTGTGTATAAAAACAACAAAAGGATCCATTTTGTTAAAATAAAAAGGAGAATCTTGATGAAGAGGTAATCATTTTATCCCTTACTTCAAATCTCTTTTCTTCTTCTACATCTTCTACCAAATATGTTATAATAATAAATAAATAACTATAGAATATACTATATGTTAATATTTTTTATGATTATGGGACTACCGTATTCCATATTTTACACATCCTATGATAAATAATACCACCATTTGTGCTTTTGTACGACATACCATCTCCACGTTGTTGTGTAAAATGGTTCTCATCTTCAAATTATTGTGATGGATATAATGATGAATATAAATTACATAAATAAAATTTATAAAATTTATTATTTCATTATAATTCATATTACATCCAAATACATACGATTAAACCATTAAGTAAATGATACCATCGCTTTGTCATATGTACCGCTTACCGTCTCCATGACATGATGAGACTCATCTTCCACAATCTCCTTCCAAGAATGATTATAAGAAATGTATATTATGAGTAATTACGAAATATATGACATAATAATGATATTTTAAAAATAAATATATGTATATATGTACATATATTTCATTCACTAAATTTTATTCAATATGATAAGAAAACGGAAACAACATTCATGCGTACGTACGACCAACCATCTCTATGAACGGTGTGTTTCATTTCATATACCTATCTATTATATATACTTATTTTATGAATATATATATGATATATAATTCATATTTTACATTATTCAAGTAATTAAATCTTGATATATGTAATATTATGGATAATAATAAGTTAAAACACATGCGATAAAGAAAGTGATTCTTACATGAAATGTTTCATTAACATAGAATTGATAATTAACAAGTAATATAAATTCATAGAACAATCATAAATGATATCATAAATATTATTATTATTCTTGTAGAAGTTTGTAATATTTTTAAAAGCATTATATAGGAGTTTCATACACAAATGGAGAGTATCATACTTAATTTAAGGGTAAATTTTACAATCTATATGTTATTCGAGGTTGTTGATGCGTAAGTATCTAATGTCACATCATTATCATCCGTGTACACCTGTTTAAAAATACGTTAATTTTTTTTATTCAATTTATGTTTAAATACATTTTTACTCATGTGTTAAATTTTATAAAATATTTTGAATGGAATATTTCAATCGTTTTCCTAAAAAGGTACTTTATTACCTTTTCCACAAAAATAAAGAAAGAATGTTTTTTAACTTATAATGTGCGAGCATATTTTTATTCATTTTAAAGACAAAACATTTTTAAGGTTACCAAAAAAATATTATAATGATATTTTCCAAATAAATACATTATTTTAGTATTGCATGGTTTTTAAAAAATTTCAATGTAAAAAATAAGATATTTCCCACAAAGAGTTTTAGTTATTTAATAAGATTATTTTCATCCAGGCCAACATCTGTTGTGGGATTTTTTCTTTAACGAGGTTGATTTATCATGACACGATAATACATATTGTATTCAAATGTTTAGGATATGATTCACTATGTATTTTCTATTTTTATTTTCTAACACCCCAAAATTTCATAGCACGTTATCTCATTAAAGTAATTCAATAGTTTGCACTACAGGCAACAACGAGTTCGAGCGCACCACAACATACCAAACTAGTTGATAAAAAATCAGTTTTTAATAGTATTAACTAAACATTAAATCTTATATACTATATATATTTTCAACCCCAATATTATGTGTTTATTAGACATAATATAATAACAAATTCAATTTTTCAGATAATGTAAGTATTTTTCAAAAAGGCAATTTTACAGCCTACTAATCCTAACCATTTTTTAAATGAAATATTTGACACATTCTATTAAATTTGAAAAAATAAATTTCTTATTTAGAAGTGGGATATAAAAATTTTTTTTGGATAAATTTTTGGGGTATTTCTGATAACTTTTATATTTTGATGAGTAGATAAAGATGGTAAATTTTAATTGAAAACTAATTTTTTAATGAAAATAATTTATAGTGTTAAATTATAAATTTTAATGGTTTTTAAATATAATTAGATTATATTTTTATGATTTAATACAATTTTTGTCAATATAGGTATTTTTACATTCAAATATTACATAATCACATGTCAATCATTTAAAAAGAATTCTTTTTAAAAACCCGATTTTGGTTTTGACAAGGGGAATTAATTCCAAATTGATAAATGAGACTTATATGTTTTGAATCTGGTAAAATAGACTTCATTTTTGAATTTTTAATATCAAAATTACCTTCGAGTGATTTTTTCTATTTTTCGGAAAACTTTCAATTTTTTATGAATTGTGAAAAACACTTCGTTATTGTTTAAAATCAATTTGTTATTTAAATAATTATTTACTTTGTTTAAATTTATCTTAAGTAAAAATTGAATTATAATACAAATATATTTTCAATGTAATTAATTTGAGTCATTTTATAATAAAATTAGATTTATAAAATTTTATTGATCTTTTTTACTGTCTTTTACCCACCTTCTTAAAGAATTTGAAAATTTTCTTAAAACATACTTTTACCGCTTATATGAATTTAATTTCAAAAATATAAGAGACAAATTTTATATAAATAATTAAAATGTGGGTCATTAAGATTAATTTTTTCTGGTGAATTGTTACTTTTGACTTTTAGTTACCACGGTTAAAATTAAATAGCTTAATTAAAGGTTAAAGTGATATTATAATTACCCTAAAACTTGTCTTATTTCTATTGGATAACTTTATTTCGACCAAAAACAAGCTTAGTAATAAAATATGATCATTTAGGTCCACATGGATTAGATTACGACATATATAATTATTTTATTTAAAGAAGAGTTAAAAGTGTTAAATTCAATGTTTAATAACTGAACCATTTTTAACATAGGGTTACACATAGGATAAATTAGACTATAAATATTAATTATAAATCTAAAAATATTTCATAAATAATGATATTTTATTTATTATTTTTATACATTATTTATTTTAATTTATTTAGGACACAATGATGATGCAAAAAATTACTTTATTAATGAAATATTAAAATAATTGACATTATAAATATCGAAATAAATATATATTGAGACTTTTGATGAAATATAGTAATTTTAAAAGATAATATGAAATGTTTGGGTTGATTTGATAAATTGTTTATATGTTATAAGGATGTTATGACTTTGAAAAATAATGTACCAAATGGTGTCAAAATTGACATAAATTAATTTTTAAGACAAATACTATATTATTTGGTGATATAATATTCCTAAAAATCAATGGATCGGCCAAAGGTCTTAAATAATATTATACATGTCATTAATTAACCACTAGTGGTTCTCTTGGTAGTTTAGAGAATGCTTATTAACCATATTTTGTATGAATTCCAGAAGACAATGTAAAAGGTAAACTATTTAACTAAAAGTTAAATCTAATAGATAAGGATAGAATGGTACATTAACATATATAAAACTATAAGTTGAGAGGATTTAGACCCATAACAACATAATTCACGAAATAAATTCATTTGGATGTAATATAAACCGAATCATATTGTATAATAAATTAAAATTTTAATCTTTTCCTAATGTGACTGTCACCCCTCTTATAAATGGGAACTTCCCATTCGCTCAATACCACACTTCCAAATCCATTTGGCTCGGACAACCCCTGCACAGATATCCTCCCAAAATCCCCTAACATCATCCTAGAGTCGTTACTTTGATCATAAATCCATCCTAAGGATCCTTATTGATAAACCCAAAAGGAAACACCAGAAGAAGAGGTAATAATTTCACAACCCTCTCTCAAGTTCATTTCTTCTTCCACTTCCTCTTTCTCTCTTGTCCCCTTACAAAAATAATATCTCCATTTATCACTACATTATGTGATGATATTATAAATATTATACAACCATATTTGTTAATTTATCAATCATATAAATGAAAAAGTCACCATAAGTGCATACATATGACTTACCGTCTCCACGCTGTGGTGTAGTTGGTTATTCAAACACTTCATTATTTGGATGGGTATAATAATGAGTATAACTGATGTAAATAATAAATATAAAATTTTAATGATTCTTTATATATGATATACCATCCAATTAAGTATGATTTCACCATCAGTATAATGATATTGTCACTCGTGCGTACGTACAGATTACTATCTCCCTGAACGCGATGAGATTAATTTCCCAATGAAATCATTCAAGAATAATATTCATTTTATGATTAAAAATCATCTTTAAGAACATGATATTTTTCTGTATATGAATCAAATAAACCATATTCATAAAAAACATGCTTACATATCCAAAGATATAATAGAAAACATAACAGTTAACACCTAAAATGATGATACTACTAAAATATTATTAATAAAGCAATATTATAAGATCATAAATGATATCATATTTCTATATGTTGTTCTTGTATAATTTAATAATATTATAAGATCATGAAAATGGATATTTCTATGAAATATTATTACCGATTATTTTCAACTATGTCAACATCCTTTCTGGGATATTATTCTGGATCGAGGTTGATTTAGTATGATAAAAATCTTTCATATTGTATTGAAGGTTTGGTGATATCTTTGAAATTTTATGTGTTATTTTTATACCATTCACGGTTGATGGATATTTTATTCACATTTTTTATTCTATTTTTAATAAGAATGTTTATGTTATGTTTAAACCTTTTCATATAAGAAATTCATTGGACTTAGTACGTGATGGGTGGAGCCTTCTATAGCTTCTCGATGCATCGTTAAGTCTCAAAATAAAAACTAGTGTCTTGGAACAAGGCCTTGAAATAATGTTATTTTAGTCATGGAACAAGGCCTTGACTATGTGGTTATGATGTATGGAATTATTCATTCCATAATTATGAAATTGGATATTGATATTACATGTGATTATTCGACTAGTAAAATATCCATGTGAATAAGTTAATTGAACTAGTTGATTTATCTTTTCCATATTAAGCTGGAGTTTATGTTCGAACGGATTCTGTTTTAGTGTTATACATTTACATAAATGATTATTATCATATATGATTGTTTCGGCTATAATTTTATCTCTACTGAGCATTTGAGCTGTAGAGACCCGAAGCCTAACGTACATGAACATTACATTACTTTTGCAGAATACTTAGTACATAAAAAAACACACACACAAGGATCGTAATAGTTTAGTGTCTTTGGAAACTCGGAACGTAATCTTCTAATCGTGGTGAAAGATCCTCAATATCTCCCATAAAGATCTTCCTTTTTTTTTAACTAAAACCATTCTTTATATCCTGCGGAAAAGAAAACATAAAAGGGTGAGCTCAAATGCTCAGTAAGGGTAATCAAAAGAAATATCGATCACATCATAAACATAAACACATAACTTTTGAAAATCTTAACCTGCAAAAGAGATCATAATTTCATAACATGGGGTAAATCATGGCAGTGAAATGTAATCAAGATAATCATAACTTAAAACATGAAACTTTGTGGCATTCACACATAATCATAGAGAATCATTTCTTGTTAGTCAAGACTCATTGCCAATACTATCTTAGTGGACAAAGTCCCTTTCTGAATCGAGTAACCCTCGTTTCAGTCCTGTTTCACTGAACCGGTATAACCTACCGTTCCAGCCCTGTCTATCTCATGAGATATAAAATCTTTACCCAATGCATTGGAGGGAGATATAGGTCCCACCCATCTCATAATGATACCATTCTTATGTGTGCCACAAAATCATAAATCATACATCATAGCATAACCCATGAAATAAAATGGGATTCTTAAACATCATGCCATCATAACATAATCCATAAACAATTGATATCATTTCATCATAAGAAAATTGAATCCATTTAAATAATAGAGAAATTTTACTTGAAACATACACATATGAAATAATGTCATCTTAGATGTAAAATAGTTTTGACAAAACACTTGAAATGAATTCTTGAGAAAAATATCCTTTCTTCTTTAAAATCATGTTCTTTTCACAAAATTCCATGCAATTTTAAAAGATAATGGTTTTATTAAAAATAATCATGCAATATTGTAGAGGAAGCTTCTTGAAAATGAGGTGTTATGAAACCGTAAAAATCCGTTCACGCCGTATAAGTTAAAAATAACATTCTCCTCGTACTTTTGTCGGAAAAGTCAAAAAGTACCTTGTACGAAAAATGACAAAAGATTCCTTTCATATTCATTACTAAAAACTCACCAATGGGTAAAATTGGATTTTAAAAAAAATTGTAGGTGGATGGTAATAATATTACATATTCAGGAAACATGGATGTGGATGATAAAATACACCCCAGTAAATACTAAAGTATAAACAATCTCGGATAAAAATGAGATTGTGATATTTCCCTTACCTTATGTCCGACTTGCTTTGTAAGTGTCCGAACCTCCTGTATAATGATTTAAATCATGTTATTGACTTATTCCAGAATCATATTCATTTTTATTATATCATATATGATCCACTTATGACTTTATATTACCCGTTCTTTTGTAAATTCATGTTAAAGTGGCGTTTTGGGTAAAATCGTCTCATTTGTCGTTCGTGTTTTTAACTTTTAATTATTCATATGATTAATTAGATCATGATTACTTAATTACAGAATATAAAACATGATTTATATATATATATTCAGAATATACAAATATAATAAATCAGTAACTGGAAAGAAATACACCGTTCATGGAATACCTCAAAATATTATTTTATTTTAAAGTCAAAATCGGTTTATAATGGTTCCAAAGGGTCTTATTTCGAAGATAAAGTGGGGATGGGTCGAAAGCCTATCAACCAATAGGATTTAGACACGTTTAGGTTATTATTTTAACCTTATCAATTAGATTTAACTCTAAGTTAAATAATTTAACTTTTACAATGTCTTTTTGTTTTCTTACACTATATGGTTAATACACTTACTATAACATGTCAAACGAACCCCAAATTGTTTATTATCAATATATATATCCTTATCTAAATCATTTGGCCGAACCTTAGATTTTTAGGAATAAAATAAAAATTAATAATATAATATTTGATTTAAAAACTATTTTGTGTCAATTTTGACAGTATTTGATATATGATTTTTGTGAAAGTCATAACAGAATTATATGTTCAAAAAAAAGTTGATTAAATCAACACTAATATATCCTAGTAACCTAGAAAATTAGTGGGATGCATAAAAAGTCTCAAATTACATTTATTTGATCATTTATAACATCAATTATGTTAACATTTCCTTAAAAGTCTAATTACTGCATCATCGTTGTGTCATAAATAAATTAATTTATTCAAAGTCTAAAAATTATAAATAAAATATAATTATGTAGGAAATCTTTTTATCTTTCTAATGAATATTTATAGTCGAATTTAGCTTATGTATGACCCCATATTAAATTTTTTTTAGTTATTAAACATTGATTTTAACTATTTTAACTATTCATTAAATAAAATAATATTAAATGTCATAATCTAATCCAAGTGGACCTAAATGGTCATATTATATTCATACGGTTGTTTTTTGTCGAATTACACTTATCCAATAGAATTAGGACATGTGTTAGGGTAATAGTAATATCATATTTACCCTTAGTTACCCTATTTACTATTAACCGTGATAAAAAAAGTAAAAAGTTACTATTCACCAAAAATTATTTTCATCTCATTGAACCACATTTTACTTAATGACATCAACCGTGTCTCTCGGATTTTTGAAATTCCATTCACAGAAGCGGTAAAATTAAGATTTATGAAGAAATTAATTTTTTTAACTACCACATAGTAGTTTCACTATTCATCAAAAATTGATGTTTTTCAAAACAATGCCAAAATTTCATCCTAAGATATATTTCATATTCCGAATTAAAAATGAAATCTATTTTACCAAATTCATTATCATAGAAGTTGAATTAATTAATTTTATAATTAAATCCCGCTGTTAAAACAAAGAGCGTGTTTTTAAGAAATAATATCTATCAAAAGATTGACACTTTTTTATGTCTGGTTTAAATGTGAAATTATATCCAATGACCAAAATTGTATTAAATTGTAAAGATATATTCTAAATATACTTTGAAACCACTCAAATTAATAATTTATCACTATTAATTATTTCGATTGAAAAAGTTGTTTTTAACTAAAATTTAGTAATTTTCACTATTCATCAGAATATGAAAGTTATCCGAAAAGTACCAAAATTTCACCTTAGGCTAAATTCGATACTACGAATCCAAAAATGAAGTCCATTTTGAGAGATAAAATTTCTAAAATTTAAAAAGTGGTTATTACTATTCATAACGGCTAGTTTTAATAATATTTTAATAGCATATCATTGTTTCGTGAAACTCAGTATTGCGTACTACACACGCTATCGAGGAAGGTTGCGATTGCGTGTAATGCAAGGCAAGTCAAAGATGCATGTTGTGCAAGCTACTTTTGGTGTAGCGTACAACACAAGACATTAATAAAATTAAAAAGAATATTTTTCATAAAATCTCGGGCTGTTACATGACCTCACCCGTTTCTTATGTTTTATTTTCCTGTATTCTAAGAAGTGTATACTAACTGATAAACTGAGTTATTCTAGTGGATTAATTGCATTCTCAAAGGATAACTTATGTTGTGTTTTATTTTATAATGTTTAAGGTAACGTTCATCTATGTAATCTATTTTACAAGACGTCTACACTGATAAGTCTTTTGGTACATGATTCATTATAATCATGCCAATGAATTAAAACAATGCTTCGAATCTGGGCTTCTGCAGTCAGGGCGTTACATTTAAATGTAACACCCCAAGATTTCATTGTACGTTATCTCATTAAAATAATTTAATATCTTGAGTTACACACATCACCATGTTCGAGCACACCATAACTTACCAAAATTGCCGTTACAAAACAATTTATGAATAGTATTAACTTTATTTTGAATCTTATATAAAATATATAATTTTACCACACATATTTTGTGTTTCATAGACATACTCTATGAACAAATACAATTTCTCAGATATAAGAAGAATTTTCCAAAAAATCAATTTTATCGCATACTAATGGTGAACATTTTTTAAATGCAATATCTAACAATTTTATATTAAATTTCAAAAAATAATCTTTTTATTTAGAAGTGGAAAATAAAAATTTACTTCGGATACATTTTTAGTGTTTTTTTGATAACTTTTATATTTTGATGAATACTGATGGATGATAAATTTTTATTAAAAAAAAAATTTTAATCAAACAATTTTATAGTGTTAAATTACACATTTGAATGGTTTTTCTGTATTATTAGATTATATTTTTATAATTTAATAAAACTATGTAATTATGTGAAATTGTACATTTAAATTTGAAATAATCACTTGTCAATCTTTTAATAGTTTTTACTTTTTAAAAACATGCTTTTTGGTCTTGAAAATGGGAATTAGTTTCAAATAAATAAATTCAACCTAATTTTTTTGAATTTTTTAAAATAGACTTCATTTTAGAATTCATAATATCAAAAAGAAAAATTAAGGGTAATTTTTTGTATTTTTCTGAAAACTTTCAATTTTTGATGAATAGAAAAAAACACTACGTTATAGTTTAAAACCGAATTTTTATATAAATAAATATTTATTTTAATTAAATTTATCTTAAGTAAAAATAGATATATAAAACCTATATAAGTTTAATTTAATTCATTAGATTCATTTCATAATAAAATTACATGTATTATATTTTATTGAACTTTTTACAGTTTTATACCCACCTTCTAGGAGCATTTGCAAATATTAATAAAACATAATTTTACTGCTTCTATGTATTAAATTTCAAAAATCAGAGGGAAGAAGTTGATATCATTAAGTAAAATATTGTTCAATAATTAAAATAATTGTTTGGTGAATAGTAACGTTTGATTTTTAGTAACCACGGTAAAAAGTAAATAGTGTAATTAAACGTAAAGATGATTTTATAATTACACTAAAACATGTCCTAACTCTATTTGATAAGTGTATTTCGACCAAAAAACAACCTTAGGAATAAAATATGATCTTTTATGTTCATTTGGATTAGATTCGGTCATTTATTATTAATTTATTTAAAGAAGTGTTAAAAGTGTTAAATTCAATGTTTAAAAACTAAATTATTATTAATATAAGGTTACACAGAAGATCAATTAGACTATAAATATTCATTATTAATATAAAAATATTTCCTACATAATGTTATTTTATTTATATTATTAGAAATTAAATAATAGATTTTATTTATGACACATTGATGATGCAAAAATTAATTAAATAATGAAATTTTTAAATAATTGACATTATAAATATCCAAATAAATGTAAATTTAAAAATTTAATTAATTCCAATAATTTTCATGATTAATAGGAAATTTTAGGGTTGATGAGATAATTTTTTATGTGATAAGTTTGTTATGACTTTCACAAAAACAATATACCAAATTGTATCAAAATTGACATAAATTATTTTTTAAAACAAATACTATATTATTGGTTGATATATTATTCCTATAAATATAAGGTATGGACAAATGGATTCAGTAATTTTATATATGTCATTAATGAACCACTTTAGGTTCCCTAGGAAGTTTGTATTATGTTTATTAACCATATTGTGTAAGAATACAAGAAGGCATAGTAAAAGATTAACTATTTAAATAAGAGTTATATGTAATTGATAAGGATAAAATGGTAACCTAAACTTGTCCAAAAAATAATGGATAACGAATATCGACCAATAAACAACTATGGATAGAAATAAATTCATTTTGAGACATTATGAAATGAATTTTTTTCTATAATGAATTAATATTTTAATGTTTTACTAATGTGACCCTCACCCCTCTTAGAAAAGGGCACTTCCCCTTCTCTCAAAATCACAACATCAAAGCCATTTGGCTCCACCAAACCCTAAAAAATATCCTCTCAACATCACTCAAATCATCATAGAGTATATATATTGTTCATTAATCCAACATATGGTTCCCTTTTGATCAACTCAAAAGGAAACACCCGAAAAAGAGGTAATAATTTCCCCAACAACTTTCAAGATATTTTCTTTTTCTACATCCTATATCTTTGTTGTTTACATAACAAAATAATAAAGTTTTACTTCCTACATACTATGATTTTATAATAAATGTGGTACAACCATATTAATTATTCTATACATCCTATAAATGAAAAGTCATCATACGTGCGTGCGTACAACATACCGTTTCCAAGTCGTGGTGTAGATCGTTATTCAAATACATCATTATTTGAATGTGTATAATAATTTTTATAAATAATGTAAATAAAAAACATAAAATGATTCTGATTCTGTATATATGATATATTATCCAATTACATTGGATTTCCCCATCAATATAATGATATTATTGTTTGTGCATACGTACAGATTACCGTCTCCATTAACGCGATGAGATTCATTCCCCTTAATAATAGTTCAAGAATAATTTTCATTTTATGATGAAAAATAATTATTAAGAACATAATATCATTCTGGATATGAATTAAATACGTCCTATCCATAATAATCATGGATTACATAACTGAGCATATAAAGGAAAACAGATCAGTTAACACCCGAAATGATCATACTACAAAATATTTATTAACAAAGAAATATTAAAAGATTATATATGATATAATATTTTTTATGTGGTTATTTTATTATTTAATAACAATTGTTTACCTATTATACAAGTAGGTAATGTACCGTAGACTAAGGAAATGTACAATCTAATGGTTTATTCCGCAATATCTTTATTATCACAGATTTTTTTTACGTAAGTATCTACTAGGACCTATTTATTATCCATGTCCATGTTTCATAAAAGAGATTTAAAAGGGACTCTTTTTAAGGGAATTTTTTACTATAATTTTTTTTTTAAAATTTTTTAAAGAATTATTTTTCTAAATCATTCCTATACATGTTTTCAAAATGATTTTAAGAATTTATTTTTATGAACATGAATGTTCTGAAATGTTAATTCCATTCATAAGATTCAAAGTGGTATGTCACACTTTGGTTCAAAATGATTTTTTTAAATGACTTCCTTTTTAAATTATGTGTCTTTTAAATGATTTCATGAAAATGGGATATTACTCTCAAATAATTTTACTGATCATTTTCAACTATGTCAGCATCCTTTAAGGGATATTATTCTTGATCGAGGTTGATTTATTATGATACAATTCTTTCATATTGTATTGATGGTTTTGTGATATTATTGACTATGCATGAGTTATTTTTATACCATTCATTTTATATGGATAAATTATTGACATTTCGTAAGCTAGTTTTAATACGAATGTTTATGTTATGTTTAAAATATTTATATGAGGAATGAATTCGACTTAGTAAGTGATGGGTGGAGTCCGCTATTACTCCATGATGCATCGGTAGGTCTTATTAGACCAACTAGTGTATTGGAATAAGGCCTTGAAAAAATATTATTTGATGACATCATAAAAGGCCTTGATAATGTGGTTATGAAGTCTAGAATTATGCATTCGATCATTATGAAATTGAATATTGATATTAAATTTTATTATTAGACTAGTAGAATATCCACGTGAATAAGAAAATAGAATTATTTTATTAATATTTTCTATATTATTTTGAATTTTATGTTTAAAGGGATTTTTCTTTAGTCATATACATTTCCTTAAATGTTTATTCTTATTTATGAATTTTTCTGCTATATATTTATTCCCACTAAGCATCTGAGCTCACCCCTTTATTAGGTATTATTTTAATAGGATTCCAAGATGTGTATTATGTCTGATAAGCAGGGTAAATCTAGTTGATTAATGGTGTTCTCAAAGGATCATTATGGTTGTGCAGTATTTCTTGATGTATAATATAACGTTCATGAATGTAATCTTTTTTTTTTCAAGACTACAAAACTGATAGGTTTTTTGGGACATGATTCCTTGTAATCCCGCCAATGTATTAAAATAAAGCACTGACTCCGGGATTCAAGGGTCAGGGCATTATAGTTGGTATCTGAGGATGTTTAGAAACAACCTTGGATATTTATTTTGATAAAAAATGGTTACAGAACATAACCCTAAGATAGAATTTGAGGATTAGTATCGAAAAATATCCAAGAATTTTGGTAATGCAGATATTTTGTGTATTTTCCAAGCAATACATCCCTCTCAGGATACGAGAAGGTAGAGGCGACTCTAACACAGATGTACTAAGGAGTGAAAACTCTGGAAAGGTGTTTCGGGCTTGACCTGGGGTATCCTGGTTCACGACCACAATCCTTGCTTCACACATTGTTATGAAACTCCTAGGTGATATGCTTAGGGAAAATAACATGTTTATAACAATCCATTAAGTAGTATTTTAGAGTAAATAATTCCTTAAAGAAATTTTTTTATGATAGTAGATTATGTGCATAATATTTTTAATTTACGTTTGGTATTATACAAGTTTGAAATTATGCATTGCGATTCATAAACTAACCTTGTTTAAGACATTATTTATAAATGACGCCTAGTAGATGGTTTGAGAATTCCAGCAATACACTTGATCAAAATATTAAAAAGGATCATATATTTTATAGTATTAAGCCAACATTTAAAAGGGAAACAATCTCCCAAAAATTCTCATCAAATGAAGACATTGTATCATGTTTTAATAAGATAAGAAATGAATTATATGAGTCCTATGGCATTGAGGGGGAGAATGAGATGAAAAGGATGGAAGATAGAATGATGGATAAAGGGAAGAGGGGAAAGTAGGATTTTCCCATATGTGATAACTGTGGAATGAATCATCATGGTCAATGCATAAAGGGAAGGATAGTTTGTTATAAGTGTGGAGAAAAAGGGCACCATGTACATGATTGAACGGGTAAGAAAAATGTTTCAAATGTAAAATGATTCATCTACAAGGATTTGGGACACTACCCAAATCAATGTCCAAATGATCAGAGTATACCCCAAATGCTACTATTGGATAATAATCATGTTATGATACTACTGAAGATGGTGTATAATTATTTTAGTTCTTATGTTGTTATTAAATTATTGTATCATTTGTGTATTTTATTAATGATGTAAATGTTATATGAATTATAAAGTATATAAGGATTGTATTATAGCACTATTTCATTAAGGAATTGAGATTGTGTGAAACCATAAAAAGTGACTCAATAGCATGTTATTTTTTTTGGAAAATATATGGTTAAGATAAAGATAAAAAATAATATTGTTCTGATACTAAGGTAGTGATTTTTGAATAATATATGATTGATTTGGATAAATTCTATTTGATATTCTTGATTACCTTAAAACATATTAATGATTTGTATATTCCACCATTTTTGTAGTTTGCAACATTTTTAGAGAGGAGGAGTATATTCAGTATTATATAAGAAATAAGGATGAATGAATGTAATCAATAAGGTTTTATGGTAATTCAGGATGTTATAGGGTTTTAAAAGAATACATGATGACGGTATTCACATATAATTATGTGGAAAATGGATCTTCATTGTGTTTACCTTCATTATAAAATTTGGACCGTGAGTTTGGACAGAAATATTTTGGATAAGTCTAAAGGTTGGAAATGGTTAATATTGAAATTGGATACCATTGTTAAGGTTAAATCATTCCTTAAGATTATTTTTAGAGTTTCATAAAAAGGAAAACCCAGAGGTCAGATGACCACCCATTACGTCTGGCAAGGCTATGAGACATGATCCCGAAAACCAAGGGTGACAAGGGTGGATCACCTACCACTCGAATACGTGATGTCCTGGTTTGTATAATGTAGTTTTATTAATATTCAGACAAATTTATTATATATTTCTTTTTTTGTAACCCTATAATGATTATGATAAATATAATTTATTTAAATTCTATTATCTTTTGGAGTGAAAGACTAGTTTTTGGTAGGAATTAGTTGAAGGATGAAACTCTACTTGTCAGATATATTTTTTTCTTCTTATTATATGAATAAATAAATTTTTAAACATTATTTAAGGGATCTAAAAACAAAAAATGTGTAATCCTAAAATACCTTATGTTTTGATAAACTGATGATATTTTACATCATTATAGATTGATGGATTTGAGGCCCTTAAATTTACACTTTTTTTTGATTGATGAACTCAATCACTCCCTATAAATATTTTTTCCTCTAATTATATGCCTCTAATTTCCCTCAATGTTCATCTAATATAGATGAAAAATTTGGTGGTTACTTTTTCATTTCCCATTACCTCTTATTGAGAATAAATTTTATTTACCCAATTTCCGATGAGGGTTTTCCTATAAGGTGTTTTTCTATTTTTAACCATTTATTTTTGAAGAACAATTTCAAATTCAAAGGATTCAATTTATTGAAGGATGGTAGAATATAACACCCCATTATTTCATAGTACGTTATCTCATTAATTAATTCAATAGCTTGTGCTACACGCAACCATGAGTTTGAAGGCACCACAACTTCCCAATCTAGTCATTAAAAAAGAGGTTATGAATATTATTAACTGAATTTTGAATCTTATATACTATATATAATTTCAACACCAATATTATGTGTTTCTTAGACAAAATATAATAACTAATTAAATTTTTCAGATAAATGATGTATTTTTCAAAAATGTAATTTATCCTCCAAAAAATGGTGAATTTTTTTAAATTAAATATCTTAAACTTTCATATAAAGTTTAAAAAAATAAAAATCTATTTTAGAAGTTGGACATAAATATTTTTTTGAATAATTTTTTGCTGTTTTCATGATAACTTTTATATTTTGATTAATATAAAAGATTCTAAATTTTTATTGAAAACTTCTTTTTTAATGAAAATAATTTATAGTTTAAAATTATACATTTTAATGGTTTTTATTTTTAATTATATTATATTTTTATCATTTATTACAATTATGTAATTATAAGTGATTTTACATATACATTTCACATAAACACATGTGAATATTTAAATAGTTTTTACTTTTTTATAATCAATCATTTATTTTTGACAATGGGAATTAAATTTATCATAACAAATGAAGATTCTATGTTTTGAATTTAGAAAAATAGATTTAATTTTTTAATTAGGAATATCCAAATTTTCATAGGGTATACTTTTGGTATTTTGCTAATAACATTCATGTTTTGATGAATAACGAAAAACACTCTTTTATTGTTTAAAAAAACTTATTTATTTAAATAATTATTTATTTTATATAAATTTATCTTAAGTCAAAATAGATATATAAATCCTATTTATGTTCTATGTAATTAATTGGAGTCATTTTATAATAAAAATAGATGTATAAAATTTTATTGAACTTTTTACCGTCTTTTTCCCACATTTTATAAGTGTTTTAAAATTTTCATAAAAAATAATTTTACCACTTCATTGAATTTAATTTCAAAAATGTGAGAGACATAGTTGATATCAGTATGTAAAATTTGTTTCAATAAGATAAAAATAATTTTTGGTGAATAGTAATTTTTGTCTTTTAGTTACAATGGTTAACGGTAAATATGGAATTAAGTTAAAAATGATACTATAATTACCCTAACACATGTCCTAATTCTATTGGATAAGTGTATTTCGACCAAAAACATCTTTAGGATGAAAATATGATCCTTTAGGTCCCCTTGGATTAGATTTGGACAATTATTATTATTTAATTTAAAGATGAGTTAAAAGTGTTGGATTCAATGTTTAATAACTAAACCATTTTTAATATAGGGTTACACATAATATAAATTAGAATATAAATATTAATTATAAGTATAAAATTATTTTCCCAAATGATAGTATTTTATTTATAATTTTTAAGCATTAAATAATATAATTTACTTGTGACACAATGATGATGTAGTAATTAAGTTATTAATGAAATATTAAATTATTTGACATTATTAATATCCAAATAAATAAAAATTGAGACTTTTGATGAATTCGAAAAAATTTATAGGTTAATATGACATGATAGGGTTGATTTGAAAAATTTTATTCAAAGTGATAAGGTTTTTATGACTTTCACAAAAACAAAATATCAAATAGTGTCAAAATTGTTATAAATTATTATTTTTTAAAATCATATATTATTGGTTGATATAATATTCTGAAAAATTTAAGGTTCAGAAAAATTTCTTAAATAATATTACATATGTCATGAATTAACCACTTGAGGTTCTCTTTTATGTTTAGATTATGTTTATTAACCATATTGTGTAAGAATTCAAGAAGACACGGTAAAAGTTAAACTATTAATCTAAGAGTTAAATCAAAATGATAAGGATTAAATGATTACATACACTTTTCTAAAACCTATTGGATGGAATATTTCAACAAATAAAATGATATTTCTCAAAATAAATTAATTTAGATCCATTATAAACCGAATATGATTGTATAATAAATTAATATTTTAATGTATTTTTAAAGTGACCTCACCCCTCTTATAAAAGGGCGCATCCCTTCTCTCAGAATCACACCTCCAATGCCATTTTGATCAGCAAACCCCAGCCCAAATATCCTCCCAACTCCCATCACATAAACCTAGTTTCGGTGCATTTATCATAATGCCAACCTATGGAAACATTTTTATAAACTCAAAATGAAACACCCGATGAAGAGGTAATAATTTCACCACCAACTTTCAAGTTATTTTATTCTTCTAATTCATCGTTCATTATTATTTCCATAAAAAAAATAATAACTATAATACCTTATAAATGCTATGATATTATTATAAATATGGTACAACCATATTGGTTTTTCTATCCATCATATAAATGAAAAAGTCACCAAACATGCGTACATAGGGCTTACTGTCTCCACGTCGTGGTGTAGTTTGTTATTCAAACGCATCATTATTTGGATGGGTATAATAATTAGTATAACTGATGTAAATAATAAATATAATATTCTAATTATTCTGGATATGTGATATAGCATCCAATTACATAAGATTACACCATCAATATTATGATGTTGTCGCTCGTGCGTACGTACGGATTACCGTCTCCACAAACGCGATGAGATTCATTTCCCATAGTTATTTTTTAGGTATAATTATCTTTTTATGAATAAAAATAATGTTTAAGATCATAATATAATTCTTGATATGAATCAAATACATCCTATCCAAAACAAACATGGCTTATGTAACCAAGCATATAAAGGATATCATTTCAGTAAACACCGGAAAAGATGACATAGAAAAAATATTATTAACAAACCAATATTACAAGAAAATATATGATATCATATTTATGTATGTGGTTCTTATATAATTTAATAACAATTATTTCACAATTATATAGGATGTTAATGTACCCTCGACCAAGGAAACGTACAAGGTAAAGGTTAATTTTAAAATCTCTTTATTATCCGAGGTCGTTTTTATGTAAGTATATACTGGGGAATAATTATTATCATTTTCTGTGATTCATAAAAGAGTTTTCAAAGGGATTATTTTTAAGTGAAATTTTTACTAAAACATCATTTTAAATGTTTTAGTGATTTATTTTTCTAATCCTTTCCTATTAATGTCCATGTTTTCAAAATGGGTTTAAGAATTTATTTATTCGGATATGAATGTTCTAAAATGTTAATTCCTTTCAAAAGATTAAATTTGGTATGGGGAACTTTGACTCAGAACTATCTTTTAAAAGAATTACTTTAAAATTATGTGAATTTTTAATGTTTTCATGAAAAAGGTATATTTCTCTCAAGGATTGTTACTGATCATTTTAAACTATGTCAACATCCATTACAGTATATTATTCTTGATCGAGGTTGATTTATTAAGATTCAAATCTTCAATATTGTATTGATTGTTTTGTGATATGATTGAATGTGGATGAGTAATTTTTATACCATTCATGTTTTACAGATAATTTATTGACATTTCGTATGTTAGTTCTAATATGAATGTTTATGTTATGATTAAACCTTTTCATATGAGGAATGAATTGAATATAGTAAGTGACGGGTGGAGCCCAATATAGCTCCTCGATGCATCAGCAGGTCTCATGAGACAAACTAGTGTCTTGGAACAAGGCCTTGACAAAACTGTATTCATAGTCTTGTCATAAGGCCTTGAAAATGTGGTTATGAACTTCGGTATTATGCATTCGATCATTATGAAATTTTATATTGATATTACAAGTGATTATTTGGATAGTAGAATATCCATGAGAATAAGTAAATGGAATTATTTGATTTATTTTACCATATTTTTCTAATGTTTAATTTTTAACGGATTTTTTAGTCTTATACATTGACATAAATGTTTATGCATATTTATGAAAGTTGCTGCTACATAGTTATCCTTAATGAGAATCTAAACTCACCCCATTCTTATGTTTTATTTTCCCAGGATTCCAAGAAGTGTATTATGATATATAAGTAGGGATCAGCTAGGGGAATAGTAAAGTTATCTAAGAGTCATTTATGTTGTTTTTTAATTTCTAATTTGTAATGTAAAGTTCATGTTTGTAATCTATTTTACAAGACTTCTAAACTAATCAGTATTTTGGGACTTGTTTACTTGTAATCATTCAAATGAATTAAAATAATACACCGACTCTGGGCATCTGAGTTAGGGGCATTACAATTGGTATGAGAGGAAGTTTAACAACAACCATGGAATTATATTTAGATAAACTCTTATAAGTTAAAATTACCCTAATATTGACTTTTAGGATTAGTATAGATGATATTCCTATAATTTTTTTAATGTAGATATTTTGTTTATTTTCCATACAATATATCCCTGTCTGAATAAGAGAAGGTAGCGGTGACTCTCGCATAGATGTACCTAAGAGTGAAAACTCTGAAAAGGAGTTTTGGGTTTGACCCGGGGTATCATGGAACCCAAAAATGGGCTTTGATTCACTCTTGGTTACAACACTCCTGGGGGATATGCTTAGGATAATTCAAATTTTCATTGCAAGACATTAGGAAGGATTTTAAAGAAAATACTTCTCAAAGAAATCATATTATGATTATAGAATATATGCATAGAATTTTCAATTTACATTAGTTATTTTACTAGTTTCTAATTATGCATTGAAATTCATAAACTAACATAGTGTATTCCATTGTCTAGAAATGACACCTTGTAAAAGAAATGAGAATTCCAACAATACACATGATCAATAAATTAAGAAGGATTATATATTTCATGGTATCAAGATAACGTTTAAAAGAGAAACAGTCTCCCATATATTATCATAATATGAAAAAATAGTATCATGTTTTAATTAGATACATGAATAATTCTTTGATTCCTATGGATTTTTATGGAAGTAAGAGAACAAAATGATGGAAGGGAGAAATATGAATAATGAGAAGAGTGGAAAGAAGGATTTTTCTATATGTGATAACTGTGGAAAGAATCACCTTGATAAATTATTGATGGGAATGGGAGTTTATATTTGTGTAGAGAAAAAGGACACCAAGTACATGATTGAAAGGGTATGAAAAAGATTTCCAATGTACAATGATTCATCTACAAGGAGTTCGGACACTACACGAATCTATGTCCAAATAATCAGAGTATATACTAAATGTTGCAATTGGATAATAATCATGTATGATACTACTGAAGATGAAGAGGAATGATTAGAGTTATTATGTTGTTATTAATTTATTGTGTCATTTGAGTATTGTATTAATTATGTAAATGTTATATGAATTATAATGTTTATAAATATTGTACTGCAGTACTATTTCATTAAGGACTGGAGATTGTGTGGAACCAAGAAAAGTGACTCAATTACAGATTAAATTATTTGGTAAAATTTATGGTTGAGAGAAATATAAACCATAATATGGTTCTGATATGGAGTTAGTGGTTTTGGAATTATATATGATATATATGATAAATTATATTGGATATTCTCGACTACCTTAAAACTGAATAATGATTTGTATATTCCATCATTGTTGGAGTTTTCCCCATTTTTGGATAGGAGGAGTATATCCAGCATTATATAAGGAATAAGGGATCATGAATGTAATCAATAAGGTTTTTTGGTAATTTTAGATGTTACAATGTATTAAAAGAATACATGATGACGGTATTCACAAGTTATTACGTGGAAAAAATGATCTTCATTGTGTTCACACTTCTTATATATTTTGGAATGCGAGTTTGGACAAAAGTATTTTAGATAAGTGTAATGGTGGGAATTGATTATGATTGACATTGGATACTATTGTTATGGTTAAATAATTTTGTGAGACTATTTTTAGATTTTCATAAGAAGGAGAACCCTGAGGTCATGTGACTACCCAATGCTTCTGGAAAGGCCGCGAGACTTGAACCCAAAACTAACGGGCGGCAAGGGTGGATCACCTACCACTGGAATGTGTGACGTCCTGGTTTTTTTAATGTGGTTTTTTAATATTCTGGCTAATGACTTTTAAATTCATTATTTTGGAACCCAATAGCATTAGGATAAATAGAATACTTTTGAATTCAATTATATTTTGGAGTGAAAGATGAGTTTGTTGTAGGAATTAGTTGAAGGATGAAAATCTACATGTCAAGTATATTTTTTTCCTCTTATTACATGAATAAATAAATTATTAATCATTAGGGAAGCAGTCTTAATACCAAAAATGTGTTATCCTAATACATTATGTTTTGTAGAACCGATGATAGTTTACATCATCTTAGATTGATGGCATTGAGGCACTCAATTTTTCACTTGTTTGTAATAGATGAACTCAATCAATACCCATAAATATTTATGTTCTGCATCTGATTATGTGTCTCTAATTACCATCAATGTTCTCCTTATCGAGATCATAACTTGGCCATGACTTTTTCATTTACCTTTCCCTCTTATTAAGACTAAATTGTTTTACCCAAATTTTTGATGTGGGTTTTTCAAAAAGGGTATTTTTCTATTTTCAACCATTTATTTTCAAAGAAAAATTTTAAATTGAAAGGTCACAATTTATTGATGGAGGGGATAATTTAACAACCCGATATTTCATAGTATATTATCTAATTAATGTTATTCAATAGCTTGTGCAACACACGACACCGTGTTCGAATGCACCACAACATACCAAACTAGCCGTTCAAAAAGAAGACATAAATACTATAAGATTAATTTTGAATCTTATATACTATATATAATTTTAACACCCATATTATGTGGTTCATAGATATAATATAAGAACAAATACAATTTTTCAGAAAAAGGAAGTATTTTTTTAAAATGCAATCTTACCGCCTACTAATGATAAACTTTTTTTAAGTGCAATATCTTACAATTTTAAATTAATTTTGATAAAATAAACTTTTTATTTATATTTGGGACATAAAAATTTATTATGGATTCATTTTGCGTGTTTTCCTAATAACTTTTATATTTTGATGAATAGTGAATGATGCTAAATTTTAATTGAAAACATATTTTTTAACCAATATAATTTAAAGTCTTAAATTATTCATTTGAATGGTTTTTAAGTATAAATAGATTATATTTTTATCATTTAATGCAATTGAGGTCATTATATGTAATTTTACACTTAATTTTGATATAAACACGTGTTAATCTTTTAATGGTTTTTACTTTTTTAAAACCCTCTTTTTGGTTTTGACAATGAGAATGAAGTTTAAATTAATAAATGAAACTTAAATGATATGAATATGGTAAAATAAACTTAACTTCGGAATTTATAACATCAAAATTAGATTAGTGTAAATTTTTGATATTTTTCTGAAATCATTCAAATTTTTATGAATAGTGAAAAACACTACGTTATTGTTTAAAATTAACTTTTTTTAAATGATTATTTATTTTACATAAATTTATCATATTTTAAAATAGATATATAAAACCTATATAAGTTTATTTTAATTCATTAGAGTCATTTTATAATAATATTAGAAGTATAATATTTTATTGAACTTTTTGCGGCCTTTTACCCACTTTCTAGGAGTATTTTCAAATTTGCATAAATTATATTTTTTCCTCTTCTTTGAATTTAATTTCAAAAATCATAGAGATAAAAATGATATTAGTAAGTAAAATTTGGATCAATAAGATGAAAATAATTTTTGGTGAATAGTAACTTTTGACTTTTAGTTACCACTATTAAAAGAAATTTGAATAATTAATGGTAAAAATGATATTATAAATACCCTAACACATGTACTAATTCTATTGGATAATTGTTTTTAGACAAAAAATCCTTAGGAATAAAATAATATCCTTTATTTCTATATGGATTAGATTAAAGCATTTATTATTATTTTATTTATAGAATAGTTAAAGCTGTTAAATTCAAAGATTATTAACTAAACCATTTTTAATATAGGTATTCACATAAGATAAATTCGACTATAAATATTCATTAGAAAGATAACACGATTTCCTATATAATGGAATTTTATTTATATTTTTTAGAAATAAAATTATTTAATTTACTTATGACACAATGATGATTGAGTAATTACCTTATTAA
Organism: Viscum album; assembly: GCA_963277665.1. Lineage (NCBI taxonomy): Eukaryota > Viridiplantae > Streptophyta > Magnoliopsida > Santalales > Viscaceae > Viscum > Viscum album. The sequence goes on from OY728121.1 coordinate 1,317,460,238, forward strand.
TAAAACATTAGAATAATTAACATTATAAATATCCAAATAAATGTAAATTGGGACTTTTTATGAATTACACTAATTTTATAGGTAAATATTACATGTTAAGGTTGATTTAGATATATATTTTAGATGTTAGAAGGTTTTTATGAATTAAAAAAACAAAATAAATAATAGTGTCAAAATTGAGATAAATTAATTTTTAAAATAAATACTATATTATTTGATGATATAATATTCTTAAAAATCAATGTTTTGTCGAAAGCTCTAAAATAATATTATATATGTAATTAATTAACATCTTGATGTTCTCTTGGATGTTTATAGTATGTTATTAACCATATAGTGTAAGAATACAAGAAGACGTGATATAAGATAAAATATTTAACAAAGAGTCAAATTTAAAAGATAAGGTTTAAATGCTAACCTAAACGTGTCTATAAATACTTAATTTGGAGTATTTTGACACATAACCACCTAAGGATCTAAATAAATTAATTTGGAGCCATTATAAATTGAATATTGTTGTATAATAAATTAATATTTTAATCATTTCCTAAAGTGACCCTCACAACTCTTATTAAAGGACACTTCCCGTTCTATCAAAATCACATCTCCATAGCCATTTCACTCAGTCATAACCTATAAAAATATCCTACCAACTTCCCTCGAATGAACCTAGAGTCCTTACATTGATTAGAAAACCATCCTATGGAGACTTTTTTATCAACTCAAAAGGAAACACCTGAAGAAGAGGTAATAATTTCACCACCCTCCGTCATGTTCTTTTATTCTTCCACTTCCTAATTTTTTTCCATACCAAAATAATAACTATTGAACCTCATAAATACTGTAATGTTTTTATAAATATGGTACAACCATATTCTTTAATCAATCCACCCTATAAATGACAATGTCACCATCCTTGCGTACACACGATTTACCATCTCCACGTCGTGGTGTAGTTTGTTATTCAAACACTTAATTATTTGGATGGGTATAATAATGAGTATAACTGTTGTAAATAATAAATATAACATGTAAATGATTATGTATATATCATATAACATCAAATTACATATGATTTCACCATCAATATAATGATATTGTCGCTCGTGCGTACATACGGATTATCATCTCCAAGAACGTGATGAGATTCATTCCCCATCATAATAGTTCAAGAATAATTTTCATTTTATGATTAAAAATATTGTTTTAGAACATATTATAATTATTGATAGGAATCAAATACATCATATCCATAACAAAAAAGGCTTACGTAACCAAGAATATAATGTAAAACAGATCAGTTAACACCTGAAATGATGAAACTACTAAAATATTATTGTCAAAAAAATATTAGACGATCATATATGATATAATATTTTTGTATGTGGTTGTTGTATAATTTAATAACAATTATTTTAATATTCTACAGGAGGTTAATATACCCTCGACCAAGGAAATGTACAAGGTAAGGGTTAATTCCACAATCTCGTTATTATCCGATGGTTTTTTTACTTAAGGATCTACTGGGACATATTTATTATCAATGTCCATGATTCGTAAAAAGTTTTCAAAGGGATTATTTATAAGTGTATTTTTTACTAAAACATCCATTTAAATGTTTTAAAGATTTACTATTCTAAACCATTCTCATTAAATTCAATATTTTCATAATGGTTTTAAGGATTTATTTATATGGACATGAATGTTTTAAAATGTTAATTCCATTCAAAATTTTCAAAGTGGTATGGGACACATGAATTAAAAAAAATATTTCAAATGAATTCCTTTATAAATTATGTAACATTTAAATGATTTCATGAAAATATAAATTTTCTATCAATTATTTTTACTGATCATTTTCAACTCTGTCAACTTCCATTTCATGATATTATTCCTGATCGAGGAAGATTTATTATGATACAAGTCATCCATATTGTATTGAGGGTTTTTTGATATTCTTGACTGTGGGTTAGTTATTTTTATACCAATATTTGTTTATAGATACAGTATTGACATTTTTTATTCTAGTTTTAATACGAATGTTTATGTTATGTCTAAACCTTATCATAGGAGGAATGCATTGGAAGTAGTAAGAGACTGGTGATCCCTCTATAGCTCCTTGATGCATCTTTTGGTCGAATGAGACATACTATTGTCTTGGTACATGGCCTTGAAAAAATCTTATTTGTAGTCTTGGCACAAGGCCTTGACTAAAGGGTCATGAAATCGGGCCTTATGCATTCCATCATTATGAAATTGGATATTGATATTACATGTGATTATTAGACTATTAGAATATCCATGTGAATAAGTAAATATAATCATTTGATTTATATTTTCCATATTATGCTGATGTGTATGTTTATAAGGGTTTTTTGTTTTTCTTATACATTGCCTTAAATGTTTATGCTTATTTATTAAAGATTCCGCTATATTGTTATATTTACTGAGCATCTCAGCTCACACCTTTCTTTTTTTTATTTTCCAAGGATTCCAAGAAGTGTATTATGATTTATAAGTAGGGTTGTCCTATGGGATTACTGGTGTTCTCAATGGATCATTTATGTTGGGTTTTATTTTCTAATTTGTAGTGTAACATTCATGTCTATATTCTATTTTCCAAGTGTGCTCAACTGATCGGTCCTTTGGGACATGATTACTTGTAATCATGCCAGTTTACTAATATAATGCACCAACTATGTGATTCTTGTTTCAGGGAATTACAATAAATATAACACCCGACGATTTCATAGTATGTTATCTCATTAAAATAATTCAATAGCTTGTGCTGCATGCAACAACGAGTTCGAGTGCACCACAACATACTAAACTAGCCATTCAAAAAAAATTTATGAGTATTATTAACTGAAATTTGAATCTTATATACTATAAATAATTTTAACACCCATATTTTTTGTTTCTTAGGAATAATATAAGAACAAATTCAACTTTTCTTGATAAAGGAAGTATTTTTTAAAAATTCCATTTTACGGCCTTCTAATGGTGAATTTTTTTTAAATGAAATATCTAACACTTTTTTATTAAATTTTAAAAAATAAACTTCTTATTTAGAAGTGAGACATAAAAATTTAGTTTGGATAAATTTTTGGTGTTTTTCAGATAACTTTTATATTTTGATGAATAGTGATAAGTGCTAAATTTTAATTAAAAACCACTTTTTTAATAAAAATAATTTATAAAGTTAAATTATACAATTTAATTGTTTTGAGGTATAATTATATTATATTTTTATCATTTAATACAGTTTAGGTCACTATATGTAATTTTACATTTTAATTTCATATAAAAACATGTCAATCTTTTAATAGTTTTTACTTTTTAAAAACTCTCTTCTTGGTTATGACAATGGGAATTAATTATAATTTAATATATGAAACATCCATGTTTTTAATTTGGTAAAATAGACTTCATTTTTTAATTTGGAATATCAAAATTACCTTAGGGTAAATTTTTGTTATGTTTCTCAAAACATTCAACTTTTTTGATGAATAGTAACAACAATGCATTATTGTTTAATACTGACTTTTTATTTAATTAATAATGAATTTTATATAAATTTATCTTATGTAAAAATATATATATAAAACCTATATAAGTTCAATGCAATTAATTGTAGTAATTTTATAATAAAAATTTATGTATAAAATTTTATTGAACTTTTTACTATTTTTTAACCACCTTCTAGGAGCATTTGAAAATTTGCATAAGACATAATTTTACCACTTCTGTGAATTGAATTTCGAAAATCTGAGAGACATGGTTGATAACAATAAGTAAAATGTGGTTAAATTATTTGAAAATAAATTTTGGTGAATAGTAACTTTTGACTTTTAGTTACCACGATTAAAAATAAATAAGGTAATTAAATATAAAAATGATTTTTTAATTACTCTAACACATCTCATAATTCTACTGGATAAGTTTATTTCGTCTAGAAACAAAATTTGGAATAAAATATGAACCTTTAGGTCCACATATATTAGATTAATATATTTATTATTATTTTATTTAAAGAAGAGTTAAAATTTTTTAATTGAAAGTTTAATAACTAATCCATATTTATTATAGGGTTACACATTAGATAAATTAGACTATAAATATTAATTATAAATTTAAAAAGATATCATAAATAATATTATTTTTTTATATTTTTTAGCTATTAAATAATTTAATTTCTTTATGACACAATGATGATGCATTAATTACCTTATTAATGAAATATTAAAATAATTGATATTATAAGTATCTAAATAAATGTAAATATAGATTTTGGATGAATTAAAAAGAAAATGTAGGTTAATATGACATGTTATAATTTATCAGATAATTTTTTTTCTAATTGATAAGGTTGTAATGACTGTCAAAAAATCAAAATACCAAATAGTGTCAAAATTGGCATAAATTAATTTTTTAAACAAATACTATATTATTGGTTGGTAAAATATTTCTATAAATCTATCGTTCATAAAAAGGGATAAATAATATTTTAAATTTCATCAATGAACATATTCAGGTTCTCTTGGATGTTTAGTGTATGTTTATTAACCGTATAGTGTAACAATACAAGAAGACTAGGTAAAAGTAAAACTATTTAACTAAGAGTTTAATCTATAAGATAATGTAAAAATGGAAACATAAACATGTATAAAACCTTTTGGTTGAGATTATTAAGACCAATAACCGAATAAGTCTAGAAATAAATTCATTTGGAGCCATTATAAACTAAATATGATTGTATAATAATTTAATATTTTAATCTTTTCCTAATGTGATTGTCGCCCCTCTAATAACGAGGCACTTACACATCTCTAAAAATATGAAATCCAAAGCCATGTGGATCGGTAAAACACTACCAAAATATCCTAACAACATCCCTCACATCACCCTAGGTTTCTTACATTGATCATAAATCCATCCTAAGGATCCCTTTTGATCAACTCAAAAGAAAACACCCGAAAAAGATATAATAATATCACCACCCTCTTTCAAGTACTTTTCTTCTTCAACTTCCTCATTCGTTTTTGTTTCCATACAAAAATAATAACTCCAATACCTAATACATACATTTAGGTTATTATAAATTTGGTACAACCATATTATTTATTCTATCCATCCTAATGATGGAAAAATTCACCATACGTGTGTATGTATAGCTAACCGCCTCCACGTCGTGGTGTAGTTTTTTTATTCAAACACTTCATTATTTGGATGGGTATAATAATGAGTATAACTGATGTAAATAATAAATATAACATGTTAATGATTCTGTATATATGATATACCATCCAATTAAATATTATTTCACCATCAATATAATGATATTGTTGCTCGTTCATACGTATGGATTTCCATCTCCATGAACGCGATTAAATTCATTCCCCATATTAATTATTCAAGAATAATTTTCATTTTATGATTAAAAATAATGTTAAGAAAATAATATAATTCTTAATATGAATCAAATACATCCTATTCATAATCATGTCTTATGTAACCAAGAATATAATGGAAAACATATTAGTTAACACCTGAAATGATGATACTACTAAACTATTATTAACAAAGCAATATTAGATAATAATATGAGATATAATATTTATGTATGTGGTTCTTTTATTATTTAATTACATTGAATTAACTATTATAAAAGAGGTTAACATACCCTTGAAAAGGGAAAATTACAATGTAAGGGTTAATTAAACAATCCCTTTATTATCCGAGGTTGTTTTTACGTAAGTATCTACTGGGAAATATTTGTTCTCCATGTCCGTGTTTCATAAAAGTGTTTTCAAAGGAAATATTTTAAAGGTAATTTTTTAAAAAAACAAAATTTTTAATGTTTGAATGATTTATTCCTCTACACTATTCTTATTAATATTCATTTTTCCAAAATGGTTTTAAGGATTTATTTATATGGACATGAATGTTTTAAAATTTTATTCCTTTAAAATGTTCAAAGTGGTATGTGACACATTGATTTGAAACTATCTTTTAAATTACTTCCTTTATAAATTATGTGACTTTTAAATGATTTCATGAAAAAGGGATATCTCTCTCAATGATTTTTACTAATCATTTTCCACTATGTCAGTATCCTTTATGAGAAATTATTCTTGATCGAGGTTGATTTATTGTGATACAAATCTTAGATATTGTATTGAAGGTTTCATGATATGTTTGAATGTGGAAGAGTTATTTTTATAAAATTCATGGTTTATGGATAAAGATTTTACATTTCTTATTATAGTTTTAATTCAAGTGTTTGTGTTATTTTTAAACATTTTCATTTGAGGAATGCATTGGACATTGTTTGTGATGGAAGGAGCTCGTTATAGCTCCTCGATGAATCTATAGGACTCTTAAGAAATTTTTTTGTCTTGGAAAAAGGAATTCACAAAATCTTATTTGTAGTATAGGCACAAGGCATTGACTAAGTGTTTATGAAGTCCTTCAATATGCATTCCATCATTATGAAATTGAATATTGATAATACATGTGATTATACGACTAGTAGAATATCTTTGTGAATAAGTAAATGAGATTATTTGATTTATATTTTATATATTATACTGAAGTTTACATTTATAAGGCTTTTGTTTTAGTCTTATACATTTCCTTTAATTTTTATACTTTTTTATGAATGTTTCTGCTATATTGTTATCCTTACGGATCATCTGAGCTCACCCATTTATTATGATTTTTCCCAGGATTCAGGAAGTGTATTATGATTGGTAAGAAGGGTTAAGCTTGGGGATTAATGGCTTTATCAATGGACCATTTATATTGTGTTTTATTTTATAATATGTAATGTAACATTCATCTATGTAATCTATTTTCCAAAATTTATAAAGTGATAGGTCTTTCAGGACTTGATTACTTGTAATCATGCCAATGTGTTAAAATAATTCACTGACTCTAGGATTTTGGGGTTGGTGAGTTTCAGATAAATGTAACACCACAATATTTCATAGTAAGTTATCTCGTTAAAGTAAATAAATAACATGTGCTACACGCAACACTGAGTTCGAGAACACCACAACTTACCAAACTAGTTGTTCCAGAAGCAATTATGAATATTATTAAATTAATTTTGAATATTATATAATATATATAATTTTAACTCCCATATTATGTGTTTCTTAGAGATAAAATAAGAAAAAAATCTATTTTTCAGATAAATAAATTATTTTCCAAAAATGTAATTTTACAGCCTACAAATGGTGAATTTTTTTAAATGTACTAACAGGCACTTTTATATTAAATTTGACAAAATATATGTCTTATTTAGAAAGGGGACAAAAAAATTTAGTTTGGAAATTTTTTTTGTGTTTTGATGATAACTTTTATATTTTAATGAATAGAGAATGTTGCTAAATTTTAATTGAAGACAACAGTTAAATCCAAATAATTTATAGTGTTTAATTATACATTTGAATATGGTATAAACACATGTCAATACTTTAATAGGTTTTACTTCTAAAAAAACCTATTTTTGGTTTTGAAAATGGTAAATAATTTTAAATTAATAAATGTAACTTATATTATTTAAATTTGGTAAATTAGTCATAATTTTTGAATTTATTATATCAAAATTAGCTTAGGGTGGATTTTTGGTATTATTTACAAAACATTCAATTTTTAGTGAATAGTGAAAAACACTACATTATTGTTTGAAATTGATTTCTTAATTAAATATTTATTTATTTAATTTAGATTTATCTTAAGTAAAATTAGACATATAAAACATATATATGTTCAATATAAATCATTTGATTCATTTTATAATAAAATTTAATGTATAAAATTTTGTTGAACATGTTATCATCTTTTACCTACCATTTATGAGCATTTTCAATATTTCATAAAACATAATTTTACCACTTATGTGAATTGAATTCCAAAAATATGAGCGTCACAGTTCATATCAGTATGTAAAATGGGGTTCAATAAGAAGAAAATAATTTTTGGTGAATAGAATATTTTGACTTTTAGTTACCACAGTTAAAAGTAAATAGGGTAATTGAAGGTGAAAATGATATTATAATTTCCATAAAACATGTCCTAATTCCATTGGATAAGTGTATATTGACCAAAACAACCTTAGGTATAAAATATGACTCTTTAGGTCTAGTAGGATTAGATTAGGACATTTATTATTATTTTATTTAATGAAGAGTTACAAGTGTTAAATTCATTGTTTAATAACAATAAAATTTTTAATATAGGGTTACAGAAAATATAAATTCCACTATAAATATTCATTATAAACATAAAAATATTTTCTACATAATGTAATTTTAATTATAATTATTAGAAATTAAATAATTTTATTTATTTATGACACAAAGATGATGTATTAATTACATTATTAATGAAATATATAAATAATCGACATTTTAAGTATCCAAATAAATGTAAATTGAGACTTTTGAATAATTCCAATAATTTTATAGGTTAAAATGATGTGTTAGGGTTGATTAGATATTTATTAAGTTAAAATGTTTTTATGACTTTCACAAAAACAAACTACCAAATTGTGTCAAAATTTATATAAATTAATTTTTTTTAAAAATAATATATTATTAGTTGATATAATATTACTAAAATTATATTGTAATGCCATAACCCTAGATACCCAAAGTCGGTGAATTATTACATAACCTTGGCATGAAAACAATGGATCATGTCTCTAAAGACCTATTAGTTTAATAGTCTTGGAAACACTAGATATATTCATAAGTCTTACATTACATCATGAGGTAAAAAAACAACAAAAAACATCTTGTCTTCATATCCCCTCATACTATTCCTGCATGTCATTCATAAATTACTTCATCACATCCTGGAAAAAATAAAACATTGAAAGGGGTGCGCTCAGATGCTCAGTAAGGATAACAATATAGCAGAAGCTTTCATAGATAAGCATAAATACTTAAAGCAATTTATAACTAAAACAAAATCCTTTTAAACTTGAACATCAACATAATATGGAAAAGATAAAATGAAATAATTCCATTTACTTATTCACATGGATATTCTACTAGTCGAAAAATCACATGCAATATCAATAACCACTTTCATAAGGATGAAATGCATAATTCTAGATTATCATAACCACATAGCAAAGGGCTTGCGCCAAGACTACAAATAATATTTTGCCAAGGCCTTGTGCCAGGACACTAGTTTATCTCATGAGACCTACCGATGCATCGAGGAGATACAGTGGCCTCCACCCATCACATACTAAGTCCAATGCATTCCTCATATGAAAAGTTGTAAACATAACATAATCATTCGTATTAAAACTAGCATACGAAATGTCAATACTTTATCCTCAAACCATGAATGGTATAAAAATAGCACATCCAAAATCAAACATTACTCATTCGATACAATATAGAAGATTTTATTGTATCATAATAACCTCAATCGATAAAAATGAATGATATTGACAAAGATGAAAATAACCATCAAAACTATTTGATAGAAATATCCCCCTTTTCTTGAAAACATTTTAAAGTCACACTATTTCTCAAGAAGCCGTTTAAAAATATAGTTTTGAATCAAAGTGTCCCATACCACATTCAATCATTTAAAATGAGTATTAATTTTAAAACTTTAATGTCCATATAAATTAATCCTTAAAACCATTTTTTAAAACATGAACATTAATGAGCAAGATTTAGAAGAATAAGTCTTTAAACCATTTAAAAATGGTATTTTAGTTAGAATTTCTAACCAAAAGAGAGACCCTTGAATACAAATAATTGAGGTAATCAAAACTTTGTAATATCATGAGAATAAAGTGATTCATGATATAATATGTGAAAGTACATTATATACACCACATAAAAGTGATTTTGTTTATAACAACAAAGAAGTCTCAATGGAATGTAAATTGAGATGAAATATCTCATAAAGGCAGTATCCTTAGGTTAAGAATAATTCAACGACATAGTTATGTGTGAAAAATATAAACTCACTAAATATGATTGGATATTCAGTGTAAAACAATCAAATTACATTCACACATAATCTTATAAAAACAACACCAATGAATTGGATGTTTAACTCAACAAATGGAGAATGAGTTAAAATTACTCTTATCAAATTCATATCGATGACTTGAGAAATTATCAATGGACTGATTATGTGTATCAAAAGTATATCCACAGAAAAGGGGAGTGGAAATGATTACATATGAAAATGAATAGTTATTACACACACAATCTTGGAGTAAAATAATAAATGAAGTTTGCATAAAGCCAAATAAATGTAAATTGAAATTTCAAATTCCTTTATCGATTTGGTAACTTACGAAACATACACCCATGAAAGAATGATAATACAATGATAATGTAAATATCCATAAATTAAATTATATTACATAATGAATAGAATCATGGGCAGTACACACACCACATGTAATAATTAAGTGGTGAACAATGGAATTCTCACGGAATTCAAAGTGAGATAAGAAAATCCATTACTTTATACTTAGTCCTTGGTCGACGGTAGGTTAACCTCCTGTATAATGGTGAAATAGTTGTTATTGAATTATAAAATAATAATTTTTATTAATATGAGATCATATATGATCTTTAATCATTTATTTGTTAATAATATCTTAGTATTATCGTCATTTCAGGTGTTAACTTACTCGTTTTCCTTTATATTATTTGTTACGCAAGCCGTGTTTGTTATGGATAGGTTTTATATTATTCATATCCATAATTATATCAAGTCCTTGAACATTATTTTTATATCATAAAATGATAATTGTACTTGAATGGATACGATGTAGAATAAATCTCTTCGCTTTCGTGGAGACGGTAGTCTGTACGTACGCACGAGCGACAATATCATTCTTTTGATGTTAAAATAATATGTAATTGGATGTTATATCATATATACATAATAATTATAATGTTATATTTATTATTTACATGAATTACACATCATTATTATACCCATCCAATTAATAATTTATTGAATGACAATTACACCACGACGTGGAGACGATAAGCCGTACGTATGCACGTATGGTGACATATCATTCAAAGGATGGATAGAATACTGAATATGGTTGTACCATATTTATAATAATATTATAGTATATAGGAGATACTGGATTCATTATTTTATAATTGGAATAACAAATAAAGAATAAGTTTAAGAAGAAAATAATTTGAAAAAGGGTGGTAAAAACATTAACTCTTTTTCGGGTTCTTCCTTTTGATTTGATCAAAAGGGATACTTAGGTTGACTTTAGGATAAAACTAAGGCCTATAGGTTGTAGTGAGGGAAGATGAGAGAGTATTTGGTCAGGGTTTGGCCGAACCAAAAGGCTTTGAATTTGTGAAGTAATGAGAAAGGTGAGTGCCCTTTTATAAGAGGGTTGAGGGGAACCTTTGGAAAAGCTAGAAATGTTATTTTATAATAAATTCATATTGGGTTTCTAATGGCTCCAAAGTGTATTATTTAAAGGTTAAGGTGGGTATAGGCCTAAAGAAACTCAACCAATAGAATTTACACAGGTTTAGGTCATTATATTAACTTTATCTCTATGTATTAACTCTTAGTTAATTAGATTCACTTTTACAACGTCTCTTTTTATATTTATATAATATGGTTAATAAAAATACTATATATATCCAAGAGACCGCCAAGTGGTCCATTTATGATACACCTATCATTATATAAGTCTATTGGACTAACCTTAGATTTTTATAAATTTAATATCAATTAATAATATAATATTTGTTTTAAAACCTCTTTTATGTTAATTTTGACACTATTTAATAATTGATTTTTGTGAAACTTATAACAGAATTATTACTTCGAAAAAAGTAAATTAAATCAATAATAATATGCCATATTAACCTAGAAAATTAGTGTAATTCAATAAAAGTCTCAAATTATATTTCTTTAGGTATTTATAATATCAATTATTTTAATTTTTTACAATTATGGTAATTACTGCATCATCAGTGTGTCATAAATAAATTTAATTATTTAATGTATAAAATTTATAAGTAAAATATAATTATGTAGGAAATATTTTTACCTTACTAATTAATATTTATAATACAATTTATCTTATGTTTAAACTTATATCAAAAATGTTTTAGTAATTAAAATTTGATTTTAACTCTTTTAACACTTCTTTGAATTAAATAATAATAAATGTCCTAATCTTATCCAAGTGGACATAAATGATAATATTTTATTCCTATGGTTGTTTTTTCTTGAGATACACTTGTCCAATAGAATTAGGATATATGTTAGGGTAATATTAATATCATTTTTACCCTTAATTACCCTATTTACTTTTAACCGTGGTAAATAAAAGTAAAAAGTTACTATTCCCCAAAAATTATTTCCATCTTAATGAACCACATTTTACTCCTTGATATTAAATTTGTCTCTAATATTTTCAAAATTCAACTCACAGATGTGGTAAAATTATGTTTAATGAAAAATTCAGTTTTTTTAACTACCACTTAGTGGTTTCACTATTCATTAGAAAATGAAAGTGTCCAGAAAAATACCAAAAATTAGGCCTAAGATATATTTGAAATTATGAATTCAAAAATTATGTCTATTTTACCAAATTCAAAACATATCATTTTCCTTAATTAATTTAATAATTAATTCCAATCGTCAAAACAAATAGCGTGTTTTTAAGAGATAATAACTATCAAAAGATTGACACTTGTTTATGTCTGGTTTAAGTGTAAAATCTCATCTAATGACCAACATTGTATTAAATGGTAAAAATATATTCTAAATATACTTTAAAACCACTCAAATTAATAATTTATGACTACTAATTATTTATATTAAAAAAGTTATTTTTAATTAAAATTTAGTAATTTTTACTATTCATCAAAATATGAAAGTTATCCGAAAATTACCAAAATTTCTCCCTAAGATAATTTTGATATTATGAATCCAAAACTGAAGGCCATTTCGAATGATAAAATTTATAAAATTTCAAAAATTAGGTATTACTATTCATAACGGCTAGTTTGATTGGTTGTGGTGTGTTAGAATCTTGAAGATGCGTACAATGCATGTCATTGCATTATTCAAAGGGAAACGTACCGTGGAAGTTTGGGGTGTTACGTATATGGTCTGAACGAAGGGCTTAAATGATAATATATATGTCATTAATGAACCACTTTATTTTCTCTTGTATGTATAGAGTATGTTTATTAACCATATAATGTAACAATAAAAGGAGACCCGATAAAAGTTAAACTTTTTAACTAAGAGTTAAATCAAAATGATATGGTTAAAATAGTAACATAAAATTGTCTAAAACCTATAGGATGAGATTATTTCCACACCTACCAACTTAAGGCTCGAAATAAATTCATTTGGAGTCAATATAAATCAAATATGATGGTATTATAAATTATTATTTTAATATTTTAATAAAATGACCTTCACCGCTCTTATAAAAGGGCACTTACCCTTATCTCAAAATAACACCTCCAAATCCATTTGGTTCGGAAAAACCCTGCAAAAATAACCTTTCAACTACCTTCAAATAAACCTAGATTCCTTAAATTGATCCAAAATATAAATTAAGTATCCATTTTGATCAACTCAAAAGGATACTTCTGAAGAAGGGGTAATAACTTTACAACCATCATTCATATTCTTTTCTTCTTCCACATCCTCTTTCTTAGTTGTTTCCCTGCCAAAATAATAAATTCATTACATCCTAAATACTATGATGTTATTAAAAATATGGTAACACCATATTCATTATTCTATCCATCCTATAAATGACAAAGACACTATATGTGTGTATGTACGACTTACCATCTCCATGTCAGGGTGTAGTTAGTAATACAAACACATCACTATTTGGATGTGTATAATAATGAGTATAACTAATGTAAATAATAAATATAACATGATAATGATTCTGTATATATAATATACCATCAAATTACATAATATTTCACCATCAATATAATGATATTGTCACTCGTGCATACATACGGATTACCGTCTCCACAAACGTGATGAGATTCATTCCCCATCATTATTGTTCAATAATAATTTTCTTTTTATAATTAAAAATAATGTGTAAGAAAATAATATCATTCTAGATGAGAATAAAGTATATCCTATCCATAAAAAAATGACTTTCAAAACCAATCATATAAAGAAAAACAGATGAGTTAACACCCAAAACATTAATACTACTAAAATATTATTAACAAATCAATATTAAAAGATCATATATAAATACATATTTATGTATGTGGTTATTGTATAATTTAATAAAAATTATGTAACTAGTATACTAGAGGTTTACATAACCTTTACCAATGAAATGTACAAGGTAAGGGTTAATTCCACAATCTCATTATTATCAAAGGTTTTTTTTACGAAAGTATCTACTGGGACATATTTTTTATCCATGTCCATGTTTCATAAAAGAGTTTTAAAAGGGAATCTTTTTAAGGGAATTATTTTTCTAAAACAGCATTTTAAATGTTGTAAAGATGTATTCTTCTAAACCTTCTAATTAATTTCCATGCTTTCAAATTGAGTTAAAGGATTTATTTATATGTAAATGATTGTTTTATATTGTTAATTCCATTCAAAAGTTTCAAAGTGATATGGGAAACATTGATTCAAAACTATATTTTAAATTACATGATTTATAAATTATGTGACTTTTATGAAAAATGGATATTTATCTCAATGATTTTAACTGTCCATTTTCAACTATTTCAATATAGTTTACAGAAAATCATTCTGGATTGATGTTGATTTATTATGATACAATTCATCCATGTTGTATTAAAGGTTTTGTGATATGTTTGACTATGGATGAGTTATTTTTATACCATTCAAGGTTTATGGATAATGTATTGATATTTCCTATGCTAGTTTTAATATGAATGTTTATGTTATGATTAAATATTTTCATAAGAGGAATGCATTAGACTTAGTATATGATTGGTGGATCCTGATACAACTCCTCAATGCATCGGTAGGTCTCATGAGACAAACTAGTGTCTTAACACAACAAAATGAGAAAATATTAATTCTAGTCTTGGAATAAGGCCTTGATTATGTGTTTATAATGTTTGGAATTATTCATTCCATCATTATCAAATTGGATATTAATATTACATCTGATTATTCGACAAGTAGACTATCCATGCGAATAAGTAAATGGAATTATTGGATTTATATTTTTCATATTATGCTGACGTTTGAGTTTAATAGGATTTTTTGTCTTATACATTTCCTTAAATGTTTCTACTTATTTATGAATGTTTTTACTATATTGTTATCCTTACTGAGTATCTGAGATCACCCCTTTCTTATGTTTAATTTTCCTAGGATTCCAAGAAGTGTATTATGATTGATAAATTGGGTTAATCTAGGGGATTAATGGAATTCTCAATGGATAACTTATGTTGTGTTTTATTTTCTAAGGTTTAATGTAACATTCATGTATGTATTCCATTTTCCAATGCTATTAAACAGATCGGTCTTTGGAGACTTGATTCCTTATAATCATGCTAATTTGTTAAAATAATGGACTGACTCTGGTCATCTAGGGTTGGGGTGTCACTGTTGGAATTAGAGGTAGTTTAGAAACAAACCTGGAAATAGAATTAGATAATATTTGATTAGAGAAAATTACATTAAGATTGACATTGAGGATTACTATATATGAACTTTCTAGAATTTTGTTAATGTAGAGGTTTTGTGTATTTTCCTGGCAATAAATCCCTGTCTGGTTATGAGCAGGTAGGGGCAGTTCTAACACATATGTACCTAAGAGTGAAAGCTATGAAAAGTAGTTTTGAGCTTCTCCCAGGATATTGTGGTACACGAAAATGAGCCTTGCTACACTCTTGGTTATGACACTGTCAGGGGATATGCTTAGGATAATTCACAATTTCATTATAATCAATTATGAATTATTTCAGAGTAAATACTTCCACAATGCATTTTTTTTAGGATTATTGATTATATACATAATCTTTTCAATTTACGTTAGGTATTTGAAAAGTCTGGAATTGTTCATTGTGATTCATAAAATAACCTAGTGTATGCCATTTTTTGAAATAACGCCTAGTATAGTTAATTAGAATTACAACAATACGCATGAACGAAAGATTAAGAAGCATCATATATTTCATGTTATAAATCCAAAATTTAAAATGGAAATATTCTCCCAATTATTCACATTATATGAAGAAATAGTATCATGTGTTAATAAGATAAGTAAATAATTTTATGAGTCATATGGCTTTAAAGGGAGGCAGGAGACGAAAAGGATGGAAGAGAGAAAGAAGGAAACGTGGAAGAGGGGAAATAATTATTTTCCCCTATGTGATAACTATAGAAAGAATCACCTTGGTAAATGCTTAAAGGTAATGGATGCTTGTTACATGTGTGGAGAAAATGTACACCAAGTACATGAATGCAAGGGTAACAAAAATGTTTCAAATTTACAATGCATCATCCACAAGGAGATGGGACACAACACAGATCAATGTCCAAATCATCATGGTATACCCCAAATGATACTATTGGATAATAATCAAGTTATGATACTACCGAAGATGAAGATGAATGATAATAGTTATTATGTTGTTATTAAATTATTGTGTCAATTGAATATTGTATTAATTACGTACAAGTTATAAGAAACATAAGGTATATAATGATTTTACTACAGTACTATTTCATCCAGGACTAGAGATTGTGTGGAACCTAGAAAAGTGACTCTATATATGGTTAACTTTTTTGGGAAAATATATGGTTGAGTGAAAGATAAACCATAATATGTTTTTGAGACTGAGGTAGTGTTTTTGTAATAATATATGATGGATTTGGATAAATTGTATTGGATATTCTTGACTACCTTGAAACTGATTAATGATTTGTGTATTCCATCATTATTGGAGTTTACATCATTTTTGGATATAAATTGTATATCCAGTATTCTATAAAGAAATAAGGGAGCATAAATATAATTAATAAGGTTTTATGGTAATTCAGGGTTTTACAGTGCCTTAATAGAATAAATGATGAAGGTATTCACATGTTATTACAAGGAAAAAGGGATCTTCGTTGTGTTTAACTTCCTTATAAATTTTGGACTGTGAGTTTGGAAAAAAGTATTTTGGATATGTCTAACAGATGGAATCAATTATGTTTGACGTTACATAAAATTGTTAAGGTTAGATTGTATCTTTAGATTATTTCTGAATTTTCATAAAAAAGACAACCCAGAGGTCGGGCGACAACCCATCACATCCGGCAAGGTCGTGAGATTTCAACCCACAACCAAATGGTGACAATGGTAAGAACACCTACCACTAGAATACATGATGTCCTGGTTTGTATAATTTAGTTTTTTTTAATGTCTGACTAATGAATTTTAAATTCATTTTTTTCGAACCCAATATGATTAGGATAAATGTAATATTTTTTAATTCTATTATATTTTGGAGTGAAAGATGAATTTGTTTTAGGAATTAGTTGAAGTATGAAACTCTAAATTTTTAATATAATTTGTTCCCTTTATTCTATAAATTAATTAATTCTTAAACATTAGGGAAGGGATCTTAAAACCTGAAATTTGTTAACATAATAACTTATGTTTTTTTTGAACCGATGATATTTTACATCATATTAGATTGATGGCTTTGTAGCCCTCAATTTTTCACTTGTTTTTGATGGATGACCTCAATCACTCCCAATAAATATTTATGTTCTTGCTCTAATTATGTGTCTCTAATTTCCAGAAATGTTCTCCTAATAGAGATAATAACTTGGGGGTGACATTTTCATTTTTGTTCCCAATTTATTATGACTAATTTTTTTAAACCCAATTTCTGATGTGGGTTTTCTATAAAGGTATTTTTCAATTTCTAATAATTTATTTTCGAAGAAAAATTTACAATTTCAAGGAAACAATATATTTAAGGAGGGTTGAATGTAACACCCCAATATTTTATAGTATGTTATCTCATTAATGTAATTCAATAGCTTTCTCTACACATAACACAGATTTCGAGCGCACCACAACTTACCAATCTAGCCGTTCAAAAAGAAGTTATGAATAGAAATAAAATTATTTTGAATCTTATATTCTATATATAATTTTAACACCCATATTATGTGTTTCTTAGATATAATATAAGAACAAATTAAAATTTTCAGATAAAGGACGTATTTTTCAAAAATGCAATTTTACCATCTACTAATGGTGAACATATTTTAAATGAAATATAATGCACTTTAATATTAAATTTTAAAAAATAAACTTCTTATTTATAAGTGGCACACAAAAATTTAGTTTGGATATGTTTTTTGGTGTTTTATGATAACTTTTAAATTATGATGAATAATGAAAAAGATGTTATATATTAATTGAAAAAACTTTTTTAATCAAAATAATTTATAGTGTTAAATTAAAAAATTGAATGGTTTTTAAATATAATTAGATTATATTTTTATGATTTAATACAATGTAGGTCATTATAAGTAATTTTACATTTAAATTTGACATAAACAAATGTCAATATTTTAATAGTTTTTACTTTTTAAAAACCCGCTTCTTGGTCTTGACAATGGAAATTAATTTTAAATTAATAAATGAAAATTATATGTTTTTAATTTGTTAAAATAGACTTAATTTTTGAATTTTGAAATATTAATATTTGCATAGGGTTATTTTTTGGTATTTTCTGAAAACATTCTATTTTTTTATGAATATTGAAAAACACTACGTTATTATTGAAAATAGAATTTTTATTTATATAATTATATATTTTATTGATTTTTATCATAATTCAAAATAGATATATAAAACCTATATAAGTTTAATGTAATTAATTGGAGTCATTTTATAATAAAATTAGATGTATAAAATTCTATTTATCTTTTTACCATATTTTACCCACCTTCTAAAAGCATTTACAAAATTTCATTTAACATAATTTTACCACTTATGTGAATTAACTTTCAAAAATCCAATAGACATGGTTGATATCATTAAGTAAAATGTGGTTCAATAAGATGAATTTTTTTTGAATAGTAACTTTTGACTTCTAATAACCACGGTTAAAAATAAATAGGTAAATTAAAGGTAAAAAAGATATTATAATTACACTAACACATGTTGTAATTATATTGAATAATTGTATTTAGACAAAAAATAACCTTAGGAATAAAATGTGATCCTTTAGGTACACTAGGATTAGATTAGGACATTTATTATTATTTTATTTAAAGAAGAGTTAAAATTGTTAAATTTAAAGTTTAATAAAAAAACCTTTTTTAATTTATGGTTACCCATAAGATAAATTCGACTATAAATTTTAATTAGAAAGATAAAAATATTTCCTACATAATTTTATTTTATTTATAAATTATATACCTTGAATTAATTTTTTTATTTATGACACAATGAGGATGTAGTAATTATCTTTCTAATGAACTATTAAAATAATTGACATTATAAATATCCAAATAAATGGTAATTGACATTTTTTTTGAATTAATCTAATTTTATAGATTAATATGACATGTTTGAGTTGATTAGATAAATTATGTTTGAAGTGATAAGGTTGTTATCACTTTCACCGAATCTAAAATACCAAATATTGTCCAAATTGACATAAATTAATTTTTAACACAAATCCAATATTATTGGTTGATATAATAATCCTAAAATATAACGTTCAGCCAAAGGGATTAACTAATATTATATATGTTATTAATATACCAATACATTTCTCTTGGAATTTTAGAGTATTTTTATTAAAAATATATTGTAAGAATATAAGAAGACACAGTAAAAGTTAAACTATTTAACTAAGAGTTTAATCTAAAATATAAGGTTAAAATGGAAACCTAAACTTTCCGAAAACCCATTGGTTGAGAGGATTTCGACCCATAACCACACAAGTATCTAAATAAATTCATTTTGAACCATTATAAACTGAATATAATTGTATAATGAATTAATATTTTAATCTTTTCCTAAAGTGACCCTCAACCCTTTTATAAAAGGGAACCTCCTTTATCTCAAAATCACTCATCCAAAGACATTTGGCTAGGTAAACACGAGCCCAAATATCCTCCTTACATTCCCCAAATAATTCAATAGTCCTTAATTTGATCAGAAAGAAATCCTAAGTATCCCTTTTGGTCACCATAGAAAGAGACACCTGAAAAAGTGGTAATAATTTTACCACCTACATTCAAGTTCATTTATTATTCCACTCCCTCTTTTTTTGGGTTGTTTTCATAAAAAAATAACTCCAGTACCTCATACATACTGTGATGTTATGATAAGCATGTTACAACCATAATATTTATTCACTCCATCTTATAAATGACAAAGTCACCATACGTGCGTTCGTTCAGCTTACCATATCCATACCGTGTTGTAGTTTGTTATTCAAACACATAAATATTTTGATTGTTATAATAAAGAAGATATTTGATGTAAATAATAAATATATCATGTTAATGATTCTATGTATATGATTTACAATCCAATTACATATGATTTCTCCATCATGATAATGATATTGTTGCTCGTGAGTATGTACAGATTACTGTCTCCACGAACGCGATGAGATTAATTCCCCATCATAATCGTTCAAGAATAATTATCAATTTATGATTGAAAATAAGGGTTAAGAACTTAATATCATTTTATATATGAATCAAAAATATCCTATCTGGAAAAAACATTGATTACATAACCAAGTATATAAAATAAAATAGATAATTTAACACCTGAAACGATGATACTACTAAAATATTATTAACAATTCAATATTAGAAGATCATATATGAGATCATATTTATGTATGTGGTTCTTGTATAATTAAATAACAATTATGTAACTATATTACATGAGGTTGACATACCCACGACCAAGGAAAAGTACAATGTAAGGGTTAATTACACAATCTCTTAATTATCCGAGGTTGTTTTTTCGTAAGTATCTACTGGGACATATTTATTATCCATGTCCACGATTCATAAAAGCGTTTTAAAATGGATTATTTTTAAGGGGATTTTTTACAAAAACATCATATTAAATGTTTTATAGGTTTATTCTTTTTAAACCATCTTCATTAGTGTCCTTATTTTCAAAATAGTTGTTTGTATTTATTTATATGGACATGAATATCATAAAATATTAATTCCTTTCAAATTATTCAAAGTGGTATGTGACACTTTGATTCAATCCTATCTTATAAATTACATCCTATATAAATTATTTTTCTTTTATATGATTTCATGAAAAATTGATATTTTTCTATATGATTTTTACTAATGATTTTCAAATATGTGAACATCATTTAAGGGATATTATTTTTGATCGAGGTTGATTTATTATGATAAAAATAATACAAGTTGTATTGATGGTTTTTTGATTTGTTTGACTGTGGATGAGTTATTTTTATACCATCCATGTTTTATTTATAATGTATTGACATTTAGTATGCTATTTTTAATATGAATGTTTCTGTTATGTTTAAACCTTTTCATATGACTAATTCATTGGACATAATAAGTGATTAGGGGAGTCTGTTATAGCTCCTCGATGAATCGGTAGGTCTCATGAGACAAACTAGTGTCTCGGCACAGGGCATTGAAAGAAATATTATTTTTAGTATTGGAACAAGGACTTGACTATGTGGTTATGAAGACGTGAATTATTCATTCAATAATTATGAAATTGGCTATTGATATTACATGTGATTATTTGACTTGTAGAAAATCTATTTCAATAAATAAATGGAATTATTTTATTTATCTCTTCAATATTATGCTGAAATTTATTTTTAAAAGGATTATTTTTGTCTTATACATTTCCATAAATGTTTATGATTAGTTATGAATGTTTCCTCTGTAATAATATCCTAGATGAGCATCCGAGCTCACCCCTTTCATATGTTAAATTTTCCCTAGATTCCAAGAACTGTAAAACGATTGATAAGTAGGGTTAAGCTAGGGGATTAATGGGGTTCTCAAAGGATCATTTTTGTTGTGTTTAATTTTCTAATGTGTAGTGTAATGTTCTTGTATGTAATCTATTTTCCATGACTTCTAAACTGATCAGTCATTCAGGACATGATACCTTGTAATCATGCCTATTTATTAACATAATGGAAGGACTCTAGTCTTCTGGGGTCGAGGCATTACATATACCATTCATGGCTTATATTTTAAGTATTAAAATTTCATATGAGAATTTTAATATGAATGTTTATGTTCTATTTCACAATTTTCATATTTGGAATGAATTTGACTCAGTAAGTTATAGGAAAGTCCCACAATATCCTCTCGATTCATTGATATATCTCGTGAGAGAAATTAGATATGGACTTGGCTGAGTCCTAGGCCATTTATTTTTAGATGTAGATTTTGTTGAGGCCAAAAACATTTATTTTTGTATATCTTGGATGAGGCCTCGATGGTATGTTTTTGATATATGATATTATTTATTTCCTCATTATGATACTAGTTATTGTTATTTCATGTGTGTATTTGACTATTTGAATATAATTTTGAAATTTAAATGAAATTATTTGATTTATTCTTTCCACATTATGCTGACAATTATGTTTAAAATGATATTGTTTCAGTTTTACACATTGACATAATTGTTTATTCTTATTTATTATTTCTTATACTATATTTTATATCCTTATTGAGAATATGATCTCACCCCTTTCTTATGTTTTATTTTACTATGATTCATAGAGTGTTTTTTATGATTGATATATAGGGTTATGCTAGGTGAATAATTCCATTCTCATTGGATTATCTATGCCATGTTTATGTAATAAATTTTAATTTAATGTTCATATACCTAATCTATTTTCCATGACGAATAAACTGATCGGTCCATTAATAATTGATTCATTGTAATCAATGCAATGTATAAAATAAATTCCTCGAATTTGGGATTCTGGGGTCTAGGTGTTACATAATTCATCAAAGATTATATCAGGGAATCTCAATGCTATCATGATTCTAATATATACTGATGATGTAGACCAATAGTGATAAAGGAGGGGGTTATGTTTTCCTAAAGAGTTTTTGGAGGATTATTTTGGGAGAGAACCAATCCAAAACATTCATCAGGCCACTCTTGATTTTTCAAATAATGGGGGAGGGTTTCTACCACATAGATTTCCTCTAAATGTAGAACATAGTAAACAATATCAATGATGTTTCATCGCTATTAGGATATGTGGATGACCTTTTACAATCATCGAATCATAAAATCTAGAAATCTTTATTGATTCTATCATTTTAGAGATGCATGTGAGTTAATTCTAACTATCCTCTCCTTGAATGGATGGTCTAAAAGTTTCTCTAGAGGTGTGGTAGGGGAATTGTTTGTGTGTGAAGATGTTTGGTAGAAATTGGGGTAGAATTTAATGGTTATGATTTGTATTATTTAATTTTATATTAATATAGATCAAATAAATGATAAAAATATGTGTAATTATGACACACATTCCATTTATCATAGTATAAATAGCAGCTAGGGTGTTGATTAATTTTAAATATCACACAATGTGTCCATTATGTGACACCATTCCAGCCACTATTAAGTATTTAAATTGATTAATTTAATTATGTATTGTTTATATGTATTTTTCCATATTTCTATTTTTAAGAATTTGAAAATTAGGAAACCATGATTATGGAATAGTTAGAGCATGGTAAGGCTTAACTTTGAAACCAATATATATATAGGTGGAGGAAACTTCAAGTATCACATTCATGGTTAGAGAAGGTTTCACCAAACCGAGGGGTGAAATGTTTTTCTTCACCCATTAAGTTAAGGTGAACCTAATTAATTATAATACTATTTAGGAAACAATGCAACCAAACTATACAATCAACCCAAAATGTATGGGGGTTTCATCTAGTTAAAATCGTACACCTGGCACATGGTTTCCGAAACCCTTTGTCCAAATCGTGCAGTTTGCCCAGAATTTTGAAAGTTGAATTTATTTCATTTCACTTGCTATTTCATATAATATTTTTACATCCTCCTTCTCAGTCATCCATCCATGTTTCCTATTATATCTAGGTATTAGAACCCTGCGATTTGATAGAAATTTTTGGGGGATTCCATTGAGTTTTGGTATGATTTTTAATAGAGAAAACCTCATTTACTCAACTTTATCCATACAATATCTTAATTCTCTATTTTTCTCATAGTTTCATTTCTATAGAAATATTTTGTATCCATGATTATGGATAGTTATGGGTTTTAAAATTTAAACCTATTTACTAATATTTAAATATATATTCTCTTTAATCTATTTGTACTTAAGGATGGTGATGAGGATCTAATGCGTGTGATGTTTTTAAACATAATGATAATTTCTCTAGGAGTACACTTTATTTTTGATCTTTTAAATTCTATATATTACAATTTTTCCTAAAATGAATTATTGGGGACTGATTTATGTTTTTTTCAATCGATTTAGTAGAATTTTGTTTAGAAAATTGAGTGTTTTACATGGCCTTTTATATAATTATTATTTTACCCCAATAAGTTTTTTTAAAAAAAATTAATGATTATTTTGAATGGAAATATATTTTAAAATTCCATTTTAAAAAATATATTTTTCCATGATTTATTATTATTGTTTTCTTGTAATCTCTTTTTAACTATGTGATTATTTTAGATTGATATTGTACATATTATTGATCCTAAGATATAGGCAATTGTTATTCTTATTGGGATGTTTATATTATATGTTTATGATAAGATAATTTCTTTTTGATAAGTAGAACATGGAATCCTCTGTTATTTGATTGGGTAAACAAGATGTGTCATACACTAGTATGAATTTTTGATTAAAAAATCCCACATTAGTCTCAGTTTTGGCTAGGGGTTGGAATTCATAGAGACTACAAGGTTTTATTGGGATTTTGTTTTCATGTTCTCATAGAAACTGATTATTTCACATGAAAGGTCATAGTTTACCCTTTATTAATACTAAATTGAACAATGTGTTAGATCCAATGTAAAAAATTATTGATATATTTTATTATTTTATTTGATACATGATGACTAAATTGAATTTCTATTTGTTCTACTTTATAATTTCTATGTTATTTCTTACTTTGGATGATTTTTTATATTATAATACATAATGGAATTAAAATGGATTTCCAAATTCCTATTTTAGGAAACAAAATTTATTTTCATAAAAAGTGTGTTTTCAAAATAATGTTTTCAAACATTTTATAATAGTTTGAATTTTTAAATATATAATGTAAATTCATGGAATTATATCACTAGGATTTTTATTCAAACATTTTATTCATCCTATGTGTGTTAGTAGTCTTTATTTTTTATAACTCATGTAATGGGATATGATGCACATTTCATGACTAAATTTCTAGATGCCTCTCATAATTCACCGAATGATGGATTGTGGTGACCATAATTCATTATGTGTTAAAGATTGTAGATTTTTTTAATGAATTTATTATATTGATTTAGGGTATTTGTTATATTTATCTTTCAGAGCTCATCATCATTTTATGTGTTCATAAAACTATATAATTTTTTAAATCACATTATGTTTATATTATAAAGATATATGCGTTTCATGGATGTTTTTTCTTTCTATGTTGTGATCAGTTTTATTATTATTTTTGAAATAACAAACACACAGACACCAACACACACATTTATATATTCATGTTTATCCACATAATTAATACCTCATGATTTATTTTTTGGTGGATTTCATATTGTTTTTTATGTGGGTTTTATGGTGAAATCATTCCCATAGGATATATTTTGTACCGTTACATATTGTATCTTTCCCATGGAGATAGAGAAGAAGATTTTGGCCTTATGGAAGACCATTCATCATCACATGGAATTTTAATCTATTCTAGTTCATTAAAAATAGTATCAATGACCTCTAAACATTTTGGAGAGTAATATTAGTATGGATAATAAAAAAATTTAAATCAAGTGATGAGTGTTTGAGGTTATATATAATTATATTTTTGTATTGGGAGTTGTGTTATAATTCATAGTTGGGAATAATGTTTTCAATTTTAGATTTTAATCTAGGATTTTGGGAATAATTTTTCAGATTCACTATTATTATTGGTTTTAGGGGGAATCATTTGATTTTTTTGAAATGACATGTTTTAGGTTTTATGGGTGAATAAAACTAGAGTCACAATATTTCAGTACATGGTCTACATAACCATGAATCAATTTTTTGGCCTGTTATGGATACCTTTCAATGAAACCCACATAGTTTGGGAATAGTACCTCAAACTAGATGTCCTAAATATTCGTCACATAATATTTTTTATTTTTTCACCTTTTTGGTATTTTATATTAATATTATAATTATTTTAATTAATAATTAGATATATAGTGAAATTTTACGATTTATTTATGTGATTTTTTGTTAAATAATATACGTTTTTTTGTCTTATGATTCGTGTTTTATAGATGATCCCCCCGGAAGGACCCTAGTGAATCATTGGGAGAGGTTTGTCTAGGAATTCACTATAGGTTAAACCTCAAGTATAATCTATTTTAATCATGTTATTCCTCATAATAATTAACTATTTTGGTCATATATGTAAGGGAGATCAATATTTAAAGGTGGATCAAGCTCCAAATTTCATTATGAAAAATTAATTTACAATCGATAGTGAACCACAAAATAAAGATCCTAATGAATTGATGGAAAACTGAAAATATATATTTGGTTTTATTTTTACCACTAATAAATATATGGATAACTATTCCATGTATATACTAGAGGCTCGCAACCATAAATTATAAGAATCTGTTATTCAATGAAGATCAATAAAATTAATATGTAGGACATGTTGGAAGAGTTGTCCCACCATTAGTTTTACCTTTATATTTTAATGGTGGTGAATGATAGAGAGTTCATGAAATTAGAGTAGGGGAAAATTTTAGTGATGTATATTCTTATCATTTTTATGAGTTATTATAGCTTACCCTATATCTCATATCCAATGATTATAATAAGGATAAATTGTTTGATATTATTTAGATACTAGATGTCTTAACATGAATTTTTATTTTATACTAACTAACCACTGTTATGGTGGTAAAAATGATGATATATATGAAAGATATATAGTATAGGTGACTATTTTGAGTCGATTCGCAACTTTTATAAGAGGAAGCCAATGTTTCACATCTATTTAGAAGATGAATCATGAGAAATATCAAAGAGGTAATCATGTGAGTGTGAATCATTATTCTAAATCAATTATCAATAAACCACTGTGGAATTGATCTATGGTATTAATTTACTATGGGAATGATGTCACATTGGGCCAAATTTTCAATGGGAACATGGGGACATCCATTAGGGAGGGAGGTTGTGTCATTTGTATCACCTTTTCGAGTATATTCCTAACATTACTAAGGATGGGTGTTATTATAATATATGATATTAGTTTAATTCAATTTAATTTAATAGAAATATATCCCATCCTTCGATGAAAGAATATTTGTGTCCTACCATTTAGTCTCATAGGGGGACCGAATCCTGACATTTATATGCAACCACAATTTTTTAGTAGTAATTTGACACTAGTTTGATAACCATTTCAGATTCTATTTTTATTGCTTCAACTATATATATGTCTATATTCAACACAAACACATCCAATTCTTTCGTTTCATCAAAATGTATCGATTCTTCAGGTCAATGATTTGATTTCATGCTATATAATATGGATATTTATACTCCTTTTAAAAGAAGGAGGGATGGAGGAATTATATTCCCTATGTATCATGTTTATTTTTCTAATGTTAATATTTTGTTCCATTATCTAGTTCTTGATATATATATATATAATTTACTATAAAATTAGTTGGGATATTTTGTTTATTTATTATTTATCAATTGAATTCTATAAATTGGAGGTTTTATTTGATTCCCTTGAATGTAACAGTAGAATATTCTAGGGTGAGTGTTATTCGAGATCAGGTAGGGGATGACATATTGATCCCTATATTATGTAGACTATATGTTAGATATCTGTTTTCATTTAAATTATTTTTATAAGTGTTTAATTTTCTATTTTCTAATTTTGTTCGATAAATATTCCACATCTTTTGTAGATTATTTCTATGGATTACCACTGAAGTAGGAAGTGATTTTTTTCATTGGATAAAATCATTGATATGAGTCCCATTTACTCACCAAATTATTGAAAAAATAACGACGAGTCAAAATAATTTAACGTATAGTTACATGGTCTACATATAAAATGTATTATTTATCATATATTGTCACTATTGGAATGAAAAGTTGATTTAAAAAATATGGACATAAGTCACTGGAACGTCATTGATTATTAGAATATCAATATTTAGACAATAATGAAGAATTTCATGTTTCTATAGATTAATGGAATATTTCTCCAAATCATGGGTGAAATATGGTTTTCTAATAATGATATCCTATTCAGCCACCACTAACTATTAGTGAAGGAATCAGATATTATAATGAACAATTCCAAATGAATTTATGGGAATTTTTTATTTCTTATTAAGCCATTTTTACTCAACAATACAACAAATATTTCAAGGTAGATAACAAAATAGATATTCCAATGGTATATTGAATCTTTTGTTTTGTTTTTTATGGATTATATCTTTTCTTATTCAAAGATATGAGAAGACAATGAGGATAATATGGGAATTTGTTTGGGAAAATTAAATCATCGTCACCTATATAGATTTATTTTTAATTTTCAATTATGGATATAGAATGTGATATTATATTGTTATTTGGTACTATAGAAAATAAGTTATTCATATCATGAGAAAAACCATGTTGTGAGAACATTTTAAATTCCCATCAATATATTCAAGATCATAAAATATTCTTGTCAATATAGATATTATCAGTTATTTTTAATAATTTATTCAAGTTGGAAAATTCATTGTAATATATTACCTATAAGGTAGTGATATTTGAATGGAATTATATGTTAAAGAGACCATTTGAGGTGTTTAATGTTAAAATAATGACATAGCCATATCTTATTTTTATGTATCATATTTAGGGTTTTTTGGTGTATAATTATTCATTAAATAATGTATTTGAGTATGTTCTAATTTTACTAGAATATTTTGTTAAAAATTTATGTCTCTAGTTATTTACTCATGAGGATAACTACCTCATAGAAAACCTGAATTCAGTGGAAATTATTTATACAATGAAGTTATGAAATTGCTATATCTTATGTGAGAATTTATCAGCCCATTATAGTAATAAATATTTTATATAAATATTATCCCAGAGAGATTTTTATTTTTGGAAAAGGTATTGGGTTTAATATATCCATAACATTAATTATTATTTATCTTATATACCTAGTAATTAGAATTAAGTAGAAACAAAGATATTTATAAAATTCCCACTAGAGTTTTGAATGAAATAGAAAATAAATTTAATTTGATGAATAATTTTTGATATCATTAATTTAGATATTAAGGATTAAGATTGACATGTATTCTATTATAGTATTCATGTCACACCCATCGTGCATGACATGATTTGGCTAAACAAGGTGGTGGATCTTTATTTTTACAATATAAATGGAATTATAAATGGTGGAAAAATATTGAGTCATTATTGTTGGTCATCTGATGGTGACATAATATTCTGTAATTTGTTATATATTAAATTGAAAAATAGGCTTGGGGTGTAATTAAGTGGGAAATATGTAAGAATGTTAGTGAACCTTAATTTTCTTAATATATATTTTGATCTCAAACACAATTATTGGTGACATAGGATAATGTTGTTCATTGTTGGATTTCATTCAATGTGAATTAGATAGTTGAAGATTATATGTGTGAATCAAAATAAATTAAGAATTTAGTATTATTATAAAATTTATGTATGGTAAGGGGATGAGATATCTATAGTATTTTTAATTTTCATTCCTCGATCAGAAATTTGGATGAATTTTATATCAGTTATTATCAACCATTGGAATAAATTAATTAATTTTAATACTGTTATGTAGTTAAAGATAGTAGAAGAAAAAGAAGACCAATATATCTATATATTAAAAATGTTTCGGGGTATTTTAGCTATCATTTATAATCAAAACTAGTTATTTTAATATAATTTCATGATGGATCATTAATCATCAGTGGTTTTATATATAATGTTATTCATTAACTATCATCCATGGATGGAATGTTATGTGTAGTACAATAACATGATTCTGTATGATATTAATCAAATATGTGGTATTTATATTAGTAGATCATGATATATACATAAATTCATGATTTAGTTGACTTATAATAATAGATATCATTCCACAGAAAAGATAATTCCCCTTGAGGTACATTATATGAGTCCCTGTTAGTTCACTATTTCTTGGTTCGAACTCGGTGAGAATAATGTTTAGGAGTTTAGATCATTTTGTAAATGAATTATAATATTTATATGATTTATAAAATATTTTAATTTTCTTAAATTCTCCGAAAGTAAAATGTGCATCATCATTAGTGACCATTGTAATTTTCCAATGATGATCGGGTGTTTCATAGAGTTCCTTCATGGATGATAAATGTGTGATGGGGTAGTAAGGTAATGTTTTAGTCCTCCTATATATAAAAATTTGATATTTTTTATTTCTCATATTTGTGAAATACCAAATGAAAACTATATCATAGAAGAAATAATTTTACGATGTGTTTTATGTATCCCAATTAATGAGGTGTTATATAGACCAATATACCATAGTTGAGTTAGAGGATTTTTATTTGGATGTTTAAACCACTATAGCCATGTATCCATTAAGTGTAATATATTTTGTCGATATACAGTTTCATGGTAAACTGATTCATCTAGTATATGTGATATGGAATAATGGTGGAGATAACCATGATACATATGATTATTTTTCCATGATGAATTATAATTGAGCTAAAAGTCTCCCTAATGAGAAGTTCGTAGCATATCAGAAGGTAGAATGTCGTTTGGTGGGTAGAATTTTGACCCCAGGGACATTTAAATGAGTTTAATTTGATTATTTAATTTATGAATATATTTTTTGGATTTCATAGTATATAGAAATTGGGGTCTTAATAAATTATGGAAACTAGATTAGTGGAATGGTTTTCACCTAGTTAGTTGTAATAGTAAATCTAGAACATTATGAGGGGGAGGTAGCTTCCAGTAGAATATTCATAGTTTGATCATGATTCTCTAAATTAAATAAAAAAAGTAGAAAATTTTCCATAAATATGGGAAGATGCTACAATATTGATAAATAGTTTGTACAATCGTGAGGTTAGAGAAAAAAATATATCACTTCATTTGAGGGATTAATCTAGTGACAACTTTATGATTGGAAAATTTGTTCTAAATACCATATAGCCTTCCCAAAATTCTAAATGTTTTAATTAATTAATTTCAACATATCAATTTACATTCAGTTCTCTTTCCATTACCCCATTCATTCATCCTAGGCTCTTACCTTCCATTGGTTTCATCTCTTCCAAGAATCCTTAGTCATTTCTTAGTGATTCATTGGAGTTTTATTGGGATTTCATCAAGAAAACACCACCTTTATTTTAAATTTTTATAGTATTATAATTCACTATATTCATCACAATTTTTTTATTGTTTTCCATTTTTTATGTGAATGAATATTTCGATGGTTTTAAGTGGTGTATACCTAGGATTATAAGGTTTGTAATGACATATTCTCTAGAATCTCTTGGTATTTTATTATGTGGACAATAATAAAATGGGAGTGAGGAACGTGTATTTATATAATGATTGTTTACATAGTCATACCCTTGGTTTCTAAGCATTCTGAAGGATTCTCATACAATTTTATGTATGAAATGAATTTTTAAGGTATAATTTATATTAATTCCATGTTTTGTCATCTTTCTGTTAGATAATTTGAGGGTAACTACTTTAAAATCAATGTGAAACATGTTTCATCCAATATAGAATTTGATAAAATATTTTAACAGGAATATTGATACCAAATGGATTTTAAATGGATGTTTTGAAAGAGAATGAAATTTAAATGATTTATTATCCATTATTCATGTGAAATATGGTTTTTCAATGTGATATTCTGAGATTATTATTTAATGTCATTATAAATAATTTATTAATAGGATTGTTATGCTTTAGTAGATGAATTTATGTTGTGGTTATGAAATAAGTATTTTTTTTATTGAATAGATTCTCGTAAGAACTTTAAGTATGTTTCCACAAAAATTAGATGAGTGGTATAATAATTTAAAGTATTCTCTAATTTGGTGATTGGCTTATATTCTTCTCGGGATTGGTTTCAATATAAGTCGAGAGAAAATGTTTATATCTATGTTCGTTACCTTGATTTCACACATGGGAACCAATTATTCTATGATTGAGGTCTTAGTCGCCCATTTATTGTTATTTTCACGACAAAGATATTAGATCCCATGTGATTCATTATAGAGAAATACATTTATCTTTAATGATACATGTTGTTGATATTATATTTATCTTGGTTATGTTTCGGTATAGCTACAATAATATTTACTTTTATAGTATTTTCTATTTATAATACAATTGGGGGTTGAAATTGATTTCAATTTTTTATAGGGAAATAATATATTTTCCTAAAATGGGTGTTTTAGAAATCATGTTTTCAAAATAGTGGGAAATTTTTTCATTGTGAATGATATTATAATTATTGAATGTGATATTTGATTAGACCATTTCCTCACATTCTATATAAATCCAAACGTGTATGTGGACTTATTATTTTCTTACATTTGTGTATGGAATGGATCTATATCATATTGTATATTTTTTTGATTCGTATTCCTCATTATTATATGATGGTTGGTGGTGACTAAAACTCATGAAGAGTTGGTTTTATATATTTTTATGGGGACACCGTTGTTTTTATTATTACTTATTGATCAATCAACAATTCCTACATTTATATTATTTATTTTTTGTACAAGAATTGTTTTGTAACTCACACAATGTGTTTTCTTGAAATGTGATGTTGGAAAATCAGTTGTATTTTTTAAATTATTTTATATTATATTTATTTCTTTTTGTTGAATATTTTTCATTATGTATATAGTTTCCTATTATTTGGATACCTCATTCCATATTTTTTGGTGTAGTATGTTTTTTGTTTTATATCTATTTGAGGATAAAATTGCTTATATTGGGAATATCTGATTCAATTAATGCTTTTATCTAGACCAGAAAAATCCAGAATGTGCTTTAGGACATGTAGTGGTTCAATCCATGTAATATTGTAGTTTTATTGAGAATTTTAATTAAACATTAGATACACACAGTATATGGTCTTAGGAATCATGTCTCAGTTTGAATAGGGAGTAAACACAAGGGTACATGTAATGTTACATGACATAGCCATCTAGTGGTATGTTCTGTGTAAGTGAGTTGGGTATACTTTTAATGTAAATTGGTCAAATAAATGAAATTTATTGTTGTTGTTCCCACCAATTACTGATGTAAGTACCTCTGTCCATGTATACGAGTATAAAAACCATGTAAGACCTATACACTCCATGTGTATAGGACCACACAACTATCATTATTCATAGGGACTACATATTGTGTACCCTAGGTTTAAATATCATGTACTTTCATATTATAAATATTTTTTTAAGAAAAATTTCCCTGGACACTAGTATAGGTTTGTTCTCCCACAAACGAAACATAATGATACAAACCAGTTGTATTCTATGTTAGACCATACACGAACCAATGGATATTCATCATTCCCATAGGGTTCTAAATAGAACATGGGACTTAGAAACAACAATTGTGAAGTATTTTTCGACAAAGAACCTAAAACAAGGATATAAATATATATAATATATGATTATTCAAAACATAAGAAAACAATATATTGGGAAAATACATAGCTAATAAATTGAACGTCACATAAAAATAAATAAATATCTTAATAAATACTAATTCATAAATCCATATGACATAATGTAACCTCTAGACTGTCACATAATATTAATGAACTAAATATACACCTACCTAAAATGTGTTTCCCTTACATGTAAATTGTAACACCCCAGGTAAATAAAGAATATGACATTTTCATATTTATCCATATTTGGGAATAAAGTATTAATATGACTTTAAAGGGGACGCTATGCTCTATGGCGTACCCAACACGCAACAACGAGTTTCTTGGGAATCTTACGTTGCACTCTAATAATAAAATAATATTATTTTAAATGGTAGTTAACATGTAATTGTTGTATTGGCGGTAATGGATAGAAATAACTAAAATATGATTATATATGTTTTTTAATGTTTTTACATTTATCCAATAAAAGATAAAGGCATAAAATATGGAAATAATTCGATTTTAGGCGTATATGCCATAGTTTTCACTAAAGGTTCACTTATCGCCTTTTGATGGAGATCCATAATTAAATATAGTTTTGTTCACTCTTATACATCCTTTTGGACCAAATAAAACTCTTCTTAAGAATTGGGACATCAAAATTTACATTGTGTAAATTTTTGGTATCTTTCCGATAAAGTTCTTTTTTTAATGAATAGTGTAAAATGTTGTATTTTAATTCAAAACCACTTTTCAATCTAATTTATTTATATGATTATATTATCTTTTGAATTGGTTTTAAAGTGAAATTAGAATATATTTTTACCATTTAATCCAATAGTTGTCGTTGGAATTAATTTCATTTTGAAATCAGACTTAAACTAGTGTCAATCTTTTGATACTTATTGTTCCATAAAAATATGCTATTTGCTATGACAGCGGGAATTAATTATTAAATTGATTAATGTGACTTATATGTTTTAAATTTTTTAAAATGGAATTCATTTTTAATTCATAATATCAAATATATCTTAGGGTGAATTTTTGGGATTTTTCTGAAAAACATCAATTTTTGATGAATAGTGAAACCACTAAGTGGTACTTTTAAAAACTGATTTTTCCATTTAAATAAAAATTTTCCATATTTCTGTTTTTAATTTCAAAACTCCGACATACATGGTTGTCATTAAGAAGTAAAATGTGGTTCAATGGGATGAAAATAATTTTTTGGTGAATAGTAACTTATTAAGTTTTTAATCGCGATTAGAGGTAATTAGTGTAGTTTAAGGTAAAAATAATGTTTTAATAATATGAAATGAACATTAAACATGTCCTAACCTCATTGGATGTGTCATGGCCGACCAAGAAAACCCATGGGTCAACTTGGGGACCCCATGAAGCCACTTTGGTTGGTAAATGACATTAATATCTTTTTATTTAAAGTTAAAGTAAAAATGAGACAAACATGAAATGTTTTACTAAAACAATTTTTAATGGGGTTATACAAATCATACTTTTGACTATAAATATTCATTGGAAATCTAGAAAGATTTCCTACATCATAGTATTTTTTTATAATTTTTATACACTAAATAAGGTATATTATTTATGACTTCATGATGATGCAGCGATGACCTCATTATTTAACGATTTAAATAAAATGGAATGATAATGTATTATCAAAGACCTAAACATGTCCAAAACCTATTGGATGAGTGGATTTCTAACCCTTGTCAACTTATCCTCGAAATACAACAATGTGGGACCTCTTAAATCCGAATAACATTTTAAAATAAAGTGACTTTGCTTTACCTTCCAAGAGTGCCCCTCCTCTCCTCTTATAAAAGGGCCCCACCTCTACCTCCTTACCCACACTCCCAAAGCCTTTGGCTCGGCCAAAATCTTCCCATTTTGTCTCTCCAATTCCCTATCTTACTCCTTGAAGCCTCACTTTGGGCATAAGTCTTCCCAAGGAAGCCGTTGAGCTCAAACCAAAGGGAGTTACCCGATTTTAAGGTAATGTCTTCACTTGAGTCCTTTTGTTTTATTTTGCTTCTCCAACCCCATATAATATTTTTATTCATTTCTTTTGTAACAAATACAGTATCATAAATATAATAGGATGTTGTTATAAGAATTATTAGAGCTTCACTTTCACACACCTACATCTAATGGTTAAAGAACATACTGTTTCCGTGGATGGCGAATTTCGGCCTCTCGAAACGTTGATTGTTCAACATTCTTTTAACACCTTCAAAGGTGTCCATTAAGATGACACTATTTATATGTGATATATAATATGTTTATTTTTTCCTTAAGCTTCTGTATTTTTCATTTTGGGAATACCATTATGGTTTCCATTATGGGTAAATGTGATATCTTCATTTAAGGAAGTGCGGACTACCACCCCCTCAAAATGATTTGATTCGTTAATACCATATGTGGTATGTATAAAGGATATATTTAATAAAATTATATATGATACCATATTGGAATTAAAATAATATTATGTATCATTATGTCTTAATTCCATTAAATATGAAATATAAATGGAAGTAGCGTTCATGCGTACGTACGACTTACCGTCTCCATGAACGATACATTTCATTTCTTATCTCAAAATGTTACGTAATATTATAAGTACATATATATAATGGATATATATGTAATATATTACATCAAAATTATGGATATTATTCTGTAATTATAACATATATATATATCTCTCATTTTCTTTTAATTCCATTAATATGACAAAAAAATGAATGTAGTGTTCATGCGTACGTATGGCCTACCGTCTCAATGAATGGTGCTTTTCATTTTTTTTCACCAAATGATATGGAATAGTATGAAATTAATATTTAATGGATATATAAGATATTTTAATCATTAGTACTATTCTGTAAATTATTTACTTGTAACTACATGGGGAATTTTTTTTCAAACAAGTTCATTTTTGACTCATGTACCAAACATCGGAAAAAACGTCTGATATGAACTAAAATTATTAAACAATTATTATAACATTATAAATTGTGATATGAACAGAATAATAATCTCTAAAGGAGTTACATAGGCAATTATTAATTGACAAATTTTTATTATTCAGGAATATAATGAAACGAACAAGACAAGTTGGACTTGAGGTAAGGGATCTTACTCCTCTCTTTCTTTTTAAGTACAATTTTTTATGTAATTCCCACTAAAGATCATAATTCTTGTTATTGGGATGTTATTTTATATTAAAATTACTTTAATTTTTATGTTCATGTGATGATAGACCCTATTCTCTCTTATCAATCCATTTTGGAAGTTTTGAGTGGCGCTGTTAGGATGCCTAATTTTCGTAAGAGATCTAACCTCTCTCTTTCTTTTTAAGTACTCTCCTTTATGTCACTTCTTTTAAGCTCTTATTTGCTATGTTGGGTGATGTTATTTTAAATTCCTCTTTCTATAAACATTAAGTTAATATGATGAGATAACCTGTTTGATCTCATCAATCCATTTTTGTATGTTTTATGTGGTGCCGTTAGGCTGCCGAGTTTTCGTAAGGGATTTTTCATCTCACTTTTATTCCCATGATATTTATGCTAAATTTTCCACAAATTCCTTTTAGTGGTGTATATACTGCCCATTATTATACTCTTTGTGTAATATAATTTCGTTTCTGAGTATTTACATCAATGATTTATTGTCCTTCTTTCATGGGGTGTATGTTTTGAAAGATACCCAAGTTGGTAAGGGAACCTTTCACCCTCCACTTTTTTTAAAAGTCTTCTTTTGTTGGGTCTTTTAATTTACATATTTTTATGATGTGATATGTTGTCATATATCCTTATTGATGTCAATTTTATGTCCAAGTGATGAGATACACTTTTTATCTCTCATCAACTCATTTTGATGTGACGTCGTTAGGCTGTCAAGTGAACTTCGTAACCCAATTTCGATTTCTTTGGGTTCAACATGTAGTTATTGAATATGTCATCCTTTGAATATGTGTGAATGACCTTTGATTATTTTACACTTAATATCTACTTATATTTGCTGTATTCTTTTGTCACCCATAACTATGTAATTGATTTATCCTTAAACCAAGGATACCGTCTTTGTATGGGACTTCGTCTCAATCTCCTTTCGTTGAGGCATATTTTATTTTATACACAACTTTCTTTTATACGGTGTATAATCCCCTTTTACATTTAAGTTTATCCAAATGGAATCTTTTTTATACGAAGCGTTTTACAAAACGACAAAAGGGAATGTTTTTTTCGTACGTATGCGGCGACAATGACTTCTCCGCCGTCGTGACCATTATTTGAGTTTCGGCTTCCTCTACAAGCCATACCTTCTTTTTAAAAGAAAAATAAATACCATATTTTACTTTTCTATTATCTTGGTATTGAAAATGGTTTTCATAATGTTTTTATATCAATGTGTTGTATTGATATCTTGTGATTGAAAGGTGGGAATGTTATTTTTCCTTTATGCATGTTTTATGTGATACGATTATGTTAAGGTTCATGGGCATTATTATGAAGACGAGTGGTTCCGTGATAAACTAAGGGCGGGTGAGCCCGATATAGCTCTCAAATGCATTGGATAACGTGAAGGAGTGAAACGTTAAGGTTTCTCCGATGAGATTTAGGGAATATACTGTAATGGGTATTCCAAACGTAACCAAGAGGGTTACTCCCTACCTAATAATGTTATGAATGCCTCAAGTTAACTTTATGTCTTATTATTCTATTATTTATTCATGGTTTGATGAGGTATGTTAAAGTTCCTATGTTTTATGGGTAAAGTATGATTTCATTCTTATGTATATATGAACTCATGTTTCCTTTCCATATTTTTTATAACCCTTACTGAGCTTTTTATGCTCATCCCAAGTTTTTCAAATGATTTTCACAGGTCAAGGGAAAGGTACATGATGTGATGATAGTGTCAAGGATGTGTCAAGAAAGAATCCATTTTTTATTTTCAATATGTTTCCGTTGATGGGAAGAATGAATACTGTGTTTTATGTAACCACTTTGTCTAAATGTGGAATGTAATACAAGTTTCATGTTCTAATTCTCTAAAACTCTAAACCTGAAAAGATCCTCAATGTGTAATCTTGTAATAACCCAAGATTAAGTAAGGTTTAAGGCTGGGGCCTTATAGTTGGTATCAGAGGTCGGTTTAGATAAATTTAGAGGTTAAGGTATTATTTAAGCATAAGTGGAATTACCATAATGGTTAGAATTTCAGAAAGAGTCCTAGTTTTAGATAAAGTGAATGAGTAAGTATATCTTAGTGTTTATCTTCCTCATTAGTACATGATGGTTTTTTTTGATATACTCACACTGACCTTTTTGGTTTTAGAAAATGGCTGGATCTAGCAGGCACCAAAGTATAGTGGATGTGAAGGAAACTGTGACAGTTATTGGAGCAAGCAACTGAATAATATGGGAGCTGCAATGAGAACTCTTATGATTATCCTCAACCAACTATCTGGAGTCATGATTGACCACCTGAACCTTGGTTATTTCTCTAAGGCATCATATATTCAAGAAACAAATCCCTACGGAAGTACAGGTAATAATCATAAAGGTAAGTCTGTTCAAAAACCTATGTGTCAAAGATGTGGAAAGAAACACCTATGAAAATGTTTCAAAGGGATAGAAATATGATATAGATGTGGAAATGAAGGTCATAAAGCAAGAACCTTCCATGGAAAAAGGAAGCATCCAGTTGACTCGAGGAAAGGGAAAGAAGTTATTTCTGAGGGATCAATTGAATGTTTTAAATGTGGTGTGCATGGTCATTATGCAAACACATGTCCTATGAAGAAGTTTCAGGAATGGGGTCACCAAGAGCGTACAAATGTTCGTTTACCAATACCTAATGCCATTCCTATTGAGGATGAAGAAACTGAAAATGTCCAATCAAAGGTATGTATTATTTCATGACTATTGTTTTCCTATTTTGGAATCATAGGATATGATTCATGATTTTGTTTGTAGGAAAGAGGTATTTAAGTATAAGTTGGAAAAAAATGGATAATGGATCATGAAGAATGTTGAATGAGTAAGATGTCAACATATAAGGGCTTCAAGAGTTATGGTGAAATTATTAAGAGTATTAAGTCTCTTTTGATGATGGGGTTACATTAGAATACTTTTTATATTATGTGTAACCCTGATGTTTAATATAGGAAAATTTTATTCAAGGAATAGTTATCTTTTCTTTTGTGGACATAGTTATAATGAACCATTTGGGTTTATATGATCCTTACTTTTGAGGTAATTATTGGTTACTATATGTTATGATTGAAGTGAAAGGCATGAGATACAATTGAGGTTAAATTATGTTATGGTTATTTTTGATGATTTTATCCCTTTTTGGGGAATGATTTGAGAATTATATAGTTTTGGAAAAAGGACAACATGCAGACCGTGTAACTACCCGTCGCGTCGGACAATGCTGCGGGAATCGAACCCACAACCAAATTGCGACTGGTATTTATCGCCTACCATTCGACTACGTGAAGTCCCTGGTGAGTTTGACTTATTCTTTTTTTAGTTATATGATTTTATGAATTAAGAGTAAGTTCATTTTGGGTTATTTATGAAAATTATTAACCTATCATGGAGGATATGTGATTAGGTTAATTACTTTTGAATACGAGACTTTAGGAGGAACTGATATTGTTTGGAGATAAATGTTATGATTTAACTTGGAAGACTATGTGACTAAATCTTTCAAATATTTTGGTTTCAATCTTATTTTGGTTAACTTTGAAGAATTTTATGAACAAATTGTATATCAGATGGTCCTTGTTGAACTTTGGGTTTTGTTAGAAAGGTTTTGGAGATTAAGCATAGATTTTCTTTTTAATGGGTTATCCTTTTCTGGATTCTCTGACCTTGTACTAGCCTTTATGGTTTTGGTTTTGGTTAAAGCCTAAAGACATGGGATTTATATTGTTCTCTTTGGTGGATTAGGTGATTCTCTAGAAGTTGATTATAGTACTCTTAATGTGAACAAGTCTTCCTAAATACTCATCTTTTGGAGAAAATATGTATTTTTGTAAAAGTTGAAAGTCAACATGATAAGTGATTATGTTTCCCTATAAATAAATTACTCAATAAAAAGTAACTTAAAACAAAAATTTTGTCTATTTACTTTTCCTACTGGGGAATCAAATACCGTTTAACCCATCACAAGTTTGTGATTTTCTTGTGGTTAACTTTCTCCTAAACATGTTTTCTATCACTCTCCATCAGAAAATGACCCTATGTTTTCTACTCCATGTCCATATTTTTCTACATGGAATCCTAGTATGGGTTAACTCGGGTGACCTTTGTACTTATCTTTCTTTATTTTAAAGTGATTGTTTTACCGACTCTTGTTCCGATGTGGGATATTCAAGGATGTTTCCATGCTCAATTTTAAAAATTGCGAGGATGCAATTCCCAAAAGGGGGGAAGGATGTAACACCCCAGGTAAATAAAGAATATGAAATTTTCATATTTATCTATATTTGTGAATAAAGTATTAATATTACTTTAAAGGGGACGCTATGCTCGATGGCGTACCCAACACCCAACAACGAGTTTCCTGGGAATCTTACGTTGCACTCTAATAATAAAATAATATTATTTTAAATGGTAGTTAACATGTAGACGTTTTATTGGCGGGAATGGATATAAATATCTAAAATATGATTATATATGTTTTTTAATGTTTTTACATTTATCCAATAAAAGATAAAGGCGTAAAATACGGAAATAATTCGATTTTAGGCGTATATGCCCTAGTTTTCACTAAAGGTTCACTTATCGCCTTTTGATGGAGAACCATCATTAAATATAGTTTTGTT
This sequence comes from Viscum album, assembly GCA_963277665.1. NCBI lineage: Eukaryota > Viridiplantae > Streptophyta > Magnoliopsida > Santalales > Viscaceae > Viscum > Viscum album. Next base: position 1,317,502,083 of record OY728121.1, read on the forward strand.
CACTCTTATATATCCTTTTGGACCAAATAAAACTCTTCTTAATAATTGGGACATCAAAATTTACATTGTGTAAATTTTTGGTATCTTTCCGATAAAGTTCTTTTTTTAATGAATAGTGTAAAATGTATTATTTTAATTCAAAACATCTTTTTAATATAATTTATTTATATGATTATATTATCTTTTGAATTGGTTTTAAAGTGAAATTAGAATATATTTTTACCATTTAATCCAATAGTCGTCGTTGGAATTAATTTCACTTTGAAATCAGAAATAAACTAGTGTCAATCTTTTGATACTTATTGTTTCATAAAAACACGCTATTTTCTCTAACAGCGGGAATTAATTATTAAATTAATTAATGTGACTTATATGTTTTGAATTTTTTAAAATGGACTTCATTTTTGAATTCATAATATCAAATATATCTTAGGGTGAATTTTTGGGATTTTTCTGAAAAACTTCAATTTTTGATGAATAATGAAACCACTAAGTGGTACTTATAAAAACTGATTTTTCCATTTAAATGAAATTTTTCCATCTTTGTGTTTTGAATTTCAAAAATCCGACATACATGGTTGTCATTAAGAAGTAAAATGTGGTTCAATGGGATAAAAATAATTTTTTGGTGAATAGTAACTTATTAAGTTTTTAATCGCGATTAGAGTTAATTAGTGTAGTTTAAGGTAAAAATAATGTTTTAATAATATGAAATGAACTTGACACATGTCCTAACCTTAGTTGATGTGTCATGGCCGACCAAGAAAACCCATGGGTCATGTTGGGGACCTCATGAAGCCACTTTGGTTGGAAAATGACATTAATAGCTTTTTATTTAAAGTTAAAGTAAAAATGAGACAAATATGAAATGTTTTACTAAAAAAAATTTTACGTGGGGTTATAAAAATCAGAGTTTTGACTATAAATATTAATTGTAAAGATAAAAAGATTTCCTACATCATAGTAATTTTTTATAATTTTTAGACATTAAATAAATTAAATTATTTATGACATCATGATGATGCAGCGATGAGCTCATTATTTAACGATTTAAATAAAATGGAAAGATAATGTAATATCTAAGACCTAAACATGTCCAAAACCTATTGGATGAGTGGATTTAGAACCCGTGTCACCTTATCCTAAAAAAAATCAATCTGGGACCTCTTAAATCCAAATACCATTTTAAAATAAAGTTACTTTTCTTTACCTTCCAAGAGTGCCCCTCCTCTCCTCTTATAAAAGGCCCCCACCTCTACCTCCTTACCCACACTCCCAAAGCATTTGGCTCATCCAAACTCTTCCCATTTTGTCTCTCCACTTCCCTCTATTACTCATTGAAGCCTCACTTTGGGCAGAAGTCTTACCAAGGAAGCCTTTGAGCTCAATCCAAAGGGAGTTACCCGATTTTAAGGTAATGTCTTCACTTGAGTCCTTTTGTTTTATTTTGCTTCACCAACCCCCTAAACTCTTTTTATTCATTTATTTTGTAACAAATTTAATATAAACAATATACTAGTATTCTTTTATAAGAAGGATTCGAGCTACACTTTCACACACCTACATCTAATGGTTAAAGAACATACTATTTCTGTGGATGGCGAATTTAGGCCTCCCGAAACGATGATTGTTCAACATTCTTTTAACACCTTCAAAGGTGGCCATTAAGATTACACTATATTTATATGTGATATATAATATGTTTATGTTTTCCTTAAGCTTATGTATTTTTTATTTTGGGCATTCCTTTATGGTTTCCATTATGGGTAAACACGATATCTTCATTTAAGGAAGTGCGGACTACCGCCCCCTCAAAGTGATTTGATTCGTTAATACCATATGTGGTACGTATAAAGGATATATTTAATAATATTATATATGATACCATACTGGAATTAAAATACTATTATGTATCATTATGTTTTAATTCCATTAAATATGAAATAGAAATGGAAGTAGCATTCATGTGTACGTACGGCTTACCGTCTCCATGAACGATACATTTCATTTCTTATCTCAAAATGTTACGTAATATTATAATTACATATATATATAATGGATATATATGTAATATATTATATCAAAATTATGGATATCATTCTGGATTTATAACATACATATATATCTCTCATTTTGTTTTAATTCCATTAATATGACAAAAAATTGAAAGTAGCGTTCATGCGTACGTACGGCCTACCGTCTCCATGAACGATGCTTTTAGTTTTTTATCTCCAAATGATATAGAATAGTATGAAATGAATATTTACATGATATATATGATATTTTAATCATTAATAATTTTCTGGAAATTATTTACTTATAACTACATGGGCAATTTGTTTTCAAACAAGTTCATTTTTGACTCATGTACCAAACATCGGCAAAAACGTCTGATATGTACTAACATTATTAAACAATTATTATAACATTATAATATGTGATATGAACTGAATAATAATCTATAAATGAGGTACTTAGGCAATTATTAATTGACCAAAGTTTATTATTCAGGAATATAAAGAAAAAAACAAGACAAGTTGGACTTGAGTTAAGGGATCTTACTCCTCTTTTTCTTTTTAAGTACACTCTTTTATGTCATTCCCTATAATGATAATATTTCTTGTTATTGGGATGATATTTTATATTACACTTACTGTAATTTTTATGTTCATGTGATGAGAGACCCTATTCTCTCTCATCAATCCATTTTGGATGTTTTCAGTGGCGCTGTTAGGCTGCCGAATTTTCTTAAGAGATCTAACCCCTCTCTTTGTTTTTAAGTACTCTCCTTTATGTCACTTCTTTTAATCTCCTCTTTGTTATGTTGGGGGATGTTATTTTATATTCATTTTTCTATAAACTTTAAGTTAATATGATGAGATACCCTGTTTGATCTCATCAATCCATTTTTTTAAGTTTTATGTGGCGTCGTTAGGCTGCCGAGTTTTCGTAAGGGATTTTTCATCTCACTTTTATTCCCGTGAGATTTATGCTACATTTTCCACAAATTTCATTGAGTGGTTTATGTACTACCCATTATTCTACTCTTTGTGTAATATACTTTCGTTTATTAGTATTTACATCAATGATTTATTGTCCTTCTTTCATGGGGTGTATGTTTTAAAAAATACCCAAGTCGGTAAGGGAACCTTTCACCCTCCTCTTTTTTAAAAGACTTATTTTGTTGGGTCTTTTAATTTACATATTTTTATGTTGGGATATGTTCTCATATATCCTTATTGATGTAAATTTTATGTCCAAGTTATGAGATACACTCTTTATGTCTCATCAACTCATTTTGATGTGACGTCATTAGGCTGTCAAGGGAACTTCTTAACCCAATTTCGATTTCTTTGGGTTTAACATGTAGTTATTGAATATTTCATCCTTTTAATATGTGTGAATGACCATTGATTATATTATATTTCATATCCACTTATATTTTGTGTATTCATTTTTCACCCATAATTATGTAATTGATTTATCCTTAAACCAAGGATACCGTCTTTGTATGGGACTTCGTCTCAATCTCCTTTCATTGAGGCATATTTTATTTTATACACAACTTTATTTTATACGGTGTATAAACCCCTTTGACTTTTACGTTTATCCAAAAGGAATATTTTTTATACGAAGCGTTTTACAAAACAGAAAAAGGGAATGTTTTCGTCATACGTATGCAGCGACAACGACTTCTCCACCGCCGTGACCATTATTTGAGTTTCGGCTTCCTCTACAAGCCATACCTTCTTTTTAAAAGAAAAATAAATACCATGTTTTACTTTTCTTTTATCTTGGTATTGAAAATGGTTTCTATAATTTTTTTATATAAATGTGTTGTATTGATATCTTGTGATTGAAAGCTGGGAATGTTATGTTTCCTTTATGCATGTTTTATGTGATACGATTATGTTATGGTTCATGGGAATTAATATGAAGACGGGTGGTTCCGTGATAAAATAAGGGTGGGTGAGCCCGATATAGCACTCCAATGCATTGGGTAATGCGAAGGAGTGAAACGTTAAGGTTTCTCCGAAGAGATTTAGGGAATATACTGAGATGGGTATTCCAAACGTAACCAAGAGGGTTACTCCCTACATAAGAATGTTATGAATGCCTCAAGTTACCTTTATGTCTTATTATTCTATGATTTATTCATGGTTTGATGAGGTATGTTAAAGTGCCTATGTTTTATGGGTAAAGTATGATTTCATTCTTATGTATATATGAACTCATGTTTCCTTTCCATATTTTTTATAACCCTTACTGAGCTTTTTATGCTCATCCCAAGTTTTTGAAATGTTTTTCACAAGTCAAGGGAAAGGTACATGATGTGATGATAGTGTAAAGGATGTGTCAAGAAAGAATCCATGTTTTATTTTCATTATGTTTATGTTGATGGAAAGAATGAATACTATCTTTTATGTAACCACTTTGTTTAAATGTGGAATTTAATGCAAGTTTCATGTTCTAATTCTCTAAAACTCTAATCCTGAAAAGATCCTCAATATGTAATCTTGTAATAACTCAATATTAAGTAAGGTTTAAGGTTGGGTCCTTATATACATGATTAAATAAGATATAAATACACCCACATATGTATTCTCAGTGTTAGAAAACGATTCTTATTAGATCCCACAATGTTTTTGAGAAGAATAACGTATAACATAAACCAATTATGATCATGTAATCTTTAAAAAGTCATGAGGCACAGTTTAACAAAAATAATGGATACATCACTTTTTCAGATTTTATAAATCAAACCAAATAAATTGGGTTTTAATTAATCAACAACATTCCAGTGGTCATTTCAAAGATAATGAATTGAGAAAATAATACCATGTGTTTCCCCAATTCTACCTCAGTTTGGATCCTCATAACATTATCATGGTCAGTAGAAAACCTATTATAACCACTATACTAATAGAACTAGTCATGGTGGGTAAGAATATACTCCTAAGAGAGGATACATGCCACAAAATAGATAACCTAGTGTACATATTAGCTTTGAGAAATATTTCTATTGGGAATGAAACGATCCCCATGGATGGATCCTAGCCTCAAAATTGATAACATTTGGGTTTATCAAATTACATTCAAACAAGACAATTTCATCTTTCTAACCATTTCTATTATTAATACAATGGGAAAATCCATTTTCCCAAAATTTTCAAAACCTCCATAATTAAAATGTCAAGCCATTCTAACCATTTCAATATCCATTTTCATGATAAAGATATAAACCATGTTTTTTTACCATTTTAGAAACAAAAATCAAGTATAGAGAAAATAAGGTTTTTTAAACTATGCCAATTCAAGAAACACCTACCATTAAACACTAGGAATAAAAATATCCCTGGGTAAAAAATAAACTAATTTGAGTAGAGTATATAATAAATTTAGTAAGGATCATAGATATTGTATTCCTAATCATAAATAAATAAATTTACATTTAATATAATGAAGGAATCCAAAAGAAACACATGCAACTACAATTATTGATCATCACTCCGCAAAGATTGAAGATCAATTCAAGTCCCACCAATCTAATAATGAATCTAAAAAAAATTATTTATGGAACATGGGTTACAAAATTCCCACCATTTATTTGAATAATACCTATAGGGTAACCAATTGAATTGGATGAATAAGGAGATAAATGACTAAGATTGAGATCAATATAATAATTAAGTTTTGCATTTTTTATTACCACATCGATCTTCCAAGGAATTTACTTTAGAGATCGTAGAATTTCTAATGAGAAAAATCAATTAAAAAGGGTAAAATTTGTATTGATATAGGTTCGTTATGATTTTAAATTAGTATTTCAAGTAGAGAAGTAACATTAATTAATATAAATTCATGGTCTTGAATTACACGACCTGAATGACTACTAGTGGGATAATGGTTATATGAAGAATGTATATACAAAAAAATAACACCATACTTAGGACAATGGAATTACTATATGAAATACATAAAAAATGAATTCTATCAGATGGTTGGTGGCCATCACCAACAGTATAGAAGACTACATTACTTATACCATCCATAACATCAGGTCTAGAGCTATACCAACAACACATGAAACCTCTTAGACCGTTAAAATAGAATAAATACCTCTCCTCTAGCCTTCATACCAAATAAAACCAACTAAAAATAAGAAAATACAAGAAAATACTAAATAAAAACGGAAATAGAAAAGAATTTATATTTTTTTACCTGAAAAAATAATGGGGTTATGAAAATTATCCCACATATATAATGGTCTCTCTCGGGAAAGATATGTTAGATAAGTATGGAATTAAAATAGTAGAGGCCACAAATCCCTTATCAGAGGAACACACTCCCATGTTTCTTGAGAATCAAAACAATGCTTCCAAGAAACTAAAACCAATGGTATTGACTTCCTAGTTAGAAATACACTTTATAATTAAAAACTCAATGTACTTGTGTGGATTTAGATGTATCATGTTCTATATTAAGGTCTTCCAAATATATTATATGGGAAACATCTAACAAAAACTTATTGAGACGAGATACAAGGAATATTTCCTAGATTGAAGAAACTATGGTGGTATTGTTTATAAATACACCACATTTTAGGATGTTTGATGAAATTAAATGGGCCCATATATAATTTAGTAAGATTAGATGGCATTCCAAGACATTTGTGAGTCAATAATAGTGAGATATTAAAAAACTAAAATCACCAAATTAAAACTCAAATTCATGACCACATCGATCCACAGAATAATTGTCCTTGCTTTTTCCTATAACTCATGACTGAAAAATCTACATTATTTTCCCTATTCTCCCTGATACAAAACATAGTCCAACTAAGGAAGAATCTCCAACATCAAAAAAATAATGGAGAGAGTTGTAGTTATGACCATAAAAAACATTCATTTTTGTCATCCTAATAGATTACTAGTAGAAGTTATTATATTTAAATCATCTAATCACAAATAACTATACCATGAATCTCTATTATACGTTTTATTGGCACAAAGAATATCTTCAAAAATCTAGTTAACAATTCCATATATCCATCTATATGATTATAATATATGGTTCTCAACCTACCCTCCTAACCAATAACGATTTTTAGAGCCTTATAAAAATGAGGATATGATTCTATGATAATGTCCTTATTAATACCAAATGGCCATAAAATCTTTTGTAGATATTGCTATCGTAGGACCTCCACCATTGTGGCATCTTATATTTATATGAAATGAGATAACATTGTAATCTTATTGATCAATAAAATTATGGAATTATAACCTAAGGGAGAAATTATTTACATAAAACGAAATATATCAAAATTCAATTCCTCATACATGTTTGTTTAGGAAAAGGATGAAGTATCCCTGAAGGTTTCTAGTGCTCAAACTATATTTAATGGAATTTATAACATTGTAGCTGAAATTTTGTTATATTCCATTTTATACAAGGCCCTCAAAACCAATGATAAAAGTCAAAAATCATATTTTTTATTCCAGGGTATAAGTACCATAATATATTATGACAGTATTGAAAAAAGATATTTCTAATAGATGACGATACAATATTGTATCTCATAAAGAAAAGAATAGCCTCTGATGAAAATAAAAAATCACTAATGGTCTCCCAACCATATTTAGGATCCCTGGTACTCTAAAATTTATAGCATTACAATTTCATGTGGTTAAAATTTTTATGATGGTAGGATGTCACATTAATAATTTGAGAAACTGAACTAGACTCTATCCCCCTAACAGTCATGTCTATCTGATAAAAAAATTCCATAATGTTTCGTTTTTAATTTTTCTCCTTCACAGTTTGACAATGTAACTTCATTCTAATAGATTTCATAACTAATTTACATTTTATTTGTGTATCTATAATATCAAATTCGAATGAATATAATTGTACAACATAATGTCTCTAAAAAATGTATAAATCATATTGATATAGTATAGAAATCAAATATTTTTATTCAGAGTAAATGGTGTTCCATTCACCAAAAAGATAGTGGTGCCATATTTTATTTGGTAATGAACAAACTACATGGTGCATAAATTTTCTCTATAGTTGACCTTCCATCATGAGGTCAATAATTAGATATGAAGATTTTTAGAATCCATAATACTTTCATTTGATCATGGTATGGGTAGTGTGTGTTCATAGTAATTCATTTAGACTAACTAAAACTCTAACAATATTTATGGACTTGATTAATTAATTATTTAGATATGCCGTTGAGAAATTTATTATTGTATTTATTGATGATATTTGGATTTTCTCTAAATGAAATTAGGATCTTGAGTATCATTTTAATACCATTTGAAAGGTTATCAAAAAAAATTTATATGTTAAAATGAAATTAAAATTTAGATCTATATAAACGAAATATAATTTTAGGTTATATTATCACTAGTATGTGGATACCCGTGGATCCTTTTAAGAAAAAGGAAATTAATGCCTTTCATAGTACTACATCTGTAATGAAGATCCATAGTTGACATGGATAATCTAGTTATTATATATGATTTGAGAAAGTATTTCTCCATTAAAAACCCCACTAACCCAATTAACACAAGTTGGAGTAATGTTTTTCTAGACTAGTGAATAAGAATATGAATTTAACGTGCTAAAAAAGAGGATTATTACTACAGTAGTCCACATTATTACCTAATGTTGGATATTTGGTATAAAATGAATTTTTGAGTAATGTATTAGAACATGTATTAATGAAAAATGATATCTTGATAGATTATTTGTGATGGTAGTTGAATTTTTATGAGTATAATAGACCCTCACATTCTCTATATTTTTATGTAGTGATATTATCACTGATAATTAAACAACATTATCACTCTAGGGATACGTTTGAAATATATATATAAACAATAAGGTTATAGATTATATATTCAAATTGAAGGATGTTAATATATGTGTAAAAATGTGGCTAAATATTACCAAGGAATATGAATTCTAAACCAATTACCATCTGGGGAATGTTAACAATGTGGAAGATGTTTTAATTAAATAGGATATAAAAATGTATCAATTATAAGGGTTGAGATGTATACAATGTTCTTCGACTTCTAAAATATATAAATGGGAATCATGAAGGAAATAAAATAATCATCTATATTTTAAATTATTTCCCAAATATCCATTCTATTGATAAACAAGGTTTATTAAATAGATAATGGGGAAAATCTATTGAAGGAGTAATCTATATGAAAAAATATATCCTCAGAGATAAAAATTGATGAAGATGGAGTTGAATGATTTAGTTGATTACTATAATCACATTCAAAATTGACGATAAAGGAATGTATTTTGATTGAAGGACATATATCAACCTTCTTTATCCACCCCTGGATCATGATGATGTATTCAGGTCTCTATCACGACCCGCCTTCACCAAGATGAGAGAAGGAACAATAGGTTTCCAGACCCTTCCCTCTTCAAGTTGAAGAAGAAGTAATGACCCCCGAGACCCGCCTTCAATAGGTCCCGGAGTGGATACTAGCACCAAGGGTATAGAATCACACACAAGATGGAAGGCATTACCATTTTTATTTAATAAGATCATGATATAAGATAGTAAATCCCAACAACACCAAATGTGTAAGTACAGGTAAAGATAATCAAACCATTCTCATATTCATGATCCAAAATTAAATGATAGAAAAGTAAAAAACACCCAAAAAGGAATTACCAAAAGAAAGAAAAACATAAAAAACAACTATCCCAATGTCTAAAAAAGTATGACCCTGCACGATCCTTAAAATCCTCCTGTAAACCTGAAAACAGTTTTATATACTTAGGGTGAGAATACAAGTATACTAAGTAGGGAATACCAAAAGCTCTCGTGCACATGTGGGGAGGAATTCTAATGTATTATGAGAACAGAGATAACTAAAACACCTAGTAAGGAAAACATCCCACCCAAGCCTCACCAAGTCACACTCCCCAAATAACTCACGTCAAACAATATAATAGTAATAACAAATCGATTTTTGGGTACCCCGCGCCACTTCCCCACTAGTTATTGAAGACATCCTATGCATCGAACCTATCCCGCCATTCCCACCGCAGTCCCACTGCCACACCCATCTCGTACGCACCTCGTCTACAACCACACATCCCGCCCACAAACACCTTCACCAAAAAAACCTCGTGTATCCATGCATGCACATACATGGGCCAGAAAAACTATTTTCATGCCTGAAGACACCTGGGCCTCATCCCTAAGACACTTGAGAAACAACATGCCCGCACACACTTGGGAAATAACCACAACCACCCTGCACGAATAATCAGGGGATAAAATCAACCTTAGGCCATCACATCATGCCTACTGAGTCTTGGGATATTCGGGAAAGGGAATATAAAAGTAGAAAAAAACCAGCCACTCATAAGAGTGTTTGGAAAAACACACTCTCCCATGAAATGGGGTTATGCGGTACTAGGTGCTCAACTTTGGTAGGGCGCGAATAAGAAACATAATAACTTAAATTATATAATATATATAAAAGCACTCATCCCATCCTAGGAGTTCCAAAACCAACTTATGCATAAACACCCTTGTTACTATTCATTTACAAGATGCACCGAACACATGACCATGTCACCACTCATCCCGGAAAACAATTCCCCATTTAGCCCATTCTTGTTTTCATGTTCAACTAATTCCTTTTAAGTAAATTATACATTACTGGGTAACTAACAGGCATAACCACAATCCATAGAAAGAAAAACATCCAAACATCATTTTATGCATTCACACCCGGTTCTCTTCTAAAGTCACAACAACAACAAAAGGATCTGTGAGATCCCTCAATGTACTGGAACCAATCCAAGCCTCGAGATATAGTCCCACACGGCTTCATATTCATAACCAACAACTGTGCCGTAACATAGGATCCCATTCCCATCCATATCACCCCATAAGAATCTAACAGAACAACACACATACTACCGAAACAGAGTGGGGAAACTTCTAGATTCCAGCACATCATTCATTAGGTTCTTCATTCTGTTGGTTAACCTGGGGGAACACATAATGGTTGATGTTCACTAGGACTCCATTTAACTATCCATGTTTATGTGATTAACCAATTTCAATGTTACGGTCCTTTAATCATGTAAATATCCGGAATCACAGAGGTTCATTAGTGCACAAGGAAAAACCCCCAACACCCATGATTTTAAGTGGGCATGAGCCCGTACAATTCGAAACACCTAATTAAGAATACGAAATATAACAGAAACACTAATCACACGCCCCCTAATTTCTTTAAGGGTCCTTTTATTAAATTTATTTCAAGTTTGGTTTCATCCATCCCTATATAAATAATAGCATACCCACCCCGCATGATACGCAGTAAGAGAAACGAAGGAAAAACCCATCCTGGATGATAAAAGATCGATGTTTCTCTCAATGTGACAAGAATTGGAGATGCACATCATGAAGGGTAAGAGTGTCCGAGACTCCATGGACAAGAAGTAAGGGCTCCAGAAAATGCACACCACATTCCTTAGGAAGGGAACTCCAAACTCTCCAAGGGAAGAGCGAACCCGGCCAATAAGAAGAAATGGAGGAAAGCTCATGCGATAAAAAGATGATCCCATGCATTACTAGATATCATGATCTTCGGTGGTTTTAAAGTCGGATCGTGTTTTCACTATGTGGTTGGGTGGTTACACATGACGGGATTAATTTTTATTTAATTACTCTCATCAGGAAAAGGTGGTAACAACTGTGACTTTAACAGATTTTATATAAATAGAGGGGAATGTTACACGGACACACAGCTGGCTCCGTTGAGGGTCTTCCCACTCTTAGGAATTTAAACATTGATTATGGGGCTAAAATGGGCTTGAACCATTTCAAAAAGGTACAACATGGTATAAAAGTAGCGTTATGTGAAAAAATGTTGAAGGAAAACTCAAAAAGGTTGTGTGACACTGATCAGTCACACTGATCGGCGACACGCCGATCGTGTCACCTCGCTCAGTGAGACACTGATCGTGTCACACCAATCTTGTCACACTGATCATTTCACACCGATCATGTCACACCGATCATGTCACACCGATCATGTCACACCGATCAGTGAGACCCCAAGTTGTGACACACCGGTCGTGTCCCAGCAATCACTGACACACCGGTCGTGTCCAACCAATCGGTGGCACACTAATCGGTGCCACACCATTCGTTTCACACCGATTAGTCACACACCGATCAGTCGCACACCTCGGTGACACACCGACCGTGTCACACCGATCAGTCTCACAATGATCGGTCACACCTATTGGTGATACACCAATCCTGTCACACCGATCGGTTGCACCGATCAGTGACACACCGATCGGTCACACTGATCAGTGACACACTGATCGTGTCATACCGATTTGTCGCACTGATCGGTGACACACGGATCGTGTCCCACTGATCGGTGACAGGACTATCGTGTCACACGGATCGGTCATACACTGAAATGAAGTCCTACCACTGATACGTCACCCTTAGGATCCAGATTTTAGCAAAGGGATGGACCATGAGGGTCTGGCCCATTACATTAGATACCACTCGAACTATTCTCATCCACTAGAATCTATGATAGACCTGAAGAGGAGGGTGGGGTATGAAAACCCCTCGGGACAAAACACCCCAAACAGCCACACTAAACTCAATGTCCATATCGGCCCGACACACGGTTCTGGGAGTTCCTTCCTCCATGTTCTGATACTATCCACTTTGGGGGGGAACTGACTCACCATCACGGGTTTAATTGCATCCACCTAAATGTGTCTTGGTTAGGGATCAAGTCCTCCCTTCCCCACATATCAGGACTCTCCTTAAAATTCGTATGGCTGGGAACCAAAACACCTCATAAACCAAGAAGGTCAGCATTACATCACAGAAAAATACAAAATGAAATATAACAAAACTCAAAACAGCTCTAGGTATTGGCTGCACATCTTTGCCTCTTGCTCCCAGGTACTCCCCCCGATCCCACCATGCCTCCATAACACACGATCCAAGGGAATGGTCAATCCATGGAGCACCTTCTCCTTATGATTTTCGATTCACACAGGTATTTCCAAAAATGTCACGTCGGCCTCAATGTCCATCTTTCCCCAGTCAAGAACTTGTGAATTGTCATGTAGATACATTCAGAGTTGTGACACATGGAAGACATCATGCATTCTCAGTAGCGGCGGTGGAAGAGCTAGCTGATAAGCCACTTTTTCGATCTGTCATAGTACTTCGAAATGTCCGAAGAACATAGGAGAAAGCTTACTCCCTCTATCGAACCTCTGTTGGCCACGCCGAGGGGAGAACTTTATGAATATGTGGTCCCCAACATCAAACTCCAAGGGTTTCTTCCTATTATCGGCGTATGGCTTCTGTTGGTCCCGAGAAACCTTCATCCTCTCCCATATAAGCTAATCCTTCTCTGTTGTGCTCTGCACCACTTCCAGGACAAGAACACTAGCTTACCCAAACTCAGTCAATCACACAGGTGAGCGACATGGCCTTCTATACAATGATTTTAATGGAGCCATTCCAATTTTACACTGATAACTATTATTTTAGGGAAACTATACCGGAGGCATGGGTCTCACCCATTATCCCCCAGAATCCAGAATGCATGCTCGTAGCATACCCCCCATTATATGGATGGTGCACTCTGTCTGTCCATCTGTATGGGGGTGGAAAGTAGTGCTATGATGTAGCCGGGTGCCCAAAGAATGCTGCAATACTCTCTAGACTTGTGAGGTAAACTATTCATCCCTATCATAGACTATTCACCTCAGAACTCCATGAAACCGTACCACCTCATCCACGTACCTCTCTACTAATGCATCCACTACACCCAACTCCTTGATCGCTAGAAAGTGAGCCGATTTTGTCCACCATTCCACCACTACCTCGATAGCATCACAAAATCCGTGAACCTTGGGTAGTCCAATGACGAAATCCATCGAGATGGATTCCCACTTCCACTCGGGTACATCTAAAGGTTATATCATACTACATAGAACACGAGGTTTAGCCTTCACCTACTGACACACTAGGCACCTGGCCACAAACTCTGCCACCACCCGCTTTACCCAGGGCCACCAAAAATGACTCCTCATACACTGGTACATATTAGAAACTCACAGGGTGCACCGCTAGGGGATAGTTGTGGAACTACCAAAGAAACCTCTCACGCATCGCCTCTGGGACAAACATCTTCCCTTAGAAAAGAATCAGATTCTGACCATCCTCCGACCACACCTCCGGAGCATCGCCTAGGTCAACCAGGTCACACATTAATTCACTCTTTATGTCTCCCCACTGAGACTCCTCCAAATGCAGTAGGAGAGAGGATTGCACTGTCATTTGAAACAGACAACCTCTACCATCATCCTCTCTTACATCCATGTGCAGGGTTGCCAACTCCTCCATCTCCTTCCATGCATTTGCCGACTCTCGAACCACATTATTCCACAACTTCCTGCTCAAGGAATCAGTCACCACATTACCTTTTTCCTGAGGTGTAGGAAATCTCGATGTCATAGTCCTGAAGGAACTCCATCCACCTTCGCTGTCATATGATCAGGTCCCACTGGGAGAAGATATACTTCAAGATTTTTTAATCTATGAAGACCACGAAGCACTCCCAGAAAAGGTAATGCTAGAACAACCCTAGTTCTAACACAACCGCCGCACGTCTAGATCATGGGTGGAATACTTACCCTCATGGGGAAATAACTATCTAGACCCATAAGAGATTATCCATTGTCATTGCATCAGCACACACTAGAGTCCATGAATTAAAGCATCACAGAACACCTCATACTCTACCCCTTCATTTAAAAACATCAGTACCAGTGCACTAACCAACTCCCCTTCAGATATCTGAAGGATGCCTTGCTATGCCCACTCCCCATGAACGACTGGTCCTTCTTGGTCATGGATGAAAAAGGTGTTGTAACTCATGAGATGTTGGGCACGAACATCTTGTAGTAACCTTCCAGACCTAGGAACCTATAAATTTTTGTCACGCTCATGGGTGCTTCCCCAGAAGCAACCACCTCGACCTTTGATTTATCCACCACTATTCCTTTCTTGGAAACCACGTACCCAAGGAAGTGCTCTTATCGCGCCCATAACTTTCACTTAGAGAATTTCCAATAGAGTTGGTGCTGTCGGGGGACATCTAAAACCGTTCCGAGGTGTTTATCGTGATCCTCCTTTGACCTTGAGTAGATCAGGCTGTCGTCAATAAACACAATGACAAACCAATCCAGGTATTCCTGGAAGATGGAGTTCATGAGTCCTATGAACATAGTTGTTGCGTTCGTAACACCGAATGACATGAATACAAACTCAATGTGTCCATACCTACACCTAAAGACAGTCTTTGAGATGTCTCCCTCCTTCACCCTCAACTAATGATATTTAGAACGTAGATTGATCTTAGAGAACCAAACCGCTCCCCTTAGCTAGTCAAAGAGATCGTCTATCCTAGGGAGAGGGTAATGGTTCTTGATTATTACTTGATTCAGTCTCCGGTAGTCTATGCACAACCTATGACCACCATCTGCCTTCGATGAAAAAAAGATAGGAGCACCATATGGTGATGCACTTGGTCAAACAAAACCCTTCTTCATTAGATCGTCAATCTGAATCCTCAACTTGAGAAACTCAGAAGGTGCCATCCGGTAGGGAGCCATAGAAATAAGACGAGAACCATGTTCCAAGTCTATCCCAAACTCAACATCACATCGAGGTGGAAGAGTCTCCACTTCTTCAGGGAAGATGCCCATAAACTCACAGATGATCCATGGTACATCTACCATTTCTATATCCAGTGACTCCACTGATAGTTCAACTAACAAGGAAAGGAGGGGCTCCTCTCATCTGTTGCTTTTTTGGCAACCCCTCTCACCGAGGAAAGTTACACGTCGTCCGCCCAAATCCGAAAACATGATCTTTCCTCAAAAGAAGTCAATGATGACACATACCGAGAACAGCTAGGCAATGCCTTGGATGACATCATATTGTTGTATCTATAACAATAAAAGGTCCCTAATAGACTAATGTGGCCCTATCATTAGTATAAAACCTTGGAAAACATAAACCAAGCCAGTCTAACCTCTGACTGGAATGCTCAGCACAAGCGGTTCTCGAAGTCTCTATGTGTCTAATCCCAAAGCACGGGCTAGACTAGGTGAAAGAAAGGAGTGTGAAGCTATTTTATCAAACAAGGAATATTCAAGAGATCTAAAAAAGCTAATCGTACCTAGAATGACTTCCAGGCTTGCTGGAACTACTGCCTATGCGGCGTGCAACTACCCACACCCAGATCCTCTGGCTCTCGGTTGTCGGCCACCTCCCCGACCACGCCCTATTCAAGGTCCTTGTGGGGAACACTAGGGTCGGCCTCCTCTTTCCAAATCTGGTCATGGAGGGATGGGAGCTTGCTACCCCTGCCCCTACTACTGAAAGGGCCTAGCTAGAAACTGCTGCTGCTGAGGTGGTCGTTGAACCTGCCCACCCCCACTGTACTGCACTCTCTCCGGTCACTAATTCTGAAGGTGCCCATGGCTTCCACAGATGAAGCATCATGGTCCTGGGCCTGAAAGGAAAGTGCAAGGACTAGGAGATCAGAACTAGAACTATTGAGGCATGCTCCCTACTAGTCGATACCTAGAGGTCCCTGATGTTGGAGGCCTACTGCTGATGACCTTCACTTTCATCAATCCCAACTGGATTTCCTCTCATGATACACCTCCTAGCGTGTGCATCCTGTCTACCAATCTAGCCTTCTTCTGGACCTTCAAGTATGTCAGTAAGGTGAAGGGAGTAACAACATACAAAAGAGATGGTCTAAGTGCCTCTTTTAAATTTCTTGCCTAAGACTCCTCATTTGGAATGAGGTTCGGAGAAATGTGGAGGAGATCCTTGAACATGACCCCCAACTCTCTCACTAACATGATCCCATGCTGGAGGGAGAGTAGTTCCAGCCTCTTTTCAGCCTTCATCATGGAAGAGAGGAAATCCGCCCGGAACATCTTCTCGAAGTCTGCCCACGTAACCACGGCCTCCCTCTTCTCCCTAAGATAAAGCATCCACCACTGAAGTGATGTTCCTCGAATTTGGATTACATCCTGGGGAACCTAGTATTCCGTCGTAACCTGGATCAAGCTAAAAGCTATCACTAGCTCCTCCAGCCAGCTCCATGTCTCCATGTCTAAGATGCTACCCTCGTACTTCCCGAGGGTCTACCGCTGAAAGGCACATAGAATCCTCTGCCACTGATCTTCCTCCAACTCTCAGTCAATCCTATATCGATCAGCCAAATCAACCTCTGGGGCCAAAATCTCCCATACTTCCCTTGGTCACCATTCGGGTGCCATAACTGCTAGGAAAACAAAGAATGCCTAATCCCGAGTAGTGTAGAATATTGATTTTAAATTTTCATAGAATTCTTATTCATTTTAAATCCCAAAAATACCCATGAAACACAAGAACACAAGTCATTATAATTCATGTACCTTCCCTAGGGTCTCTACCCGACAATCAGTGTATCCTTACTTGGTTTTTGGTAGGCCCAGAGTCCTTGAATCGGATCACGGGGGGCCCTAAAATCCCATGTCATAACCGCTTTTCCATGGCCTATTCCACGCACAAGGATCACTGAACATTGTTTCCATACCATCCCATGATGTCCTTACTATTCCTAACTCAAGACTCTATCCTATCTATCAACCTCATCCTCTGTTACCATTCTTTCACGACCCAGCTTCACCAAGATGAGAGAAGGAACAACAGGTTGCCAGACCCATCCTTCTTCAAGTTGAAGGAGAGATAATGACTCCAGAGACCCGCCTTCAACAGGTCCCGGAGTGGCGAATAGCACCAAGGGTATAGAATCACACACAATATGGAAGGAATTACCCTTTTTATTTAACAGGATTGGGAGACAAGATAGTAAATCCTAACAAAAACCAAAGTGGAAGTACATGTAAATCCAAATAAACCATTCTCATATAAATGTTCCAAAATTAAATGATACAAATGTAAAAAGAAAACCCCAAAAAGGAAGTACCTAAAGAACTAAAAACAGAAATAGTAACTATCCCTATGTCAAAACTATTACGACCCTGCACGATCCCTGAAGTCCTCCTGGAAACCTGAAAACAGTTTTATATACATAGGGTGAGCATACAAGTATACTCAGTAGGGAAAACCAAAATCTCCCATGCACACTTGGGGAGGCATTCTAATGCCCTGTGAGAAACGATATATCCAAAACACCTAGCAAGGAAAACATCACACCCAAGCCTCACTAAGGAATTCTCCCCAAATAATGCATGTCAAGAAATATAATAGTAAAAACACATCCATGTTTGTGTACCCCGCACCACTTCCCGAAAGTTTATTGAAGAAATCTTATGCAGTAGACCTCTCCCGCCATTCTCACCGCAGTCCCACTTCCACACCCCGCCCGCACACACCTGGCCCACAACCACACTTCCCACCCTCAAACACCTAGGCCACAATAAACCACGCGTAACCACGCCCGCAAATACTTGGTCCAGAACAATTACTGCCACACCCAAAGACACTGGGCATCATCCCGAAGACACTTGGGAAACAACCTGCCCGCACACACCTGGGAAACCACCACAACCACCCTTCCTGAAGAATATTGGGTTAAAAAGGACCTCAATCCATCATAGCCTGCCTGATGAGTCTTGGGATATTCGTTAAAGGGATTAGAAAAAGAGATAATAACCATCCACTCATAGGAGTATTTGGGAAAACACCCTCCCCCATGAAATGGGGGTGTTCGACACTAGGTTCACAACTTGGGTGGGTCACGAATAAGAAACATAATAAATACAGTTATATATTATATATAACAAGAACTAATCCCAACCTAGGAGTTCCAAAAGCAATGTAACCACAATCACCCTCATTATTATTCATTCATAAGAAGCACCGAACCCACAACCATGTCACCACTCATCCCAGAAAACAATTCCCCATTGACCCAATTATTTTTTTCATGTTCATGTGATCCAATTTAATTAAATTCTACACTACTGGGAAACTAATATGAATAACCACAATGTAGAGAAAGAGAAATATCCAAACAAAAATTTAAGCATTCACACCCTGTTCTCTTGTAAAGTCACAACAATAACAAAGGGATATGTGAGATCCCTAAAAGTAATGGAACCAAACCAAGCCTTGAGATATAGCCCCACACGGCTTCAGATTCACAACCAAAAACCGTTCCACAATAGAGGATCCCATCCCCATCCACATCACCCCGTATGAATCAAGAAGAACAACACACCTACTACCAAAATAGAGTAGGGAAACTTCCAGATTCAAGCACATCAGTCATTAGGTTCTTATTTCTGTGGGTTAACCGGGGGACCATTCTTTCTGTTGGATAACCTGGGGGGTGAAACACAAGGATTGATGTTCACTGGGAATCTATATATCCAAACGAGTTTATGTTATTAACCGATCTCCATGTTACAGTAATTGAATCAGGTAAATATCCGGAAGCACATAGGTTTATTAGTGAAAAAGTAAAACCCACCAACGACCATGATTTTCAGTGGGTATGAGCTCGTATAATTCACACCACATAATTAAGATTAATTAATACAACAGAAACACTGATCTCACCCCCACAATTATTTAATGGCCTATTAATTATCTTCATTTAATGATTTGTCGCATCCATACTCCTAGAAATAATATCATACCTAACCCGCATGATACACAGTAAGAGTGAAGAAGGAAAAACCCTACCCAGATGATAAACGATCGATGTTTCTCTCGATGAATTATGAGATAGGGATGAAAAAAATTTAGGGGAGGAGCATCTAATACTCCAAGGATGAGCAGTAAGGGCTCCAGAAAATTCACACAACTCGCCTTGGGAAGGGAACTCCAAATTCTCCACGAGAAGCACGAACTCGGCCAAGAAGAAGAAAAGGATGAAATCTAGTTCTATAAAAAGATGAGCCTGGGTGTTTCTGGATATCATGATCTTCACCGGTTTTAAAGGTGGTTCATGGTTTCACCAGGTGGTTGGGTGGTTACACACGACGAGATTAATTGTTTTTTAATAACTCTCATCCGGAAAATGTGGAAATAGATATGACCTTAATGGATTGTATATAAACAGAGGGGAACATTACATGGACAAACATTTGGGTCTGTGGAGGGTCACCCCACTCTTAGGATATTAAAAACTGATTATGGGACTAAAATTGGCCTGGAACCACTTCAAAAATGTAAAAAGGGAATAAAAGTAGTGTTATAAGAAAAAATGCAGAAGAAAAACTCAAATAGGTTGTGTGACACCAATCATGTCGCACTGATCGGTGACACGCCAACCGTGTCACACCGATTCGTGAGACACTGATCGGTGAAACACCGATCATGTCCCATAGACCGGGTCACACCGATCGTGTCACACCGATCGTGTCACACCGATCATGTCCCACCGATCGGTGACACACCGTTTGTGTCACACTGATTGGTCGCACACCAATCGGTCGCACCGATCTGTGACCCACCCATCGGTCACACACCGATCGGTCACACCGATCAGTGACAAACCGATCGTGTCACACCGATCGGTCGCACCAATCGGTGACACCCCAATCCTGTCACTCTGATCGTTTCATGCTGATTGGTCGTACACCGAAATGATGTCCTACCACCAAGACGTCACCCTTAGGATCCAAATTTTGGGAATGGTATGTACCATAAGGGTCTAGGCCATTACAGTCTCCATGTGAACTATTGGTGGGTTACTATAAGGATGAATATCATAGAACATGTATCAATGTTTTTTCTATGTTAACATGAAAATGTTGAAATGAAAAGCTCGAAGTGGATGATGCAACCATTACCCATTCCATCATAGATGTGGGAAATAATAACCATGGAAATTTTCACTGTTATTCCAAATAAATCAAGCGAAAACAATTCAATATGGGCTATGGTGGATTATCTTAAAAACACTTCACACTATATAGAAATATGAGAGGACATAAAACATGATTACCTTGTAAGGATATACATTTGAGTGGAAATGAGATGGCATAGAACACCACTATTGATTATATCTAACTCAGATATGATATTTACCACCATGTTCTACAAGAGAATAAGACATGTTATAAATACTGAGTATAACATAAATATTTCATTTCACCATGAAAATATTTTCTAATTTCAATATACAAATAAACCACTAGATGACATATTGAGAGCAGTCTCTTTGGACTTCAAAGTCATATGGTATAACCTTCTTCCTATGGTCAATTTCATGCATAATAATATTTTCCACTAGTACATACAAATTGGTCCATATAACAACCTTTATGGGAAGAGATATAGAATACCATCCTGCTATGATGAACATTGTGAATACATGATTTTGGTTCCTAAAATGGTTGTGGAGATGCAAGAAAAGGTCAATACCATTCAACAACACATCAAGTCCACTCTAAGTTGAAAGAAGAGATATACTAGCCACTATTAAAGTTAATAAGAGAATGAGGACATGGACAGTGTAATTATCCAATAATCTTTATGGATTCTAATCATGATGATTTGTATGAATTGTAAGCTAATCCACATTTACATTGACCATTTTAATATTCTCAATCTCAGTGGAGTTGTGGATTGTCAACCAGCACTCCCACAAACAATTTCTCATGTTCATAATTTATTACATGAATCTAATATGAATATGAATATTTAGATACATGACATGATGTGAATCCAATGTTGGTATAGTTGGAATATAATTTTTTTTATGAGGAATAGCTGACAACCTTCATGGACCAAATATATAATGTTCTACAAAATACGAAATCCCACCGAGTCAAAGTGCTATCGAGGAGGCTCATGTATGAATTGGAAACCTTGGAATCAGAGTTACCCATGAATTATAAGTACCCTAATTTGTTTTAACCATATAATAAAATATTATATTTCATGGTTGAAATTATTTATGTTTTGAAGAGTGTAAAAACCTGAGTTCTTTAAAACAAAATAAATCCCAGATAACGTATGCAACATGAAACACCAAGAATAAATGAACCATGATTATTTATTAATATTATGAACTAGACATATAATTAAAATGCATGAATATTAATAAATAATATATGAAATATATTTAAATATTCGAATCAATATAAATTTATCGATAATTTCATTGTAAATAAGCACTAAAATATTATTAATGATATTTTATTGTACAGAAATACTTTTCCATCATAAGTGATTTTTTTTCAATATTTGAGAAAAAAATATAATTAATTTAATGAGATTTTAGAAATATTATTTTATAAAATTAAAATTATTTTTGAAATCCACATATCAAAAGGAACTTCAGAATCTTTTTAGGACTTTTATGAAATGTATTATTTTTCATGAATTAGTGAAAAATTGGATATTTCGTATACAATTATTTATTTTTATTAAATAACGAAACATAAATTTTGATTTATTTATTTTTTTGATATTTCATTAATGTTAATACTAAAAATTTTATTTATAATAATATAATTAATTTCATTTTAAAAATTATTTTTCATAATTTAAATAAATTATTATATTTTTCTTAAAATTGCATTTTTATGTCGACTTTTTTATGTACATAATGTATATCATATTTAATATATTAAAATTACTACTAGTAATATATTATTTAAATGAATAGTGTAGATTATAAAAATATTAATATTAATTAAAATTCATGTAATGATTATTATTATTAATATAATTCAATTTATATCATCCTCTACTTGAAAAAAAAAATCTCAAAATACTGTTTTGCGACAGTTTTTGCATGTATAATTTGAAAATAAACTTTCACGAATATTTGAATTTAATTTGATGAAATGTATCAAATATTTTTATAAATAAAAATTAATACATATAATAATGTGAATATAATTTTTGGCCTTAATTAATAATTAAAAATTCATGATAACTAATACCACTATAAATGTTAAAATCGGTTCAATGGGGGGTAAAACTAACGAGGTAATGAAAGAAACCTGTTTATTTTTGAATGGTGGTTATTTTTCATGAACATATAACCAATAAAATAAATTAATTATTAATTATAGGAACATATTTTCAGTGGGAAATCCAATTGTTGAATAGTTTTGGGTATTTAAAGAAATTCCTTCCCCTCCCACTTTTAAAAAGAAACCTCTTCTCCAATCATTTGAAAACTACACGATCCATTGGGTTTGGACAATCCCGAAAAAATAAATTCGAAAAATCCATACCAATGTCCTATAGAAAATATTTTTATCATAAAACCAATATATGATGGATTTAGGTATAATACTAATGAGGATGTTCGAGGAATATGTATCATTCTTAAAGAAGTATCTTTATTTAATTTATTCATCCCCATTTTTAAAATAATAGTTAATAATTATGATAAAATAAAATCATTATATCCCTTATAATAATTCTTAATTTCAATATCATAAAATAAATTCACATCCACTACTATAAAATTGGAAAATAAACCACATTTCTAGTAAAAAAGGCATATTACCTCATGAAATGATGTAATTCATTTTATATAAACATTTCTCAAGGATATTATCTCTAATTAATTTTGTGATAAAAAATGATATTCATGAAATTTTATTAATTATTAAAAATTAACATATCATATACCTTCTTACCATACAACCCATTGAATTATGATAAGGTAGTTCAAGTGTACGATGGACTACAACATAGTAAAGCAATTTAATTTGTTTTTTATGACCATGTCACATGGATGGTATATGAAATTTTATTTAAAGAGCTAGTAATATATTTGTAAAATTATAAAAATTATGTATAAATTAAATAACACATTCCTCCATTCCCTTATAATCATTGAATAATTGAAATGTTATATATGCGTATTTAAGACCTACAATCTCCATTATTTTCATGATGTTCATTTTTCACGACCATATTTCAGGTATATTTGTAAAATACAATTTTTTAATAAAAAATATAGTTAACTCATTAATATTATTATTGAGATGACGAAATAATTATCTCTTTGACCATAGTTAACATTCCATGGTGATTTTGTACATATTATCAAAAACAAGATTAAGACATCCGACTTGAATCTAAATTATTATGAAATTTAATATAATATTATAATTAATAAAATAATATGAAAAAAAATCAATAAAAATATTATTAAATAGAAAATATTTAACAAAATTTTATTATTTTTGATGATAAATAATACCCATGAAGAATCGATCTCTCGTTAAGGGATCTCTCTAAAAATAGTATTTTATATGCTATGAAAAAATCTCTATCAATACCACATTATATCTCTATATAAAGTTATGAAATGATTCCAAATTGTGTTTATATATCTCAAAAAAAATAACTTGATTATTATATTTTCATTGTATAATACATTTGATATGTTCTTTTCTCAAATATATTAATTATTAAATTTTTATTGATTATTTTATGTTGTAAGATTATTCCTCCCATTTTCATTCCATGAGATGTTATTTAGGCCCATCTTATGAGTGATTTCATTTATCTGGAGGAATTAAAAGATAAATATTTTATAATGGGTTTCCCTCTATATCTCCCCAATTCATTGGTTAAATATTTATTTCCAAGAGGTGTTTTTTATTGGACAAGGAAGTAAATTGAATATATTTTTGGATGTTGTCCACTATTTGATATGGTCTAGGAAGTTAGCCATGAATAGTTTGAATGTCATGTAATAAGTTTATTCATATTTCCTACGATTAAATTATCCTATTTTACCATGTTTTTTATTATATGGTTAGATGATATTACACAAGTGGCTTATCTTGTAAGATATCATGTTATAAATTTGACTCCCTAATTATGTTTAATTATCATGTTTTTCCATTAGTAGGATTTTTTATCTAACCCCATTCTTTGATATATACCCCATGTTATGAAAAAAAATTTTTGAATCATAAATGAACTTATAATAATATTATTCTGAATAAAATTATGATTTCATGTTTTATATCCCTTTTTATATATTATTATCCTAGTATTTTAGAGAGACAAGACCTTATGATCATTGACATTAAATTAATGGATGATTTTTTAAAACCATGTGATAAAATAAACAAATAGATTGGTTCACTATGGAAATATATACATCATCACCATCCCACACATATATTTTTTATCTCCATGAAGAAACTATTTTTATATGTTAATTCCACAAAACAATAATAATTGAGATTATTTTTAAAGGACTTTTCCAAAATAGAATTTATAATATCTGATTTTGGATAAAAATTCCTTACCTTCTGGATTATCATATTTTAATTTATTCAACATTAAAAATATATCCATGAAAATATTTTACATCACATAACATTGAAATTAATGTCTTTATTACTCTTAAAAAATAATATATGTAGTTATCCACACACCCTTAAAATGTATGTATCACCATAGGCTTGGAAGAATTCTAATTATTCTCCCTATTTTACAATAAATTTCATTTAATCGTGATATATTTTAAAGGCCACATTGTTGGATAAGTGTTGTTGTGACAAATAATTTGAAACATAATGGAAACAAGATGAGGCTTGACTCTCAAATATAATTCTATAAAATTCCAGTGAAATTATGTAAAATTCAACACTAAACCGCCCAAAAAAATTCAACACCACACTACTGTTTGTGGATAAGGCCCATGAGTGAAATAATAATTTCAATGAATGATTTCATATTTACTCTCTGCTTTTATTTTTTTATATTATTTTATTATCACATAGTATAAAATTACTAGTGAGTAAAATGAATAATTGATAATTAATTCCAATTAATTTTTTTACTATGGGAAGGTAATAAACAAATAATATTGAAAATTTTAATCACATATCTATTTTTTCATATATTTTCATCATTTTATTTATTTTTAAGAGAATAGGAATAGACTAATTAAACAAAACCAACAATGATGACTCATACTATTTATATTTATATTTTTATGAATTATTCGAAACACATATTAAATTACATTAGATTGTTATCATTCTTACTAAATTAAGAATAAATAACCTTCCCCCACAACCAAACATGAAATATTATTGAAATTATATTGTGAGTGAAGGTTTTTATAGATAGTTGGCTTATACTATGTCATAAACCAATCAGGATGATGAAGTATTTATAAGTTTTTAATAACAATTATGTATAATAGAAGATATCAAGATAAAAAATATGGTCATCTCATTGCATATCTCAATCAAATTAAAAAATATTCATGAATCAAAAAAAATTTAAAATTAAATAATCACAAGTTATAGATCCCTCGCAAGTCCCATGTTCCTATTATGAAAATTTTTGATCTTGGAAGAAAATACATAATGGTTTTAGAATAATTCATAGTATTTGTAAAATAATATAGTTTAGTTCCCATAGATAATAATTTGAAAAAAATAAAACACATAAAAAATTTTACCAGTGAAATTGAGAAATAAACTTCCATATCAATAATAATTTAAAAGTATTTTTTTAAATCAAGGAAACATTTACTTTTTTAAATAATGAATGAAAAATGGTAATGTATATTAATTTAATATCATAGTATCTATAAAATAAAAAAATGAAAACAAATAAAAAACTCCTCAACTGTAACATCTCTCCCCTCACCATTTGATTTTGAAGAGGTGCAATGTGATACTTGCCATAGGTGACATCCCGATGACACCAAAGGATAGAAATAAAGGAAAATGGGTTAAATAAAATTGGTGGATGATATTTATTTTTGAAAATAAAACTACTATAACATATAATCATAAAACAATGGCCACTATAAAATGAATGACAACAATGTACTTAAACTAAAATTAAACCAACCAAAATGAAAAAAACAAAAACCATATAAGAGCACAGATAAAAAAAACCCAAAATAACAATCCATATAAAACCAATACGTTACTCAAAAATTCCCAACATGTTACAATATCCATATTTGCAGTCCAATGAATAGAATCATGAAGAATAACTAAATAAGTGTGATACTTTTCTTTTACCAGTGTCTTGATATACAATATCTGAACCCACACAAAAGATCACAAGAAGGTGGTGAGTATAAATGTCCTTAGGATTTAACCAAATGAATCCCCTACTCACGCTACTAGGATAGAAAAAGTTATCACTTTTCTTTAAAACAATTTTTATAAAAAATATTAAAAAAATATCTCAATACAGAAGCAATTTCCAAACATAATCCATATTCTTAACTAAAAAAAATTTCCTCTGAATTAATCAAAAAACTATTTATACCATTTCCTCAAATACATTTTTTTAAACCCATTCCATTCCAAAAAAATACGCACACATTAGATCTTAGAGTTATCATTGATGGTGAAAATTCATGTTCAAACTCTATTTCTTTGATGGTGGTACTTCATAACCATTATCCATCCCATTAAACTCATTTCGAATAATTTATGCCAAAAACCATGAAAGATCATGTTTTTGGAAACCTTTTCAACAATATAATCTCCATATATAAAACAATTTTAAATGAATTTTTCGTGAATTAAAAGAAAAAATCCATTTTTCAAATCATTATTTTAAAATAATTTAACTGATTTCACATTCCACCAAAATAGCCAATTTTACAGAATGTCCCAAACCATCACTAATGAGGTCTTAAAATAAGATTTTCTAAAAAAATCACAATAAAAATAAAACAATTCATTAAATTTTAAAACAGTCCTACATGTTATAATAAGAGGAGTCTAATGTGAATCCACTTACCCTTCAAACATAAGTAAAAATGAGGAATGCACTAACAACATCAATAACATGTATTAGGTTATCTAAAGCCCACATTATATCATATTCCCATTACACAAAATAACCATATATCATCATGATTGTCATAAAAACATGGATCTATCCACCAATGGATTATATCCATCAATTCAAGAGAAGTATGAAGAAGAATAAATCTACGGGAACACACAAAGAATGAGAAATTACCAAATAATATGTAATATAATGAACAAATATTCCCCAAAAAACAACTCATTGATCAAGGGGAAAGGTATACACAACTTCAAGATGGAGATTATTTTGTGTTAGGGTAAGATTAAAGGAGAAATATTTGTTTTGGATGTTATTAAGATAATATAAAAGAAACAAAAATCTAATTTTTTACATTGAATGGTTTAGGATGACTGTTAATAATGTTGTGTGAAAACCTTGCAATATCCACTACCTCTAAACACATATGGAATAATTGGAGTACATGGTTTTACAAACAATCTACCAACCACGCAAATCACCACAATTTGGTATCACCTAGGTGGTCGCACAGTTTGGAAAACCTGGGTTCTAACCATAGTCCTACCTAGTGACCTGTATTTCTCCTTTCATAGTTCCCTAGAGGTGTTTCATGGTTTATAATAACCATTATCAAAATGGGAACCACTATGAAAGCCCTAAAAACAAGATATAACTCCACAAACTCATCGTAACCCTATCCTAATTAAATTATATTTTTTAAATACATAAATAAAGGGTTAGTTATTAGAAACTATGGGTGATACATGGTCCCCTCCATTTGTATTTTCATCCTTGGAATGTTTAAACCAAAAATTTTCAAGAAATAGTGTGGTCAATTTCTCAACTATTTCATCCCCGTGTTCCCAAATTTCTTCCTAAATCTGACCTTGTTTCCAAAAAAACCCACACTAGACCTATTATTTTCACATGTAAGGGATTATATTTCCCACTATGAATCAGCATTGGCACATAGACCAATGTAGCATCTGAATATTATTCAAATTCCTCCCATTAAATCACATTCTCAAGATCAGTTTGATACTTATTCAACTAAGATAAATGAAAAAAATTATGCACTGATCAAACCATGGTATAAATACAATCGATATTACACCTCCCTAACCATTCAAGTATCTCAAAATATAATATGTATAGAGGAAATAAATTTCAATTATTCCCAAAATAAGGACACCCAAGCCTTGGAGAGATTATTAAGAACATATTATCACTCACCTCAAATGACAACTATCATCGATGATTATATTTATATATATTCTAATGACTCTGAATAGTCTTTAACCTTTCCTCATAAACTATTGTTTTTTCATTTTCTCATATACAAAGCGTTGTATAACCAATAAAGACTCGCGTATTTCCTCCAAATAAATTTTAAAATTAAAATGATTCCCATATAATTATTCAATTGGAGCCTTATGTATCATTGGAAGATATCTATAATTATAAGATAACTCCACTAATGGTAATTTATCCTCCAACGTTGCACATAAATTCATTACATAATAAATAATAATCTCTTCCATCATTTTTATTTCTAATTCCTATTTTCCATCCATATCAGGATGATACATCGTACACATTGTTGGATGAGTTACATGAGATTTCTATAATAATTTCCAAAAAAAAGACGTAAACCTATGGTCTTTCACTAATACTATTTAAACCGGTACTCCCATAATCTTTAAAAATAACCATATATATTTTTTAAACATGTACTACACTATATTAGATTCATGAATATTGATGAAGTGGGTTTACATTATGATTTGATCAAATACATCCCATATCGAATATCATTTTCAGACTGTCCTTGGGAGAGCTGTCATAAAATACAAGGCTATTTCCTCCCATTTTAAAATACGAATGGGTAATGACTACATCGTTCCCCCTAAATACTATTGGTCTTCCTTAACCTAATTACAGGTGATTATTTTCATAACAAAATCAACTAATTTTTTTATGACAACTCACTAATTATTTTTTATTTCAATGACTTATACTTCATTTTTATTACAAGATGAATAACCTATCTTCTGTGGTGGTATACATGAAGAAGTCATTCTTGATATGGAATATATACTACCATCAAACATCTGAAACATAGAACTATACACCCAATCAAATTCTATCCCAAAATGGTCTCCACAACTTTGAGTTTTGACCTCATAAACTGACATTTAGAATAAGATTTCCAGGACTCTGTAACTTGATGAACTAGATTAAGAATAATTAATTCTAGGAAAGAATCATTTACAAAACCTATGTCTTCAAAATCCATGTTCATGTTATATATCATTTATATTAACTTCCATTTGTTTGAGGTCTCATTTTTCACCATACCATATGAATTTTTACTTAATGTATCAACCAAAAAATTACCTTTTCCTAATGTATACGTCAAGGAATAATCCAAAATTTGAAGATACTAAATTAATATTCTCGGTCTCAAGTTAAAATTTCATTTTGGTGAATTTTTTTTAAATATCTTATGATTGGTAAACACCTTAAATTTCACACTAATGTAGTAATGAAACAATGTCTTCAATACATGAATAATAATGACTAATTCCAAATTTTTTGTTTCATATTTCATTCCCTGAAGCCATAACTGCCATGATCCATAAGTGACTACATGATATCCTTACATGGGAACACTTCCCACCAAAAATCATAAATGTACACAATACACCACATAACCATACCCTGATTATGTAAATATCAAGGTCTATAATGATGTTAGGTGAACTTTATGTAATTGGAAAGTATTCTTACATTCATTGTTCTATTGGACTGAAATTTTTTTATTTTTAATTGATATCATTTGTGATTATAGTCCTGAAAAGTCACAATAAATTTCTATAATAACAAGCTAAGATAGGGAACTATATATCTCAAAGAAATTATTTTGAGGAATCCAAGTGATAACAACCTCACTTTTTTTGGATCCACAGAAAAACGATTTTCATTGATAAGATGTCCTTGGAAATGTACATATTATATCCAAAAATATCACTTTCAATTTTTTCCATAATGCTGATGATCCCTATGATACCAAACCTTTCCTCCAAGTATTTATCATTCTCATATATTATACATGAATACACAAACATGCCTCTCCTAAACACCACTGAAAAAAATGTAGATACCTCTAAAATTTCCAATTCATCAACTCTATAACTAATCATGGTGTATTTGTAAATCATAATGGAATAAAAACAAACTCATAATGAACATATCAGATTCTGAAAGCTATCTATGAAATATACTTCTTCTAGATCCATAATTGGTGTTATGGTGGACAGAAGTAAATTTTAGAAAAATACATGGATCCCATCAAATTATCAAATATATCTTCAATATGTGAAAGTTCATACTGATCCCTTATCATAACATGGTTAAAATTTTGATAATCCATAAACAATTAAAAATTTCATTTTTCTACAAACAAAAATGGTTTCTTCCCATGGAGACGTACAAGTTTGAATAAAACCTCACATTCCATATCTTCTAATAAAACATTAAATTCCATTGATTATATTGATTTAATCTGATAATATGGAAGGAAAATAGGATTGGTCCATGAGAGGATATCAATAAAAAATAATCTTCTCTTATGGGTGGACACCCTGAGAAATGTTTAGGAAAAAATCATGAAAATGATAAAAATTTCTTGGAACACCACTATCCCCCATCACATCCATCGATGAAAAAGTAAAATCTTCCAACTTTTATGATATAGTTCTAAATTCTGGGGCCAATGAGCTCTTGAAAACTACCATTACATTTCAGTCTCCTCTAAATAGAGGCACTACAACATCATTTATCATAACTGAAACCAATAAAGTGTCACAGTCAATGTGATATTTAAACATTTTCAACCAATCTAAAACCTTGATTATTTTAAATAAATCCATATCAAGCACCAAGAATACTAACCCAATTAAAATCCATTACTTGTTTATGAATATTCACTGAATATAAAGGATAAAAAAGACTCTTTGAACAAGAAGTGAATTCTTGTTTCATGAAATGAGTAACCATCAAAATATTTAAATCTATAAGTTCTATAGCATGAGAAGAAATAAATGAATGGTATGTGCTAGTATCAAATATTATTTACACAAGGTAATAATTTAAAATAATCATAAATATCATTATAAAAAATCTATATTAATCAACCTCAATCACATATTCATTTCCAAAAAATATCAGACCCACCACACATTTCTCTTTAAACCATTTCTGACAATTCCATTGCTGAGGAGTCATGGTATTCATAAATTTACATTGTCTAGACTAGTTATTCAGAAGACAAAAATTATGATTCCTTTTTCCCATTGAAGAATAAAATGATTGTCAAACATGAAATGTGACTCTAGCATGTGACATTGGAGAAATACAAGAAAGCATCCAAGATGCCTCATCTTGTTGCAAATTGCAGCATGTTGTTGGTGGATTATTACATTATTTCTTGATATGGTCGAAACAACCACACTGAAAACATCCATGATTACTCATTTGTTTAGGAGAATGATTAACTGATATATATATCTAATTTTGAGTCCTGAAACTACCTTAGAAATAGGTTTCCCTCATCTACTTATTCCCATAATTAGAGTTCCCACCATTTCCTATAAAAATGAACATGCTTCCTCTACCCATATTTTCTGAGATGTCTTTTTCTGTAACATCGTGAGATTTTATGAAATATAATTTTTTTAAATATATTTATATTCATTGATATCTTTAATTACATGAAATTAATAGTTTAGACTAAATTATACAAAAAACTGATTTTATCTTTCAATATACATAACATTGAGTTTCTTTTATAACTTCTGTTACATACATGATTGAGTATTACTATACAATAATATTCTATGGATTTTATTATTTGATGTAGAATTATCAAATGACTGTTATATTGGTGCATGAGAATAATAATAACAATTTTTAATTTTAACAACGTTTTAAAATGTTTTTACAATCATCAAATAGATTTTTCATTCATAACAAAATAACAAAATACAGTTTTTTGTTTAAAAATTGTATTTCCCTAAAATCAATTTCATCACCTTTTACTGGAAAATGCACTTTGAATATTATTTTCTGAATTTTTAAAAATTTTAATATGAAAAAATACTTTTTTTTGAAAATCATAATATTAAATTTAGTTTTTTTTTGAATTTTTTGTATTTTTAGGAGAATATTTATTTTTGATGAACACTTTAAAACAATGCATTTTTATTAAAAACACCACTTTTTTAATTTGTTTATATAGTTAAATAATATTTTTAATTTGAATTTAATGTATAATTAGTTCAATAGTAATCATATAAATCCAATTTAGGTATATGGTTTCAATTTATCATTAAAATTTTATAAAAAAACATTTAAATCTTTGAAAATTTTCTCTTTAAAAGCCTGTTGTCTCACAAAATTTATAGGATTAATTTTAAATTATTTTTAGCCACTTCTATAAATTGAATTTGGAAAATTAGATATATGTAGTTAGAATCAATATGAAATTTTTGGTCTAATATGGTCAACATAATTTTTTGAACAAAAATATTAGTGAAAGTAATTACATTTAATTACAATGACGAAGTTAAAAACAAGCTTACATAATTGTTAAAAATAGATTATAAGGTGTATAAATGACCAAATACATGTTAAATGCCCAATAAAATGAAATATTTATACCCTAATCACCTTAATTTATATTTTTATCTGTTTTAGTATACTATTCTATAAATTTTAGCTATATAATACCTAAATTTATGATAAAGACAAAAAAGATGTTCTATACCTTTAACAATTATATAGACTTGGAAGTGGGAATATGCTATATAGGATTTGTTATAAATATTATTTTGGAAAATAAATGAATTTTTATTATCATAATAAATTATATCTTTTTTTATATATGATTTAATGACATTAAATTCTTAGGAAACGACAACACATAGATTATTTTGTTAATAATAAAATAAAAGTGAATTTTATTTTATTTAATGATTTAAAATTAATAAATATATTATATTCGTACAAGTGATTTATATATGTTAATAAATATGAAATATGAAACAGTTATTTGAAAATTTATAATTTTTAATGAACATATTAATGAATAAATAGTAAAAATTATGTTTTAACAATTTAGGTTAATACAGTGTTTTAGCATATTACAAGAGTTTATGTTAAAATTAATATTCAAAACATATAAAATTTTCATTTTATGAATTACATGTCATATTTTATAAATATTGTGTCTAAATAATATTATAATTCTCACTTAATTTATTTTAAATGGATTAATTACATATTTTATAAAACTAGTTAACAAAAAGATAAACCAAAAAAATAAATAATTAAGGAAACATAAAAACTAATTGAAAATTTTTTAAATAATGATTCTATTTTTTGTTTTTTGTGAATTTATTTTGGTAAAAATTCCATTTCAATAATTTTTTCCTTTTTTAAGAACATGTGGTAAGCGAGACCTTCAATTAGTTTTTACATTTTGGTTTTTACAAGAAGTCCACTCCCTCACCAAAATTAAAATACAATTACCCTCCCTATATCCTCACACCGGTGAAGACCTTTTGGATCATATAGAATAGGGGAATATTCGTTTCCAAAATCCCTTCTATCAGCCTAGAAGCATCAATTCTGGAATAAATCAATCCCAGTGAGTCCCTTTGTCTAATACAAAATGAAGTACCCAAAAAAAGAGTTAGCATTCCTTATTGATCATTTTGATTAAATTTACTCTAAAAACACAAAAACTATTATTATCCATATTTATATAATAACATAAGTATACTAAATATGCTGATATATTGTTAGGTAAAATTTTCTAACTATTTATACAAACACTTCCATAAAAAAGGTAATAAATTACCATTCATATATGACAAAATATCTCCTCATAAAATGAGTTCCTTTTTTATATTACCACATATCATGTTTGAGAATTACGATTAACACCAATTTTTTAAAATATATATGCTATATTTATGTATTATTACCACTTATGTTATTTTTATATAAAACATACATTTATTATTTTCCTTTTCAGTAAATTTGATAACATTGTTTCTGGATGTGAGCACTACATGTTCCTCAAAGTGATGTGATGTGATCAGGCATTACATTTAATGTTTTAGGGATTGGTTTAATAATAATATGAGACATAAAAAACATATTTATGATATTAATTTCATAATTAACACTCTATAAATGCAACATATCATTTTATTTATTATTATTTCACAAAATTAAAAAGTAATAACGTCGTTTGTGGACGTGTGGACTATTGACTCCTAGACGCATTTAGATTCCTTTTATATAAAAATAATTATATATATTTATATATAATTATATATTTTGGTATATATTATTTAATTAAAATTATTTAAAGGTAAATGTATCTAACCTTCATTCCAAAATTATTACAAAAAATGGGAACGTTCCCCATGCGTACGTATCACCTACCACCTCCATGATTATAACACTACTCCGTTGTTAATAAATAGATTCCACGAATGGTTTTAAAAGTTTTATTGATGTATATATAAGATAAATATTTTTTATTATTATTCAGAATATATTTATATAATTTCATCACTGACCATAGTCAACCTATCAATATTTTTTGGGAGATAGAAGTCGAAAATGATCAAAACATCTGAAGTAAACATTATTAATTATGTAATTGAATATATTTTTATTATATGTAAAATAAAATTAATTATGAACTTACAAAAGATTATAAACAAATTATATAACTATTATAATATTTTTATTTAGTAATATAGGGAATAATAATGAAAAATCTTTCTCAAGGTAAGGGATTCTTGTCTAAAATTTACATTCATGTGGCATATGTCATAATCACACCTTATTTATTTGGTATAGTGTATGTAATAAAACAATTGATTTATTTTATTATGAATTATTTTATATTCATGGGGTATAAATATATCATTTTATTATTATTACATATTGGGATTTTTATTTAGATGTTACAATAGTATTTAAATTATTTCAAGTCTTAATTTTATTTCTACGAGGCTTATTCCATATTAACTACATGTTTTTTTTGTGGTGTATCTACATACCATGATTGTATTTGATTATTATTATCCCAAAATATATGAGTATTTACACATCCATTTTACTAACTCTATTTCATCTGGGTTTTTGATTCGAGGTTACCAAATTGGTAATTGGCTTTTGTCAAAATTTTCATTCAATAAGATTTTGGTTATGTTATACAACTATATTCATTTAAAATGTGAATGGACTTATTCTTTGATATGATTTATCAAAAATATCACTTTTATCATAAAATTATATTTTCATTTACTATTATTCCATCATAAAGCTTATAATTCAATGGTTCCAATGTGCTATGGGACACTTTGGAATATTTGATTATTATTGTACTCGTATATATTTTAATTTTATTTTAATGGAATATAAATTCCGTAATGTCAACAAACATTGTTGTTACTTATCCTACACTAAGAATATTTTATATTGAAAATATCCTATATCTTTATCTAGATGGATTAAATTTGTTTCTAAAATGATCTTATTGAACCCATTTATTTTTCAGGGTTTAATTAAAATCTAAAGAGATTGTTTTGGAACCCAATTCAATTTCATGTGATTATCTTGTATTAAAAATATTTTTAATGAACAAATTTATTTTACCTGGGTTAATCATGTTTTGGTGAGATTTTTATGGAAGACAATTCTTTCTACAGGCTGACTATGGAATCACACCCTTATTCACTCTTATTCTCATTGGTGACGTATAATTATTAAGCCTTTTATTTACCCTTAATGAGAATATGAGATCACACTACTTTTATTTATTTTTCACCTATTTTTAAATAATGTTTTTTAAAAATTAATGACTATAAATTATTTAAAAATGATACTTTTGATGAACTGTTGTAAAATAAAAAAATCTGGGATAATTGGGAGAAACATTAATTTGAAAACATATGGGTCCCAATTGATAAGAGTTGTTTATGTATGATTTGTTCATAATATTATAAATATATAATCATAAAATTTTTATTGTTTTTACATGATATAAGTTTTATTTTTAACATCATATGGTTTATATGAATAATTTAGGCCACAATTATCGAAATCAACGTAGGAAATTTAAAGTTATGGATTTTAGTACATTGTCTTGGAGTGTGGTCAATCAGTTTTTATAATTAGTATAAAATTTCAGTATAGATAACATTTGAGATTATTATTTTTTATTTTGAGGATATCTTAAGAATTATAGATAATGTCACAGGTTTATAAGAATATATATGGTCATATGATCAATGTATTAGACACCCATTTATGTTTTGATTCGATGGGATCCTAAAGTGTTTTTGGATATGTTTTTTTGGGATGAGGTTTTTTTAACCCCAAGGATCAAAATGAATAGTTTTTGGTGTGTAAATAGTTTCCATTTTTAAGGTAAAAAGGATAATAACCATATACTTGGTGAAAAACCACTGCATCTGGAAAAGTTGTGGGGATTTCACCCTAACTGATGGTAGATAATGGTTTCATACAATACCACAAGCAAATAAGATGTCAATGTTAATGTGAAATTTTTTCACGTAGATATTATGTTTATTTGGAAAGATAATGCTATATTATTTCATTAATAATGTTTTATTCATATTGGTAGAAAATACGAAAAAATCATTTTAATATTCGGGTTTTAATCCTAGTCAAGAATTGTTTGAGGAATTATATGGTTATTTTGTTATGAAATACTTTAGTTTTTTCTTGGGCTTTTACTATATAATTTTGAATATTTGTGTATCATTTGACGGTTTAATCAATATAGGAATTATCTTACCTTGTGATAACCATTTTGGGTATGTTAATATTCTAAAGACAGGTTGAATATCTTGACTATACCTTTTATGGATATGTGGTCTCTAAAAATTAATTTTAGTGCTTCATGAATTAAGAAATTATCTTCAATACTCATCATTTAGGAAATAAGATTATATTTTGGTGGAAATTTAATAAAGGATGAAATTATAATCATCTTGTAAACTTTCGTCTTCTTCGAATAATTATTAAGATAATTATTTATCTTTTAGAAATGAATCGTAAAATAAAATGTTACCCTATTTCCATCTTTTCTGATGACATCAATAGACCTTTTCATATCTATTTGGATTTTGTTTATGTATTCATTGAATTATCCAATACCATGTTCCCTATATAATCTCTATTGGTCCCTTAGAATTAGTTTCCCTATTAAATACATATTTTAATTTCCCAACAAAGTTATCCCTATATGGAATCCAATTTTTTCGCAAAATTAAATTTCCTTTATGTTTACCACATTAACTTTTTAAAAGGATGTTTTATTTACCTTTTTTATAGTGTGGGATTATGTAATTGAATTATATAAATGTTAACCATCTGATATCCATGATAAATTTTGATGGGGAAAATCATTTTAAGGGTGGTAGGATGTAATATATTGAGATTTGATGAAATATATATTCTTTAAAATTTATTTATAATATTTGATAAGGTTAGTTATACAAAAAGAATATGTTATGTATTATTATATAGAGGTCCAATTTTATCTTATGTTTAATTTAACATCATTTTTCTTTGATAACTTTTTTTACATGTAAGGTCATGTCTTACTGAACTATAATAAACTATTGACATTATATTATAAAATAAAATATATAGATATGATTTATATTTAAATGTGCGAATAAGAATAAATATAATATGTTTAAAATATTTTATAAACTATTTTTAAATTCATCAAATATAATTTTATGCATAATAGAACAATAATTCTAGTTTTATGCTTAAAACTGTATTTTTCTAAAAACTAATCTTACATCATTTTAATAGATATCCATTTTTAGACATAATATTTGAAATTTTAATAATTTTTATATGAAAATATAAAAATCATTTTTGAAATTAGAATATCAATATTTACTATTTTTTAAATTTCCTAGAATATTCATTTTTTTGATAAACATTGAAAACAGAACAATTTAATAGAAAACTATTTTTTCATCTAATTTATTTATATAGTTATAATATATTTTAAAATTGGTTTTAATTTATAAGGAGATAAATTATAAAACAAACCAATGCTGTGTTGGTCAATTTAATCAATTTCTCACTGAAAATGGATATAAAATCATTTCATCATTTTGAACTTTTCTCCACAAAAACCTGATGTCTTGTAGTGTCTACAAGATTAATATTAAATTTATGTAACCACTAATTTGAATTTAATTTAAAAAAACTAATATAAAAAGTTTTCATGGGTAGGAAATATGCTTTAAAATAATATAAATTTAATTTTTTACCTAAATAATTAGTGAACGTTATTAAAAATAATTATAGTGATTCAGATAAATGAAAGCATACTTAATTATTTAGATTAGAATAAAAGTTGTATAAATGACCCAAAATTTATCCAAAACCTATTTGAATGATATATTAATACCCTAAAAACCATTTCTAGATCTTTTTGAGTTATTGGGATACTATTCCATGTAATTGGCCTATATAATTTGGTAAGTGAGGAAAAGACATAAGAGGATACTTCCTTGAATTTAACACTTATAAATATTTGGGGTAGGGTAAAAGCTACATTGGTTGGGTTATAAATATTAAATTTTATGATAAATTATTTGTTTATATAAAAATAATTTTTATTTAATTTATAATGATGATATAGTAACATTAAATGCTTACGAAAAACAAATGTATGGATTAATTATTAAACAATTAGATATAATAAATGATATAAAATTAAATGATATAAAATTAATATTAATATTAGAATATTGCATGTTATTTTTAAGTGTTGAAAAATAAAAAATAGGTCCCATTTTTTGGAAAATTTAAATTTTATAATGAAAATATTGAACCAGAAATAGTAAACAATTTGTTAGCACAGTGAGGGTTAAAGTACTGTTTGTGAGTGCTGGATGAATTTTTATTAAAATTAATACCCAACACATTGTGGATTTTTATTTTATAAATAAAATGTAATAATTTAAAATTAGTGTTTCTAAATTTAAAATATTTAAAACATTAATTTGTTCTTAATTTATGAATTAAAATGCCTAAAATATATGTTACTTAAATGAAAATACAAAAAAAAAGAAACATAAAAGATAAGGAAAAACATGATAAACACATATTTTTCTTCTTGGTTGGTTTTT
Organism: Viscum album; assembly: GCA_963277665.1. Lineage (NCBI taxonomy): Eukaryota > Viridiplantae > Streptophyta > Magnoliopsida > Santalales > Viscaceae > Viscum > Viscum album. The sequence goes on from OY728121.1 coordinate 1,317,542,244, forward strand.
TATAGACCATCAACCCCCTTTAATCTAATATTTCTTTCTTTTTTGAAGCAGTCAATGTAAGAAAGACATCACAATAGTTTTTACCTTATGGTATTTTCAACAATCCCACTCTATCTCCACTATAAATGAGACTCAACCTCCCCCTATCTTCTCACCTCTCAAGACCTTTTGAATCATCCAAAGGATTCCAAAATAATAACCTATACTCCCCCATATAACTAAATAAGCCTTAATTTTTTCATAAATAAATCCATGGAATTCCTTTGGTGTAAACCAAGAGGTGTTATAATAAAAAAAATGTAACATTCTTCAAAGATCACTTTTGTTTTTGTTCATTATCAAAACACATCATTTATTATTATTACATGATTATATAATAAAATCAGTATCCATAATATGCATATTTTTTTTCTTATGGTTATTACCCACACCAACACACACTTCCATTAAATGGTTAATGAAATTACCATTCCTGTACGACATACTACAACCTTACATAATGATGTGATTCGTTCTTCCTATACCACCACTCATGGTTGATTTTTAAGATAGAAACCCTATTTTTTTATGATATTTATGATATTGATATTTGATTAACACCTCTAAAATTTTTATATAACACACAAATTTCTTAATTCTATTTTGTGTAAATACAAAATCATCATTTTTTAGACGTATGGACTACCATCTTCTCAAAGAATTGTGACACGTTCCGAAATTAAATAGAATGTATTGACGATGTGTTTAGGTTAAAATATGTGACATAAATAAAATCTATATGATATTATTTTCATATCAAAATATCTTGAAATATAATGTATCATTTTCATTTTTACCCTTTCACAAACTTTAAAAGTGAGAACATTGTTCGTGAACATGTGGACTACCACCTCCTTGACATGATGTGATTCTTTTTACATCATAAGAATTATATATATTAGAATATGTGTTTAAATAATATGGTGTATTTGATATAATGAAAATTTTATAATTGTAATTTTTAATTATGTTCTTTCTATAATGATCATTGAAAAATGGAAATGGTACTCATGAATATATATGATCTACCATCATTGAGATTGTAACATTGGTTCATTTTTCATATCAATAATTCATCATTGTTTTTAAAAGTGTAATTTAGGTATAAATATTAAATTATATTTCATTATTATTATTCTTCGTATGTTTATATAATGACCACATTGACCATAGTCGACCTATCGAAGTAAGTGTTGAGACATAAGCTGAATATGGGTAAAACAAAGACTTAAAAATTAATTTTTATGTAATTTTATATAACTTGAGTATATTTGAGAAAAATTAACAATAAACGTGGAAATTTTTATGAATAATTCTGAAAATTAACGTATGATTATTATTCATAAATATAGATAATAAGCATGAAATATCAGACTTGTTATGTGGGATTCTCGTCCGACTTTTACTTTTAGGAGTCATACATCATAATAACCACTTATTTATATTGAGTGGTGTATATATTTACCATTTTCATTTAATAAATCATGAATTATTTTATATTAATGGTACTTAAATGTTTAATTTTTTTATTATTACTTTTGGGGATACTACTTCAGATGTCAGTGTAGATATAAACGGATTTCGAGTCCCACATTTAATTCTGTGAGACAAATTCCATATTCACCACATATTTTTTTTGTGAAGGGTATATAATTCCCTTGAATTTATTTTATTATTATTAAATGAAAATTTATGCTCATTTATATATCAATATTAGTTCTTTCATTCATGGAGTTTATGGTTTCAAATTTACCAAATCGATAATGTACTTTTGTCAAAATATTCCTTCATTGAGTAATTTTATATGTTATACCCCAACTTACTTTATGATATGTATATACTTATCATTTGGAATGATATTTCATGAATCTACTTATTATATTTAAATTATACATTTATTTTATTTTATTTCTTATTGGGGCTTATAATTCAAATGTTTCAAGGTTGTATAAGACACTTCAGAATGTTTAAATATTATTTTCCACATGGAGGTTTTAATGATATTTTAATTGAATTTATATTCATCAATGTCATAAAATATTTTTGTTACTTATCCTACATTGGGGATAATTTTTATTGAAACCATCCTCTCTCATTAAATGGATGCATTAAAATTATTTCTAAGAGGTTGTTATTTATCCTATTTCTTTTTCATGGGTTCATCATGTTCTAAAAATATTTTTATGGAATCTATTTCATTTGCATTTGTTAATAATTTAAAAAAGAGATTGTTATAAAATCCCATTATCATAAATGGGTTAATCAAGATTCAACGTTATTTTTATGGATCCCAGTTCATTTCCATGGGTTATCCATGTTTTAAATATATTTTTCTTAAACTAATATTAATTTTATTGTTTCATCATATTTTTAAAAGAAAAATATTTATCCAAATAGATTTGATAGAATATATATTATTGTGTCTTGGAAATACTAAATTATTGGTGATACCAGTACCACTAGGTGAGACCCTTAAAGAAAATATAATGGGTGTGCCCAGATATAACTCTGGTGCACTGGGTACATCGGAGATGGATTTCATCCATATTGGTTATTCCATTTATAAGTATTAAATAATTGTTATATAAGGGTTCAGTGATATGATGTTATATGATACCCATATGTTTTATACGTTATTTCTGTTGGATTATAATGAATATGCTGATTGATATTGATATTATATCTCTCATTTTTATTGATTTTGATGACTCTTTCATTTTTTTGTTATCATTTTGGATGGGCCAAGTATTGATGGCTATGAGTTATTTTAATATTTTTAATGAACTTTTATTTTTTCATCATACCATTATTCATTATTATTATTAATGTAGACATTTAATTGTAAACCATTATTTTAAACATTACTGAGCATCTATGTTTACCCTCCTTGTGTTTCATTTTCAATAGGTTTTTAGGAACAAGGTTAAAAAATTAATGTATATAAAATAATTTGTCAGGGATATTGTTAATGACGTACTTTGAAATAAGAAAATTTAGGTTCAATGAGAGAAATTTAATTTTGATGACTTACGATTCAAAGTTGATATGATTTTTTTGTAATATTTTTTCCTAACTATATAAAAATATAATTCTAAATGTTTCAAAATGTTATACATGATCGTTGTTTTTCTTTTTATGATTTAATATTTAGAAGAAAAATTTGGAAACAATTATCAAAATCAAATACAAAAAATTAATGGTATGGATTTCATCCCAGGATCTAGGATTGTGGGTTTTGGGTTGTTAAAATTTATACCACTATTTCTCTATTGAACATATTTTTATAATCTGTTTTACAATATTTCGAAATTATAGAGAAAATATCTAGCCTCAATCATGATTCAAAAATATTTTCCATTAAGGACACACTTTTGTCATATTCTCGTGAAAAACAGTCTAAATTTTTAAATTTATCCTAATAATATATCACATAGATATTATCATGCTTCAAGATGATAATTTTACTCGTTATTACACTTTGAATGTATGGGGATATAATTAATTATTGAAAAAAAATTTAGAAATCAACCAATGAAATGAATTTTTCAAATTTATCCTAAAATAATAGATCCAAATAATAGAATATAAGACCCTATATAATGTAATGTTCCCATGTGACTTTCAACTCAACTGGTGTTCCTCGGAAATCTAAGATTTGATTCATCATATACAGTCATACCTCTTCTTTTTTCTGGTTTGGAATCACCCCTAATGATTGGTGGATTATAAATTTATAACTAAATGGAATGATAAAATGTTCTGGTTTACCCCATATGTTCCCTGTATACATGGCATGAAAATCATGGACAATAATCTGGACTAACTTTTGGTTCACATGTGGCTCTGGTGAAACCACATTCCCAACAGCCATTTCTGGTTGGTTTCTACTATGCTTAACTAGTGCCAATTTTTTTTATGAATAAAAAATTTCATTTAGTTTAACTCTATTAAAATGAGGGTTTAACAATTTAATATTTATCATATAATACATATCACAACAAGGATTTCTGAAATTCATCATTTTTTTATATTCAACTGATTTTTAAAAATTCCACCATGCTTTTTGAAAAGTATAACTTTTTCAACCTCTTTAAAAATGGACAATTTTTAAAAAAATCAGAAAATTATTACCCAAATTTTTTTATTCAATCCTAGTGGGAATCCAATTATATCAATTCATGTCATACTCTTCTCATTGGCTAAACTGAGGAAGATGAGGTTAAAAATCATATAATTTCATCAAAACAATCATTTACCCAAACTCACACGTAATATGAGGCATAACAAAAATATGGTAGGTACCCCATTTTATGATATACATTTAACATTTCATCAATCTTACTCTTCTCTACCATACAAAATCATCGAATATTGATGAATTATTTTCTAAGTACAATACTAAAAAACACATACCATTTTTCCTAAAAATGAAAGACAAATCTTCCAAAGAGATACCATTTTTAGCATCCTTCCCATCACCATTTGATTGGAAATAGGGGGAGGGGTGCTACCTACCTTTGGTGACATCCCCAAGTAACAAAATTTTGGTATAAAATAACGGGTGATTCAATAAAATATGGGTATGATTTTACATTTTAAAATAAAACCACTATTCCAGATCACCAAAACCCAAAAACCATTATCTAAAGCATGGAAATAATATAATACAACTAAACGGAATCCAACTAACAATAAAACCAAACTACAACCTTGTAAGACATCATAATACAAGAGGAAACCAAAACCATCAACCAAAAGGAAACCAAGAAATAACTCATCGTCCCCCAATGTACTCTAAGATACATCCCAATATAAGACACCATAGAAGCATGGAGTTTCACTAAATAAGTGTAATGTTTTTTTATTACATGTGACACTATATATAATATCTTCAATCATGCAAAAGTTTCACAGAATTGGGAGAGTAAAAAGCACCGCAGTATCTCCCTAAATGGATTCCCAACTCATGCCACTAGGATATAACATGTTATCAAATTTATATAAATCAATTTATATTAAAAAAAATAATAAATTTTATCTCATAGTCAAAAAACAATTTCAAACAAAAATAATTTTCCATACCAAAATAGTTTTCCATGGAATGAAACCAAACAACTCATTAAACCATTTTCTCAAATCCATTTGTAAAAGAGAATTACATTCAACATAATCCCACACACACATAGACACACTCATGATTGTTTCTACCATTGATGGTGGAAATTAATGTCCATACACCATCCCTTAAATGGTTGTACTTTGTAACACCTCGAGTTTTTGGAATTATATTTTTCAAAAAAAATTAAAATTCATTGATGGATTTAATTACACACCGCAGTAAGTAATTATTTCATTACATGGAAGACCATGTTATTCTGGAGCTACACTCAAAATTATTTTTAGCCTGTCGTATATGAAAAACTATATTTTTCTTGAGATACTTACAACACTAAATTTACCAAAATAATATATACTATTAATATTCTTATTTAATTTTAGATTCACTGGTAAGCCGTTGGAATATCTATATTTAATTGTATTAAATAAATTATAAAAATATTTATTTTTCATATTTTTATTACTTACCTATTAATTATGAATAATAGTTGATTCATTTGAAATACAAATAAATGTTTTCTGAAATACTAAATCTTTTCTAAATGACGTGTTAATCGTGTTAGCTACACGTAATTTAAAAAAATTTCATATTTTAGAAAATAAATTGAGAAAATAAAATTATTATTTTTTTAATTTTAATATCAATACTATCATATGGAGAGATTTTTTTAAGAAGTTTTATTTTTTTATGAATAGTGAAAATACATAATTTTAATTTAAATATATAAATTAGTTTAAATAATTTATAAATATAATTTATATATTTAATTTATTTAAACTCAAATAGTTCAATTATAAAAATATTAATACATTTTATGTCATTGTACTCATTTTAATATTTTATTTTGATGTAATGAAATTGAATACATTTGAACATTTTTATGTGAAAACCCTCCTTCTTCGTCAGGTCTCAAGGATTAATTTGAAATTAAATTCATCCAATTATATGAATTGAATTTGTAATAATTGATTACATATTTGGAATAATAGTAATTTATAATTTATAATAATGATAAATTAATTTCTTGGTGATGTTACTAGGGAGTCCAAGAAATAATAAAGAAAACCCATTACAGAAAAACCAAGGTTACTTAGCGGTGAAACATAGTATATATGATTTAAAAATGACATGAAACATTTCAAAAACCCATTTTCTGGAAATATGTATACAATTGTTATCATAGTCTCTAATATTATCTATTTGAACACTTTTGTATGAATGTTTCCCTTATATTAATTTATTTAAAGAATAAGAAAAAAATTCCACTTTCATCCTTTTAATTTCTATTATGCTTTTGAATAGGGAAAAAACATAAGATTAGTTATAAATATTAATTTGGAATATAAATGAGTTTTTCTATCATGATAATTTATTTTAATTTTTTTGTATATTATATAATTATAATAAATTCATAAGAAACACTAATGCATGAATTATTTACTTAGTCAATTACTACAATATATGATACCAAAAATATAAAATGTATACAACACTGAATGAAATATTTTATTAAATTATTTTTTTATAAGAATATGAAATTTTATATATGTTGTAACCTAATAGAATAAAATTCTATATTTTTCTTGAAAATTCTAAATTACAATTCAATAAATAATGTTAAAAGTATAACTAATGTTATTTTATAAAATGATTTAAAATCAATAAATATATTATGTTCATCAAGTGAATTTTAAATTTTAAGAAATATAAAATATTTTCCATTCAATCTCAAGATTATCTTGTATAATTATACTACAAATCCCATATTAGTAAAATATTATTTTGTGTGGTTAAGGTGAAGGTTTTTTATTTTCACGTCATAAGCAATTTTGTTAAAAATAATTTACAACAAAATAGAGAATTTATATTTTATAAATTAGGTATTATATTATATAATAATTTAGTCTAATTTTTCTAATATTTACCACTTTAATATAGTCTTAATTAATAAATTACCTAGGTTATAAATTTTCTTACCTTAAAAAACATAAATTGAAATAAATAAAGAAATATAGAAGGAATAAAATTATAAAAATTAATTTAATTTAATGTGGTGTAGGTGTTTCTATATTAAATAAACCCTTACATCCACTATCATCGAATTTGGGATCCATATGATGTAAGAGAGATCTCCCATTAGTGAATGATTTTGAGTATTTACATTAATTCCACTAAATCTCAATTTTAAAATAGATGTCACTCTACCCCATTCTCCACAACACTTGAGCAATTTGGATCAACCAAATCATACCAAAATAAATTCTAAAACACTATATCCTCATCATAGAAGCCTTATTTTGGTTATAAGGAAATCTTTTTAAGTCTCTTGTGCAATCATAAGTAGTATACCTAGAGAATAGAAAATGTTCTTTTAGATGATTTTATATATTATTTCCATTTCAACCACCTAAAATTATTTTTATATGTTTCTTATATAATACACTCCATATAATATACATAATTTGATATTATTATTATATTTTTAGTACCAAAAACCAATCACACATCCATAAAATGGGTTATAGAAGCATCATTCATGTGTGTGATGCAGTACCGCCTCGCTAATCGATGTCCTTTTTTTCCATTACCACCTTTAGAGGTTGGGAATAATGTTGGAATTACTATACATAAATTATATATACGATATCTACAATTTTATTTAGATTTTTTTAATTTCAATATCACAAATTACTTCATGATTTACATTTTATGGGAATCCTATAACTTCGTTCATGTGTACGACGAACCAGCACATCAGAAAGCGATGTGACTCATTCATAATATAAAATAAATGTATTTAGGATAGGATTAATAAAAATAGGTGATATATATATAATAATTGTTATAATATAATGATAATATACTCAGACACACAAATATATATGTATATATCAATTACATTTCTTTCATTCAATACGATATGAAGATGCTATCAACATTTATGCGCATGTATGGACTACCGTCTCAATGAACGGTGTATTACATTTCTTATAACTAAATTTAATGGACTAAACTAAAAACATATATATGTAGGATATATATAATATTTATACAATGGCCAAATTCTCTATATGATGAAACCATACTCCAAGTATGAGGGGAAAATGACAAGATAAAACTATTACGAAAAACACAGTGATTATTACCCAAAATGTAACATTAAGATAGAATTGTTAATAAATGAGCAATAAAGGTCATAAGAAAATAAAATATGAAATTATATATATAAGAATATTGTTCTATGATATATTTATAATAAACATATATTTATTATACTGGATTTTTGAACGATTACGATGAGATTCAAGACATAAGAAGGGGGATATCTAGTCACACATTCATTCTTGTATGACTTATTCCATATTCACCACTCATTTATTTTATAAGGTGTATAAGATACAAAATTAAATCATGTATCATGAATTTAATTTATTTACTTATATTAAGATATTAATTTCAGTTGTTTCTTTCATAGTTTTAACAATTCAACAGTAATACATGAAGTAAGGGATTTTAATCTCACTTTTTTACATCCATGAGGCACATGTCATAATCATCACCTAGTTATTTTAGGTATTATATGTAATGGCCATTTATATAATATGATTATTATAAAAAAAATTATTTATATAAAATACCCAATTTTGGATCAATATTTCATGGCGATTACGGTTCAAAATATTACAAATAGGTATGATATTCTATCTCAATTTTCCAACATTGATACATATGTTATGTTATTACCCTATATTTGTTCATGAGGGGTTTATACAAAACCATTGACATGTGATATCATTAATTTATTCAACCTAATTATAATTTATATTTCATTTAATGTTTTTACATCATTAGGATTAGGCTTAATGTTATGAAATTGGAATGAGTTTTAGGTTACAGTCTCATCATTTTTTGGGATTGTTTATGATCAAGTCTCCAATATTGAATTATTATAATCTACATATATATATCTATCATTAAATTAATTCTCATAGAGTTATTCATGATATATTCTAGTAATGGTATCATTGTTTTACTATTTCCTACTTATAATAATTAAGAATGTGTTTTTAATAAAATATGACCCTTTTCTCAATTTGGTCATAATAAGGTTCTATTAAAAAAACTATGTATTGTAAAAAAAATAGAAACGTTTTTTACTGTTATTTTAATCTCATTTTCAGGTAAAATAATTTTGAAAATTTAAAATGTTTCAAAATGTTTTTTTTTAAAATATTCCTTTATAAATTTTAGAATTGGTTTAAAAGAAATTTTTTTTCAGAAATAATTTTTATTAGAAGTATTTTTCAGTGATTAAATGAAATTTTACTCATGAATTGTTTTGGGTGATATTTAAAAATTATTTTCAATATAACAAGAAATATATTAATGTGACTTATATCTTACATAGGTTATGAACTAAATATACCATTCATATTATTTTTCTGAGTGGTATATATTTTATTGAATGATCATTAGGAAAACATGTTTCTCATCAATGGGTTATACCTAGAAAAAATTACTTTGAAACACAAATCATTTAATAGGTTAGGATATAATTATTAGAAAACAAGTCTTTTTCCATAGGTTATGATATGTTTAAAGTTTTATTATACCTATTTCATTTCAAGGTTTATGATATGATTTATTTTTATGATATTGTGCCACATGTAAATAATGTTTTCATTATAAGATTAGTGGGACCTATATCTCCCTCTAAAAAATTTATTAATGATTTATACATCTTGTGATAAACATGGGTATAATGGGAAGTGACTCTAGTTCAATAAGGTACATTATCCAACAATATTGTCTTGGGATTGAACCATGACTATTATTATGGTTTTGGGAGTTTCTTCCATTAAACTAATATAGCCTTCTTTATGACACATGAATACTATAGAAATGACTTTATATGTTTTTGTGTTTCCCAAAATTCCTAGTCTTATACCTATGTTATGATCACATGTAATGTTCACTTCAATTAAATTTGGATTCATTTATTATGAATTGGAAATATATATTCCATGACTCAAGATTAGTAACATTGATATGTAGTGTATTGTCTTGAATTGATATTCTCATTTTCACTTACACTTATGTTCATGTTATACATACAAATATCTTTTATTTACACATAATATGAATCCAAGATCACTCATTCATATGATTCATGTCCCTAGGTTTTGATGAAATATTCTATGGAGTACTAAAGGGGGTGATCTTTGTGGGAAACATTGATGACCTGTCACAATGTTAGAATATTATGTATCTTAGTTTGGCAATTTCTGTAGACTACAATGGTCTTTTGGGCGTGTTTTGTTAGTAATTTAATGGATATTAATAAAAAATGAATTTATATCCATGTGTGTTAATACTATGTCACCATAGTTCATATAAAAGGAAATTATTAGTCAATCTATTAAGACTAGGATGGGAAACCTTAGTGAGAACCCATGGAATATTTCTAATGATATTTGTAGGGATGTATCTAAGCATAATTATAAGGATGAATCATGGTTTAGAAAAACATCACGTAATTTTTGTAAAGGATATAGGTAGTGATTTCCTATAAATACATCCCTTCATATCTTCTAGATGTTGATGAGTATCTATAAAAAAATGGGCGTATGTGTAAAAACCCAAAAAACACTTTATTGTGATTGACCCAATTTGGAAATAGTGCTTGAAAATGTGCCTTGTTTCCCAACTATTTTTAAAATAAGGAGGGTTATGATTAAGAAAATGAAAAAAACTTAATGAACCATCATGAAATATTTAAATATATTATGATTAGGGATGACCTCATATTGGAATAAGGTGTTATAAATTTTAGACAATGTGTCATGATATGGACACCATTTATGTTTTTTTCATGATTATGTTCTTTTATCGCTCTGATAAGTGGTTATCATACATTGTTTTTTGGCATCAATCAATGGTGGGAACTAGAAGAAACTAGGTTAACATTTAATGTGATGAAAAATTTTCAGATGTGCTATCAAATCAGATGATGACTAGAGTGATGGAGATTGTGATTATGCCTAATTTATTTTCAAAAAACATGATTTAAAATTTATACCATAACTTACTCTCATATTCACAAAAAAATATAATGAAATAGTTTGAGCAGAGTTTGGTTATTGTAGACCATAGAGAAAATAATTTTATGTTCCATATGTGTTTAGAATGTGGGAAGAAACACCCAAGTGAATGTCTTCGTGGAATATGATGCTATTTTGACTACGGAAAAGAATAACACAAATAAAGTTACTAGAATGTGAAAAATAAAAGTTCAGCTATAAAAATGGATGATAATATTGGTCTCCCTATTTTATGATCATATTTTTAATGTTTTAAATGTTGAAATATGGGCATGATGAAAATAAATGTATTAGGGGGAAATGATGGAAATGATAAAGGTTGTATAAGAAATTTTTTTTCTGATGAATATGAAGAGACAAAAATTGAATTATGAAAGGTATGCACTATTTTAAGAGAATTGTTTCTAATAATGAATAAAATTAGTTTTTTTAATGATAATACATGATTCATATTTCAAATTCTAGGAACGGGTTGTTAACAAATAAGATTATTAAGCCTAGTTAATGGGTTGAGATGTAAATGGGATTATTGATGTTTTTATGTACCTATATTAATGAATTATAAATAATGAAATATAGAAGGGTTATTCATCATGATTTTTCAGTATCTATGTAAAGACATGAAATTTTCAATGTAATTTTTTGAATTATATTGAATTATTATGAGTCCACGAAAAATGACGGTGCCTGATTTTGAGGCCCGATGTGCCTGGATGGAACTACTGAACTTTATTTGTGTATGTTCAGTAAACGCCAGTACAATGTTTTTTAAATTTTGAACCGGGGCTTGGAATGGAAATATAAGGACACCGTTGAACTCACAACACCAATATTCACTTAATGAGACCTTCACCTAGACCACAATAGGTCAAGGATAGGAGATAGTTTTTTCGATTTTTGTGGGAGATTTAAATGAAAAATAATAAAATAAAGAAAAAAAAATTTGTTTATTTTATTTGAAACCGCACATTTGAATCATGGAGGTGGGACCACACGTGGATGGTTGGGCATTTAATTATTATAATTACATTCTCAATTACATAAAATGTGAAACCAAAATATTCTTTCAATTAATGGGATTTATTAATTCAAAAAATTAATGAATCAACTTTTTAATTAAAAATTTTATTAACTCTTCTTTAGGTTTTTATTTTATGTTGGTGAAAGGGAGAGTAGGCTATTGTTGGACAATTATTGAAGGAATAACATCCTCCAACGAAGAACATTCTCTGGATCAAGAATGAGGACGACGCTTGATCTCAGATCGGGAGTGTGTTGTGGGAGCGACGAACATCGTCATCTTCATCGTCTTCCCCACTCCATCTCCAAAGTATGAATGATGTAGGTAATTTTGTTCAACTTGTTCTCTGTGGTAATTCATTGCTTCCAATCTATGAACCACAAGCCATAAATCTACCATGGAGGGTACGGGCCAAAAAAACATAGCCTGATCCCTCCGCTCCCTCTATATTGATGCTTTCTTTGTGGGTGGATCGACAGTTGTCCAGAACCCGACCATGATGCCCGCAACCGACGATGGCATGGTATAATTGGTGGCCGTCACATCAGCCAACGATGATGATGGTGGCGGTGCAACCGCACTGTCAGTAGCGAAGGAGGTCGTGACCCATTGGCCTCTGCGGATGATGGTGGTAGTGGGAAACTGCTCGGCCACGTAGAACTGGGGCGGTGTGCAACTACACCATTGGTCGCAAGGGATGCGGAGACCCATCAGCTGTGGTGGTGGAAGGATGCGGCTGGCATGCTGGTCGGCCACATGGAGGCCTAGCGGTGCGTGTCCATGCCACCGGAAGAGGAGGAGGCCATGACTATCGAGATTCGGTGGTACACCAGGGCGGAAGGCAGCTGGCCAGCTACGAGAGGAAAGTAGTGTTGTCATGAAGAAGGGAGGAGAGTCAGATTGATCCCCGGCCGGCCGCGTCACGTTGAGTATAACCGCTCAAGTGGGTCCCGCATGCCACAATGCGACACCACATGGCGCCACAGTGTTATCCAAGAAAAACAATCTATTGGATGGTTTGGAATACTGAGAGGTGCCTTCCCCCTGGGTAGCGGCAAGGGTAGGCCCCGCCACAACAGACCACATGTAGCTGGGTGGACAAAACACAGTCGAGCGGGCCACGCCCAGCGAGGGCTAGGCCACCCCCATTGTGGGTGGCCAGACCATGGTCCAACAGTTTGGGCCATCCATGCCCCAACCCATCCAAGTCGAACCATAACCAGGTAGGGTTGGGTCGGTCCGACCAGGTCAGACCAGACCTGGGCCCACAGGGACCAATATACACCATTTTAGACATAACTTGTGAACTGGGAGTTTGATTGGTGAGGCGTCAGAGACAATGGGATCCTTGGAACGATATGGTCCTTTTGGTATACTCCACATATGTTTTGGATAAGGTTGGAGTATGTTCGGGTTGGACTGAACTCGAATCCAACTGGGCCCTTGGAACAAAAAGAGTTATAACATTCAGACCGAGCATCCAATTGGCATGTCTTTAGTCACGTTGGGACCCTATTGATGTGATAGACCTTATTCATACTTATTCGTGGGACTTTGTGGTAGTTAATGTATCGTATGATGGCTTGATGAGTGGAACCTCCTGGAATCAAGCATCCTTAGTGCGAAAACACTATGACTGGATGTACATGATGAATTTCCAGTTCTTGGGTGGGTCAGAATCTACCGTTCCTACGCGGGTCATCTACAGATCCTTTCTGGGAATCTTCTGATCCTGTGTGGGTCATCTTCCAATCTTATGGGGGTCATCTTTTATCCTGTGTGGGTCAATATTATATCTTCTCGACGAAGTATGTTGATCTAGCAATACAGCTAATCAACTATACATAGGTACTCAAGTTATACCTCGTGTGAGATGAGTCCTTAACATTGTTGTACACATCTATGTGGTGATGCCTTTGTCACATTATTCTATGTGGATTTACATTTTTTAATTTATATTCTGGTAAACTCTTGTGTGGTGATACCTTTGTGGTATTTTTTGGTGAGGTGTTACCTTTGTGGTACATACCATGGTGCTATTTCATTCCATCGTTGAACAATTGTACTTTTGGATTAAGAGTTGGGATTTGTATTCCCTAATTATTGAGATGGGAATACGTGATAACCTAGAAATATATATGGGCATATACCAATGTAGGGTTGAATGTTGCTTCGTTATTTGTAATTGTGGTCTTGCTTTGTGTTTTATCCTTCAATGATTCTGAGAGACCTTTGGGGTTCTCGGGGAGCCTACTGAGTATTGTAATACACACCCCTACACGGTCTATGCCCGCACATTTTTGTGTCTTGTGTAGAAGATGGAAATCACTAATCTAGATTGAGGTTATCGGGTCTGGAGGCTTCTTAGAGATGGACATTAGACGATACGATCCTTAGAGATGAATGATTGAGAGTTTTACCAACCCTTCAGGTAGGAACCTAGGTGGGTGTCCGCATGATCAATTTTTAGTTTTACATGTACTTTCTAGTTGAGCATGTATTTTTTCCCCTTTACTTATCATACATAACCGGTTTACAATATTGTTTACTTTGTGAATGTGTTGTGTTGTGTGCTTGTTTTGTGTGAGTTTACAGGTTTAAAGGAAATTCCTTCTCGGTTTTAGAAATAATCCTTTACGGTGCTAGTCGCGCACCCCTGGCCTATGGATGAGGGGCTTGAGGTAGTCACGGCACAAGGCTCGGGGGACGGGTTGTGACAAATTGGTTTCAAAGGATTTGGTTCTACTGAAGAACATTGAATCTGATCTTTTAATCGATAATATTGTTATGTTTTATGAGTGTGGTTATCAGTTTGGGGAATCCAGTGATGGTGTAGCGGCCAATGTATCCATAAACCAGGACCTTGAAATCTGATTTCTATCTCAGTGCATGAAAACATTAATTGCATGTGTATTTTTGAAATGTATTCTTTGTGATCACTTTGATTCAGCTCACCAGGTATAACCTAATGAACATGGAACCCCTATATCTTTTAAGGATACCTCCATGTAGACAGCTAGACAGGGTTCTAGAGAGAGTATGTGATGATAGCCCACCGAGTGATGAGGCTTCAGTGTAGGGCCCCCCTTTCAAAAGTTGTATCATCTGGTGGTGAACCAGCAGCACCACTACCCATTGGGAAGCCAATGCCACCAACCCCAACAAAAGAGGGTAAAAACTGATTGAGCACATTAAATGAGTTTCTGCACGAGAGTCCACTGAAGTTCTTGGGAAATACGGATCCAGCAATGGCTGGGGAATGTCTGGAGGCCGCGACTTGAGTTATTCGACTAGTACGGACAGAAGCTGATCTCACGATGATCCTTGTAGACAGTCTTATTCAGGAATTAGTGGGAATATGGTGGAGCATGATTCCCCAGCTTCATGATGAGGTAAAACTCATATAGGAAGACATTAAGATCCCTTTCTGGGAAGAGTTCATCCCAATGAGCTTTCTCTCAGTGCGTAAACATGAGATTCTCCACATGTTTCATGGAAATATGACCATGGACCATTATTGAGTGAGGTTCCCCGACCTCTCGTACTACACTACTAATATGGTTCTTGACCCCTACTTCAGGTCCCAAACATTCGAGTAGGGGCTCAGACAAGAGATTATATCTTCAATTATATCTCTCACCATCCCAATGCAAGTGGGGATGTTAGAGAGAGAACTCCTAGTGGAGAGCATGCTTGCTGAGAAGTCAACAACAGTGAGTCCCACCACCGGATTTCATGTAGCAGATTCATCTATATCTAGCAGTAGAAAGATGGCCTAGAGGTCCAAAAGAACCAGACCTACAGGTGGAATACTGTAGGATACATGGTCAGTCGTGTTGGGCTCTCGAGATATACCAAGACAGATGAGGTGCATGGAGTGTTACACATGTGGCATGTAGTGTCACATGTATCATGACTTCCCTACACACCATACATACAACCAAAAAAAAGTAGAAGGACATCCTTGGAAGAGACGAAGATTCGATCGAGGAGGTCCACAAGCAGTATGCATACATGGCAGAAGGGCTGGCCGTGTAGCAGGCTGTGGGAGGTGAATCGATGTTCTACCTCCACCACCTCTAGGTGGTCCAACCCAACCATAGGGAGAAGGTGGAAATGGATGATATTAGCTTCAAGAAGCTGAGTCCTATGACCACGACACTCCATAGATGATTCGAGACCTAGTCTATGTATACTCTTCAATAGATTCAGTACTTATTGACACATGTTTCAGTTACTCTTTTAATGCCACTGCCCTTGTTCAGAGCTCAAATATTCTGGTGGGGTTGTTGGCTCGATCCTTATTACTAGAGACTCCTATGGGAGTGGATTATATGATTACACGCTCATCCTGGTAGTTTGTGCATACTCTAGGAGGTGACATCTTTAGCTTGTATTTTCTAGTAGTGGCGTTGAGGCCTTACGACGACATATTGGGTATCGATTAGTTATCTATAGTCCATGATCAGATAGACAGTATTAGGCTCAATGTATATTGTGTCTAGGAGGATGAGACTAGGTTTTCCTTATCCGGAAAGAAGGGATCCTTTGCAGCACATGATGGACTTACCTAGAGGAGGGTACAGTCGATCACACATCAGTTGGCTATACTTACCCTTAGATTGGTTGATGTTGAGAGTCTATGCTACCCTATAGTGGTGGACCAATATGCTGATGTTTCCCCTGATGATGTTCTAGGTCTACCTCCTCGCAGAGAGGAGAAAATTTATTTTGATTTGTACCCCCGGACAACACTGATATCTACACCAGCATATTAGATGGGTCTCGTGGAGCTTTGAGATATGCAAGTATAGCTGGAGGAGTTGCAGTGAAAGGGGTTAATTAGGCCTAGTGTTTCACCTTGGACGACCTCAATTTTGTTCACCAAGAAGGAAGATGGGAGTTTGAGACTCTGTGCAGATTATCAGTGCATGAACTAGGTTACTATGAAGAACAAGTACACATTAAATAGGATTTATGATATTTTTGATTTTCTGAAGGCAGAACAGTGGTTTTTAAAGATAGACATCAGTTCATGCTATCACAAGCTCATGGTACGAGATAACTATGTGTAGAAGACGACCATCAGATGTCAGTATGGCCATTATGTGTTCTTGGTTATAAAATTCAGTTTGACCAACACCCTTGCAGTGTTCATGGGACTCATGAACATAATATTCCATCCATACCTTGATCTCTTTGTTGTATTCTTCATCGACAACATCCTAATATACTCAGATATAGAGGAGGAGCAGTCATATCATCTGCAGATAGTTTTAGAAACACTACAAGAGCACCATCTTTACGTTAATCTACTGATGTTTCAGTTCTAGATCTGAGAGGATCACTTCTTAGGACATGTAATCTCAGAGGCTGGAGTTGTGATGGATCCAGTGAATATTGAGGTGGTGTTTTATTTGGAACCAACTAAGAGTGTAAAGGAGGTTCATAGTTTCCTAGGTCTGGCCAGTTACTACTAGAGGTTTGTGCATGACTTTTCGAGAGTTACAGAACCCTTATCAGTGTTGACAAATAAGGGGAAAACCTTATTGTGTTCAGAGAAATGCCAACTGAGTTTCCAAGAGATGAGGTAGAGACTAATGAGAGCCCCCAACTTGATGTTACTAGAGTATGCACTTGGGTACATAGTCTAATATGACACATCAGGGACTGGGAATGGATGTGTCCTAATTCTGGAGTGAGAAATGATCACGTATTGTTCTCGATAGAAAATCCAACACGAGGAGAAATATTCTACCCATGACCTTGAGTTAGAATCATGGGTCTTCACCATGAAGATGCAGTGACATTACTTTATGGGAGAACATTTTACAGTCTACTCTGATCACAAGAGTCTCAGTTATGTATTCTCTTAAAAGGGCCTAAACCTGAGAGTGTGGCATTGGATTGAGATCCTCCAGGACTATGACTTCCAGATATTCGATACTCTTAGAAAGGGTAATTTAGTAGCAGATGAACTCAATCAGAGATCTGGTATACATTTTTTGAGTGAGACGATAATGCATCTAGGTGCTTTGAAGATATCCTACATGGATCAAGATGGAGAAGCTTCTATTCAAACCCTAATAAACACTCCCCATCTCTTTTAGCTAGTCAGAAGGCACAACTTGGAGACACTGACTGTGAGGCTCGATGTGCTCAGATATCCCCATGAAATGCACCTAATATATTTTTTGAAGGTGAGGAGCATTCCGTCCTCTTCATAGGGCGTACTGTGGTACCGATTGAGCTATAGGATGAAGTTTTTAGGGAGTTCCATATGTCCCCTCTAGTAGTTAACACAAGAGTGGAGAAGATGTACTAGGTCCTTCAGGGTCGTCACTGGTGGCCGAGAATGAAGAAAGAAGTAGCATAGTTTTTCTATAAGTGCCTCACATGTTAGCAAGTGAAGGTAGAGAATCAGGTTCTAGAAGGCTTAGTTCTGCCACTAGAGGTGGCATAGTGGAGGTGGGATGGAATCTCCATGATCATTGTGATAGGACTTCCACTCACGTCCAAAGGACATGATTCCATCTAGGTGATTGTTGACTGGCCCAACATGTCGGCCCACTTCCTACCTATCAGAGAGCACGGTTCAGTAGAGGGCTTGGGATGCCTCAACAAGTAAGAGATTTTACGACTTCATGGAGTTCCTTCAATGATTTTATATGATCGTGATACAAATTTTACTTCCTGGATATAGAAGGGGTTTTAAGAGGCATTTGCGAATCAACATCAATTGAGCACCTTCTTTCATCCTCAGTCGGATGGTGAAACAGAGAAAACCATATAGACCCTTGAGCACATGTTACGTTCTTGCATCCTTGATTTCAGCCACAGCTAGGAGGATCAATTTCCCTAGGTGGAGTTCACGTAAAAAAAGTTATCACTCCACTATCAGTATGGCACCGTTAGATTCATTGTAAGAAGGACCTTATAGATCACCTCTGTGCTGGACTAACCCAACAAAGTCATCACTCATGGGGACCTGAGATGGTACAGGCTACCACGAAAAAGATTCAGATCATCCCAAATCAGATGAAGACATCACATAGTAGGTATAAGTCTAATGCTGATAGGAGACAGAGACCTCTAGAGTTTGAGGATGGTGGCCATGTCTTTCTATGGGTCTCTCCTCGACGAGTTTTGCGGAGACTCGGCCGGGGTTGAAAATTATCTCTGATGTACATAAGACCTTTTCCGGTCCTCATCGTAGTTGGTGAGGTGGCATACTGCTTAGCTCATCCCCCTCAGTTGCACCAGGTACACAACGTTTTCCACGTATCCCATCTTATGAGAAATTCACATGATCCATTCAACATCATTTACTAGGGAGAGCTCAACATCGGTGATGGGGTGTTGCTTTCGAAGGATTCAGTGGATATTGAAGATCTACAAGAGTGATACCTTTTTGGGTCATTGATACCTATGGTGCACATACGTTGGGAGCAAAGGAACCTCCATGAGATTACTTGGGAGAAGGAGGCTCAGATTCGTTCTTAGTACCCCCACTTGTTTATCTTGTTTGTGTTTTGGATTTCAGGGATGCAAATCCCTAATCTAGGGAGAATGTAATGACCCATAATTTTACTAGGAATTGTTATAATTATGTGGAATTATTAATAGTCTTCAAAAATTGATGGCGTGTGATTCTAATCCTCGGTGTGCTCAAATTGAATTTCTAAACATTTTTTTAAGGTACTTTTAGTAAACATGTGAGTGTCATTTTGTAACATTCGAACCGGTGCTTAGAATTGAAATATGAGGACACTGATGAACTCACAGAGCCAATATTCACGTAAAAATACATTTATCTCCACTATAGTAGGTCAAGGGTGGGAGTTAGTTTTTTTCATTTTCGTGGGAGAGTTAAAAAACCAAAAAACAACACCTTTTATTTTATTTATTTGAATCCTCTCATTTGAATCATTGAGGTGGGGACACATGAGGGTTGTCGAGCATTTAATGATGAGAATTAAATTCTTGGTTACAAAAAATTTGAAACAACATTTTACTTCAATTAATTGGATTCATTAATTCTAAAAATTAATTAATAAAATTGTTAATGAAGAGTTTTATTTACACCTCATGGGGGTTTATTCCATTGGATAAAGGTAGAGGGGGCTTTAGCTGGAGAACTCTTGAAGGAAGAACATATTCCAACAAAACAAATTTCCTGGATCAAGAACGAGGACGACACTCGAGCTCAGATCGAGAGGGTGTTTTAGGAGAGATGAACCTTGATGAATTCATTTTCTTTCCATTGCCATCTCCAAAGAACATATGAGGTGGGGAGTTTTTCTCAATCCATTCATCATGGTAAGTCATTTCTTTTAATCTAAGAACCACTTCCTATTGATCTTATGCATAGGGTGTGGGTCAATCAAACACGACCTGATCCATCCTCTCCCTCTATTTTGACATGTTCTTCGTAGGAGGATTGATGGATGAGAGGAACACGACCATGATGTCGGTGACCGACACTAGAAGGGTATGGGTGGGGGATGGCACACCGGCCAACTGCGATGTCGGTGGTGGTGCAACTTTACCAACGGTAGTGAAGGAGGCCGCAACCCATTGGCTGCGGTGGAGGAAGTTGGCAGTCGAAAAATGTCTGGCCGTGTAAAAAAAGGGTGGCGTGCGACGACGCCACTAGTAGTGAGGTATTTCATGGCTCTTAAGACATAGTGGTGGTAGGTGGTATCCAGCACGTCGGTCGGGTGTGTGGAGGGCAGTGGTGTGCGTCCGCATCACTCATAGAGGAGTAGGTCACGACTATCGAGCTATGACAATGAACCAGGGAAGATGACAACCGAAGAACCCTGGGAGGACTGCGACACCATCGCGCCACTGGGAGGGGAACCGACCAGATCTCTGGCCGGCCATGCCATGCTGAGCAGGACCTCTACAGAGGGTCCTGTGTGCAAGCAGGTGGTTCCACATGGCGTCGCTGGGTTGGACAAGATGAACTGTATGTTGGACCATTCAGAATACTAGGGGGAACCTTCCCCCCTAGGTAACGGCTCGGGCACACCCCACCATAGTGGACCATGCCTAATCGGGCAGACCGTGCCTAGCTGGGATGACAGAACCATGTCGAGCATAACGCACCAAGTAGGCCGCACCCACTGGGCTGGGCCACCCCCATTGTTGTCCGGACAGAACTGCTGCCCCGAGGGCCGGGCCTGCGACGGCCCGACCCATCTGGTCTGGACCTATAAATAGTTTGGGTGACCGAACGTGGTCGGGTCAGACCAGGTTGGGTCAGTCAAGCCGGGTCGGACCAGACACGGGCCCATATGGACCTACATACACCTTTTTGGACATATCATGAAAACCATGTGTCTGTTTGATGTATAGTATGTGGCACCGGGATCCTGGGATTGAGATGGTCATTTTGGTATACACCAATTGAGATTTCAAAAATTTTGGTTTATGATGGGGTTGGATCAAATCCAAATCTAACTAGGCCCTCAGAATGAAAACACTAATAACATTCATAGCAGGTGTCTGATTGACAAGCCGTTAGTCGCATTGGGACACTATTGATGCGACATACATTCGTGATACATCTTTGTTGGACTTCATGGTAGTTTATGTGTCGTCTAATGTTTTGACGAAGAGAACCTCCAAGAATCAATCATTCTTAGTGCTGAAACCCTATGGCTAGCTATACATTAAGAGTCTCCTGATCTTATGTGGGTCCTCATCTGATCCTGTGTGGGTCACCTTTACCAATCCTGTGTGGGTTATTTACTGATCCAGTGTGGGTCATCTTCAGATCCTCTATGGGTCATCTTTGATCCTGTGTGGGTAAAAAGAAGATAATCTAAATTCAGTAAGTTGATCTCTCAATACTGCTAATCCACTATACTTACATACTCAAGTTATAACTGGTGTGAGCTGAGTCCTTACCTTTGTGGTACACTTCTGTGTCATGATGCCTTTATAGTATTCCTCTGTGTGGTGTTACCCTTTTGGTACATACCTTTGTGGTACACTCCTACATGATGATACCTTTGGGGTATTCTTCTATAAGGTGTATCTTTTTTGGTACTTACCTTTGTGGAATTCCTTCCTTGGTGGAACAATTGTACTTTTGGCTAAAGAGTTGGGCTTTGTGTTTCCTCATGATCAAGATGGGTATACATGATTACATAGGTATATGTATAGGAATTACCCTAAGAAGGGTTGAATATTGCTTCTTGCTTTGTAATTGTGCTCTTTATTTTCTTTTTATACTTTTTGGATTATGAGAAACCTTTGGGGGTCTTGGGAACCCTACTGAGTATCTTTATACTCACCCCCGCATAGGATACACCCTCACCTTGTTGTGTCTTGTGCAGAAGACATATATCATTGATCAAAGTTGATGGTAATAGTTATGGAGGCTACTCAGAGGTTGAAATTAGATGAGATGATCCACCGAGATGACCTTTCGAGGGTTGTACCTACCCTTTAGGTAGGATATTTAGTAGGTCATCACATGGTCAGTTTACAGTTTTACTTATACATTCTAGTTAAGATTCTATTCTAGAACCTTTACATACCTTACACACCCTATTTACTATATATTTTACATTGTTATTGTGTCGTGCTATGTGCTTGGTTTGTGTGAGTTTACAGGTTTAAAGATAATTCCATGTTTTTTGGATATGACTTTCTAATGCTGGTCACTAGCCCTTGGCCTATGGAAGGCGTGCTTCGGGTAGTCACGACATGGACCATAGGGGATGGGTCCTGAAATTGTATTTCAATAAATATTTGGAATGATTCTAATGGACCAAAAAAGAGATTGGATGAAAATGTGATATTTTTATTATGGGAACCTACCCATTAAAATGTTTTTAATGATTCTAAAATAACGATTACTATGTATAAAGAGATGATCGTTAATGATAAATTAAATTGTATAGAATGTATGGCCACATAATTGATAAGGTATTTTTTGATAATTTCATTTATGTTATCATTGATGGAGTTTAAAATATTATTTGATCTATTTAGAATATTCAATAATTTGTGGGTTTGATCAATAAATGAGGGAAAATTCATGTTTTTTTTAAGGTAATATGATAATGAAGTTTATTATCGATTTTAAAGAGAATACAAGATGAAGGTATTCACTTGTTTAGCATGTGATAATCAATATCTAATTTTTGATCTATTGGGGATTAATGAAACTTTTATTATGAGAAATTTAGTGAAAACATTTGTAATGTTTTGTATATTAATCTTTTAAAAGGGTCCAAATGTTTATCATAAATGAAAAATTTTCTATCAGTGTCTGGATAAGACTTCTTATATTCATGTATTAGTTCACCATATGATTATTTTTGAAAGTATTTTGATAACCTTTTTTATGGGATAATAACTACTGATAGACAGAATGAAGTATCATTTTATTTTGGGATATTAAGGTACATTTGTGATTTAGGAACTACAAATTCACGTTCATTTCATGGAGTAAGATATGAAGTAGATATTTATTAAGGCATAACCAAATGGTGAGATTTTGATTATGATACAATGGAAAATTTTTATTGAAAATTCTTGAATGAAAAAGATGTACAATTATCATCATTTTTGATGATATCAATGTCATGTTTGGGGAATCCTTGGTTTTTTTGTTTTTTATCATTAACTATCTACTAAAAATTTACCCTATCTGACTTCATCAGTATTTGGGTGTTATTTTTCTCTTATATTTCCTTATTTTCACAATTTACCTATATTCATCTTTGTGGAAACTTAGAAATGATTCACTTTGTGTAATTATTATGTTAACAACGTTCAATTTTTGTATGAGGATTAATTAATTATTATTATTATGTAAGATTCTAGGAATAAATTGAAAAATGTTAATACTTTATTGAAATAGATAATTTTTTTGGGAACTATTCTTTTTATGGGGGATATAATGAAACACCACTTGTTTCAATGAATTTTTTTAATAAATTAAAATTCCATTATGGATTTCATTTCATGATACAGAAACTTATTATTTATTTATATGAAACAAAATTTTATTCTTCTGATACATGAAAAATATTTTTTATCATGCGGTACGCACAAAACTATATATTCCATGACGTACACAAAATACAAAATTTAATCATACTATAATAAACTGTTAGTATTATTATATAATATGAGAGATATTTCATTATCCTTTGAGTAATGTGAATGAATAGGATTAACTAAATTCTTAAAATATATATTTTTCACGTTTTTAGTAATATATTAATTATAAATAAAATACAAATAATTTTAAAAAAATTAAATTATTTTTGAAAAATAGTATCTTTCCTAACTTAAGGGTTAATCGTGCAAGGGATATTTAATTTCAAATTTAATTTTACCACTTTTAGATAATTTATTTGGAAAAATAATATTTAATTTAAAAACGGGACTTTCAATATTATATGGGGGAATTTTGTTCATATTTTTATGAGAATTTTAATTTTATAATGAAAAGTGAAAATAATGAATTTTAATTGAAAATCCAAATATTGTGTAAATAATTTAATTTTTCATGCTATTCTTTGAATTTTTTTTAATGTAAAAATAGTATATTTTTAAATATATTTATACAATGTAGGTCATTGGACTTATTTAAATATTGAATTTTTTTATAAAATCATTGCAAAAATGTGATCATTTTTACATTATAAACCCACATTCTCATAAAATTTGTGAGATTCAGTTCAAATTTTATTATAATGCTTCTATGAATTGAATTTTTTTAAAAATATTTCATATTTTGAATGATAATTATTCATAATATCTAATAAGGCTTTCATAAATTTATTCAACAAGGTTATTAGTGAAAATAATTAAAAATAATGTATAGAGATAAAGGATGAAACAAGTTTACATGGTGTTTAGAATTAGAATATAATGTGTAATAATGGACTAAAAATGCAAAAAACCAATTTTATGGATATATATATATATATATATATAGTTGTGAACATATTATCATTTTTTTGTTTTTGGAAAATTTTCCATGAATGTGACCTATAAAACAATTTAACTAATGAAATAGAAAAAAATGTATCTTTCTTACTTTTAATTTCAATAATGATTTGGAATATGGAAAAAACAACATAAGTTTAGTTATAAGTATTTTTGTGCAATATAATTTTTTTAATCAAGATATATTATTTAAATTTTTTATAGATTATATAATTACATTAAAGGTTTAAGAAACACCGATATAAGGATTATTTAGTTATTAAATAACTAAAATAAATGATACTAAAAATATTAAAATGGAACTAAAATGAATGAATTATTTTCATCCAATAATTTCATAGAATAATATATAATTATACATAGTTCAAAACTAAAAATATTAAAATTACATTATTTCATTGATATTTTCAAATTCATATTAAATAAATAATGTTAAAATTGAAATAAATGAAATTTTATAATTAATGGTATTTTAATAAAGGAATTAAAATTAAAAAACACCAAACTTCTTAGTAGTTCCAATTAAATATAAAAAATATAAAATATGGTCTATTTGTAGATTTTTTTTACAATTAACATATTGAACCCAAAATAGAAAATACATTGTTAGAGTGGCTTAGGTTAATGTTGTGTTTTTTCCTGTAATTTTCCATTATGTAAAAATTCATTTACCACAAATATATTGTTTTAATTTTATAAATTAGATATAATTTTTTATAATTAGTGTGAATAATTTTTATAATATTATCCATTAAATTTATTCACAATTAATTAATTACAAATGTGTTAAAATTAGTATTTATAATAAATAAACAAAATGGAATAAATTGGGAACACATTAGGTACAATACCAAATTATAGAAATTAATTTATTTTCATGTGTTAAAGGTTTTCCTTGAAAAAATCAAAACATACATCCTTTATCACAAAATTTGGGAACCACATTATGCAAGTGAGACCTCTATATATGGAATACTTTTGATTATTTACAAGGCTTCCATTCCCCCTCAATTATAAAAGGGAACTCACTATCAACCATTATTCAAACCTGTAAATCAATTTGGATCTAATGAACAACAATGAAACAACTTCAATACTTACCTAAATTCGATCTATATGACTTAATTTTTCATAAATCAATCCTTTTTGTGGTTTTAGTGAAAACCCAATGAGTATACATGAAGAAGACGTAATGTTCTTCTAAAATATTTTTGATTTTATTCACATCGCAACCTCCTTCAATTAAATTTATATATTTCTTATATAATAGCCCTAATATAATATATATAATAATATATTGTTTTGATATGATTAAAACTAACAAAAAAAACACATGCATCAAATGGGTTATGAAATAATCCTTCGTCTATACCATAGACTACCCCCTCGTGAATTGATGTTGATCATCATTCCATTAACACCCTTAACAGATGAAAATAATTATTTAAATACTATTTATATATATGATATATGTGATATTTTTTATCTTTTTAGGATTTGAAATTTTTTATATCACAAATACCTCAATGATTTTTATTTTGTGAGAATATGATAACTTCATTCGTTTGTATGGAAGACTATTGCTACAGGATGCAATGTGACTCGTTCACGCTATACATGGAATTAATAAAAGATTGGTTGAATAAAATTATGCGATATGTATGAAATAATAATTATACTATAATGATACTATATTTATATATATAAATTAATTTTTTACACTAAATATGATAAGAATATAGAAACAACATTCATGTGTTCTTAAAGCATTTCTTTTCCCAGAACGATGTATTCTATTTACTAAAAAAATTATAAGGATTTTCCTAAATTAATATATAATTAAAATATATTATAATTATAAAATAATTTAAATTTATTTATAGGATTAAAATATTATTTAATTAAGATGAGAAAATTGAGAAGTCAAATTATGTATGAATATGAAAGTTGTTATTAACTAAAATGTAACATTATAACGAGATTATATAAAGAATGTTATAAAAAGGCATACTAAAATAAGAAGTGATATTATAAATATGAATATAATTATTTTATATTTTTATATTGAATTTATATTTATTATACATGATGTTTTAATGGGTATGATTATAGTATAAATTTATGGTAACAAGATTTCTAGTCTCACATTTATATTTGTGAGACTTATGTCGTATTCGACACTGTTTTATTATTTATGGTGTATATAATTCCCCCAAAAAATTAATAATAAATTTAATTTATTAATGACATTCACTAATTAAATTGATTATATTCTTCTGTAGACCTCAAGATTCAAAAGTTACTCAAGTTGTAAGGGATTTTAGTCCATTTTTTTACTTTAATGATATATATATCTTATTGATAAAAAAATTATTTTTTGTGGTATATATAATACACATGAATGTATATAATGATTATTATACATAAAATAAATGTTATTTAAATACCAATTTTATTATCACTCTCAAATGGATTTACAATTCAAAGTTTCCTAAGTGAGACATAGATATTTGTTCCAAATTTTCCTTCTAGGAGACATATCATATGTTATGCACCTATAACCTTTCAAAAGGTGTAAATAAAGAATCATAGAAATTTAATATCATGAATTTATTAATCCTAAAAAATTTTAAAGTGACATTTTATTATATTCCTTCACGGGGATTAGGATTAAAGGTTAGCACATGGGATGTTCTGTTTGATAAAATCTAACAATTTTTTTATGATCACTTATGATGAGGTCTCCAATACTAAAATATCATTTTAAAACACTCAAAAAATATCTTTAATTTTATTATCCTTTGGGTTTTAAGAATAATTTCATGTAATGGTACAACGTTTTCAACTATTTTTTAATTATGTTAATTAAGATTGTGTTTTTAGGAAAGTCTCACCATATTCTCTCTTCCATCAGAGATATATGTTTTTTTCAAAAAAATTGTCTTCTAGAAATATTTTCCAAAATATTTTTTAATGCTATTTTAATGTTATTTTCAGGTAAAATTAATTTTAAAATGTTTTCTGTTTTAATAATTGTTTAAAATGTTTTTCAAACAATACTTTATAAGTTTTTATATTTGTTTTCAAATAAAATGTTGTTCAAAATAGTATTTGATCAAAAATAAAATTTTTATGTGGAAGAAAATTTTGCTCAATTTTTTTAAAATGTAATTTTAAAATTATTTTCCATCTAATATGAAATCCATTGATTTTACCTGTGCCTTATTAGTGTTATGATCCATGGGTATCATTCATATTCTACATCGTAATGGTTCATTTTTTATATGATGACATATACAAAAACCATTTTCTCATCCACGAGTTATAAAATGAATAAAACACTATAAAACCAAAAAATAATAACATATTATTATATAAGTATTTTTAAACCTATGTATTTTATATAGGTTTTGAAATGATGAATTTTTTTTATACCCATTAAATTTCCAGTGTAATGATACTGTTATTAATTATGATGTTGTGACCCATAGAAATATTGTATTCATTATGTTATATGTGGGATATATATCTCTATTCAATTTATTGGGTAATGATTTATATCTCATGTGATATATGTGGATGGAATAGGGAGTGAACATAGTTCACTAAGAGACTCTTTCTACAATGATGGTATTGGGAGTGAAATTTTATTAAGAACATTTTTAGGTAGTGAATCCATTCCACTTTGTAGACTTTTAAGTGAGCCTTGACTAAATGTTTACAATAATTATATATGTTTATTTTTTGTTTAAAATTATTTTTCTTATGCCTACGTTATTCTCACAAGGGTAATTATCTATGTTTTATTTTATGATTTATGTATTATTAAATTCTAATCATTTTTCCATGATTCATGTCAATTAACATTGATATGTAGAGTATGGTCTTAAAATATTATTTTCATTCTCTCATACCCTTATGATCATGTTGTTTTTATGTATCTACTTTATTTACCCTTACTATTCATCCTATATCACCCTTTATTGTGTTACCTTTCTCAAGGTTATGAATAATGGTTCTATTTAGGAGTATTAAATGGGCAGATCTGTGTGGGCATAACTAAAGATGTTTTAACATGTTAGAATATTATTTTTCCATGATTCCTAAGGTACTAAATAATTACCATCCTTGGGTGTTTTTTTAATGTAATGAATATTCATAAAAAGATATTTAATATACATTTATGTTATGTCTGGGTTTATATATATATCATGAACATTATTAATCCCATTCAACTCATTCTCGGCCATTTATTCCAAAAACAATGACAACCTAATTGTTCCAAAACATTATATTAAAATAATATTTTTACTGAAAACAATTTGATACCATTTTAAAATGAATAAAAAAATAAACAAACATTATAAAATAATAATTTTACAATCATGAAACCAATTTCAATTTCCACTAAAAAAAATTCCATAATGTCCAAAACCATCACTATGGAGGGGTTATAAAATTATTTTCACATCATTTTCATAAATAAAATAAAAAAATTAATAAATTTGATAAAGTTACATCATGTTCTAATAATATTAGTCAAGAGTGAAGCAACCGCCTTCACAAACTTAGGAAAAGATGAAGAATAGCTCTCCAACTAAAAAACCCTGCAAAAGATCTTCCAAAACATTCCTTAAATCATATTCCCAATACAAAAAACAAAATTATCTCATCAATACAAGAATCACACAAAATTCCTCATTCCAAAATAGATTTTATAAATGAATCCAATAGATGGAAGATGATTGATGGTAAGGAAAACCACCAATAATGAGCACATAACACGTAATATAGGCTCCAACGCACCAAGATTCACAAACTGATATCTTCTAGATCAAGAAGAATGATCTCCACATTATTGATAGGGATATTAATTGAAATTTGGGTCATATTAGTGGAGTACATTTTATTTAAGCACTGAATCGTATTAGATCCACAAAATTCAGATTTAATATTTAACATTGCAAGGTTTTGGTGAATAGTTAAGAAAATAGTGTGCTAGACACTGCCTCTAATCACCCCTCACATGATTGGATCTAATGGTTAGACAAAATATTCACTAACCATGATGAACCAATATATTCCACTTTCTATTGTTTCGCCCGGGTGGCTGTTTGATTTTTCTAGACCATGTTCCAACATTCAGCATAACCAATGACCTATGTTTCCCCATTCATAGTTTCATTGATGTGGTACATGGTTCTAAAAATAATTATAAAATTATTAGACTCCATAAAATCCATAAAAACATTCCAAAACACCTCTAAACCATCCAAAAAATAACTCAATAACATATACACTAAAATAAATAAATAAATAAATGGTTTTTTTCTAGTTACCATGGGTGCTTCATCTACCGAGATAACACTAACCAAAACAGAAATGTTATTACCCATCCCTAAAGTAAAAAATTCATCCTATAAGGAATTAAACACAAAATTTTATATAAAAAGTGATAGTTTTTATTCTTAATTTAGTGCAGCAAGTTATTATTTGAAATTTCATCTTATATAACATATAAATAGAACTAGAAAATTAATTTTTTTCATGTTTTAAATAAGGAATAAAATATTTAAAAAGTAATTATTCAATTATTCTAATACCCTAATATTTTTTTAGAATTTAAAGTTAGGTTTCCTTGTGGTTTTTCCCAATATAGAAGACTATTTTACTAAAGTAATATGAGACAAAAAAATATTGGTTCATTCCTTTTTCTCATCCACATATTGTAGATGTAGAGTAAAATTTAATTAATGGACTATTGTTACACACCTCTAGAAATGAGATATAAATTATATATTTGGGTGAAAAATATCACAAGACCAATTCCTTAGTGAATTCATCAATTACATATATATGTATCACCTCGCTAGTTCTTACTCCATTGATGTTTCCTCAAATACATCATAGGTTCAATATGTGAGTAGTTAAAATTTAATATAATCAAGGTAGGATGTATTTAGATTAAATTTTCTCATCATTAAATTAATCAATGTACTACTTATATTTATGAAAGTAGGATTGGTAATTTTATTCAAATTTACTTCATCTATAAAATATTCAATCTGGTAAAATATCTACACATGTTCATTAACGAGTATATTTTCATCTATATCATAACTCTCCGAGTAATTCTATTACCTCCATGAATATGAAAAAAATAAAATTTTCTTAGTTGATAATTAATAAATTTTCATAATCATATTACCATATTTTTATATGAATAGGTTATCTTCTAATATTATCTAGGATATTAGCTCTATATCATTTCATAGTGCCTGCAGGGGTTTTGTTCAAAATAGATGTGGTAAATAGCTAATATCCTCTATACATTCTTTTCATATCATCTCATACTTTCTATGCTATTCTTGTTATTTTAGAGAATGATATAAAGTTGTTGAATATTTATTATGCGAATTGGGATGATCCCATTGAATTTCACTTCTTAAAAAATCATTCTAAAATAAATCTAAATGTTATTGATCATCAAAATGTGCAACTCTATTCATTTATAATTCATTGATATCTTCTACAACTGATTGTGTGGCGTTTTTTTATTAGGTATACAAATTGTTACTTCTCGTCCACCTATGGTTCTTCAGTATTGAATGGAATTGGATAAAGATCATCATCTAATTATCCTTTTTTTTAATTCTCCATCCAGTATTTATTAAATGAATGTTAATACTCTAATAATTGTTCCATTTTGTTCCATAACTCTTATATGTCTTACCCAAGCTCTTTTAATTGAAATTATTGTTAATTATAAAAATTATATTTTTGTACATATGAGTACTTAGTCTATGATTTTAAATATATAAATCCAAATACATTACTAAAAATGAACTAATTTAAATTATATTATAGTGAAAGATAATAATGGGTAATAAAAAAATCAGAATAAAATAATAAGGGATCCATTATCTCCAAGTAAATTGTGAATTTTTAACACACCCTTTATAGGGTATGGAAAATTGATCTTCAATTTTTCTCTGAAAAATGTGGATGAAAGTTGTCATATCTCAAGGTGCCTATTATATATCCCACAATATTTCAATAAAATAGTATATTTCATGATATTTTAAAATTATATAAAAATATAAAAAATGGGTGCATTTTGTTCAAAGTGATTATATAGATTAATTTAGAATAAAATATTTTAAATAAATGGAAAATATAATAATTAAAAAGATAGAAGTAGATTTAATGTTCAGCTAAATTTCATTATTTATTATCTGTTTTAATATTTTATAATTCATTTGAGAAGTCATTCCATCATACATGATCCTTAATATCCGTCTTAAATTATATGTATTATTTTTCCTAGTAGATCTCTATAGCTCACTATGTCCCAAATACTCTAATAAAGAATAATTATAATAACATCTCAAACAAGAATTGATGAATGTCTGGAAGAAAATTTTATTTTATTTGACGTAGTCTCTCGACTGACCCCAACACACTCATTTAATGAGTATGATGAGAATGAGAGTTATAATTATTTGATAATAAATATAAACTGAAATTTAGAATTATTATTAAAAATGTACAATCACCATACTAGTCATATACACACACACAACTACGTAAAAAGTAAAATAAAAATTTAAATAAATTAAAATTAGGGATTTAAAAAAACTATTAATACCACCCTCGGTATTATTTCATGGCTCTACGACATAGTGTAATTATCATTTGGGTGACATAGTTGAAGAACACATGAAAAATGAGAGAGATAAAATGAAACATCAATACCATATTTAAGAAAATAATGAAATTAAATTACAGCATTAAAACATGAACTATTCCAAGAATTGTTAAACCTAGAAAAAATATGCATGGATTGAATAATATATATATTTTTTAGGGATTATATTGTCTTACACGAAACATCCATATTCATTTGAGAATATTTTTTTCTGAAATGGTGTGGCAGTTGGATTATTAAATGTAGTAGGATTCATGATTTTTTCAATGTTTTAATCTACAAATAATCATCCATGATCATTAAAAGGGTTCCATTAAATATCTACAAAGGTATTATTTCTTTCTCCTACAATGGACTAATTCAAATGTTCAATAGAAGGTGAACAAATATTTTTTCTTTACCTTGAAAATAACATAGATTTACTAAATCTTCATTGTATCCACATGTGAAATTTGATTGGTTTCGTATCTTTAGATTAATGATTATGAATATTTATAAATCATGTGATTGAATTTTCACAAGTTCATTGGTATTTAAATATGGTGAATCTGAGAAATCCCCTCCTTTATTTTTTCAGAACATCTCCACAATGACTAGTTTTTATTTGAAATTTTCTGGTAGATGAATCTTATAAGAATTTTATAAAAATATATCTATGAAAAAAACCAGACATATACCTATATTAAATCTGTTTTACCATCAATATGTTTTTTAATCATACATCAGTTCCATAAAATATTACATATCACTATTTAAACATTACTTCTAGAAAATATATTTTTCATAAGAACATTTATAAATTTCTTCCAATTCATCATTATAATCCTTAATTTGGAATTGGTAATATATATTGTGTAATCCACCTCTTCTATACAGCGTCTAAATTTCATCTTACTTTTTCGATACATCACTCATGTCTTATATTCAACTATAATCAATTTTCTACTTCATTATATGGAGTAAAATATTTTATACATTTAAAAATTCATAATAACATCACAGTTTACTCAATTAATGAGAGGGAATCAGTAAAGGAATATCACAAATAATTACCTATTCAAGATCTTGTGGGTTCATCATTTATTTTGGGGTGAACGTAGTAATTTAGGATTAATCCTCTTACATTACCCCAAATTAATTTTAATGGTTTTATACATATTATGTACTACACACATGACACTTACACAGAGATATGTCATGACAAGTTTATTCTCATATGATCCTTTGTTTAATGTGATGTAGACATACAATGATGGATTTAAAATAAAATAGACAATTTAGTGTTATGTTTACCACCCATAGTCTAGACTACAAAATCTTAATATAAAACAACTTTCATTTTCAAATACTCAATATTGTTAAGGTATTAATTATTATTACCTAGCTTGCATAAATTTTTTTAAATTTTACAATGATACTCATAATATTTCTCCATCAATTTCAACCTAGTAAAATAAAAATATGATTTTCGAAAATCATTTGTAATGTCAGAAAATTGTATGTGGATTTATTCTAAAACAATTATAAAATTAGTAAAATAAGAAAATTAATTTTCTTTGGGAAAAAAGTCTTGAAAACTCTAAATATATAATATAGGATAATTTCACTAAAAATGTGAATTATATGGGTATGAATTTATTTAATTACAATGAATAATATTTGGAAAATATTCATCCATAAGACTTTATTCAAGGTATTAGGTTCTCTTATATTAATTCATATCAGGGTAATTAAATTTTAGTTTTTTATTTTGAGATGATTGGTATTCCAATTTTATGTGTTTTATTTATAGAGATTCATACTATGTATGAATATAATCAACATGAAATTGGTATTTAAAAAAAATCATGTGGTATGCATATGGTAGACTATTTGGCAGTGTTATTTATGGAATCCATACTCAAGGAACAGGGGATTACACATACCCATAGGTTATGAACACAAGACGAGTTCATAATTTTGCGGTGTCTGTTAGGGTATTATTATTTTCATATTACCTAGTTAAAGAATTTTGATGATATTTGGGATTTTTTTGAATTTTTTATTCCATTTCATGTAGTTTTACTCTATTGATGGATAGTACATGTTTGGTTATTTATATATTTTTTAGTTAGTATTTTTTTATCTAACATTTTTATATCCTACATGCTTACATGGGTTTATGTACAAGTGAATTTGAATAAGGCCACCCATTATATGTGATGTGGATACTCGATTATACTCACTAAACAATAGCCTATTAGATGAGATATTATTGTGACAGAATCCACTCAATACTGACCCATGTGGGTCATGGTCAATCAAAATGTTTTAAAAATTATGAGAATATTTTCTAAATAATGTGATCTCTTAGAACCTAAAATAAAAGAATCATTTTTATCTCAATATATAGTTCTATCTTAAATATAGAATATTCATTAAATTTATTTTCATATTATCATAAGGTTGTCATTATATTTTGGAACTATTATTACTATTTACATCACATTTAATATAAGTACCTTATCATATATAATACAAGTAGAAGATATTTTAATATCATGACAAGTATAAATTATATATACCCTATAGTGTTTACATTATATGTAAATAAAACAGTTCCAACTAAAGTTTGGTTAAGTGATCCTAATAATAAAACAATCCACTTTTATTAGATCTATTATTACATATTCTCATAACATCTTTGGTTACATATAAATATAATGTTTCTACTGAGTAATGTATTTATTCCATAGGTCAATTAAATTATTCACTATGGAATAATCTATTAATAGAGACATTAAATATTTGAATCAAATACATTATGTTATAAAATTAAAAAATTATAGGCATTTTCCCCTTTTTTGTGCGACAGGATCCTTGGTAAGATCCGATATTACTAAATTATTGGAATATTTATATTTTGACAATATTTAATATGCTTTATATTATTCCATGATTGGGGGAAATATTATATATTTAAATATCATATATAATTGTATCATAACATGTGACATACTGAAATTCAATAGAATTAGAGATGATTAGTTACTAAGATATTTTTTTCTCATTTTGATCACCAATATATTCTATTTATACATATTGATTGTTATGAAGTATATTTTTGTGCCCCATTACTAATTAACTCACGTTATTCTATGCCAACCCATTTTTTTTGTATTTTATAAAAAGCCACATTTTGGCTGAGTGGGAACCGTTCACACATTAAAACAAAAACCACAGACCACCTTTACCATAATTCAAAAACCATCCAACTGCATATTTCAAAATTCAAAATGAAACACCAAAATCAAATTCAAAATCAGAGAAACCTCCATAATCTTGGAGCCCCGAGCAGCCACCTCCTTGTACTTATCTAGTACATCTGTATTTTTAAGTATGATTCTCATTCCATCCAATATTTTTTTTGAAATATATCTACCATTCTTGATTGAAAAGGAATATAAAGCAAAAAAAATAACATAGAGCACATGGTTAAACCATTAAATAAAGCAAGGGAAATTCGTTGAACAGTTTTTTTTTCATTTATTTTTTACACATTTTGTAACTTGTAATAATGTTTTATTTTTTGAAACCCATGAACATTTATGGTGGGGTGGAATTTGGTTGTTGACTTATTTAATGTTTTCTTCAATTTTATCCACTTTGAAGTATATACCTTCTTAGATTGATATCTGTAAATTTTTAAATCTACATTTATATAGTCATAGATCACACCAAATGATAAAAAATAATCCGAAAAGTAAAATCAAATTAAACACAGTGATATTTCTTGTTAAACCACTTCGGTATAATCAAATGAGCATACACATGACATTTTACAGTGTACCATAATCCACTATACTCACATTTTGTGGACATAAGTTATCATACTTATATATTATATATCCAAGAGTACTCTCTCTCCTTCTCTAATACTGAACTGAAATATGGAAAGGCATGGATATTTTATTGATATGTAGTTCATTATTAATTGATTATGAACTTTTTTTATATATATTCAGAATGAGACTATGAATTCATAATCACTCATTAAATTATGAATATATATTATTAAAATAATTATACTCCCTTTATTTTAGGATAAATGATATCAACACTTGAACGTGGGTGTTGAATTTTTTATCTTCAATTATATCACATCATTAGCGATACATTCTTCTACGTGTATATAATTCCGAAAATGGAATCATATTATTGTAATTTTCTCTTCAATCCCACAATTTATATGATTTTTACTTCTTCTTTTTCCTCAATCCATCATTATTGAATTTAATCATATATATAAATTAATTATATAATTATTCATTATATGCTAAGAAATTCACATGTTAAATATATTATTGTCCCTCACATTATCAAATAAATACACACATTATTATATGCATCCTACAACTAAAAAATAAAAAAGGGGTGAGTTAAAATAAACATCTTCCAAATCATATTGTTTATACAATGTTTAATTCTAAAATATTTTATTTTCATTATGTTAAAATTATTCTAAATACTCCTTAATATCCTGATCAATTACCCAATCCTTGTATTTCTATTTGATTTTTAGGTAATCCATAAATCAATTCTTCATTCCATAACCACGCTCATTATGGAATGGATTTCATAGAGTCTCCATGATTTTAGTGAGGTTTCCTTTACTATGGCATGGTACAAGAAATTAATAAGATTAAAAAAAATCCAATGAAACTATTTAAATTTCTTGAATATCATTACACAATATATTATATATCTCGAACTCTTAAACATATCACAAAATGGTCTACTATTTTATGGTGTAATCTTTCTCATGATCTTAATAGGTTACTATGTGATCATACTCTATATCATTGATATAATTAACTTCTAGTATAGTTTAATCTTGTTTAAACATCCACTAGGGAAAAATATATTCCATGAGTCATGCCTAATGTCAGACCTATTTTACAATATGGACTATTGAGTTGTGAGACATCTTTTCTGAAGAATTTAAATTCATTCCCTCATATCTATTGATATATTCATTATGACATTTTCAATGTAGCTACCTATACTATGGAAAAAAATCAACCAAATCAAATTACGGAAAAGTGTTAATTTTTTTAATTTTTCATAACCTATCATTGTCTACATGGTTTTTATTTTTATAGTGCAGCTGACTCCTAGAATAAAAATTCAAAAAATCATTTGATAATAAATATTTTTTCATGTTCAGATATTCATATATTTTTTTGAATTCAAAACCATCTGTAACATGTTTTTTTCCTTGTACCATGATTTTCTCTGGTTACCTTCATAATATATAACAAAATTCATTGACCAGTATTATCTATTTTCAAAATATAACTCATCCAACTTAGTTAAATCTCAATCTTCATCCCACAATGTGTAATTTATTTTAAAGAATATCTAAATTTATTATTTTGGTCCATTTTCATCCACTAGTTAATCTATGAGAAATTCTACTTTGATCATCTCATTACTTATTGAGGCCTTCTAAGAAATATAAAATATTTTTTATAAATATTCTTATGTTATTTTCAGTAAAAACAACATATTAAAATTATTTCATAAAAAAATACCATATTTATATTTTATTGATAATACTACAAAAAATTATTATTAATCCATATTTATGGTGTATTCATCTCAATAATCCTTTTTAAATATAATTTAAAGGATCCTCCTTTTCAATTTTTTCATTAATTTATATCAACCTATATTTTTGAACTCCATCGGTCAACTCCATAAAACATTTATACCCCATTATCCTATTTATTTCCAATAATATTTAAATGATTTGTTGGGCCAATATTAATATTTTTTAATTCATAAAAATTTATATTAATAATACTATTTTTATTCACTTCTTCATAGGCCATATGACCTCATTAGTTTAAATCCAAAGACATAAGGACCATATAAATTAATTTTTTTTATCTTAAAAATGTTTTCATTCTTTCAGAAACTTATAAAAATAATACATAAAACATATAAAATAATTTTAATGGATTTTAATTAACTATCTATAGATTTGTTTGGATAGAAACCCATATTTTTTTATTATCCTAGATTCCAATTGGTGGTAACATTTTAAAGGGATACAAATTTATAATTTTCATATCAAAAATGATCCACTGATATAGTATAATAATTTCATATTAAGACCTTCCTAACATTTAGAAACTTTCTTTAAAACTCATTTGATATTTTATATATTATCAACATTTGAATATACCACATAACAATTGAGTCTTCAATAAATCTTTTAATCCTAAATATTCCTAAATCTTTGTATAAAAATGTGTTTATGTCAATAATCATGACTATTTCTATACCACTTAATTATTTTTCATTGTTTCATTTAGTAATGAACTATAACCACTTAAAAATTAAAAAAAACAATATAGTGATTTGAGAAAAAACATCCACAAAACGTAAGTGTGTAATTAATAAATCACAAGGGTGTGAGACATACAAAAAATTAAAATAACTAAAACCACTTATGTTTTTGTAAATTTTTGACATCACATTACATATATGTATTCTAACTTTCACAAGGATTAATATTTTATGAATTAATATAAACATCCTTTTTCCAATAATCCACAACTCCCCTTGAATTACATCAGTTTTTTACACCATATCTTATAATAATTTTTAATCCATTGAACCACTATGCGAGTGTTGACATTATTCGTATTGACCTCCTTTTATCATGAAATATGTCACATTGTTCCAGAACTATTAGAATAAAAAAATTGTGATTTCACTTCTAATTGAGTTGAATTAAATTTATCATAGTGGTCAGAAACCACTTAGAAAATGTCTTACAATATTATCTAGATCCCACCACCCATCGATACTTGGGGAATTTATCTTCATTATATTAAATCACATTATATCTGTGGATAAATATCCTCTAAATTAATATAAACCAATGATTATATTTCCCATCTAATCCAATAACACATTCCAAATACATTATAACCATATATGTACAAGGAGAAAAAAGGTACCTCCAACATCGTCAGGTTGAGGATTGTGGTTCAACATAATTAATGAAACTAGGGATTCACCCAATCATATAGGCCTCAATAGGTATTATTTTTTTCATTTCCACTTATCTATATTTTGTTATGGATACTCTAACATTATTTAATTATCTCCTTCATATTAGAATCCACCTACTTAGTGAGATTAAATCCATTTTAAAATTTTACTTATTTTGATGAGCCTTTAATGATTATTTTTTAATTTAACCCTTTATAAAGGAGTCAACATACACTAACATTATATCATTCATTTTGTTATTATTTATTAATGATTGAGTAATAATTCATATTTACTATATATTATAGATATTAGAATCAAATTAAAATTATTAGTCCTTGGTGAGCCTTTCTTGATGTGTTGCATCATTTTTATCCCAACCAGATCTACCTCTTTTATTTTCATCTCATTTTATTATTCTCTTTTGGAGGGACAATATGAGGGAATCATTAATGGTTTATGTTTTACTATTCATTGAAATTCATTTTATAAACCAAATCATTAAATATGTATTATATATTAATATATTTTTCTCCAATGTAAACACTTTCAATATATGTCAAAGTAATAGGGTATATACTTATGAATTCATTTCCTTCCAGGATGCAATAATTTATTTTTATATGAATAGTGGAAGAGTATGTAAAAAATATCCCATACAAAGTGTTCCTTATGTGTGCCTATTTTGGTTAATATATTTAAACAACATTTTTTCTTATAAAATGTATCCATTTTTATTCTATACACACATTTATAGAGTTCCCATGTCTTCAAAAATAGTATCATATTAGAGGTTACTTATTTTGAGATCATTTTCCTTCAAAATTGTATTATTCCACCCTTTTGATGCAGTTTCATGTTAGGAACTCTTTACACTCTTATTATTTCAGATTATTTGGGGGAATACCACTCATATGCTTTCACAATGAATAAATGATATTTGATTCCAAATTATATATATTTTCTTCTTTATTTTCATTTATGAAACCATATATTAATTCTCCAATCTATATTTATTCTAAAATATTATCATCATATAATTTTGTGTATAGAGAGTATGAATTATTTGTTTCTAATCATTATATTTTTGGATTTTACCTACATCTCATTTAAACTCATTAAGTAATCAATATGGCCATTTATTTTCTCACTCATATCCATTATATCCTCTTTTATGGTCCCATATACACTTTTAATCCCATTAATCCCAACAAATTTATATTCTATGAAATATTACACAATTTCATCCATAATTTCACATTATAAGCCCTTTCATTCAAAGATTTGAAATTATAATGGCCAATATATAGAAATTCTATTTGTTAATATATGTATATTGTTCCCACTTATTTCATGGATGGTGCACTTACTTCCTTTTGTAATTTGGAATTTTTTTAATATATTTACATTTATAATCTAAAAAATTCATGTTTTATATATTCTATATTCTTACAAATATAAAATGATGTATCATAACAAGTATTCCTCTTTTAATCTCAACTGGAAAAATATAGAATACATATCTTATCGCTCCTAGAATTTATAATTCATACACTATGATTTATCATATCAATATATCAAAATAAGTATTCCCTGAACACTATTCCATAATATTGTAGAAACATATGGCTCTCTGATGGTGATAGGAACACCAAATTCTATAACTCGCTTCAAAGATTTAGAAAATCCACCCGACCTCTTACTAAACTTTTACATGATGATTTGATTATTGACTAAGGAGAGGTCATTCCCAACCATGTTGTCTCTTATTTTCATAGCATATTTAATGGCCCAAATACTTTTATTGATCACTGTCCTAATATCATCCCATTGATGGTTAATGATATTGACAACACATCTCTCTTAAGCACTACTTTGGATCATGAAATTAGAGACATTGTCATTAGTATAAAGCATGATAGTGCTCCTGGTCCTGATGTATTTTGTAATGGCTTCTTCCGACAACACTGTGATATCATTCACATGGATGTGTGAAAACTTGTCAGGTCATAATTTTCTACTAGTTTCCTCCCTCATGGCCTTAATTCTCAATTTA
The DNA here is from genome assembly GCA_963277665.1 of Viscum album. Classification (NCBI taxonomy): domain Eukaryota; kingdom Viridiplantae; phylum Streptophyta; class Magnoliopsida; order Santalales; family Viscaceae; genus Viscum; species Viscum album. Next base: position 1,317,584,310 of record OY728121.1, read on the forward strand.
TTAAATTAATCCCCAAAATGGAAAATGCCTCTGAGATCCAATAATTTCATCCTATTTCCCTAATAAACACTCTACAAAATCATTACCAACATTCTTGCTAATAGACTTACCCCAATATGCAATAAAATTGTTTGATGGAATCAATTTGGTTTTATAAAATGTATGTCTATTCAAGACTGCATTTCCCTTGCCATAAAATTCACTAACAGCATAAAAAAAATTAATATCAGTGGTAATGTTGCTATTAAGATTGATATTCGAAAATAATTTGATACTACAGATTAGAGTTATGTTTTCAAAATTCTGAAAATATTTTTATTTAATGATACCATTTTTATGAGAATAAAATCATTGTTTAAATATTCCTCTATTTTCATTTTGGTAAATGGCTCCCCCAAAGGATACCTCAATTGAACCAAAGGTGTTACACAAGGATACCCTCTCTTGGTCGTCCTATTTTTCATTGCTAAAGATTCTCTCAGTAGATTGCTCACATATCTTGTCAATAAAAAAATCTCAAGCCCATCCAGGCTGCTAGAAATCTCAATGTCCCTATGCATCTTTTGTATGCCGATGAAATCATCTTTTTTCTTCAGGGTGATCAAAATAATATTCAATCTCTCAAAAATTCTATTGCCCATTATGAAGCAGTTTCTGGCCAGGCTATTTCTATGAACAAATATCATATCTTCTTTGGGAAAATCCCCCCCCCCCCACAGAGAAAAGGTAGTATCACCAAATTCCTTTGAATTAAGGAATGTCCTTTCCCCTTCACTTACCTGGCGGTTCCCATTTTTTGGGGGAGACCCAAATCCAACTACTTTTCCAACATTGATGACAAAATTATTAATCATCTTTTTAATTGTAAAGGTAAATCCCTATCCATGGCTGCTAGAATCTATCTTGTCAAATCGACCATTGTCTCAAAAATGTTCTATTCTCTTATGATCTATAAATGGTCAGAAAGTGTTTAAAAAAATTAACACTTACATTAATAAAATCCTTTGGACTGGAAGTATCCTCTAAGGGAAACATTTCACCATTCCATGGACAACCTATAGAAAACCACTAGATTAGGGGGTATTGGTATAAAAAATTTAAAACTCTTTAATGATGCTCTTTAGGCTAGACTAACTTGGAGAATAATTAACACCAACTCTATTACTATTTACTTCCTCAAGTATAGATTTGTCACCATTCTTAATAAAGGGAAAATAAATTAAATTTCTCCCTCGATATGTCCCTCCATTAGGATTTTGTTCTAGCACATTATGGAAAATTCTATATGGATGGTTAAAGCTGACTGTAATATGAATTTCTGGCATTATAATTGGACCGGTTCTCCTTTAATTTCCATTCTTCCTTCTAACTCTCCACCTGAGAATACAACTTACACAATTAATGTTGTTCTTCACTGTCATAGTAATGAGCTCCCCAATAACATTTCTCAAATCCTTGATAACGACCCCTACACTAGATCTGATGACTTTATTATCTCGGAGCCGGCCTCAAATGGTATCCTTGACTCAAACAATTTCTACAAGCACAATTTCTCTGGAACCGAATCTTGATTTCAATGGTTGAATAATTTCAATAAGAATTGGATCAAGCCTACCAAAAACACTCTCATATGGCGTATTACTCAAAACAGGTTTCCCACAGAGGTTTTCCTTCAAACTGTTGGTATCCAACTCTAAGGAAAATGTCACATATATAATCAATATAGGGAAGATACTAACTACACTTTTAATTCATATTCCACAACCTCTTCTCTATGGAATTATTTTTTTGACATTTTTGACTGCAAGTGGTTCATTCCTTACTCGATTTACTCTCTCTTAAATAAATGTGTTGATCATGAGGCTTCATAAAAAATCAAAAATATTTTCCTCACCGCTGGTACTGAACTTCTGCATGTTATATGGTATGATAGAAATGAAATCCTCCATAATAAATGCTCACTAAATCTTAATCCAGGAAAATCTAGAATTTTCATTGCGGTCTGGGAGGCTGCCTCGATTCAAAAGTCCCACTGCAACAACTCTATTAGGGATTCAGTGATTCTATGAAAACTTTGGGTTGATGGCCTCTATCCTCAACCCAAATGAACCTTTGATGTATTCTTGAAAAATCCTTTGTCAGGATGGATCAAAGTGAACATTTATGGTGCATCAAAGGGAAACCCAGGTCCTGCATGATACAATGTAATTTTTAGAGATTCTTCTGGACAGTGTCACAGTTTTTTCCTTGGCGGATACAGTGTTGTATCATCTATGGAAGCTGAAATGATCTGTGTAATCCATGCCATCAAATTTTCCCTTCAAAAAGGCTGGAGGAAGCTCTGGATTGAAAGTGATTTGACCACCATTTTACAGGATATTTGGAAGGGTGTGATTCATCTGGATTGGACTCGTACCACCCTTTGGATGAAGTGTCTTGATTCACTCTTGGAGCTTAATTACATTTCCACTCATTCTTTTCATGAAGAGAACACTATAGTGGATGCACTTTCCAACAAAGGTGTTCACCAGGACTTGATTTGGCTGAATGAACATTCTCCTGATTTATTTCAACTTGTTGACAAGGATTGTAAAAAAACATCCTTCTTTCATCTTTTGTAACATTTTTAATTTTTTTCACTCAATAAAATTTTTCTTTGGTCTTTGTCCAAGGAACCACACCTCATAAAAAACCTATTGTCTCTCATAGGAATTTATTTTGGAACCCTTGACTTCATGAGTGGGGGGAGAGTTATGATGATGAATGATTTAATATATAATATTACATTATTCTCTAATCAATATGAAAATTATTATGATATTAGTGGGAATATTTATAACATCAAATTTTTAATTTCACTTATCATAATGAATAAATAAAAAAAGACATAAAGGTAAAAAAAATAACATAAGGATTTTTATTCATTTAACACTAATTGAAAATACTAGGAGTATAAAAAATCATTTTCATTTGTATCATAATATATTATACTAAAATTAGGTGGATATAATGTATCTAAAAGAGGATATACTAATATAGGTTCACTTCCACCTATTTAATAACTATACATTACATTAACGAAAGAATTGTAATGTTACATGACTTTCATGTATTCTTCCAAACATTATTGATGTATTTTTTTGTCTTTTTTCATCATGAGACTCTTCTTGAATCATCACTCCTAATTTAATTTTCAATTTGTGTTCAGTTCATTTCAATCCCCATATTCTATGACATACTATATCTTAACCTTTATAATTTTTTTTTGAATATTTATCTTCCATGATATGAAAAATAATTTCATCTTTTATAAGAATATAATTCTTGAATAGGTATTCGTAGGTTGCTGTCATACTCTTTTAACCATATGTATTGGTTTTGTTACTACTTATCCTACCAAAAATAATTAATTCTCTAATTATGCTAGATGTATCCATAAAATTAAATTGCAATTTCTTCTTTCTATTTAACACAAATAAGGATTTTAATATTCCTTTCTCGCTTACTTTCATATAATACAAAACAATGTTTTTTTGGTAACCAATCCATAAAACCATGTTTTGACATAAATTTGATATTAAAAAAATCTAAAATTACTCTAGGAGATCCACGTGAATTTATTCTATTTACTAAATTAAATTTACACTAAATAAATCACAGAAATCTAATGATATGTCTCTATTATTAATTTCCTAATAGATTCTCCCCAGAAATCTGGAAACCCCCTCTTACAGAAAAATTTCTCTTATTATGGAATGGTTTCCTAAAATAAACATTGATTAACTCATGGTATGGTTTACTAAAATTACATATGATTCAAAAATTAGTTCAGAAAAATACACATTATTAAATCCATAAAAATACACTAAACATAACTATTTAAGGCATTCAATATCCCAATATACTAAACTCATCACAACATGGTGAATGTATTCATGGTGTAAGCCTCATATTTATTTATATAGGTTGTGGTGAGATCATATTCCTCAGAGTAATGGTCCCTCAACTTCCAAAACTAATAATTATTATTTTACAACCTTTTTTTCAAACCTCTACCTTGAATTCTTTCCAATGTCAAAATTATTTAAAATATATTTTTTGTGGCATGAAACATCTTCCATACCAAATTTACCACCAAATAAATAGAACTAACAAAATATTCATTATCATCTTTTTAGTATGGATACATATATTGTGTGGTAAAAAAATAAATCTACAAATATATTAAAGTAAGAAATATTTGGTTTTCTTCCTACTGAAACATTATATCATGGTCACAATTTCAACAGAAAAAGCAACTCCTCATCTCAAAATTTTTCAGTTGATTGGATATTATATATTTCAAATAAATATAACATAAAAGATGGAATGTTTATATTTTTTATAATTCATCACTATTAATGTCATGGTTGGCTACATTATGCTATGGTTTCAAAATTATCCTTAAGAATATATATTGGAATTGTAATTTCAACCACTTATACTTTTATAAAATAAATATACCTACTCACTTAAACCTCAAAATTATCCTAAACAATTTCAAATTCATGAACAAGATATATAATTATTTCAAGGCGTCTCTTTGAATCCACTAGTGCTTCAAGGGGAACATCTTCATTGAAAATAACTTTACTTTATTTGGTCATTAACATCTTCTCATACTTCATGATAAAACACAGTCATCTATTATTATAAAATCCAACACACAACCACATTTGATTCAACACATATGAAATAAGAAAAATAATTATACTGGATAATTTATTCTTATGTTTTTTATTGACAATACAATATATACACATCGAGTATGTCTATAAAAATATATAGATCTCTCTATGATAATTTTTATCCCAAATTTATTTGACTTATTATTTCAAATAATGAGAATTATTCTCAAAATTAGGTCATAAAAATATTTTAATAATATATATAGCCCATATTTTAGAAAAATATATCACCATGAAAAATAGGGAACTACCACCAACCACATATTTACACATTGAACATTATAATAATAAACCCCTATTATTTATCACATTAAACCATAAATGATACATTATATATTTCACATTATATAAGCTACATGGGGCCACAATCCCTTTTAGTTATGTTAAATATATAATTTTCAAAGGTTTCTATATAGGTATTTTTTTAATCACCCGACAAAAAATATTTTCATGGTGATCAATTAAGGAAAATAGAATTAAAATGGATCTAATCCTCACTAATAGAGAAATAATATTTCTAATGTTATTATTTGGAATTATTTTAACACATTTTATACTAATAATTATTTATATGAATTCAATTAAAAATATGATTCTAGATATTTATTGAACTCCAAATTATCCCCAATTAATTTTACATCAGTTGATGATTTTATTAGAATAAAAAAATAATTTTGGTTTATAGAATCTAGTTTGTAAATTATAATTCCCAATGACCTATGCAGTCACACGGAGATTGGAGTAAATGGGTGAAAACCAAACTAACTAAATAATACACAATTTTAATTACCCAACATATAATTTTATGTCATAAAATAGTTTTGTTGAATGAAACTTTATACGAATTCATATCATACCACACCACATGAAAATCAGTAAATTATCAAAATCCTAAATTCAGGTTTTTTAGAAGATTCAAACACAATATCAGTGACTACAACCATGATATATGGAGATAATGTTTGAGATATATATTTTAAATAATATAGTGAGGTAAATATAGGTGGTTAAGTTATCATCCTTTAACCTTAAATAAATATATTTAAAAAATTATACTCTCTTCAAAAAATATTTTTATACTAAATCCATCTAGTTTATATAGGGTCCTCCAAAAATCAATGGGGAAACTGATCCTTCTCTATTTATTAAATATAAAATATAATTAATTATTGGTATTTTCTCAATGAGAGTCTTCAACAATAAATAAATATTTTTCTATAATAGTATTCATGCCGATCTCTTTGTATCAAATAAATCATCAAAATGTTCAATGCCAATAAGTTGTAGCTTCATTTATTTTTCCTTATACATATTTCATATATTATGTTCAAATTTCATGATACAATAAAATATAAACAATAAATATATTAATGAAAGTTTATTATTATTATTCTTATGTAATTGTTTTGATAAAAGAAATTTATTCGTGTATTTTTCTAGTAAAAATTTCATCTATATCTTCTTCACTTATTATTTTTCATCTAGGATATAACGATATTATAGGGATAGTTATTACTCCCACATAATTTTCATCATCTTCTATATTGATAACAGTAGGTAATGTAGTAGTTATATCTCATAAACCTATCTCTTTTTCATTATTTAGTACTAGTGATCTTATGGAATTTTTAGTATTAGGTTCCTTTTTAACTTATTCACTTACACAGCTCTTCTGATTTTTCTTCTCTTCATAGGACCATCCCCATAATATAAAAAATTCTATATTTCATATAATATATATATATATATAAATCCCATGATACTAGACACTATGATCATCTCAATATTCATTACAAAATCATGTTAGTATATCCCCCATGATCGGTGACATCTTTAATTCCCATGTTATCCCCATGATCGTAGAATAATAAATTTTTAAAAAACCAACTTAATTAGATTCCCAAAAATTTCTATGATATATTATTAATATAGGAAAAATATTTATTGTTATAAAACATCTATTCCTTATGATCATATTTAGGACGATATATTCATAATGAATTAAAATTTATTTATCGGTCTTCGACAACCATTATTTAGGTTCTAATAAATTCGTATAATCATTATGTGAAAATGAATCATCTCTTATGGGGTAGTACTATTATCATGGAAATAACATTTCCCTCGTTTATATTAACTATTATTCTCAGATAGAATCAAGTCTATTCAAATAAAAATGTTGTTTTTTTTAAAGACTACCGATCCATCATCTGATTTAATTCTCGAAAATCCTTGCATTTTTCAAAATTATAAACCATACATAAAAAATATGTTATCTTTTATTTCAATTAAGTGAGGTAAAATTATTTTTCTTATTCTCTAAAACAAATTCCATATTATCAGTGAAATATTTCATATGATTCTATAAAACTTCCATATTTTCAATAATATCTTATGTACCATAATCCATATAATAATTCCCCAAATTATTCTATATAGTATAAAACAAATTGTCTTCATTGATGTATTTATTATCAAGATGATATTAATTATAACTTTATATGTCTCTAATGTGATCTAGAATACCTTTTATATCAATATCAAACATTTTTATATAATTTTAGTATGAAATTCAACACAAATATTATTATTCATTGAGAGATATTATGTATCCAGAGGAAAAACTATTTTCAATATAAAAATTAATACCTTAGAAATTATGACTCCCATATTTCCTTATATATCATCTATATAATGTTACATATATTAGTGTATTCCATTACATTTCAATTTTTTGTTATGAAACAAATACATATGTATTTTTTAATCATTAGATCCAAATAAAAAAGCTAAAACAACTTTTATGTTTTCTAGTATTCTCATAAAACATTTTGAGTGAACAAACAACCATTTTAAATCATCATAATACAACATAAATTAATTTATGAATTTATAAAAACTTCTCAAATCCCTTATAAAAATTTCTAAGGTGCTTTGAAATATATAAATACCATTTTTTAGTATTTAAATATTACTCTTATGTCTTATAAATTCTAGTTTAAAACTTATCCATCTTAAATAATTAATATTTTTATATATATTATGAATTAATATGGGGAATACATAATATTTTTTCTACTATTTATATCTCAGTCAACATCATCACTGAATTCATATTCTCTATGTATTATACAGTCTTCATTCATATAATCCAAGGTTGTTATGTCACTATTCTATCCAACATTTATTATTTATCAATAAAAATATATGATTTAAAATATTCAAATATTATTAAAATATAGATATTTGGTATAAAGTGTAGTCATTATCTATAATCAATTTTCATTGATTCCAATAATGTCAATCTCTTAAATAACCAAATATAAATAAGAAAATTATATGAACCTATGTATCCCAAAACTTCTAGAAATATCTTATTATTTATTTATTATATATTAATGAAAAAAAATCTTTTTCCCTTTTATATTTTGAAAAATGGATTTCAAAATATTATATATATTAAAAAAATTTAAATTTAATCTCCCCTAATGGTATATCCTTCATTATCACTCGGCCTATATTGGTATTACCTTACTCATAACCACATAATATATTATTGACAACAAATAGACCAGTTAACATCCACTAGGTAATTTTTATTTAATAGGTTCATTGAATTTAGAAACTTATATTCCATGTAATATGTTATATATATAAAAGGATTAATTTTTCCCTATGTGCAATATATCACCTTAAATTGTGCGTAGGATACCATATATCATTTTTTATAACATTCCAATGATATGTATTTGTATATAGAACATTATTTTCCCAGATTTGTTGATATATTGATCCCTTAAAACATATTATTCCTCTTGATCTCTGATTTTATCAAATCCCATATTTCTCCCAGTATCACATTTATAGATTCTACCCATATTATAAAATTTAATCCTTTTACTTGAAAATTATTTTTCTATTTTTGGGTGTTATGAGATATCATTTTGTGACATTAGGATAATTAAAAAAGATATGGTTGATTATTTCCTTATGTATATATTTATCTCAATTTATCCTTAACAAACATTTCACATAATTATATATGAATCTTTGAGAAGAATAGTCTAGTACAATATTGCTAAACATATGTGATACATTTTTCATTTTAGTGTGATAAAGGATTAGTGTTATTTCCAACATATAAAAGGAATATATGAAAATGATACTGAAATACCTAAAATATTTATCATTATTCTCTTGATATATTTCAATATTTACATATAAAATATTTTAATGTCATTAATTAATTGAATTTATATCTAGATAATACTTGTAATGTATCACATGCATATTTTTTAAATAATTATTGAATCCTTATGGATCATTAAAAATTAATAACAAAACATGTATTGGTTATTATATATCATAAGTTATCTTTTGATAAATAAATAGTATTGACAATAAATGATTCCAAATACTCTTATTGGTGTAATTTTTTATAATTGTTTTTTTTCTTTAACCAAGTATTTGAAACCACGATTGGGAAAAAATTAGTCATGTTTGTCATATACAAAAAATATAGTAAATGTATAACATATCTCATTAAAGAATGTATATATGTAATTTTTCATGTATGTTAAACTATAACATGCATTATGTACACCCATGAAATAATACTCACTGTTAGTAAAATTTACATCATTATTAAACTTTTTATAACACTTAACACATAATTTTTGTTATCAAATATGGGAATTTTGATAGGTTTATATGGTTTAATTGAAAATAAATTAATCTAATATAAGTAACAAGAAACCACATTCATTATAAATTCTATCAAATAATATGAATTCATTATAAACATAAAATGCTAAACTTATTTTTAAGAAACACTGGTCAATACTTTTCTTTTTTCCGTCCAATAAATGGTTTGATAATGATGCATATGATGAGTCGAAGGATACATTCCTCCATGGAATATCCCTTAGATGATGCGAATCAAAAATTATATATATATATATATGAATATTATTCTATCCACAATATTCTATAACCGACCATTGAAAAAAAGGATTAAAAAGACCTCTATGGGGTATAGTGAATTTGCAGGACATTTGGAATACTTATAATTTCTCAATTTCATATAAAAACATCCAAATATAATTCAACAAGTACACTCATCCAATGACCAATAATTAACATCTATATTATAAAATGTACATGTTTGTCCATGTCATTTTAAATCAATCTTGTAACCTCTAAACAAACATGAGTTCATTATATAAATTTATTATGATTCTCTATAGATTAAATATTAGTTAATAGTCACTCTTGGTGAAAATTCAAATGAATTATATTTGGTAATTTTTTTATGTAAATAAATTATTACATCAAAATATAACATAGAGAAAATATAAAATGTAGTATACATAAAATATCATAAATCATAACCAATGATATAATTTCTAGGAACTTGATATAGCTTAACCACATGTATGTTAAACTATAAAACATGAATAAATCACAAAATATAATGTTAGGTTAATTGGGTATATCTACATCATAACCAATGTATAATAAATCCTCATATTAATAGTTCTATTATATATATATATTGTATCATATATGTGAAATTATATAAAAATACCATTATGAAAATCTTGTAAAACAGTTTTAAATATTTTTCATTAAAATAATTATCTATAAATTTATTTATAATAAATTTTAAATATATATCATTCCCATATTTTGGATAAACTATAAAATAATTTTAGAATTTACCATTGAGTAATATTCAATCTTTAGTCAATAAATCATAATTGGTGACCACATAGGCTATGTAATATTGAAAAAAATATGAATTCTCAAATCCAAAATTTTATGCAAAGAGAAGCCTCTAAAAATAATTTATTAATACTCATTATAAAATTAGATTTGGTGTAATGTCCATCAAAATATGTATTTATATACCTTTGTACACATGTTTTATCATGTGAAATAATAATGTTTCATAAGATCTTATGTTTTAAGACATCCAGTTACCGTGATTCGCAGAGTATTTGAGTACCTTATAAAATATTTATATGTTCCCAATTTCATGAATATAGATTGAAATGGATATTAAATATGTCACATTCCAATCACTAATATTGATATTCACATGAAATTACCATCACATAAAAAATAATAAGACCGTATGTTTTACCCAGGTATGGAAGTAAAACTCTACGTTATATCTCAATTCAAGATCATTATGAAACACGACTCATATGGGAGGAAAGTGCTATCTTGGTTATGATTTAATTGATGACTTGAGAGAAACATTTCTAGAATCCCATAACATGATTATATTCAATTTTTTTATAATAATGTTATAAAATAATTTAAGTTCACAAGCTATATATCTCACCAAACAAAAGATATTGGGAAATATATGTATGAACCATGCATACACAGTATACAAATAAAACATTTCATGGAAATCCATGTGTCCTTTATCATGGGTATTCTAGTATATAAAACATGTTTTCTTCCTCATGATCATATTATATATCACATTATAAGTGATGAGATGACACCAACATGGACATTTTTTTCTAAACATACAATACTTCATGAATATCATCGATTCAGTTTAAATAAATGCCCCAATTTTAGATTCTAATTATCATTTCACATTACATTACACACACACAAACTCACCTATATATATATGCACCAATTTGAATGAATGATAAAGTAAATATTTATTTTTGTATAAAATGGAAATTGTTGTAACTTTAATCTATTTTATGAATATCAACATTGATGTAATATAGTGTTATCCTCTCCACATAACATAGGATAAAAATTTATAACATCATCATATTTGATACATTTTTTGGGGTTTCTTTATCTCATTGAATATCTATTCAATTCCTACCACATAACTATGAGACCATCTGATAAAATTCCATTACTAAATTACCTATATTAGTAGCATCTATGTAATTGAATATATAATTACATAGAGGTGGACAGAGTGCTCGAAAAATGTTCATGAAGCAATTACATGGTCGATATTAAAGAAATTTCAATGGAAAATTATTTAACAATGTAGTAGGGAGAATGGGATATCAAATAGGTATATAGGATCATCTACATTTCCTTTTGGTTCTAAGATGCCAGCATAATGGATGACATAATTTAACGAGTAAAGTATCTCAACATTACTTCAATCCAACCCTATATATTCCCTATCTAAATATGTAACCGTCAAGCTAATGGGAGAGATTTGAAATAAATATTTATTTGGAATTGATGATCCTAATTCGAAAATAGAAAGGGATATGTTGTATATGGCCAAAATGAGGAGACCTTTAAGAACCAAAAAATATTATACAATGATAAAACCCAATTTCCCGTAAAATTTATTGAATACTAGTACAATTAATCCCCTAGAAACATGAATGAGACCTCCCCGATGCATGATACATTCCAAAACAGGTCCATATGTATTATTTTTGAATCACTTATTAGGATCCTTTAAAGACACATAGTGGCAATGTTCCATTCTAGATGCACTTATATGGGGTTAAGATAACAGAATGAAATTTTAAAAATAGTAGGTTAACCCATTACATAAAAACCCAAACTCTATTATCAACAATAAATCCTTATATTTCATGAATATAGAGCTATCATGATATACCATGTTCCTGGACTCATTTTAATCTTCCCATATGGTTCATAACCCAAAAACAAGAACCGCACAATAAGACTTCCCCTATTCTAAGAAAGAATCCAAGTTAGAGACAATTAAGATAGTATTTTTTTCAATATAACAATGATAAATAAATATTATATGCTAAATCCTATAGAATATCCCAATAAAAAAGCCCAGTATACTTTCAGGGAAATTAGATAGTATATTTCCTTATTTAAATGTCTGTGGTAATGGAATTTAATGGCCATGGAATACCTTCGTATTGGATTTGATTATAAAAAGGGATATATTTGTTCCTTATCCTCTGTACCTGGAAACTAAATTTGGATATATTAGTTTTACTCTAAAAATCCTTGGTCTGTGGGGTTTAAAAAAAGTTGACATGTATTATATTAATATTTTTGGAGGTGTAGAAGATGAATAAATTATAATGGTTAAAATTATAGTAATATCCCCATCATGAATATTAATTTTTGGAAGGAAGGATATATATTCTTATTCTAGTATAGAATTAAAAACAATTGGGTATTTCATATCCTCATGAAAACTCATTTCAATATATTTTTATCTTGGAATTATATTAAATCAATCAGACCGACTTTGACCATTGAATGATATATCCCATCAAAAAAAGATCCATCTCAACTGTATTAAAATTACATAAAATAAAACCCTGAAGGATATTAGATATACATTATTATTTATAATATAATTTATGTAAATCCTTAAGGACCAGTCCTTATTAAATATTATTTTCATTTATCCAATGCGATTAACACATAGACACATCCCATGATAGTTTAGCGTCCATACTATGCATGATTTATTTAATAAAATTATTATTAATAATATCTCACCATGATATTTTAGATTATATATATATATATATTAAAAATTATAATGATGTTCAATTTCATTGACTACATAGAAAACTAGGCTAAAAGGAGCAGTAAGTTTTCTATTATTTTAAAATATTATGATTATTAAAACATTTATAAAACATTTATTATTAAAAATATGAAAATGAATTGATAATATTTCACACACCAACCTAATAATTCTCAATTATTTTCATTATTTTTGTTCATAGAATTATTATATAGATTTCTTGGGTGTTTTTTGGGGAAATTGTAATTTTTTGGACAAAAAGAAGAAAGATCACAATTGGTGCATGTTAAAGAGTAACCATGTTCCGTACTAGTGAAAACCTTGCATACTAGATAGTTGAAACATCCATGACTCATGAATAGGTTCATGGGCATGAAACACTCTAATAAAACTTGTATCACATTTCCTCTTAGATAGAGGACATCAAATAATTTTTCAATGGTTTGGAAGACTAGGTGGTCTTATAGTTTTCAAAATAATATAATAATAATAATAATTTAATATTTTTAGTTATTTAGGTAAATACTATTATTGTTATTATTTTAACCCTATGAGATATCCTCCCCTACCTACATGACACCCAACTCCACGTTCCACCTTGTTTATAATACCCCATCCCGATGGGCTCCCGATATACCCCCTCCAATATATCTCCATTGGGCCATTTCTCCTCTTGATTCGGAGTGCTATATCGTACGGTGGGTCTCCATTCTCTTATTCTTCATTATTATTTATATTATTTTGGTTTATATTTCTTTTAAATGGGCTGTGTATGATGGCCTAATCCCTAACCAACATTCTATGTTTTTTTCATTTTCCAATGATGTTTATGGATCTTGCATCCCATTATGGTCTGTTCAGGCCACCATCAACATGGGAAGTTTCATTTACATCCGTTGAAAGTACTATTAACTAAATCATTCATATCTGGAACAATTTCAATTAATTATTTTATGAAATTTGTTTGAAATTTTATAATTTAGGTTATCTTGTTGACCTTGATGATATATGTCATGCATGTATATCTGCATTTATATATATATCCTCTGTGTACATATAACCTTATAGGAATGGTAATATTTACATTATGACAGTTTGTGTGTATATATATATATATATATGTGTATGTGAAAGTGTAGGGTTTCTAAACTTCATGGATTTATTCATAGAGGTTGGTTCTCTATGTCTGGTCCTTTAATTTTAATTCTTCAATAAATGTGGGTTTAAAAAGCCTTTTTTTATTATTATGTTATGTAAATATGCTATGGAAATTTGTTTTCTCCTTTTGGAAATTGTTTTCTTTTGTTTTTAATGTTTACCTAAGAATACACATGGGTTACTCAAAAAAAGGATATGGTTAACCTTATTTTGGAATGTAATGTTTTTTGATTTGATGATGAGACTTGATTAGCATTATGAATTATTTTTTAAAATGAAGAACCCCTATTAATAACTTCCCTATTAATTTGGAAATGTGGTGGGTGTAATAAAAGTTATATTTTTTTTTATTTTTTTTGTAAAGTGGGACTATGCATGGTTTGTGAGTGACTTAAAAAGGGGTTTCTATTAATGTGGGAGTTTGGAGGTGAGAAGAAGGATGTTATTTTTTTTGTAAATATGCTGATATATATTTAAATGGAACATTGATAAAACTAACAAACTTTTAACTTTTCATTGGTATACATTGTATGTTACACTGGATCCGTAGGTACACCTGTTTTACTAGTTAAGATTACACACTAGCTAGTGGGCTGGAGTTGATTACCTAACTAGTTTCGGATATTACCGTCATTATATCTAATGAGGGTGTGGGAAATTGTTTGGGAGTTTGTTTTGATAACTAATACACAAATATATTGATTGGCATATAGTATTATACCCTTTTTCTGGACTGTCTCAACCAAAATCTAGTATCCCATGATACCTATTTTACATGTACACTAAATTCCTCAATATTATAATATAATATTGAGTTAAACCACTATATTTGACTACATACTATAATGATAGTTCCAAAAATGATTATATTTTAATGAAATTTATTGAATTTATATCCCATGATATGGAAACTATTTGGGAACAAATGAAAATGGTTTTCTAAATGGAATATTGCTTCTAGTTTTCGAAAAGAATAGAAAACAATATATATATTACATTAAAACTATCATAAAATCAACTTGATATTAAATTCAAAGAAAATGGAATTTTTTAACCTAGGAATATAGGCCAAGAATCTTGGTGATCAAGCATAATTTCATGATCATTTCTCAAATTCATTTTCTCCCAGTTCAAGAATAATCATGGAGTGAAATGGTTCTCTGGTTTAAGGTGGCCCATGATGTCACATGGAGGTATGTTCTATTTTAATTTCATTCCACTACATATTATTATTTTTATTTTCTAGTTTATATTTATAAATATTTCTATAGTTCACAGGATGTGTAATTCCCAATTTGTTATGTTTGATTCCCACAACTACTTGCCTACCCATAAGGATCACAACTACCTCTCAGGCCTTGCCACAGATTAGATCGAGTGGAACATTTGGGGAAAACCATTGTTGTTTCTTGAAAAGATTATATCATCTAATTATCCCTTTTTAATTTGGGGTTTTCATGTAGTTTGGATATATTATTTTGAAAATTCATTTTTTAACTCACATGTAGGATATTAATCACCATCTATTCAGAAAGGTGATTGAATTTTTAGGGTTTTCCGAGAAGGATGTTTCTCAAAATATGTGTTACATCTTGGGTGTTTTCTAGGTCCTTAGTTTTTATTTGATCGTTTATAGTTGGTTTTTAGAATGTATTGGCTATTATGGGTGGGATTCATTGGGTAAATGGTTGTTTTTCATAGTCTAGAAAACCTGAATGGACCATGAAACTTTTTATAATGTCTTACATTGTGCTATCAATTTTAGTTCGCATCCTTCCAAAACATGAGATGAATCCATATGTATTAGTTTTTTATATGATATTTAGGGATTTTATTAATAATTCGGTTTAATTTAATTGTTTTTGGTATTTTATTCAGTTTATTTTTGGGTGTTTTTGGGATTTAAAACACATAATATAGTTTATCATGGGTTTTTTCCAAAAAAAACCTTGGGATATATTTAGAACAATTTTTTTTGGAAATGAAATTGATTTATATTAAACACTATTAATTTGGAATATAATTGTGAAAGGTGAAATAAAATATTCTCAGGAATTTTTAATGTGTTTCTTAAATTATATGTTGTGGAATTTAAAATTGTTAAGTAATTTTGGATTTGTGTTGGATTTTTTTCCATATGAATTTATTTTAACCATAGGTTTCCCTAAAAAATTATCATATATATATAAAGATACATTTATATATTATTTTTATGGTTATTGGATGTTTGTGTGGTGATTTTCTTGGGTTGGTAGTGATTTGTATATATATTGGGCTTTATGGAATACCAATGGTCGGTGTTTGATTTAAAAGTCTTGTTATGATTTTTGAAAAAGGTTTTCAGAAAGATGGATTTTAAAGTATTAAAAAGATGGAGTGAAATGACTCTACCTTTTTGAATTTGGATATTTCCATCATGTGATTTGTCCTTGATGTGTTGTGTGTTTGATTGAAATGAATTATCTGAGTTTGGTATATTTTATAATGACTAATATGATGGTTTTTTGTTTAGGAGATATTTTGACTTGGTTTTATTTTTTGGGTTATTTATGTATTATCTAGAAAGGCCTTTGTATGGTGTGGGTTTAGGTCTCTAGGATTTCTACCTATTATTTTTTTTCTCCATTTGTGTAACATTAAGTGGTTTTGTAAGATTCCCTTCAAAAGGAGGGAGTTATGATCATGGACTAAGAGCTCTTTATTATAGTGTAGAAGATTCATAATGACATCCAGTATCTAGCCATAGGCCTCAATGTGAATATCTTCATGTATAGGAGGAGTTATCAATTATGGAGGTTATTGAACCAACATAAATTTTATGATATCAAAATGAAAATCCTACATGATTATATTTTTTTTGTTATTTATATTTGGAATCCATTTGAATTTGAATATTTTAGTGGGAATTATCTTCTGATTTTATATTTTTATAATTTAGGTGTTTAGAATCTTTGAGAATATTATGAATTAAATTTTCTCATGGTATTTCCCTATGATAGAATCTTTTAGAGTGTAAATGGTTTTAGTGACCATCTTCCATATTGATGTATAGTTTTTTGGAGAATTATTAACCTTATATAATATTATTAATCTAATTTATCCGTAAGAGTTGTTTTAATATTGATATTTTCAAACACATTATTTGACTTATGGAGAATTTTCATGGTCTTTGGTTTAGCGACAGTGGGGTCTCATAAGATCCCTTTTTTCTTTTTGAATTTCAGTTTATTTGGGTTTCTCCTATGTTCTGTACTTGAATTTAACCCCTCGATGGCATCGATATCCGATTTTCTAGAATTCCATTTTCTTGATTAATTCATGGATATTCAATTTTAATGGATGTGTAATTTGAGAGGATATAAATCATTTAATTTTAGATGGTGGCATTTTTTATCCTGTGTATCATATCTTTTGGAATCTTTTCTTGTCTATAATCATGAATTAATCCATCATGATAATTGATGTTTGAATTGAATAATAAAATGTTTTATAGAAAATCATAAGAATAGACTAGGTTCAAACCGAGTTCATTCGACAAAATTCCTGATATGATGGGAGACCACAATATAAGGACCCACTAGTGAACTAGGATTCAAATGGATCATGACCGTGAGTATTCTTATTTCTGTCCCGCCAGACCCTGAAAATAGTAGTCTTGTTGGCTTGGATAATGTTTTCATGAATGTATGCTCAAGGGGATCCTGAAAAGACTTGGATGGGCTTCCATAGAGTTATCAATGTTAGGGATTGAAAGTGTTCCATGTATTTAGATTATTATAGATATTCAAACTCTATCATTTAATCATATTTTGGATGATTCATGTTCATTGGTTCTCATTTATTCTCTCTTCTATTTTTTATCAATTTCCTTGAGAATGAGTAATTTAGCCTCATTTTGGGTTTTTGGTTTTTTTGAGAAGTGTGAGTATTTAATCTGTGGATGGTGGAGGTTTAATTTAAAGTGATTGATTCATTTTATTTATATCTTGGTCAACTATATCTTTGGGACATTATTAGGGAAGAGTGAGGTAATGGTGGGAAAAATTTCAACATTGAGACACAAAAATTTTCTTTTATTATTTGTATTTAATTTATTTATATTTTTCCAATGGTCATACTAAGTGTTCTTCAGATAAAATAAATGTTTTAGGGTGGAAAAATGTAGGTTCACAGTTATGAGAGGTAATAAACTAGGCTAGTGAAAAACACGTGTCTTGGGCAGTGGTACTATCCTGGGCACAAGACTATGTACATTGGTGTGTAACCCTCTACGTAAACCGTGTGACATGTTTTCCTCTAATACAGGGTCCATAACATGGTAGAAATGACATCTGGTAGACCAGGTGACCATATTGTGTGTTCTTCTATGTTTTTTTAATTTAATAATAAAATAACAATAATTATTAGTTATTATTGGTTAATTATTATTATAATTTTTATGTTAACCCTATGTGGTCTCCAATCAAATTCTAAAATAACTCACCTTATTCAACTTGGTTCATTACATCCCAGCCCAATGGGATACCAGCACACCTCCTCCTATCTATATTGTGGGCCATTTACCCACGTGATTCACGGTGTAATCTCTTACAGTGGGTTTCTTCTCTCATCATATAATTTATTCTTCCCATATCTCTTTGTTTCTATTTTTCTAATGTGGGGTTTAGTATTTTTTCTAAACCCTAACCCCCTTTTTGTTGTTTCTTTTATTTTCTCCTTGTTTTTTAGGATCATGGGTCCTTTTGAGACTGGTTATATCCCCTTCCATTGAATACAATTAGTTTTCCATCGACTACCGATAGGTTTCCCTTCATTCTTTAAATATAGGCCAATTTTAATTAGGTATATTATGATATTTTGTATTTTATAATTTTTAATGTATCTTTTTTCCATTGAATATGGATTTGTCTCACATACACAGGTGTGTATATATACCTATATAGAATCCTTATAAATATTAAATCATGGAAAGGGGAAAATGTGGCCATGGGAAAGTGGAAAATATATATATAAAGGTGTATATGTGTGAACATGTCGAGCTTTGATCATTGAATGATTCTTTTCATGATGTATGTTCTATATGTCCATTATATTAATTTGAATTTATTGATTTATTTCTTGGTTTAACTGTTGGATTTCATTATTATGTGATATAAAAATTCTATAGAATTATTAATGCATCTTAGATATGGTTTTAGTTTTTTATAATGTTTACCTACGCCTCTACATGTGTTCATTATATTAAGAAAATTTTTTATCAATATTTTGGAATGAAATTTGTTTTCATAAGATGATGTGTCATTGTAGTTAAGTTTATTTTTTTATAAAACTGAAAATCCCCCCTTAAGAAATTACTCCTTGATTTGGAAATGTGGTATGTATGATAAATGTGTGATATTTGTTATGTTCCTCATGAAGAGTCATGTACTGGTTTGTGCATGACATATGAAAAGACTGCACTTTAGGTGGAATTTTAGAGTGGCTTCACTTATTTTATAATTTCAGAGGTCAGAAGTTGGAAGGGATTTTGTGTAAATAATGTGATATATACATATACAATATTCTGATAAAACTTCCATACATTTTAATTTTCAATTGTATCCATGGGTATTTAGGTGGGATCCATAGATACAGAAGTTGCACCAGTGGAAATTAAACAATAAATAGTGGTAATGAGTTGATAGCATGAATTATTTTGGGATGTCCCCCTCGGTCGAGGCTGTGAGGGTGTCGTTGAGTCTTAGGGTAGTGTTTTTGGATAATTGTTATCAGTAAATATTTATTATTAGATAGTATCAGAGTTTGGTCTTATTTTGTCTTGAATAATCCCAGATATCACGTGACAAAAATTTTATAAGGTTATTATATACCAATATTTTATAGTATCTTTATAATGTGGAACACATTTTTCATTACATTTTAAAATATATTTTGATGCACTAATTATATGTTAAATTAATTTGTTGAAATTATTTTTCATTCTTGGGATCTATTTTGGAAATGTAATAGAAACTGTTTTCTTAAATGGATGATTTTATCATATTATTAGAAATAATGGATAATATTATATATATATATATAATGTTTTAAAAATATCATGAAAATGATATCATGTTAATGGTAAGGAATAGGGTGTCATTTAAACATGGTATCCTTATTGAGCATCATGGTTCTCAAACACACTTTATTCATCATTTTTAGCTTTAGGTTCTCTTAGTTCTAGAAATATCCTCAAGATAATGTAGTTCATTGGTTGGAGGTGACCTATTGGGTAACATAGAGGTATGGTATATTTTTATTTATTTCTATTGAAATTGTTTGTGTTTATTTTCTAATTTATACTTATGTGTTTATTGATCTTCCATGGGCTAAATAGTTCACAACTTATAATTATTTATTCCTTACACTAGTTACGAAACTATGAGGTTTGGAAAAACCTCTTGATCATTTTGATGGATTGACTCAAGTGTCTCGTTCATGTTTGACCTGGTTATATCGTGTCAAAATATAAATAAGAACACTTAATGGTTCAAAAATATATTTTCTTATAAAATTATTTTTTTCTTATATAGATTAAAATTTCATTTTAATGTAAAATTTATAAATTTTCTAATATTAATTATAAAATACGTACATAATTTTATTATTCCACAAAACATAATTACGTTAGGGTTATTTGTAATATTTTTATAATATTGTTAATTTTAAATGATTAGTAAAAAATAATTGGTTTTCTTAATATTACTTAATTTTAATCATTATCTTACTATAATAATGTATTTTTTTTAAAAATATTTCTAAATATAAAAATATATATTTAAAAATTTAAATTAATCACTTAAAAAAATAAAGATTAATTTATTAAAAACATGTGTATTTGTTTTGAAACTTGTGTTATATATTTATCTAAAACTATATTTATTTACTTATATGATAAATTAGTTTCAATCTATTGTATAAATTTTAAAAAAAAAATTATTTTTATTATTTTATATCAACAGTTTCATAATATTGAATATGTATATTTTATTTTGTTAGAATAATAGCATAATTATTAAGATTAATGGTAATGACCACTATAATGTTAAAACTCTTTTTTTCATGGAGTTGTTTTACTAATATTTTGTATTTATTATCTAAAAAAATAAATTAACCAATTAAAATTTTATCTAAATATAGTTTTAAAAAATTTATAAATATATTGGAAGTTAATAAATTTTTAATCATTAAAAAAAATTATAAACCCTTAATATAGGAAAATAAATTTTTTCTATAACTAAATAAATAAATAAATAGATGTTTAAATTTAAATTATAATGTCATCATATTTTGTAATTTAATTATATTATATTTTGGATGAATTTATGTTTATAAAATAAAAATTCCATTATAAGGGTTTCATTATATTTTTTATAATATAAAAAACTATAGTAAAAAACATGTTATAAAGTGAACAACCAAAATGATATAATGTAAAAATCACATAGCAAATGGATTAAAACTAGATTAAAACAGGAGTTCCAATGAGTTTTATAGAATTTAATGAACTTATATCTCCACAAAGTCAATTATTTTTCACTTTATGTACTAATTACACATAAATAGTGTCCCCCGTTATGGAAAATTAAAGCATAGTTAGAAAAGTGACATATCATTACTCATAAAAGGGGATCACTTCCATCTAATAATTCCACCTCCATTTCTATTGATTTTGGAAAAAAACAATGATTTTTATCTCCAAGAATCCAATTTAATTTTCATAACCCTCCAGACTTAATTAGACACATAATACTTGTATTTAAATGGTGACATTCAAAATAATTCTTATGTTCCTAATGAGATTCATGAACATTAGTTGAATTCATAAATTAACGTAAGATTTTTCCATCTCAATTTCCATTATTTTTTATATTTATTTATGTAGTTTGAATAAGTTAAATTGTTTTTATACAACCAATTGAATGTATCATATAATAAATTGTCTTTTATTCATGGAATTTCTAGTCATATTTAATTCTCTCTCAATCAAGGGGGTTATATTAATGTTTTTATTATGATATATTGGATATTGAAAACTAAAAACATATTCCGTTGATTAAAAATGGTTCATCATGAACATATTTAATTTAGGATTTTTTATTACACCCTAATATTTTTTTTAATTTCATCATTCTTTAATGGGAATTATAACATTTGGATTCATATCTTAAACCTCTATGAATTTCATTTGCATAAAATAATGTCTTGTTAAATATAATTTATATCTCATCAATGATTATTCATCATCCACGTATACATCATATAATATAACTAAATTTCATTTTCATATTTGGTAAACTAATTATATGTTATATATGTTACCTTTATTTTTACATTCTCTTTATTTCCAATATAATTTTTAAAAAAACATTTTTATAATGTGGGTTTTAATAATGTTATTTTAAAATATATATATCTTTTTCCATCCTATAAAAATAATTTTTTTAGCTTTTACTCCACATTTTATTTATAAATCATTTATTTCATTGTAGTTATCTATTTTAGATGATTATTTTTTAAGTTAAACATTTTCCAATGTTTTAACATGTACTTTTCAAAAATGATTTTACAATGTGTTTGTAACTTCTGGTTTTACACAATTAATGAATGGTATTTGAAATTCATTACCGTTTCACTCACTGTATAATAATTATTCATTAAAAATATTTTGTTCCATTATTTTATTGATGTTGCAATTTTTTCATCTCATATTTATTGTGTAACAAAATGGAAATATTGTTTTAATTTTGAAATATAAATTTTTTTTAATGGAAGTATTGATTTTAAAAATTAGAATTTTAATATACTATTTTTTAGAAATAATTTTTAATTTCTTTAGGAAATAGAATTTTATAAATTTTTATTAATGGAAAAAATTTTAATGTTTTATAACTAGAATGTTTCATCAAGATAAATGAATATATTTTTAATGAAAACATTTCGATATTATTTCAATCATTTAGAAAAGAGAATTACATAAATTTATTTGACGGTAATTTTTATTATAAATTTAAAATGGGGTTTTTGATATTTTCCAAAATCCATTGAAATTCTTATTTTTTATAATTGGGAAATTATTTTCGGCTAGTTTTCGACTTTTTTCTATGGATGTCTTATGGAATGTCCTAGGAAATTTTTTATGAAACACATATATCATTCAATTTTTAATTAGATGATGTTTGATATAGTTACCATGGTTTTACATTAACATATATTAAATCAATTTAGATGAATATTAAAGAAATAACAAAAGTAAATACATAAGAACCATAATAGTTTAGTGTATTAGGAATCATAAAAAACAATCTTCTATTTTGGTGAAAGATATTAAACATATCCCTTAAAGATCATCCAATTTACTATCCCTATTAAACACATTTCTACATAAAATGGGGAAAGGAAGCATAAGAAAGTAGTGATGATGAAAGCTCAATAAGGGAAAATAAAGGAAATGTTTAAGAATAACAAGAACACAAGGTTATGGGAAATAAAAAATAATAATTTAAGATTATACCATTCATATCAAATATCATAATCATGAGATAAGAGATAAATATTGGTAGTTCATAACACAATAATGACAATGAAGAAAATTAACTAGGATTACATATCATATTCTTATGACATAGAATTAGGTAATATAAATAATATTATAAAAACATTCCCTATAAGTTCTAGGTAACTTCAGAAACATATTCTATCACTTCTTGTGGAATGAACCTACTGGAAAGGATATCCACCATCCCCAATTCCAATCCATTTCTTATAAAGAATTTGGATTCCCTATCTTCCTATTGTGGATTGGGTCCCCCATCATCCAATTATGGATAGAGTTTCCCCATAATCACATAGTGGATTTGAAAAAACATGTTACTCACTATGGATTAATCATGTAAACATGCTTCTTATTATTATCTCATGATATATAAAACATTAAACAATACATTGTATTGATAAATAGTTCCTACCAATCACATAATAAAATCATTTCTAAATGTTCCATAAGATAATAAAACATCTACAATATCATACCTCATAGAATGAGACAGGTTTCATAAACATCATATCATAATCCACGAAAGAAAATAGGAATAATAAAAATTTCATTATATCATTACATATGATAAAGTGATATGAATCATTCTCATTTCATAAATGCATAACTTGTGAAAAGAAGTGGGATTTGAAAGCATATAACCTATGGAAGTGAAACATGTGTAAAAAAGATCATTTCAAACGAAAATAAACCATTAATTAATGAATATTAATGGTATTCATGGATATTATCTCAATTATATTAAAAATTATAAAAAATTATTTCATCTTAGTTGGTGAAGTATTGTGAAATATCACACCGAATATTTCTTATGGGAAAAAGAGTATTTTGAATATTCTTTTCATAAAACTATTTTAAAAATACTTTTTATATAAAAAATATTATCATTTCTAATAGAAATGATATTCTGGAAAATATATTTTCCTCTTTGAAAACCTGTTTTTAAAACATAAAACAATTTTAAATTCTCATTCTTCAAAAATACTTTGAAAACTTATATAGAAAGATTCCAAACATTAAAAAACTATTTTCATTGAATATATCTTTAAAAACATGTAATAGATGCATTGGAAACCATTTTATACATACTGAAATTCAAATCACATCAATAAAATCATTTTTATTAAAAAAATTATTTTGATATTATTTAAAAACATTTTTGATAACATTTTTAGAAAACATGATTTTGAAAAAACCCAAAATTCTTGACCGAATAGTAGAATAATGTCATATTTTCATACAAACAATTTCATGATATTATGATATAACAAATAGTGATCAAATGGTACCAATAAATAATTAAAATAATCATAACCAAAGGAGATGGAAACTAATTAATGTTATTAAGATATGGAAAATAATATTTTATTAATCGAAGCATAATCATAAAAAATATTGATAAATAATGAAATTGTATAAATAAACTATCACCAATTTTGTAATATTGAATAATACAGAAAATTATATAATAAAATTAAAAGGAGATTAAAATATCATATAATAAATATTATTTTGATATAACATATCAATGAGATGTATATATACCCCTTACAAAAATATAGGTGTGTAACATGACTTGTATCTCAACGAAGCAATCCTACAACCAAAAATACTTTGGTAATTTAATAAAATTTGAACCATAAAACCTATTAAATAAATATAATAAAATGAATATTGAAAAACCATAAATTTATAAATAATCATCATAGAATACATTCATGGGAAAATTATTTTCCACAAAAAAGGAAATGATTGGTTAAAAAAGAATGTATCTCAGAGATATAAAATCTGAGTTGAGAAAACCATTACTACATTGAGTAACTTTAGAATCATTATCCCAATAAGATTGTAAAATCAGATAATTCATTGTATAACATTATATAAATTACATTAATGATATAACATTTCATGGGGAATTTTATAGGCTGCACCGAAAACGCGATTGGGGAATATGGCATATATCTCCTGGAAATAAAAAGTGAGATGAAATTACCAAACCATAGGTAATTAATTTCCTTGTATACATTCAAAAAACATGTAAAATAAATATATATTTATTAATAATATACCATAAAAAAATTATTATAATATATAATACCATATATTAATTTATTAGGACTTTATTTTACCCATTTATTAACAACTCCATGTTATTGTAAAATTTTATGTTATATCTTTGTTTTTTCATAAATTTGTTGGATTTTTTTTCTTGATATTATTACAAAGACCATGATTTATTTATTTTTATAATTTAAATAATGATATAAATATTATATATATTCATTTTATATCCATGTATGATAATATACTTTAAAATATATAAATATGAAATGGAATAATCTATTCATGGAGATGGTAGGTCGTACGTACGCATGAATGTTGTTTACATTTTATTAACGTACTAAATGAAATTAATTAAATGAAATATATTTATATATGTATATAAATAATATAATTATATATAATTTTTTATTTCATATATTTAATATAATATCATGAAACCCATACTTAATACATTCCTTGTAAAGTGTGAAAGAAACACATCACTTTGAGGATAAGGTAGTTCACTCATCCACAAACAATGTTATCACAGTTACAAAACAAAGAAATCATGAAGGTGTGTTTTATTAAATAATTCCATAATATTAGTAAAGTAATAAATATATTATATATCATATAAAAATAGAGTTTCCATCATAATTCCAACCCATTAGAGGTTTTAAGGTAAAAATGAATTATATTGTTTCATGAGGTGGTAGTTCACCGTACATAAGAGAGGTAAGTTTGTTACAAATTTTGTGGAATTGTGTGAATATGTACATAGATATATTATAATGTAAACATATTAGTAAATTTATGATATATGAGTTATTTTATAAACATGGAATAATAATATTTTGGGGTTTGTAGAATGAAAATAAAAAAAGGATCTTGAGAAAGGGAGTTATCACTTATTTGGGTAACACCTCTTAGATTGAAAAAAGGGATTAATGGGGTGGATTTCCCCAAAATGGGATGATTCAAGGTATTTATTATGGATTTTGGGTGATTATATGCGAATTTTTTTGTGATCCAAAGTGGCTTGATAGGTTTAAGGAAATGGAATATTGAATGCCTATTTATAAAGGAGGAGTGAAATTCTTGTAAATATTAAATGGTAAACACAATTGGGTGGTATCCATTACATCATTCTATTAAAAAATGAAAAAATAATGTATTAAAGTTTATTTATGGTCTAGAAAAACCCTAATACTGAAAAATAGGTTTATTTTTATAATTTTTTTCCTCAACATCCATGTTCTTTCATTTTTATAATTCTGATTTTTTATAAAGGAAACCCGTTTTGTATCCTTAGTAATTTATCCAATAAGAATAAATTTAATTGAGGTTTATTAGATAATATAGACCCAATATATTATACATTTGATATATATTATTGAAAAAATTCAATCCCAGGGGTGTTGGAAATTAATTTCAAAACAAGCACATGTAACGTGCAAAAATATAGCTTTAACCTGAATCGTGTTAAAAAGTTTTATTATGATTGTTCAGTATATTATTTATATAATGTAAATTTATCCATAAATAAAACATAATATTTATTTATTCATATTTATAAATAAATTCGAACAATATATAAATTTTAGAAATTTTATTCCATTAAAATAAAATTCCATTTATTATAAAATAATATTAATGTCAATTTTGACAATATTTACATAATTTAAATTTTAAAAATTATTTTATTTAAAATATTTTATTTCAAAAAAAACTTAACATTATATTTTATCCTAAAAAATTATTGGAACAGAATAATTCCTTAAATTTACTTTACATTTAATGTGTTTATAATCATTTATTTTATATATGTATTATACAAATAATCAATGCATTAGCATTTGTTAAGAGTTTAATTTTATTATATCATCTCTAAAAATTAAATTCAAAATACCATGATAAAAATAACTCTTTTAATTTAAAAATAATTAATATAAATTAAACTATGTGGCTTCTTACAAACTATAACTATCTATAAATATTTCAGCTAAGGAAGGTTTTTTCTCTGTCTTTTTCATTGCATAACTTATTTGGTGGGTTAGATTCATCAATATGTGTCTCGATAACTCATACAATTTAAAACAGGATGTGATATTGTCAAAATTTGGACATAAAATGGATTTTTTAGAAGTGTATAGGTTATTGTGGACCATAATTTAATGGTTTGGTCCCTTATAAAGCATAATTTTACCATTATTTCTATAATGGTTTTTAATTACATTCACGTATATTTTTGGAGTGAAATATATGTTTATATTATAATTCTATAAAATTATAATTAATACAATAGTGTATGTCAATTTTTTCATATTGAATTAACCTAAGTGTAAAATATAAATTTAATGCTAATATCACAGATGAGATGAGAAAATGGGGTTTTAAGGAGAAAAGCTGAAAATTTATGAATTTATTTTATATCCAATTTCCATGTTTAATTGGTTAAAATGTCCTAAATTGAATTAATATATGTATAATTTATCTAATTACAAATTAAAATAAGAATAAAATATTATTTAACTATATATATAAATATATTATAAAGAATTTTTCAATTAAAATGCAGTAATTTATAACTATTTATCCAGTAATGAAATATTTCAGAACAATAAAATAAATTCATCCTATAAAATGTTTGCAATTGAATATTAAAATATGTTTTTTTTTGTTTTTTCTATTAATATTTCTGAAAGTTTCAAAAATTAATTTTATTATTGTTCATATAAGGACATAAAAATATGTTTATTTAAAAAATAATAATATTTCAAAAAGAATAAAGACATTACCAAAAATAGTATCTTTTAAAATCAATAAGTTTTATTCATTATTAAAAAAATATAAATAATATTTTAAAATTAGTTATTACAATTCATATTACTATGTTAAAATCTATTTCATAACTATCATTTGTAAATATGTTTTAGCATAAAATTTTATTTTGTATAAATTTGGAATTCTGTATAATGTTGGAAAAGTCATTGTTTATTATAATTAAAATATAAAATAGATAAGAGTATAATTAATGTCAATCATATTTCTTTAACATTAAAAAATATATATTTTAGTGTTGTGATAAATGAAAAAAAAATATAAAAATTAATTTGATTTTTTTTTGAAAAATCTACTGTTGTCACATTTTATCCTCCTTAAAATGAATTATCTCCTAGAAATTCATATGGTTTATACAATTTTTAATAATTAATTTTTCCAATCAATGAATCCAAGATCATAGAAATAAATGCTAAAAATTCTTTAAAAATTGAAATTTAGATACATAATGATTTCCCAATGTAACACATAACTAGATATCCATATAGGAGAACATAGGTGTAAAGTGAAAACATGGTCATGAATGAAAAGTGAAGATAATAATAAAGATTGATAAATATCAGTAATAAAAATATCATGGGAGATAAACAGAATGTTAATAATCATAAAACCATAAACTAAGGAATCATGAAATAAGTCATTGATATCATAAAAAAGATGATAATTTATCCATATTTTATTCCATGACCCTTTTCCTAATTCTGAATAATTTTTTCACAACAATATATTTGTGATTTATTTCATTTCCTTTATTAATAAACAACATACCCTTTGGTCAAGTCCTAACCAATTTACACTTCAATACTTTCTCCAAAAAGGTAAGTTAATTTTTTATTCATAAATCACTAACAGATCTTGAGATCCTTGACATGTCAAGACATTTATCTTTAGTTACAATAAAAAAAGATAGTTATAATAGGCCATCCAATATGCATAAATCCTCATATGGTGAAATAATACTTGAATCTCACAAGCTTCATATGATGTTTAATTTAATCTATTTATAAATTTTTAACCTTACAGCCCTTAAAAGAGATGAAAATCCAAAACATTATAAATACGGTCACCAAATCAACTTAACATTGATACCTAAAATATGAAAAATCATATATTTATAGTCACATTCAAAAAAATGTGAATACCTACATCATATATTCTCTTGAAACATGGTAATAACCTGAATTACAATAAATTTTGCTTGAAAGAATGAATTATTCCGAGTGTAAATATGACTAGATATATTACATAAATACAATATGTTTTAAAATTCATCCATGATAACATTGGGAACTTTTTAAACAAATAAAATATCATTTTTGATGTCAAAATACTATTCAATATTCATTCTATAAATAATCATCTATTTATCCATATAAAATATCATTTTATCCTCAACTGGAATATGTTAAAGGATAATGTAACTTAATGTACCCTAATAATTTTATCAAATTAATTAAATAAACATTTCTACAAAAAAATCATTATATAGTTCCTGATTCATATAACATAATATATACACATCAGGGAGTGAAATTTATTATTAAAGCATTAAATAGGTTTCATTAACTTATTCTTTTATAGGTCATTCCTATAATATGAAATATGAATCATGTATTATGGTTCCTAAAACACAATCAAATCACACTACATACATTTGATAATAAAATTATTGTAAGAACATCCCATACCTTTCATATGTCATTTTCAATCATTTTTTCTTCAACAATATATCCAATTCTTGATCCACCTTTTTAATTATCTTCATGAAATTTCTACTTATGATATTTATTTGTATAATAAATACGATTTCCAACTCTAAAACATTCAATGTTAACCCAATTTCTTCTAGTTCCGTCCATATTCTAAAACCAGAAAGCATAGTGTAAGAAACACCTATCATAATAGAAAGCCACATAATCATGAAAAATAATTTATATGATGGCTAAATCATGAAAAATAATTTTAATTGATGACATCCTAGGTTTAACCTCGTTTATTTACAGTTATATTCTATTAAAATTGATTAGGATTGTTCGTTATGAGACTATAAATTTCTAAAGAATATCCCTAGGAGTGTCAAACCAAGTGTACAACAAGGCCAATTTTCATGCATTAGTTCCCGATCGTGTCTAAATCGATAAAATGTTTTTGGGATACACATATTTTTATTTGTAAAATACACACCTTCACTTGTATATCCTTAATGGATGTATATCTAGGAAACCATTAACTCTATCCTTTACAAAAAATATAGGACATTTTCATAATCCCTAAATCATCCATATAATTATCCTTAGAGAAATACCTAGTGTAACACCCCAAGATTTTATAGTGTGTTATTTCTTCAAAATAATTCAATAACTTTTACTACACACAACACCAAGTTCAATCGCACCATGACTTACCAAACAAGCTGTTCAAAAGAGGTTATGAATAGTGTCAACTAAATGTTAAACTTTATATAATCCTTATAATTTTAGAATCCATATTATGAGTTTCTTAGACATAATGTAAGAACAAATTCATTTTCAGTATTTCACTTTTACCAAATTTTAATAGTGAACCCTTTTTAGATACTATATTTTAAACTTTTTGACTAAATGGGGACATCAAAAATTTAAAATGAAACGTCCCAAGCTTCCACGGTACGCTAGCGTGTGTTGTACGCAACACCGAGTTCTAACACACCGTAACCAATCAAACTAGCCGCAATGAATAGTAATACCTACTTTTTGAAATTATTTATATTTTATATTTGAAAATGGACTTAATTTTTGGATTAGGAATATCGAATTTAGCCTAAGGTGAAATTTTGGTACTTTTCGGATAACTTTCATATTTTGATGAATAGTGAAAATTACTAAATTTTAATTAAAAACAACTTTTTTAATCAAAATAATTAATAGTGATAAATTATGCATTTGAGTGGTTTTAAAGTATATTTAGAATATATTTTTACCATTTAATATAATGTTGGTCATTGGACATAATTTTACAATTAAACCGAACATAAACAAGTGTCAATCTTTTGATAGTTATTATCTCTTAAAAACACGCTTTTTGTTTTGACAGCGGGAATTAATTTTAAATTAATTTCTTCCACATCTGTGTTTTGAATTTAGGAAAATGGATTCCATATTTGGAATCAGGATGTTCAAATTGTGTAAATAGGTAACTTTTATTTTTAGACATTTTGAATAATTACTGCGGTAAATATTTTATTTACCATGGTTAAGGGTAAATCCGGTAAATAAGGGTTAACAAATAATATTATAATAGTACTAAATTACCCTAAAACATGTCTTAACCCTATTGGTTGATACATGGTCGACCATGGTCATCTTTGTGTCAATTTTGGGACCCCATGGATCCACTTGTAAGTGATAATGACACTTTATTTTAATTAAGTTAAAATGAATACAAAAATGACACAAGCATATATCTTTTAGAAAAACAATTGTTACATAGGGTTATATATGTTGGATTTTAGATTATAAATATTCATTAGAAAGATAAAAATATTTCCTAAATAATGATTTTTTATTTATAATTTTTATACATTAAATAATTTATTTTATTTATGACACAATGATGATGCAGTAATTACTATAATAGTGAAAAATTAAAATAATTGATATTATAAATACCCAAATAAATATAATATGAAACTTTTAATGAATTAAACTAATTTTATAGGATAATATGATATATTAGGATTGATTTAATTTACTTTGTTCTAAGTAATCAATCTGTTATGAGTTTCAAAAAAATCAACTATTGAATAGTTTCAAAATTGACATAAAAGAGTTCTTAAAACAAATATTATATTATTAATTGATATTAAATTCCTAAAAATCTAAGGTTCGGCCAAGAGACTTATATAATGATATGATAATCATTAATGGACCAGTTTGGGGTCTCTTGTATGTATATGGTAAGTTTATTAACCATATAATATAAAAATACAAAGAGACATTGTAAAAGTGAAACTAATTAACTTAGGGTTAATACTTAAAGATAAGGTTAATATAAGTACCCAAACCTGTATAAATTCTATTGGTTGAGTTTTTTTCGACCTATCCCCACCTTAACTTTTTAATAGTAAACTTTGGAGCCCTTAGAAACATAATATGAATTTATTATAAATTAATATTTCTAGCCTTTCCAAAGGTGCCCCTCACCCCTCTTATAAAAAGGAACTCCTCCTTCTCATTTCTTCACACCTCTCAAGCCACTTGGCTCGTCCAAAATCTGCCCAAATAAGCTCCCCACATCCCTCTCCTCCTCCTTGAAGCTTCCCCTTAGGCAGAAAGCATTTCAATAAGTCTTTTGGTTCCAACCAAAGTGAGTTACCTAAATTAAAGGTAACGTTTTCTCTTAAATTATTTTCATTTATTTTGCTTCTCCAACCCCCAAACTCTTTTATTTCCTTTCTTTTGTAACAACACCAGTATACTAAATATACCAGTATGTTGTTATAAGAAGGATTCAAACTACACATACACACAACTCCATCTAATGGATGATGAACATAATGTTTCTGTGGATGGCAAACTAACGCCTCACGAAACGATGATTGTTCAAATACATCTTAACGCCTCTCATGGTGGCCATTATGATGGCACTGTAATTAAATATGATATTAATGATATATATTTTATATATAAGATTCTTTAATTCCATTTTATTTTATACCATTATTCGTTTCATGTTTTATATACATACGATAATTTCATTTGAGGAAGTGCGGACTACCGCCCCCTTAAAATGATATGACTCGTTCATACCACACATGAAACGTATAAAGGATGGTGTTAATGAACTTAAGTAAAATATATAAAATATTATATTATACTGGAATAGTAATATACCTATGTATCATTTGGATTTGATTCTTTTAAGATAAAAATTAAATGGAAGTAGCGTTCGTGCGTACGTACGGACTACCGTCTCCACGAACGTGATAAGATTCATTCTCCATCGTATCCATTCAAGACTTATTCTCATTTTAGGGTTAAAAATAATGTTAATATCATTATGATTATGAATAAGATATAATCTATCCATTATAAACATGTCTTACGTAACCAAACATTTAAGAAGAACGAATCGGTTAACACCCGAAACGACGATAATTCTAAGATATTATTAACAAATCAATGTTAAAAGATCATATATGATATCATATTAATATATATGATTCTTGTATAATTTAATAACAATTATTTCACCATTATACAGGAGGTTAACCTACCCCAACCAAGGAAAAGTACAAGGTAAGGGTTTACTTTACAACCTCTTCATTATCCAAGGTTGTTTATACGTAATAATTACTGGGATCTCTTTATCATCCACATCCATGTTTCTTCAAAATGTATTTCAAAACATTTTTATTATTTACAAGAATATGGGTTAAAGTAATTTATACCCTTGTTTGACTTTTTATAAGAGGTTTATAAAGGAATCTTTCCGTCGTTTTCAAAACAAGGTCATTTTTAACCTTTTCGACAGAATTAAGGTAAGAACGTTTTTTTTAAACTTATACGGCCGGTGCGGCTAATTTCCACCATTATAAAATCTTCAAAACATCCCTTACAAGATTATAAGAATATTTTCATAGAAAATGTTTTATTTTATATGGATCTTATATTATTTCAAAATAAAAGGAGATATTTCTTTAAAAAGAATTTTGATTTCATCTATGTCAACATCCTTTGATGGATTTTAAGATTATTTGAAGTTGATTTATTATGATACAAAACTTCTATATCTTATTGAAGGTTTTGTGATATGTTTGACTGTGGATGTGCTATTTTTATACCATTCATAGTTTATGGTGAAAGTATTGACATTTCGTATGCTAGTTTTAATACGAATGTTTATGTTATGTTTAAACCTTTTCATATGGGAATGCATTGGACTTAATATGTGACGAGTGGAGCCCGCTATAGCTCCTCAATGCATCGGTAGGTCTCATGAGACAAACTAGTGTCTTGGCACAAGGCCTTGACAAAATCTTATTTGTAGTCTTGGCACGAGGCCTTGGCTATGTGGTTATGATAGTCTGGCATTATGCATTCCAACATTATGAAAGTGGTTATTGATTTTTGCATGTGATTATTCGATTGGTAGAATATCCATGTGAATAAGTAAATGACATTATTTCATTTTATTTATGCCATACCATGTTGAAAGTTCATGTTTGAAAGGCTTTTGTTTTAGTTATACATTGCCTTAAAAGTTTATTCTTATTTATGAAAGTTTCCGCTACTTTGTTATCCTTACTGGGCATTTGAGCTCACCCCTTTTATATGTTTTATTTTTCCCAGGAAGTGAAGAAGTAAATTATGAATAACCTGCAGGGATATTATGTGGGGATATGAGTGTCGATTATGGAGACTTTATGTTGTTGTAGTAGTTTTTCATTTTATGATGTAATGTAAAACCTATGAATATATCTAGTGTTTCCAAGGCTACTAAACCAATCGGTCTTTCGAGATTTGATCTTTCTTATGATCATGCCAATGTTATGTAATAATGCACCGACTCTGGGTAGCTGGGGTCGGGGCGTTACAGTTGGTATCAGAGGAAGTTTAGTACAAACCTTGGAAACTAGATTAAGATAAACTCTGATTAGAGCACGTAGACCTAAGATGAACTTTGAGGATTAGTATAGAAGAACTTCATAGAATTTTGGTATTGTAGAGATTTTGTGAGTTTTCCGAGCAATATATCCCTGTCTGGATACGAGCAGGTAGAGGCGGCTCTGGCACAGATGTACCTAGGGGTAAAACCCGAAAACACCGCTTTGAGCTAGACTCGAACGGGAACTAGTGCACGACAACGGGCCTTGCTGCACTCTTGGTTACGACACTCCCGGGGGATATGCTTAGGATAACTCTCATTTTCTTTACAAATCATTTTGAAGGGATTATGAATATATACATCCTCAAAGAAAACATTCTTATGATTATGGATTATATCCATAAATAGTTCAATTTATGTTAAGTGTTTTATAAGTATGGGATTATGTATTTTGATTCATAAACTGATCTAGTGTATGACATTGTTTAGAAATGGCGCCCAGTAGAAGGAATGAGAACTCCAGAAATGCACATGATCCAAAGAGAAGGAAGGATCATATCTTTCATGGTCTTAAGCTAGAATTTATAAGAGAAATAGTCTCCCATGTATTATCATCATATGAAGAAATAATATCATGTGTTTATAAGATAAGTAAAGAGTTTACTGAGTACTATGGCTTTGAAGGGAAGCAAGAGAAGAAAAGGATAGAAGAGAGAAAGATAGATAAAGGGAAGAGGGAGAAGAAGAATTTTCCCATATGTGGTAACTGTGGAAAGAAACACCCTGGAACGTGCCTGAAAGGAATGGGAGTTTGTTATAAGTGTGGAGGAAAAGGGCACAAAGTACATGACTGCAAGGGTAAGAAAATGGTTTCAAATGTACAATGCTTCATTTGAAAGGAGTTTAGACACTACGCGAACCTATGTCCCAGTCATCAGACTATGACGCAAATGATGCTGTTGGATAATAATCAAGTTATGATACTACCACATATGAAGAGGAATGATTAGAGTTCTTATGTTGATTATGTCAATTGAGTGTTGTATCAACAATGTACTTGTTATAATAATTATGGAGTATATAAGGATTGTACTACAGTACTATTTCATTAAGGACTTGAGATTGTGTGGAACAATGAAAAGTGACTCAATAGCAGGATAAATTTTTGGAAAATATATGGTTGAGATAATGATAAACCATAATATAGTTCTGATACCAAGGTAGTGATTTTCGAATAATACATGATTATTTTGGAAAAATTATATTGGATATTCTTGACTACCTTGGAACTAATTAATGATTTGTATATTCCATCATTGTTGGGGTTTAAAACATTTTTGGATTAATGATGTTTATCCAGCATTATATATGGAATAAGGGAGAATTAATGTAATCAATAAGGAATATGGTAATACATGATGAAGGTATTAATATGCTATTACGGGGTAAAAAGGATCTACATTATGTTTACCTTCCTTATAAATGTTGGACTGTGAGTTTGGACAGAAGTATTTTGCATAGTTCTAGTTTGGATTATTTTGGATTGCCATAAAAGGACAACCCGGAGGTCGGGCGGCAACTCGTCGCGTCCAGCAAGGCCGCAAGACTTGAACCCGCAACCGAAGGGCGACAAGGGTGTATCACCTACCACTATCCCACGAGATGTCCTGGATTAAATAAAGTAGTTTTTTTTAAATGATCTGGTAGATGAATTATAAATTCGTTTATTTTGGAACCCTCTATGAATAGTATAAATAGAATTTTTTTTTACGAGTGAATGATGAGTTTTTGGTAGAAATTTATTAAGGGATAAAACTCTAATTTTAAAGTAAGTATATCTCCTTATGATCTTAGCCAATCTCATAAATAAATTCCTCATCATTAAGAAAAGGAACTTAGAACAAAAATGTTGTCCTAGATGGTACCTTAAATCATCACTAATTTATGGCTTTGGGATTGTTGGCCTTTTCATAGCCATGTTCTCTACCACTCTCCATCAGATAATTGATGGTTAGATTTCTCCTCCATATCCATATTTTCTTACATGGAACCCTAGTATGTGTTATTTTCGGTAATCTTCATACTTTCCACTCTTTATTTTAAATTAGAGGCATCATTAATTCATTTTTCGATGTGGGATTTCAACTAAGATATTTTGAAACGTCAAAAATGTGTTATCCCAATACCCTATATTTTGTTGAACTGATGGTACTTCAAATCATCATAGATTGATGAGTTTAAGGACCTCAATTTTATACTTGTTTGTGATTGATGACCTCAATCACTACCTATAAATATTTACGTTTTTCCTCCAATTATATGTCTATAATTGCCACCAATGTTCTCCTAATAGAGATCATAATTTGGTGGTGATCCTTTCATTTCTCTTTTCCTCATATTAAGACTAAATTTTAGTAACCCAATTTCCGATGTGGGTTTTCCCACAAAGATATTTTCTATTTTCAACCTTTTATTTTCGAAGAACAATTTCAAATTGCGAGGACGCAATTTATTGAAGGAGGGGAGAATGTAACACCCCAAGATTTTATAGTGTGTTATTTCTTCAAAATAATTCAATAACTTTTACTACACACAACACCAAGTTCAATCGCACCATGACTTACCAAACAAGCTTTTCAAAAGAGGTTATGAATAGTGTCAACTAAATTTTAAACTTTATATAATCCTTATAATTTTAGAATCCATATTATGAGTTTCTTAGACATAATGTAAGAACAAATTCATTTTCAGTATTTCACTTTTACCAAATTTTAATAGTGAACCCTTTTTAGATACTATATTTTAAACTTTTTGACTAAATGGGGACATCAAAAATTTAAAATGAAACGTCCCAAGCTTCCACAGTACGCTAGCGTGTGTTGTACGCAACACCGAGTTCTAACACACCGTAACCAATCAAACTAGCCTCTATGAATAGTAATACCTACTTTTTGAAATTATATATATTTTATATTTTAAAATGGACTTCATTTTTGGATTCGGAATATCGAATTTAGCCTAAGGTGAAATTTTGGTACTTTTCGGATAACTTTCATATTTTGATGAATAGTGAAAATTACAAAATTTTAATTAAAAACAACTTTTTTAATCAAAATAATTATTAGTGATAAATTATGCATTTGAGTGGTTTTAAAGTATATTTAGAATATATTTTTACCATTTAATATAATGTTGGTCATTGGACATAATTTTACAATTAAACCGAACATAAACAAGTGTCAACCTTTTGATAGTTATTATCTCTTAAAAACACGCTTTTTGTTTTGACAGCGGGAATTAATTTTAAATTAATTTCTGCCACTTCTGTGTTTTGAATTTAGGAAAATGGATTCCATATTTGGAATCAGGATGTTCAAATTGTGTAAATAGGTAACTTTTATTTTTAGACATTTTGAATAATTACTGCGGTAAATATTTTATTTACCATGGTTCAGGGTAAATCCGGTAAATAAGGGTTAAAAAATAATATTATAATAATACTAAATTACCCTAAAACATGTCTTAACCATATTGGTTGATACATGGTCGACCATGGGCATCTTTGTGTCAATTTTGGGACCCCATGGATCCACTTGTAAGTGATAATGACACTTTATTTTAATTAAGTTAAAATGAATACAAAAATGACACAAGCATATATCTTTTAGGAAAACAATTGTTACATAGGGTTATATATGTTGGATTTTAGATTATAAATATTCATTAGAAAGATAAAAAGATTTCCTAAATAATTATATTTTATTTATAATTTTTATACATTAAATAATGTATTTTATTTATGACACAATGATGATGCAGTAATTACTATAATAGTGAACAATTAAAATAATTGATATTATAAATACCCAAATAAATATAATATGAAACTTTTAATGAATTAAACTAATTTTATAGGATAATATGATATATTAGGATTTATTTAATTTACTTTTTTCGAAGTAATCAATCTGTTATGAGTTTCACAAAAATCAACTATTGAATAGTTTCAAAATTGACATAAAAGAGTTCTTAAAACAAATATTATATTATTAATTGATATTAAATTCCTAAAAATCTAAGGTTCGGCCAAGAGACTTATATAATGATATGGTCATCATTAATGGACCACTTGGGGGTCTCTTGTATGTATATGGTAAGTTTATTAACCATATAATATAAAAATACAAAGAGACATTGTAAAAGTGAAACTAATTAACTTAGGGTTAATACTTTAAGATAAGGTTAATATAAGTACCCAAACCTGTCTAAATTCTATTGGTTGAGTTGTTTTCGACCTATCCCCACCTTAAACTTTGAATAGTCAACTTTTGAGCCATTAGAAACCTAATATGAATTTATTATAAATTAATATTTCTAGCCTTTCCAAAGGTGCCCCTCACCCCTCTTATAAAAAGGAACTCCTCCTTCTCATTTCTTCACACCTCTCAAGCCACTTGGATCGTCCAAACTCTGCCCAAATAAGCTCCCCACATCCCTCTCCTCCTCCTTGAAGCTTCCCCTTAGGCAGAAAGCATTTCAAGAAGTCCTTTGGTTCCAACCAAAGTGAGTTACCTAAATTAAAGGTAACGTTTTCTCTTAAATTAGTTTCATTTATTTTGCTTCTCCAACCTCCAAACTCTTTTATTTCCTTTCTTTTGTAACAACACCAGTATCCTAAATATACCAGGATGTTGTTATAAGAAGGATTCAAACTACACATACACACAACTCCATCTAATGGATGACGAACATAATGTTTCTGTGGATGGAAAACTAACGCCTCACGAAACGATGATTGTTCAAATACATCTTACCGCCTCTCATGGTGGCCATTATGATGGAACTGTAATTAAATATGATATTAATGATATATATTTTATATATAAGCTTCTGTAATTCCATTTTATTTCATACCATTATTCGTTTCATGTTTTATATAAATACGATAATTTCATTTGAGGAAGTGCGGACTACCGCCCCCTTAAAATGATATGACTCATTCATACCACACATGAAACGTATAAAGGATGGTGTTAATGATCTTAAGTAACATATATAAAATATTATATTATACTGTAATAGTAATATACCTATGTATCATTTGGATTTGATTATTTTAAGATAAAAATTAAATGGAAGTAGCGTTCGTGCGTACGTACGGACTACCGTCTCCACGAACGTGATAAGATTCATTCTCCATCGTATCCATTCAAGACTTATTCTCATTTTAGGGTTAAAAATAATGTTAATATAATTATGATTATGAATAAGATATAATCTATCCATTATAAACATGTCTTACGTAACCAAACATTTAAGAAGAACGAATCGGTTAACACCCGAAACGACGATAATTCTAAGATATTATTAACAAATCAATGTTAAAAGATCATATATGACATCATATTAATATATATGATTCTTGTATAATTTAATAACAATTATTTCACCATTATACAGGAGGTTAACCTACCCCAACCAAGGAAAAGTACAAGGTAAGGGTTTACTTTACAACCTCTTCATTATCCAAGGTTGTTTATACGTAATAATCTACTGGGATCTCTTTATCATCCACATCCATGTTTCTTCAAAATGTATTTCAAAACATTTTTATTATTTACAAGAATATGGGTTAAAGTCATTTATACCCTTGTTTGACTTTTTATAAGAGGTTTATAAAGGAATCTTTCCGTCGTTTTCAAAACAAGGTCATTTTTATCCTTTTCGACAGAATTAAGGTAAGAACGTTTTTTTTTAAACTTATACGGTCGGTGCGGCTAATTTCCACCGTTATAAAATCTTCAAAACATCCCTTACAAGCTTATAAGAATATTTTCATAGAAAATGTTTTATTTTATATGGATCTTAAATTATTTCAAAATAAAAGGAGATATTTCTTTAAAAAGAATTTTGATTTCATCTATGTCAACATCCTTTGATGGATTTTAAGATTATTTGAAGTTGATTTATTATGATACAAAACTTCTATATTGTATTGAAGGTTTTGTGATATGTTTGACTGTGGATGTGCTATTTTTATACCATTCATAGTTTATGGTGAAAGTATTGACATTTCGTATGCTAGTTTTAATACGAATGTTTATGTTATGTTTAAACCTTTTCATATGGGAATGCATTGGACTTAATATGTGACGGGTAGAGCCCGCTATAGCTCCTCGATGAATCGGTAGGTCTCATGAGACAAACTAGTGTCTTGGCACAAGGCCTTGACAAAATCTTATTTGTAGTCTTGGCACGAGGCCTTGGCTATGTGGTTATGATAGTCTGGCATTATGCATTCCAACATTATGAAAGTGGTTATTGATTTTTGCATGTGATTATTCGACTGGTAGAATATCCATGTGAATAAGTAAATGGCATTATTTCATTTTATTTATGCCATACCATGTTGAAAGATCATGTTTGAAAGGATTTTGTTTTAGTTATACATTGCCTTAAAAGTTTATTCTTATTTATGAAAGTTTCCGCTATTTTGTTATCCTTACTGGGCATTTGAGCTCACCCCTTTAATATGTTTTATTTTTCCCAGGAAGTTAAGAAGTAAATTATGAATAACCTGCAGGGATATTATGTGGGGATATGAGTGTGGATTATGGAGACTTTATGTTTTTGTAGTAGTTTTTCATTTTATGATGTAATGTAAAACCTATGAATATATATAGTGTTTCCAAGGCTACTAAAACAATCGGTCTTTTGAGATTTGATCTTTCTTGTGATCATGCCAATGTTATGTAATAATGCACCGACTCTGGGTAGCTGGGGTCGGGGCGTTACACCTAGACATATCCTGATAAATACACATAGGGATATCCGAAATTTTTTCACATCATAGGTACCAATGGTTGAAAAACCCCATTCCTTTGATACAAAAAATTGATTCCCAATCTTAAAATATATGGATATTACATCAATTTAGGGAAATATTTATCACATTATAAAAGTACATGCTCGAGGACCTTAATAATTTAGTTTCATTAAAATAAGGAAACACATTTTTATTGTTTTTAAAAGATCTTAAACATCTCCCTTAAATATCTTCCCCTTTAGTAATTCTACATAAAAAAATTTGTCATAACTTTTGAAAAGGAAGAAATATGAATGGTGTGGGCTCGAATTGTTATTAAGGGTACATAAATGAAATGCAAAAGAATAAGATCAACATAAGAGTATGATAGCTTATGAATAAAATTTAAAGATCATACACAACATATCGAAGAACATAATAATGAAATATCGGATAATTATTGGATGTTCATAATACACAAATCATAAGATAATCATGAACAAGGATAATGTGCTCATATCACAGGCATAAGACATAGGCTTGTGTAATAAACATAAGAATATAAATAATTACCTCTAAGACGTGTATCATTTCAGAAAACGTACTATGTAACTTCATGGGGGATAAAACTATTGGGTGGGACACACCAACATCCCTAGTCGTATTCCTTTCCTTATAAGGGACCTGGTTTCCTAATATTTATATAGTGTATTGGGTTTTTTTCAATCATCACATAGTGGATATTTTTTACCAATCATCTAATAGTGGATCAAGAATTCTTATATCCGATTGTGTATCAAGATCATCAACTTGTTTCTATAAATATATCATGAGATATAAATATTTAAACAAGTAATTGGAGGGACATATAGGTCCCACCATCACATAATAACATCATACACACATGTTCCACAAGACAATAAAAAATTCAATATATCATAATCTATAAAATGAGCTAGGTTTCATAAACATCATATCATGACTCATTAAATGAAATGGGGATTATAAAAATATCATCATACCATTCATTATGGAAATGAAATTTGTTTCATATTAGTCTCATCAAATAATTTCCCATGAAATGTATTATTTTTTGTAATCACATAACCGATTGAAGTGAAATTATCTTCATAAACAACATTACATTAAAAAATAAAACATCAAAGAAATAACATTAAGTGTATTTTTCAACAATATCC
Source organism: Viscum album (assembly GCA_963277665.1). NCBI lineage: Eukaryota > Viridiplantae > Streptophyta > Magnoliopsida > Santalales > Viscaceae > Viscum > Viscum album. The sequence goes on from OY728121.1 coordinate 1,317,627,796, forward strand.
ATAATAAAGTATAAACTATAACTAAATTATTTCATCTTATATGGAAAAGTATTTTGAAAGACCACATGGAACATTTTTAAAGGAATGTATCAATTAATTTTTTTTCATAAAAAAATTTCAAATATACATTTCATATAATGAAATATTTTATAATTTAATTTAATGGTTTTCCAGAGTAAAGTAACATTACAACTTTTAATAAGACCATTTAAAACATATATAATTTTGAAAAGAAATTATTTTAAAATACATTGAAAAATTATAAATAAATCTTCAAAAGCTTTCGAAAACATTTTTACTTGAATTTTTTTTTGAAAACATGTAAATTATTCATTGAAAAATATTTTAAGTACATAAAAACATATAAAACATCATTATAATAATTTTTCCTGAAAATAATATTATAATATAATTTAAAAACATTTTTATATAATTTTTATAAACACATGGGTTTGAAATAAAATGTATTACTAATGGAAGATATAGACAATGTCATATTTTTATTAAAAAAATTCATAATAATATTAAGTATAAAGGTGTGGAGAAATTGGTAATAATACATGAATATATCATTAATAATTATATAATAAGAAAACAAAAAATTCTTATTGAGATATGGATCATAAAATTTAATTAATTGAAGCATAATTTAAAAAATCCAAATAAATTATGAGATTGTAGTAATAAATTGTTACTACTTTGTTAATTTTTACTCATACTTTAAATGATAAAATATAATTAAATAAATAAAAAAATTCATGAAATAATGATATTACGGATATAACATGTCAAAGGGATGTATATACACCCCATAGAAATATATCGGTTCATAACCTGGCATGTAACTCAATAATGGAAACATGAGACAAAAATTTCATTTCCAATTTGATGAATTATGAACCATAGAACCCATGATAGAAATATCATAAAATATATATGTTAATACCCATAAATTTATTTATAATAATCAAATAATTCATTAATGGTAATTATTTACACCACTCAAAATAAATTCATGGTTAATAAGGCATGTATCTCATAAATTTGAAATGTGAGATGAGAAAACCCTTACTAGACTGAGTAGCATTAGAATCACTATACCTATGAGAAAATAACAAAGTTTAAATATTTTTTTATAATTTAATAATTTAAATTAAATATATAAATTTTAATATGGAAATTTATAAACCACATAAAATAAGTGAGTGGTGAATTGGCAAGTATATCAAGAAAATAAAAAGTGAGATTAAATTACATACCCAATGTATCTAATTTTGTGTACACATTGAAAATTAAAATATAATAAAGATATTTTTATTATAAATATATCAAATAACCATATTATTATATCTAATACCATACACTATTGGTTTATGACATTATATTATCCATTTATTAACAACTTCATGATAATGTTACATTTCAGGTAATATCTGCTTTGTTTTTCATATCTGTTTTGACCTGTTATTCTTGATCCTATTACATAGATCAAGATTTAACTATAAAAATATAGGAAATAATGTTATAAATAACATATATACTCTATAAACATGTATTTAAAATAATAATAAAATATATTAATTTGAAATGTAATTCACTGTTCATGGAGAATGTAGGTTGTACATACACATGAACATTATTACCTTTTATTGACATTTAAAAAGAAAGAAAGTATATGAAATATGTGTGTATATATATAAAACCATAAAAATATAATTACAATTTCATATATATCAAATAATTTAACTATATATATCTTTAATACATTTCATGTAATGTGTGAAAGAATTACATTGCTTTGAGGATGTGGTAGTCCCACATCCAAAAAATGAAGTTATCTCAGATAAAAATAATGAAATGCATCAATGTAAGATTTATATAATAGTTAAATAAGAATAACCACATCATAATTTTCATATACATCATATAAAAATATATTTCTCATCACAATTCCCACCCATGAGAAGTTGTAAAGGTAAAATGAACTATATAGTTTTGTGAGATGATAATTCAACGTAAAAAAGAACAATATGTTAGTTACCAATTTCATGTAAATGTGTATAATCGTAGGTATAAAAATTCTAATAAAAATTATTATTAAATTTAATATACTGGTTTTATTATATATTCATGGAATAAATAGATTTTCGGTTATGTATAATGAAAATAAAACAAATGAGCTTGAGGAAGGGTGTAACATTGTCTTTGGGTAAAGCCTTTGGGATTATACCAATGTTCTTTATTTTGATACATTCAATCAAATGGTATGGTTAATGTTTTATAGGATGTATTTTGGTAGATTAATTCTTCAGGGGTTTTATGATCCAATGTGTCTTGATTGGTCTAATGAATGTGATGATTTAATGATTTTTTATAGAGGAGGATGAGTAGCATTCCTGTAAATAAAAAATAATAAGATCTATTGGGTGGTCTCCCTTTATTTATGTGCATAATAAATTTAAAGTAAGGGAGTAATGTTTAATTACCGTAGAGTTAATCCCCCAACATAAAAAATAAGTTCTTTTTTTTAATTCATTCCCTTAACTGTTATGTTTCCTCAATTTTATCTTATTGGTTTTTTAATAAGGATACCAATATTCTAACCTATTTAATTTAAACATAAAGAATAAATTAAAGGGAGGTTTGTTATAAAATCTTGACCATATTGATTCTATTTATTTTATTTAATTTAAAAAAATTAAATCCCATTTGTGTTGGAAAATAATTTTAATACAAGTCCATCTAACACGCAAAAAAACTCCTTTAACCTGAATTGTGATAATAATGTGTATACTATAAATGTGTCAATATATTAATTGTAGAAGATAAATTTTCCATAAATAGCCCATGTCTTTGATTTATTAATATTTATAAATAAATTTTCATAGTATAGAATTTTTTATTAATTTAAATTCTTTTTAACAAATAACATTTCCTATAAATTAACATCAATTTCTATTTTGTCCTTATTTACATAATTTAAATTTTAAATATAAAAACATTTTTTGAATTAAAATATATTAAGTTACCATATTTTTACCATTATATATTCATCTAAAAAATTGATTTAACAATATAATTCATTAAATTTACATTAATTTTTACATTTTTAGCATAGTTTATTTTATTTAATTATTTACTAAATAATCTATGTGTCAGCGTTTGTTAAGTGGTTAATGTAATTATATAAAATATAAAATAGAATGTCGTGTTAAAATTATTAAAAAAACATAACATTCAAAATAATGTTTTATAACCAAATCTATGTAGCTTATTCCATACTATAAATATTTATAACTATTAAAGGTATGGAATGTTCATTTTTTTCTTTATCATTACATAAATTATTATGTGTGTCACATTCATTTTCATGTGACCTAGTAAATCATAAAATTTGAAAAAATATGGTATATATTATAAATATGTGAATCCAGTGGCTTTTGGAAATGTTTTTAGGTCATTTTGGTCATTAAGTTTATGGTTTAGTCCCCTATAAAGATTAATTTTACTTGAATTGTTGTAATTAATTTTAATTACATTCACTTTTATTTTTGGTCCAAAACTATGTTGATATTATTATAATATAAAAATAATATTGATTATAACCATGTATTACCATTTATTCAAATAAAATTCAAATATGTGGAAAAATTAAATTTAATGCTAATCTCACAAATGTGGTGAAAAGAGTGCTTTTAACGGGAAATGATCAATATTCTTGAATTATTTTCATATCCATTTTCAATTTCAAACTGGTTCAAATGAATTAAATAATATTACATTACTTAAAATTTATCTAATTAAATTATAAATGTATATTAAAATGATATTTAGCATTATAAATATTTAGAAAAAAATAATTTTTCAATTGAAATTCAATATTTTTTTATTATTCAACAAAAAATGAAGTATTTCAGAAAAATACAAAAAATGCATCATAAGATAATTTTTTAATTATGAAATAAAATTTTATTTTTATTTTATCTATTTAAAAATTTTATGTATCAAAAAGTAATTTTATTATTTTTCCCAAATGGACATAAAAGGTAGTTAATTTGAGATAATAGTCAATTCAAACATATAACATTTTACAAAAGATGATTTATAATTTATATTATTTTTTATTAAAATATTATATATATTATTTGAAAGTATATTATTAATATTCATATTACTATGTTGATATACTATGTATTAAATATCTCATTTAAATAATTACGATAAGAATATATTATTTCATAGAAACTAAGTGTTTCATGAAACACAATCCAAATTAGTGTAGTGTGTAGCCCAAAATTAATAGGGTGTTGTGTATAAAAAAAATTCAAAATTGGTTCCATAAAATAAAAAATATTATATTTAAGTGTTGTGCTAAATGAAAAATATCAAAAATAAAAAATTAATTTGAAAATTGTATTTCACTAAATCTTGTGGTGTTTTATTTGAAGTATGATTTTGTTTCACGTTATAATTGACAAGATATGTATAAATGAAGACTATTTTATGTGTAGGGTTCTATATCCATGTATATTTCATTAGTTCATGATTTTTATCTCAGGAGATAATGATCTTGTACGAGACCATATTTTTAATTTTCTAGACTAAGATTGTTGGAAGTGGGTGTATTTGTTGTTTCATATGCTCACAAATAATATCTGCCAAATTATTTACATTAAAAAATTCAAAAAATACACCATATTAGTGTATTTTGGGTTAACTATTCTCTGAACAATATAAAATAAAACATCTCTAAATTAACCCCTTGAAAAGAGTTGAGTTTCCTGAGATAATTCATAGAATATTTCATAATCAATCTAGAGAGAGAAGATGGATGATGGAATAATAACACATAATTATTATAATAAAAATAATTATAGAGGATGTTTACATTCATTAAAACTCTCTTTATAGTTTATTGTATAAATTACAATGATAAAAATAAAGAAACATCGATTTTTAGAAGCTTTAAACACTTAAAATATTTTATATTAAAATCAAATACATTGATATTTACAAAAAAAATTAAACTATAGCCATTAAACTATAAATGAGTTTTAAGAAGAATTTTTTATAAAATACATGTTCTTTGAAAAATATTTAATAATATATTATTAAAAACATAGACTATTAAAATTAAATTCATTAAAATCATGTATTCCATTAATAATCAAATAGTTAATTTTGAAAAATATTGGATTATTTTGTTTTACATTAAAATTAAGACAGAGTAAAAATAATATATAAAAAATTAAAAAAAATTATATGAATCATTACAAATAATAATTATTATAGATAAGAGAAACAATAAAAGTGTTTTAAAAATATTATTCTTTACTTCAGTATAAAAAAATGTTATGGACACATTTTAAAGTAATATTTGAAAAAGTAATATGTAAATTTTGAATCAACTTGATATAAAAAAAATATTAAATAATGGAGATATAAAAATAAATAATGTATTTCGAATGAAAATGTTGTATTACGATAAGGATTTGTATTATCACATGATGGAGAATCATTTGGAAATTTTAAAATTGTAGTTTTAAAATACCTCATTTTATGAATGGTTAATAGAACATAAATTTGAATAGAGGTGAATGAAAACATTAGTGACACCAGATATAGCATATAATTAGTTTTCAAAATATAACGGTTTACAATAGTGGGATTGAAAAATATGTATATATATAAAAATGACAATTAATGATATTGAAAATTACTCTTAATAATTTCAAATTTTATTGCGAATAAATTCATCAAGGTGGAAGATTTGAATCTAATGTTTCATTTCACCCATTGATATGGAGAAAATTCAATATAAAATAATTGGGTGGATGAAGCAGAAAATAATGGAAATTATATTAATTTGAAATATTATAACTATATGGTTACAATTTTTTTTATCAGTATCCTTTACATCATAAAATTTTTAATATAATAAACCCTTTAATGTGAGAGGTTGAAATTGGGATTTAAATGACATTAAAAAAATTAATTTATGATATAATATTTAAAATAGGCATTATACTCACTATTAAAATGAAATATATCACATAAACAAAACATGTATTAATTAATGGAAATTGAGATGAAACACCCTTATCGTAATTTTAGACATCCACTAATGTTATTGAATCTCATATATAAATTGAATAACGATCATAATAACATTTTTAATAACGATTTTCCAATATATAAACATTTATAATCCTCAATAGTAACCATTTATTATACATTAACAACTTAGTTATGGTTTCCATTCCTAATAAAATGTTAGTAATTTTAATTGTTTCAGATATGAATTATAATGATAATATTAATACACATTATTTTATACGATGATTTTAATTACTAGAAAATTTATGGGTCTTTATTAAATACCATATATGTATTTATAATGGAATTATCACATTCCTTATGTGTTTAATTTTTATGAAATCATGTACTTGGTTCAATCAACAGTAACTAAACTCAGTTGGCCACATAGCCTCAATCATGTTTCCCCATTGGAAAACGGCTGCTAACTAGCAGTGAGTGTTCACAGTAGGATAGTGGGGAGAAAATGCATTCATGATTAGAGTGTATCATAGTCATACAATAATATCAATTATATAATAGAATCATAGGAATAATAAATGGGAAAATTAATGACATCCACCTTAAAAATAACTATATAAACACATCCCTAAATATCATATACAATAATTATCATGGAATTATAAAAAACAAATTTATTGTATTATGAATCTAATACATTATATTTATCAAATATTGAAATGAAAAAAAACTATCCTATGTAAGCATCATGAGCCATTACATTATCCTACACTCTCCTTATCCCATGTACTGAGAAATCAAATATCAATAAGCTGTAACATTACCTTTACCTAAATAAATTCATGATTTCTATTTAGGTACCATACTAGTGTCCTGAGTAGTTTGTCAGTTAAATTTAGTAGGCCACCACAAATGGTTTATAATTCCATTCATTAAGTGAATATATAAAATAAATAGTTTGTATGTAACAAATAAACTATAAATAAATTTTGGTCTATAATAACTCACATAGGATTGGGTTCACATTAAAATCCCTTCCTATGCTTCCTACTTTGGCCTAAGTGAGTTTTTCTATGATTAATCAATAGATCTATATTTAATTTAATAATGTAGTCTCGGTAATTGGATCATATTCCAATCAGCCACCATGTATCATATCCAATATTATATTTACAACAAAGCATAGATCAATTATAATGATACAACATAATCCATGCTGGTTCTTTGACATTGAAGACATAACATAATAATGATTTAATAATTATTCAATTCAGTTTATCCTGATATCATCCTCAGTGTTCTTATGTTGGATCCTTGTTATCTCTTAGGTTATAACATTAAAAAAACACCCTAAAAGTATATCCTAAAAATTCAAAAATATAATTATGGTATCTCCCTATGTGTGGTTTTAATTAACCTCTCGATGAGTCCATCCTCAGTAGTCTATGAATTGGGGACCAAGTGTAACTCATGGTATACATGATAAGAATATATCTGGGTCCATTCTTAGAAGTCCATAAGGAGCCCAAGTGTCACTAGGGGAATAATAAAATTTACCCCTATATCTATACTTGGAAGCCTATAAAGAGTCAATGTATTAGAATATAATATATGATCTACTTAAAAAATGAGTACGTCAGTAGATTCCATGTGAGAACCCATGTAACACCCGAGAAAAATAATATCCATTCATTAATAATAATCTAATTAGTCAAGAAGGAAGAGTGTTTCTATGGAAATATAAAATTATAACCCACCTCCCACTATCATAATGTCTATAAGAATAGTAATAGTATTGTAGTATAACCATATAATATAATATCATGCATTAATTCAATTTTTAATCACCATTATATTAAATTATCTCGCCTTAGAAGGTGGTTTTAATAATAAATTCTCTTATAATCCCTAGAAGGACATGAATCCTTCCATTAATTTTCATTAGATGTTTCATTTACGAATAAGAATTCATGAATATGTGAGAAAGGATAATGGAAAAAGGGAAATGGATATTGACTTATATTAATATATTTATTTAATTGAATCTTAAATTTAAATTATTTACATGACATTCAAAAGGAATGGGGTAAAAGGGCACATCAAAATGGTGAATAAAATACAAAGGGGGCACCCATAGTGGTTTAATTCATTTTTATCTGTAGAAAAAAGTGTTGGTTTTAAATCAAGGTCATTAACATTTAATTTCTATTCAATGGGTGTCATGGGTCATCTAGGTCGATCCCTATCATTAATATTAAAACTAATTATATTTATAATCATTGCTCAGATATTTCATCATGAGGCACATATGAATATATATATATATATATATATAAACACAAAAACATTAATGGAACATCTTTAGACTACTTACCATAGCTTGGTAGAGGAACACTCATCCAAACCCGTCAATTTATTTGATCTAGATCAGAAGAAAATGGATGAGTTTATGATGACAGTGAGACTTGGGAAGAATATAATGCACCAAAATAATGTCTTTTTTATATAGGAAAACAATTACAAGTTCAATATGAATAGATAAGTCACCGAAATGGATCCAAAAAGATTAAAATTGTTTGAATCAGAGTAGTTATGAAAAAATGGGATAAATTTCTACATCAAGGGCATGAAGAGATCTAAAATGGGGAGATATCTATCCACTAGAGGAAAAGGGATATAGGGTTTAAACATACATAGAATGATGGAAAAATTAAATTTATATTAAAAATATTAGCCACATTGTTTTGTTGCACGGTTCATCAAACAACCCACTCACAATGTACCCATCACTATCCAAGAACCCCCACACAGGTCAGGGGGTATAGTTAGACAAACCATGGGCCGACTATGCATTTTGAAAATATTAAAAATGTAACCATACACATAGGGTTGTGCACTATGGTTTCATGATTTCCCCAAAACGTGTGGACGTTGATAGTGGGTTGGACCACCCCACATTTCTTATTGAAACCATATAGTCTGAGAGGCACAATTTTACTAACCATGTGACCCAGATTCCACATTCCTTAATATGTTTTTTTGGATTTGAACACGACCTATACACTTTAATTTATTCCATATCCTTATTATACATACATATTTGTTAAAAAATATGGTATAAACCCAAAAAATAAAAGGTTTTGTATGAAAAATAAAATCCTCAATCTTTCTATCATCCCCCTTAAAAAATTAATCCCTGAATTTTCCTTCTAAAAGTGGTCAATCATCTTATGAGATTATATCTGGACAATATGCACATAAATTGGCCTTCCTCTCCCAAGTCCCATCATATACATGTACATACTCTCATAACACCTATTATAAATGAATTTACTATCCTTATAGAATATTCATGCCTCAATCAATAATTTATAAAATATTATTCTAAATGAAATAATCTATCCCCTACTGAACCTCAATAGATTGAAGAGTATTCAATGGATAGGAATAATATTGGTGACGATAAGATACATGGTCGATGTAATCCATGGGTCGGTACCATTGAGTTAACTATAACTGATAGGTTGCTATATCTACTATATCTATAATCATGAAGGTCCTTATGGAATGGGGTGAAAAATTCCCTTATTTTAGAATCCATAAGTATCCTATTCTAGAAAAAACTCACAAGAAAACCCAAATTCCAACCACGAACTCTAGTGTTCAACGATGATGATCAATGTATTAATTCTATATAGAGTGAGCTATATAAAATTACTTCCTGATAAGATAAATCTTCTCCAAAGCATCCTAAATGAAATGAGGTACCAGTATCACTCACTATACTATATATTACCAGAACAAGGGTGAATGTTACATCCTATTTTAATGGTCCTCATGAGTATCCATCAGTATGGTTTCCTTAATGATGTTATTGTATATGTATATAGTGAGAGGTAAGTGTGTGTACTAATAAATTCAAAAATCATGGATACAATTATAAAAAATTTCATATAAAACTCGTATCATTAACGGACACAAAATTCCCATCTGAGGGTGATACAATGTACTCAGACATACCCACAAAACTTATTGACCTCATAAAAACCCTCTACAACTGTTACATGAATCATGAATCTATGTCTGATAAAACATATGTTCAAACCCCATAGATAAATATTATCTTACATATTTAGAGCCTCTAGCGGTCATTTGATAAAAGTGTTTCTTAAATAGAAACAAATGAGAGGCCTTTATCAACCTATCTATGATTACCCATACGACGTCATAAAACTAATGTGATATAAGAAGTCCGGTCATGAAATCCATGGTAATGTTGACCTATTTCAACTTTGAAATAGGTAATGGTTTCACAATTTCTACGAGTCACTGGTGTCCTTCCTTCACAAGTTGAAATGTGGCACACAATAAAAAAAATCCAGCTATATCTCACATAATCCACATCCACTAGTATTGATTGCATAATTTACATTACATATCTGTACAAAAAGGATCAACTGCCAGTATAAATGCCTGAGACACTCACAAAAAATACATATGGATGTCCATAAGTTCCTAATAACATCCTTGTATGTGTAACATATTATCTGATCAGTGATGCAACTAGGAAGTAGGTCCCAACATTCCACACTCTCATGTAGAGACTAACACTTAGAATATGATAGTTTTGCCATCTTCACTTTATCAAGAAGTGATGAGGTATCTATAGAACATGTTAGTAAAATGTATCTATTATGGTCTTGGTCCTCCATTTTTATTTCAAAAAACATTTCAATACACGAAGACTCACTACATGCCTCCTAAACTGCCTATTTATGACTCATCCTACTCAGTGCATCAACGACAACATTTTATTTTCTGGAAGTAATACCAATCTCAAAGTCCAAGGATTTTAGTTATTCCACCAAATTCATTAATTAAGATACAATTCACATTGTTTAAATATATAATTGAGTATTTTTTTCCATTATGCACAAAAACATGATCTCCATGTAAATAATTCCATTAAATACACAAGGCATAAACCCCCATAACTAACTCAAGAACATGTGTTGGGTTGTGCTTTATGGGTCGCCTCAACTGACGAGACATGTATTCCAAGTCCCAATCCCCCTATATCTAAATTTATGCTATAATAATACTTCAGCCATCATAATATACTATATATATTTTTCCCAGATCATGATGAATAATGAATGTTGATAAAGTAAATCTACCTTTCAGCACATGATAGGTTGTCTCATAGGCATATGAACTTAAAAAAATAATACCCACCATTATCAAGGCCATAAGTGGTTCTTGTAAGAATGAGAAGTATTATATTAATTGTATTTAATATCCATATATCCCCATGATGATCCATATATCAAGGAATTTCATGTTATGATCCTAGGAAATTGTGTCTCTTTGTTTCTCTAGGTCAACATATACACCAATTTTTGATATAATATTACCCTGAAAGTGAGTTTCATTCATCTAGAAGTGAGTTATCGTGAGATTAGATTATAAATCATGCTCTATCAGTATGGGTTCCAGTTGTAGCGGATTTAAAGGACTGATATGTCCTCAACATTGATAATTACCATGATCGATGATTAATCCAAGATAAGTATGACGATGAATTCAAGTATCCACAAATATAATTCAAAGATCAATGAAAAATGAGAAAACTCAGAACCAATAAAATAGGATCAAAATATATTTTTTATAATTAATGTAATTAAATTAAACAATTACCTCCAAGGTGATTCTTTATTCGTTAATGCATTCAACCACGAGTTTATGGTGTGGATTCTGTACGATTTTCAATCCAAGGTTAGGATTACACTAGTGATAATCTAAAGGTGCTCCACATATCTACGAACATTTTTGAAGGAGTCTCTGGGTGATTTTGTGGAATATCCGTTCACTTGTAATGTCTTCCTTTGGTCACTATGAGAATCACTAACAATGTGTTCTCCTAGATCTGGTGGATGGGGATTTCTCATGTTATTGAGAGAATTTGTTGAGGGGGAAGAGTCCTCTAGGATTGATAGATTTTCTCCTAGGATTTTTATATGGTGGGATGACCCCTTGGATATTTATAGAATAATATCACCAAATGTAATATAATTCACTAAGTAATAATAAATAATTATCACAAGTGACATTAAATATTTTAATATTCCATGTGAAACCCCATTTGAAATGTTAATAGTAGTGAAATTATTTACATGACATGTGATTAAAATGAATGTTATATTTAAATATTATTTAACCAAATAATGTATAATATTATTTCTCACAGGACCCATATGTCGTACCACTAATCATCTTTAATATTTACCAGGCCATGAATAATGACTAATTATTTATTATACGAATATAACTGCATTAATCGCCTATAAAATAATATTATTTCCACATTATATTCTATTGAATAACTAATGAAAAATAATGTTTACCAAAAATAAATGAATAATTATTAAACAAAAATTATGATTATTATTTATTCGACTTACTAAATAATACATTATTAAACTGAGATACTAGCTACACATAGTGTGTGTCCCTTTAGGCCTCTATCTCCTTGGTAATAGGAATACTTGCCTAAAATCCAAGATTACCATCTATCAACAGGTCAAGGCACCCAATAGAAGAATTTTGATGTCATAATTACATTACATCTCATACGAACACTTATCATGTAATATAATCCCCCTTTAAGGATATATTCATTCAATTGGGTTGCATGCAAGTTCTAACAACCCATGAGCTCAATTTCTCATTCTTTGACATCCTGGAATTAAACATTATAAGGGAACAACATGTAAATTAATTTACATGGCCTATCTTATTTCTATCTATGGTACTGAGATATCTAATTTTGTAGAAGTTATAAAAATGTTATCGGTTTATTAATTATTGCAGTTTTACTTATTACACACCCAACATATCTTACCTTGATGTAAAAATCTGTTATCAAGCCTCTTATCGATAAATCTAATTAAGTGAGTCATAAATCCCTGTAATAAAATTATTAATGTCCTAGGACCAATACACACAAATGTGGATAAGATCATTCAAGGACACTTATGAATGTGTATTTCCTACTGGAGGGTCTTTTTCTCAAAATATCCTCCTAGATATTACAAAGGGCACATACCATTAGAAGGTGACTCAATGTTTCATGAGTCCCCATCTGTGATAGGATGTATCATTTGTGTCCATTAAAATGATATAAACTGGCCATAAATCATATATTCAAGTATATATTATTGTCCCTTCTAGGTTATCATCATATTGGGGATCCTTTATTACCTTTTAGTGCGACAACTATTCTTAGGACATTATCACATACTATGTCACACATAAGAACATTCAGGATGTGATAAAGGTATTGATAATATTCTTCAATGGAATAATGTTTTATCAAAATTTACTATGAAGTTGGTTTCTAGGGAACCAAATTTAATATACACACACTTTCACTAGATCCAACTTCCAACAACATTTTGTTTGCTAGTTCTCACATGATATTCATGCTTTTACTGAGATATGCCTTTAATATAGGGGTTTACCCTCTTCTCTTTTGTGGAAAATGTACTCACTGAAACCTAACCCCTTTGATAGATATCCCTCAAGAGGTGATACATTCGGTGTATGTTCATAGTACATTGATGTGACCTTGGATTTTTTTCAACATCCACTATTATAGTACTATCATAATACAATGTAATTGGATCCTTACTAATAGGTACCATATCAAGCTTATAGACATTGTTCTGAATCTAGATAACTTCCATGGCCACATTAGAAGTCACAATACATTCAGACCCCTCTATAGAGTCAGCGAAAACTAGCCTCATTGTAAACATGAAGCTCATATCTCCTCTATTGAGACAAAAAAAGAATCCTTATTAAAAAATCAAAACATTATGATCTATATGAAAACTAAAATCATCATACACTCTAATGAGAAGCTCTTTGTCTCCTCCAATCATTGATAACAGATGCTTATTACTTCTCATATATATAAGTATAGTCTTGAAAGTAGTACAATGTTGTTCTCCTAGATCTTTTAAATATCTGGCTACCATGATCGGTGAAAAGGAAACATCATGTCTAGTACATTACATGGCATACATGATATATCCTATAGCTCAAGTGTATGGAATCTTACACATCCTATCTTTTACATGTTTTTTCTAGGGAAACATTTTCATTGAAAGTTGTATACCCAGTTACACTGAAACCAATCCACTAATGGAGTGTTCTATACTAAATCTCTTTAGTAAATGGTCAATGTATGTACTTTAACGTAGTCCATGAAGCATCTTGTATGAATCATTAATGGTCATGATCCCTATAATGTATGCTTCTTTGCATATGTCCTTCATGGAGAAGAAATTGTTCAACTAGTCCTTGACTGACTGCAAAACATGTATTTAATTTCCATTATGTAATATAACATCAAAATAAACTACTAGGAAAACTATCACATTCCCATTAAACCTCCTGTAAATGGATGGCTCACATTCATACTTAATGAAATGAAGTTATCTTATGGATTCATTGAATAAAATGTTCTCTGACATGGTTTCGTGATTTAATCCATAAAAGGATCTCTACAACTTGAATATACTTTTAGAATCATCAGGTCTCAAAAAACCATTTAGTTTTATCAAATAGACATATTTCTAAAGGATCCCATTAATGAATTTAGTTTTGACATCCATCATCCAAATCTCAAATTCATTGAATGATTCTATAGAATGTATGATTTTTATTGATTTAAAAATGGAATCTAGTAAAAAGGGTTCATCATAGTCATTTCCTTATTGTTGTTTAGAACCATTAGCCGCTAGCTGCTTTATAGGTTCTAAATTGACCTTCTATGTGCAATTTCTTCTTGAATACCCATTTACACCCAAAATTAATTACATGAATTTGTACATTCACTATTATCTAGACATGGTTCTTATACATGGAATCCATCTCATAATTCATTGCTACTAGAAATATTTTATCTTCCAATCACTCTTATGATTCCTTGTAAGAGATATTTTCATTATTTTCCAACACTAATGAGTCACCATCCTTGGTGACAAGGAAACCATATCTCTCTAGTTCCCTTAACCATCTTGTACTCATACGCATTACATGTGTTTCAAGAACTACATTTTCCATGGGGACCAATATAAATTGGTTTGATAATAACTCTTTTGTATCATGAACATCATCTTTCTCGATGTCATTCTTGAAACCACTATCCTTTTTGAGGATGTTTTACCTCTCAAGAAATATTTCATTTCATGAAAAAGTCACTTTATTTTCTGAGTTGTAGTATAGGTATTATTTCTTTGATTCCTTGAGATACCCTATAATGACTCACTTCATTCCCCTAGGTGCTAGTTTGTTGCCTAAGAAATCCTAAAAAACATCCTCACATACCAATACATATGTATACGACAAAGTGGGTTTCTTTAAACTCCATAGATTGATGGGAATCCCATTTTCCACCTTAGTTGATACTTTGATTAATGTGCATGCTGCAGTTTGAAATTCATATACCCAAAAGGATAATGGTTGATTTTCACGACTCTTAACTGACCATAAAATTTCCAACAATGTATATTTCCTCCTTCCCAAAACACCATTCCACTATGGTGTATAAGGTGGATTGAGTTGGGATTGAATCCCATACACACATAAAAGGTCGATGAACTCTTAGTTAAGATTTTCTCCGCCTCGATCTGATCGAATAATGTTTATATTCATACCAATATGATTCTATAATTCATTATTGTACTCCTTGAATTTCTCAAAGGACTCTGACTTGTACCTCAATATGTACACATATCCATATCTACTCAAGTCATTAGTAAATGTAATTATATATTAATATCCTCCTCAATCATCTATTAGAAATTTCCCACACACATCAGTGTGTACCAATCCTAGAATCTCATTGTACCTTTCACCCTATCCTCCAAAGATTGGTTTTGAATATTTCCATTGTAAAACAGCATTACATATATCAAGTGGTTTTACCTTGGAAGAGTCTAAATAACCATCTTGATAGAGCATTGTTGAGACCCTCTCGATTTCCTGACCATGGATGTGATGCCACACTAGAGTGTCGTATGAGTCATGTAACTTTGTTCATTATCAATTTCCAACACTTGTTTCTCATAATTTAATAATTAGACACCATTATTTAAATGTTTCATACCATAAGATATTTATTTATTATAAAAGTAACAAAATTTATTTCTGGTAATGAATATAAATCCATCTGTATCAAAATTAGGTACAAAAACTATGTACATGGAAATACTAGGTAAATAATCAAACCATGAAAAACCAAAATCATTATTGTCAGCAATGTGAGGTTGTAGTTACCAAGAGAAAGAGTTCTCAGCCTAACAAAACTAGCATCTAATTGATCCTCCTCTCCTCTGGAAATTTTCTATAATCTACCCGGTTCCTTTATTTGAATAAATATGTGATCTCCACAAGATGTATCTAATACCCAATGTGTAGAAATGGTAAGATTTCACTTGATAACAAACACACCATTGGTTTCCCCTAGCCTATGAGTGCAGTTCCACTTCTATTGGATAGAATTGTCACATGAAAAGCATATTGACTCTTTTTCCATTCCCTACATCGATATCTACTTCTTCTTGGTCGAACGGTGCCCGTAGGAAGTAGATTTTTTTTTAAATCTCATGCCCCTTTTCCTTTTCCTTCATCTTCACATTCACCATAATGAATGTTGTTTTATCATACCCCATGTCATTATCCACTTACCGAATCAGGGTAATAAGTTCTAATAAAAATTTATCACCATTTCTTATATTAATATTCAAAATAAAACTATAGAAGTTCTTGGGCAGTAATGATCGTATGATATCATTACACAACTCATCTAGATATTTAATTCCTAAGATGTCTAGATGCTCAATGTTTATAATAATCATGACTACATGTGGTCTAGATTTATTAGACTCTCCCAGATTATTAGTGGAAAAGATGTTGGAGATCTCATACCTCTCATGTCTCACCTTCTCTTGATAGATATCCCAAAGGTTATATACTATTCTATAAGAATCCATTTCCACATGTTTCTTTAAGAGCTCATTGGTAAATGATGACTACAAGTGGAAATAAACATATGTAGCGTCATTCAGATGTTTGTCAAAGAAAAATAGTTCCTCATCGCTCGAATTATTTTCAGTGGCAACTGGTAAAGGCTCTTCCAGCACAAATTTTTTCCTATCATGGAGAAGGATAACAAAATTACACCTTTTCCGCTCATAAAAATTAGTGTCAGTGAGATGGTTTTCTATCTCAAGTGTGGATTACAATGGTATTTTTGATGTCATTTTTGATGTTGTATCTAAAAGTACGATGAACTGAGTTTTAGTACATTATCAAGATAAATATAGACAAAAAAATTAATTTCTATCTATTTGTATCCCACTATTTTTTTGAAACCCAAAATTCCCTCACCATTGGCTTTAGAATATAATGTTTCTTGGACATTCTCGCGACAAGGATCCAATTTTACCAAGACATTATCCTAACAATGGATGTTCAAGAAACAATAATGGTATTTTTTGATAATTCAAAATACCAGCTGTATTAACTAACCGATCCTTGATCTGTTGAGTGGATTCCCAATCTCGAAATCCTTAATTTTTAATTTCCACAACCTTTTCCTCTTAGTAGCACCATTTCCATCTTGTTCCGTCAATCTTAATTGTAAATTTTTTTTAATTCAACCTAAAACCACAAATTATAAATCCCAGATAATTTAAAGCACCCCAACTGGAGTTGGTTAAGCACCTTGAACAATGGTTGTATTCTAACTGATGTAATGGAAGGATATACCGAAAAATATTTAATTGTTTTATTTTGTCTATTATGTGTAAATTTACACTTATTATATTTTAACATGTTTGTTAATGATAATTGGGATATAATTAAGTGATTAACCCTGTAAATTTAATATTTATGCGTAATCCATTTTATTTTTAGTCCTATATTATATGCTTGTTAGTTCATTAATTATTTGATCAAAATAAATATACCCAATGAATAACTATACCACTAATAGAAATAAATAAAGGGTATGTTCATTAGCTTTACTATTTTTTATTTTATATATTAGTTGATAAAGTAACCCTGACATAGGAGAGAAACAGCTTAAACTATTGAATGTTCATGTTTATAGAAACTTATATGTCCACTATTAAATATACTTGGATTAGTTTTACCTCATATCCTAACATGAACCACCTCCACTAGCATAGGAGATCCATCCATTATACATGATTTTAACTAACATACATGTGAGGGGTAAAGGGTTGTTTAAATAAAAGAAACCATGGGCACGCATGCCCGAAATATTAATGAGGACAAGGCACGTAGGCCAGAAATTTTAATTTAATAATTAAATTAAAAGGGAAGAAGTCACACACAAAGTTCTGGTCATTCTCATAATCATCCACGTACTTGTAAGGAATTGCAGTTTTAATAAAAGTATCATTCCATTATTTAATCATTCAAATTATGATAAATTATACTCAAATCGACTACTTTTTATTTTTAATAAATCAATCTTTTATATGTTAATCATATTCTGAATTGCCTTGAGATTCTCATCCATTTCCTTGTACAAAACTTCTACCTTGGAGGAAACCTGGTGAATACCTATCTAAAACTGCCCAGCATGTATTTTTACATGTGTAAACGTTATTCATTATAAAATATAGCCTGCACACATAATTATAATTTTAATAAAACATAAACATGATGCAAAATTTTTTGAACATTGCGTAAATGTTAATTAAACAAACAAAAAAACACACACAAACAAATATATATATATATATATATATATATATCAAACACCTATCGTATGTTTTTCCACAATATTATTCCCACACGAAGGCATATTTCTCAAGGGTTACAAAGTATAATAACATATTTTTAATTCTACGTTATCTTGATATTCTACATGACATGTATATCTAAATACATGGTGTGTACCCACCAATAATCCATCTGAAGTACACATTTGGGGAAATAGCATGTCAGGTGTACATTAAAAATATACGGATTACACTGTGTGTCCAATTGAACACATGTTGTGTAAACTCCACATCACACAGTCACCATCTATGAAATCCATGTATGTGACACACGACCTGACCCTCACCCAAAAGGGAAACACACAGTGTCCAGTGGGCCATAGAGTGAGATGTCCGACTGAACATGTGCCAGCCTATCCAAGTCAACAAGCTATGTAAAAAATAACTAAATTGTGTTTCATTAATGAACACAACTTTTGTAATTACCAAATTACCCCCGATATATAGAACAAACTACATAGTGTGTGATCCAGATTACATGGTGTGTATGGAAGATGAGATTGTGTGAAACACTGTACACACATCATGCACTATTGTGTTACAAGGACAGAACCATTGGTGCCTCCTGATGACAACCGTGGTTTAATTTGAATAATAAAATTATTCCTTCCTGTTAGATCTCTGAAAAATTAAATAGGATGAATGGAGAATGAAATTTAGATTAAAATTAATTTAAAACATGAATGGAAAAAGAAATTTATTAAATCATAAATCATCAATGAATTATTTAGATTATTATAAATGAAAGTATGTCCACTTTGATATGACATTTAGGTTCTGGGCATAGCAGATCCTAATGATGCGAGTGTACCCAAATTAGATAATTTCCATGATCAAGGAGTAACCGGGGATCAATATGATGATAAGAACTAGTATCCACAAAATTGAATCAATGATAAAATACAAATAGAGAACCCATAACTAAGATGGAAGGATCAACATATTATTTTACAATTAAATTAATTAAATTAATGAATTATCTCCAAGGTTATTCTTTCTTCATTCATGCATTTGTCCACAGGTCTGAGGTGAAACTTCATTGAGATGTCAAATCCAAGGATTGGATTCATCTTGTAGTGATCCACACATGATCTACATATATCCAGACATCACCGAAGGAGACTCTAGTGCTTGGACAAAAAATTCTTTATCTTTTGATTTCCATATTTCCTCACCTTGAGAATTTCTTCTAATGCATTCTCCAAGATACAATAGAGGAGGATCTCTCATGTTCATGAGAGAATTGTTGGATAGGGATGTGTTCTATAAACTTCAGGGATTTTCTCCAAGGATATTTTTCAAACAACCATTGGTTAGCCGGTGGGATGACCCCTTGGCTAATTAGAGAATAATTACATAACGGGGAATTTAATTCACCAAGTAAAAAAATTTATTTGCACAAGTGTTGTTACTTATTTTATTATTCCATGTTAAAACCCATGTCAAATAATGATAACAATGATATTATTTCCATGACATGTGCTTAACAATCATGTTATATTTAAATATAATTTAACCAAATATTATTTATTATTATTTCTCATCAAACTCATAACATAGTCCGCCAATCCTCCTCAATATTTAATGGGCATCAAATAATCACTATTTATTTATTAAATAAATATAATTTCATTTTTGACCAATAAATTAGTATTCTTTATGCAATATATTCTCTCGAATAACTAGAGACAAAATAAATGATGTGAGACAAACTTGAATAATAATTAAACCACATTTGGGAAGAATATTTTTTTAAAATTTTAAATAATAAATTATTTAACTAAGATACTTGATACACTTTTCATTTGATGATCATGTCCATTTTCTCATTACCATAAGGTTCTCTTTCCTAAAGTACAATATTATTGTCTAGAAACTGGTCAAGGTACCAAAGAGAACAATGTTGATGTCGAAACGACATGTCACCTCATATTAATATGTACCATGTAATATAATCCCGTTGACCAGATATTTACAATTATATAGGTTTCATGAAATTTCAATCAACCCATGTGCTCAATTTCACATTCTTTAACATCCCAAAATTAAACTTGTCAAGAGAACACCATGGCCATGTATTTATATAGGCTATATCATTCGCATAAAAAGGCCTGAGATATCTACTTCTGTAGAATTTAAAAATACATTATCTCAGTATTCATTAATGTAATATTAATCATTACACACACAACATATCCAACCCCAATGAAAACATCTACCATCTTGGTTTTCTTCAATACATCTATGTTCTCATGTCATAATACCCATTAATAATAATATTAATGTCTACGGAACACTAAAAATACCCACAGATAAAAATATTAAATGACAAATATGAATATGGATTTCCTACTGGTGGGTCTTGTTCTCATAATATCCACCTAGACATTACCAGAGGCACACACCATGAGAAGGTGAATCATTGATTCTTAAGCCCCCACCCCTGATATCCTATATCATTTATATCTCATAAAATGATATCATACAACCATAGAACATATATTCAAGAATAGTATCATGGAACTTCTGGGTTCTCATAATAGCAGGGATACACTATGAAATTTTAGTGAAACAACATTTCATAGGACATTATCAATTACTAAGTCACACAAAAGAACAATCATGATGTTATAATGAGTTTATTAATAATCATCCAATAAATATAGGTTTATCATAAATGAAAATCAAGTTGGATTCCAGGGATCCAACTCTAATAATCAGTGGATCTAATATGATCTAATTATGTGTGGCATTGTTTGGTCGAGTGTTGGGAAAATACAATACTTCATCCACAGATACTACTGGAAACAAAACATGACAAGGATGGGAAATTGAGTTTATTAGTGTCATTAAAACTGATAGTGTATTCTTGAGACTTAACAACATAACCATATAATCATATATACTATTCCAAATATGAAATTAATTTCGAGGTATGTATATAGGTGTAACATTCACTTAATGGTAAACCGATCTCAAATAATTCTTCGAGAACACCCAATATCCTCAGAGATGGTTTTATAGATCATATATATAAGGAATGAGATACCAGTTCCTATGCATAATCTCATTCAATATATGGTAATATACACATTAAAAAATGGTTCTATACACATTTTTTGGGAAAAGGACAAGAAAAAACTACACAAGAGTATTGTGTTATATAAACATATATTGTTCAAATATACTTGAGATGCCTCTTAAAATAATTTAATTGAGTAGTAGACATCTTATATAGTGGAATTGATACATGTGTGCCACTTAAAAAAAATATCAATGTAAAAACATACCTATCTCTTATGAGGAAGTCAAGAAATATCATCAATATAAATTCCCATGAAACGATCAACCACTAGAAATAAATTTACCTAACACATTCCATGATCACCTAGATATAAACTATTAATCTGGGTTTTCATCCCTACTAGACCAAAATTATCTGGTACATGTTACCTCACCTATACCACCCAATCACCATTATGAATAAAACCCTCACCATATAGAGATGTGAAAGATTCACATTGGTCATAG